>OX438708.1:14786030-15986030 GCA_949316375.1 Mythimna vitellina
CGACCTGACCAGGCATAGTTCACCATCTTTCGGGTCCCAGCATTTATGCTCAGAGCACGCCAGCATTCACGGATTGGAAACGAGACGCCTCGGGAGTGCGAGAGATCGACTTAGATCGATACTCCATCTTCCCTGAGCACGCGACTAGCGCGCGCCTTCACTTTCGTTGCGCCTTTCAGTTTTATCATCTCAATGACTCGCATACATGCTAGACTCCTTGGTCCGTGTTTCAAGACGGGTCCTGCAAGTGCCCGAAACCTAATCATCGCAGACAGAGACGCGCACGGTCCGAGACAACACGGCTGCAACAACAGACGCGCTGCACCTACGTCCGCACTAAGGCGTAGACATAAGATACGACGTTGTCTTGTGTCCGGCCGGACGCGTCTAAAACGCGTGCGAGATTCGTCATAACTACCGTCCGACAGCCGGTCAGCTTCCATCCCACTAGCTTAGAGAACGGCACTTAGACCGACATCGAACGAGTCGCGATGCATTTACTAAGAGAGAAGTGCACGCCGTCCACAGACGTCGACGGACGCGACCCGTGTCTACCGACCGAAGCCAACGACATCGAAGCGCGCGCCTGTACGCCGCGGAATGGCGATGAATCTCTCCGTTCGTTCATTCGAGTTTCGCAGGTTTACCCCTGAACGGTTTCACGTACTCTTGAACTCTCTCTTCAAAGTTCTTTTCAACTTTCCCTCACGGTACTTGTTCGCTATCGGTCTCGCGGTAATATTTAGCCTTAGATGGAGTTTACCACCCACTTAGGGTTGCACTCTCAAGCAACCCGACTCTAAGGAGAGTCCCTCTCGCCGCAATCCTCCGTCACTACGGGCCTGGCACCCTCTATGGGAAAACGGCCTCGTTCAAGATGAACTTGGACAGGAGTGATCGCGACGAGAAAGCAGAACCTCCCGAACACCACATCTCCCGCCGCCAGTACAACGGTGGGATTCAGTGCTGGGCTCTTTCCTGTTCGCTCGCCGCTACTAAGGAAATCCTAGTTAGTTTATTTTCCTCCGCTTACTAATATGCTTAAATTCGGCGGGTGATCCTCCCTGATCTGAGGCCAACGATATGCTTAGAAGTAGACTCGTTAGACGAGCCTTCTTACTTGTTACATACAATGAGACTTTCATGCAGCCGCACTGGACGTCCTGCGGTTCATTTATGAACCACCGCAAAGGAAACAAAACAAAAGCAGTATGGTATACTCCGCCCTCAGGTTCGTGTCACTATAACCGACCAAAGAGTCTCCGTATAAGTGTGTTAAGCAGACACTGGCGCGTGTCCTCGCCGTCGTGTAGACGACGATACGCATCAGAGCCCGCTCTACACGGACACTGCTTCTGACTTCGTCCCAATCGTATGACTATGTCTTTCATTGTAATTAGTTATATTTTTAAACGGACTGAAACGAGGACGCTTGTAGACGTCCGCGTTATAGAACCGTCAATTGCAGTTCAAGCGCGCTCGTTCATCTCACATCTTGTTACAGGAGGAGACGTTCGTGCACGTTTAGAAGAGCAATGTAGCATTATTGTTTTATACAGCCGGCCCTCAGACAGGAGTGGTCCTGGATGTGTATCCACGGACCGCAATGTGCGTTCGAAATGTCGATGATCAATGTGTCCTGCAGTTCACACTATGACGCGCAGTTTACTGCGTTCTTCATCGACCCGCGAGCCAAGTGATCCGCCGTTCAGGGTAATTGGTTTACATTTGGTAATTGTTACATAAATAAACGAGAAAAGCTGCCACACCGTTTGGTATGGACAAATTATATTTTGGTGAGTGTGTCTGATAAATGTATTTGCCCCATATACACAGGCAGCACACATAGGTTTAGCTTATTTGAAATACAGTATCGATTAGAAAAGTCAGTTTTCGTAGTGGCCAGTTTTTCTATTCAATAGATTCTGATCGCATGCCCACTTCATGCGATCAATACAGTTCGTCGACCTCGCAGCGCTACAACAAAGCTGTCGACTGATTCACAGACCTGTATATGTGAGGCTTCAAAACGATGGTATCGGTGTTTTCTGAACCAGACGCGAAGCCAAGTACTCGACATATTCATATATCGGTAGACTCACTATCTGAATTGTTTAGATAACTGATTGCAGTAAAACACGTCATCGTTTGTTGCGATTGCGTAACAATTAATAATCTGGTGTATTTAGTTTAGTTCTACTATGAGTAATAGTAGATACTCAAATACTTAGTGGTCAATATTCGCTATTAATAAATAGTTGCTGATATCTACCATCATAGGGGATCAGTTTGTTGTCTAAAATCTCTACATAGTATAAAACAAATCGCTTTCCGCGGCCGTCTAATTATTCGCTAATTTCTAAACCAAGCAACGAGTTTTGATTAGTGTTTCACAAATAGAAAAATCATGAACAAGGAAGAGAATAATTAAGGCTCGTATATATTTAGGAGGTGTCTCTCTCTGGCCCCGACCGCCGGCGCCGCGCCGGTGGATTGGACCCTGTTCCCGATAGCTGTGGGATCAATTTTTTTTTCATTGTTTTTATTAAGAAATATTTAAAAAATAAGTCATCAAGCGGTCGTTATTAAGTGGTCAAGCGCAAACCTATCAACAATAAAAAAATAGGTAAGTTAAAATGACCAATAAAGAAACAATAATTTATTGTAATTGCTAAAAGATGTCCCTAATTCAGAATTAAGGCTGCTCAAACACTGTCCATTCTGGTTTCAAATCACAAAATTTGCGATTACTAGCTCTCATAACAAGTGATTCTAAAAATATGAACAGCCTTGAACCGCCGGCTGCGTCACTTGCCAAACTTGTCTATAGGTAGCCGGATAGGCAATGAGTAATCTTTATTAACGAGATTAAAACCGGCCAAGTGCGAGTTGGTCTCGCGCACGAAGGGTTCTATTCATCTACAAAAACGACAAAAAAAAAAACACTTTTGATGATGGGGGCCCCCTTAAATATTTATTTTATTCTGTTTTTTAGTATTTGTTTATAGCGGCAACAGAAATACATCATTTGTGAAGATTTCAACTGTCTATCACGGTTCGCGAGATATAGATTGTGAGAGATGGACAGACTGGCGGACAGCGGAGTCTTAGCAATAGGGTCCCGTTTTACCCTGCAGGCACGGAACCCTAAAAAAGGTAAATAAGTTACAATTTGATAACTGATTTTGATATATAAGGCAGTAGTTTTATTAAGGTTTCATCATGAATTTTTTGATTCCCAGCCTGGATTTATGCTATCAATGCGGTTTGACTTGACCGCTGGGCAAGTCTTCACAAAGAACTCTGCCTGAGGATGGACGTTGCCGCCGCGGCCGACCTGGGAAGAGGTGGCGACACGACCTTGAAGGCTACCGGGCTGGTTCGAGCAAAGAATACCTGCTGAATAAATTTTTATTTTGTCATCGATGACCTTTTTATAATTTTTATTTTGAAATCGATGATTAATTTAATTTTACAATTTACAATATTTACTTTGTAAATTGTTATATTTCTGTAAATGTTGGTTTTTTTTATAAATGTAGGGACTAAGTGGATTACTTTTCCTTTCCTATAATTTTAACGTAACGTCTGGCAGTTTTGAGTACCTAACGTGGCCTACCCAGATGTCCTTTCTTTGGCATTGATCGTCAAGTCGTTGAGCTCCTTAGTAGTCCTGAGTTGAGCTACACGGATACTGACAAATGCTGGACAGGTCAACTCAAACCTGTATGGTTCTTTGAAGTTCTTTCATCAAAAGACCATCTCAGACACTAATCTGTATGGTTCTTATATGATTTGACCATTACGTGTTTGCTGTATGGACTTTAAAAGAGACTGACCCCTGAGTTTGTTTCGGTGTTTAGGGTAGTCAGCTAGGAAACACCGGCCTCATCTAGTTCAAATTGACTATAATACTATATTAAACTAATTTTAATGTAAAAGCACTTTTTAAAAACCTATTTGAAAAATAAATATCATTTATCATTATCATTTCATAGATTTCACATCGCTATCCCTACATTCAAAGAGATTTAAAGAGATACAATAGAGCGGCTATCAGGTGAAATGTCTTAGAAAAACTGTCATCCTATGCCTCAGTGACGCCATCTAGCGTTCAATAGCTACGTTTCCACGCTGGTCCAGCGTCGTCCAGCGTCCAAAGTTCTGGTCCATCACAAACGCTCGGTTGCCATTTACACGCTTGCGAGTGTGTCAGTTTGTTTCGGACAGGCAAGTATGGCAAAAGTAAATACCTTCAATTTTAAAATAACTCAAATATCGAAGAGAAAAATTTAATATTATAAAAATACCGACTTCCGAAATGACAAGTTATTTTGCACTTCTTGTTTTTTTTTTTTACATTTAAGTTACGATGTTCATCCGCGCCCGACGTGGTGGAGGAAACAGTTGTTTTATTTCTAAACTAGAGACCAGAGTTTTGTGCGGTTGCCCAACTTGCGATTATCACTCGCAAGACGTGCGGTTAATTATCATTTGAGCTCCAGACCGCCATAGAAACGAGCATAAAATATTTGTACGCCGATGACGGCTAGATATAGCGTTCCATAAAATTAGAACATCTGTACCTAACCCATCTATGTGTTTAACAAATATAAAATATTTGTATTTGTACAAGATGTACCCAGAACTTTCTAGGCAGAATTCCGACGAGAAATGCGAAAATGAGTAGTCATTTTCGCATTTCTCGTCAGGTAGCCAGTGCTAGGGATGTTACAAACAAATTAGATATCCGGTATCAACTATCGATAATAAAGGTTGTCGGTTTTTGCTGCGCATTTGAATATATAGCAAATAAAATGAAGTAGTTTCAGTGTGAACTATTTTTTTTAATGCAATTAACAATATTATCACCCAAGTCCGGTCTACAGTGGGCACCACTGGCAGCTTCAATGTGGCAGTTGGCTTACATCAAGGGTCGGCTCTCAGTCCTTACCTCTTCCTGATGATAATGGACGCTCTGACGTCGGACATTCAGGAAGAGGCTCCCTGGTGTATGTTGTTTGCTATGATGTATGTATGTTGTATGATGATATTGTGTTGGTTGCCGAGAGTGGCCTAGAGGTCCAGAACAGATTGGAGGTGTGGTGGCACAGACTGGAGAGTGTTGGCCTGAAATTGAGTAGAACCAAAACGGAATACTTGTTCTGCGATTTCGGCGGTCTCTCCAATCCAGTGCCTTTAGCTCTAGCTGGAACGCCCATACCGATCTGCTCTGACTTTCGGTACCTCGGGTCACTCATCCAAGGGAATGGTGAGGTAGACCGGGACGTAACACATCGGATCAACGCAGGATGGATGAAATGGAGACAGGTCACGGGAACAACTTGTGACCCACGGATGCCCCTCAAGTTGAAGGGTAAAATCTACAAGTCCGTGATAAGGCCTGTCATACTGTATGGATCAGAATGTTGGGCTGTGAAAAAGACGGATGAAAAAAGATTGCATGTAGCGGAGATGAGAATGTTAAGATGGATGTGTGGTGTGACGAGAATGGATAAAGTGAGAAATGAATATATTAGGGGAAGTTTGAAAGTGGCGCCAGTGACTGAAAAGTTGAAAGGGAATCGTTTGTCTTGGTATGGTCATGTGAAGAGGAGGGATGAAACGCATGTTACTAAAAGAGTTATGAGTTTACATGTGGATGGATGGAGAGGAAGAGGGAGACCAAAGAAAAGATGGATGGATTGTGTGAAGAGTGATATGAAAGAAAAGGAAGTTAGTGATAGCATGACGAGTAACAGGGCAGAGTGGAAGAAAAAAACGTGTTGCGCCGACCCCAAATAACACGGGATAAGGGCAGGAAGATGATGATGAACAATATTATCATTAAGTATTGGTATATATAGGTATGATAATAACAGAAAATAACAGAAACCGACTTGAATAAATAGACCTTGTTTCTTTAAAATTAAATAATTAAAATAATTTCAATTATTTACAACTCGTTCAATTTTATCGATAACAAAATCGATAAACAACATTACGTCTCTAATCGCCAGCGTCCATGCTTGGCAAGGTTGTAAACGTGGTATTTGGCATGGCTGATTTAAGCTGATCGCCAATCTAGGCTAGTGTACTTACTTCTGCCATGCTTGCCTGTCAATGTCAAATTTTAAGACGCTGGACTACGCTGGGCCAGTATGTAAACGTAGTATAAGGTTTAAACTATTCAGCAACAGATGGCGCTATTACCAAATCTGTAAATTTTCTAGAACTATTTGCGAAAACTATTGAATTCTAATTAATTACTGAGTAAATACGAAAAATATTTACGAAAATAAACCGAAGTTAGGTCCAGCCGTTTTGCCATAACGCGATTTACAATCGCGCAATGCGCAACACGGCATATTTCTTCAGAAAAATATTTTCTTTTGGTGCATACAACGGACACAATCGCGACTTGACAGGAACGGGTGACACATTAGACTGAGCGACTTATGACCCCCGTGTCATAAGTATCGGATTACGATTTTGTTCGCTATGTCCGGTCTATTGGTAGTATATATTGAATGTCTTTGCCTACATTTGATGTCGCACGCAAGTTTCGGTTCGGTCGTCTATAGCGAAAATAGATTTGGTCCGTCGTACCAAATTCGAGGATGTGTTAACACTACAAACAAACATGACCTTGTAGGTAATACGTTGTATAGAGGATTATACTGGTTTAGTTGTATGAGATTATCGGTCAAGGTTATGACATTGTTTCGCAGTGTTTTCATGAGTACTATGTGTGATGAGTACTACATGAGTTTCATTTTTCTTTTGTTTGTTCAGTGTTTTGTTTTTTAACAGACTTAACGGAAGTCGGTGTTAAATAAGATACAAATAATACCGAGAAACACCGACTTCCGAAATTAAAGTTATTTTGATCCTTTTAGTATTTTTTTTAGGGAAGTTTTTTATTTTTTTTATTTTTGACTTTCTACGCCTGAATATTTTGACGACCAAAAATACGTCAGGTAAAAAAGTTGCAGTTACATTTCGTGCAGGCGCTTTATTATTATTAATGTATTTTATTTATTATATAACACTATGTTATTAATAAATATTGAGTAGGCCACGCAGGAAAAATACTTTATTCGCGATAGCATTAGACAGAAGTTAAAAAGGTTGTTTTAGGGTACACTTTGTTATAAATGTACCATGTATGTATATTGTGCTCATGCTGAATTTATTATAATCAATTTATATACCAACTGTTATACCTTAAATGAATTCACTTGAACTATCCATCTTCTGAATTTACGAGGCTTTTAATTAAATAAATTATTTAGTTCTTATTTATACTTCTAGTGTCCATGTTAAAAACCTAAAAGAAGCAGGGGTTGTCAGCACCTAGAACGTTTTTCATTATACTATATATTATTAGTAATTTCTATTTGTATGAATGTTAAATAATTATCTTGTTGGCTTGTATTGTGTACAATTCATATAAGCCGCTGACGCGTGCGGTCCGCGCTCTCAACCTCATATCTAGTGACACAGACATATTTATTTATTTATTATTTATTTTATAATTTATGTACACACGAATAAAGAAAGAAGATACATTGCATTACATTACATACATATTCTGTTGTTCTCTGAGTGAATTTACAATAAATGATTTATTTGTAATAAGTTATAAACTAGTGTGATTAATATATTTATATATGTATGTATGTTATACAGGGTGTCCCAGAAATCAACGTCAAGCCGAAATCGAGCATTAGGCCAAGTCGTAACAGTTATCAGAAAAATATGAAAAAAAATCTTGGTCATGTACTTTTCAAATTATATGTATTCAAAAATAAATCTTAAAAACTGACACCCTGTGATGATCTTTCAAGTCCTGTGACTGCAAATATTAACTTTTCGTCATTTTTTTTTCTACCGTATAACTATGAATAACCCTTCTGTCAAACACAGTTAAAAGTTAGAATATAACTGCCTCAGTTTCAAATAAAAAGTTAGATTTTTGCCCAACATTGAATGCAAAATAATTACATTACTCAACTTTAACCGACTGTACTGTAAAAAAAATGTACTACACTATTTTGGCAAGTAACATTAAAAGATGGCGCGTTTAGTCTGGATTCCAAAATGGTATGACACTTACTAATTGCTTCTTCATAATTAAGGAAAAAAATTTTTTTATGAATGTGACGTGACTTACTGCTTTAATAAGAGTGAGCGAGATAGATAGTGACGGTACCTTAATCAAAGGGTACCACTACTTAAAAAAGTAATTTGTTAGTTTTAGGTGCATTTGAAATAAAATTTAGTCGTTGGGTTTCCATGGGAAATAGATTGCGACGTCTGTAAGCAGCATTCATCTCGGTCGACATTGTATGAAATCCGACTTTATTCAAAAGTTTTTTTTTATTTTTTTTTATTAAGAAGTAGCAATTAGTAAGTGTCATACCATTTTGGAATCCAGACTAAACGCGTCATCTTTTAATGTTACTTGCCAAAATAGTGTAGTACATTTTTTTTACAGTACAGTCGGTTAAAATTGGGTGATGTAATTATTTTGAATTAAATGTTGGGTAAAAATCTAAGATTTTCTTTGAAACTGAGGCAGTCATGTTTTAACTTTTAACTGTAATTGATAGAAAGGTTATTCGTAGTTACATTACAGAAAAAAAACTGAAGAAAAGTTAATATTCGCAGTCACAGGACTTGAAAGATCATCACATGGTGTCAGTTTTTAAGATTTATTTTTGAATCCTTATAATTTGAAAAGTACATGACCAAGATTTTTTCTCATATTTTTCTGATAACTGTTACGACTTGGCCTAATGCTCGATTTCGGCTTGACGTTGATTTCTGGGACACCCTGTATAAATAAGCAGAAAAAAAAAACAAAAAATACTCTATCGCATTAGGTTACCCTGTAAAGATAGTTGTAAGTTGGAAAAATAAATAAATTGTAAGGAGAAAACTTTTTGATACGCCATTTAATTTTTTTTTTAATTACTTGAAATAAAGTTATCTCGAAAAATAAATGTTGTGCACGCCTGCTTCTATGAACCTCTTTTGTCTAATGATAAATGATATTTATTTTGTAAGTAGGTTTAAAAAAACACTTTTACACGTCAATAATGTCGAATGAATGGAGTATAGCAGTGTAGCAGAACTTCTTTGATTATGTTTGTTACCTAGTTTTAAGATTGCGTCATTTCGAGCGAATAAACTGTTTTTCTTTTCTTTTTCTTTTAGTTCATAATTAAAACTCCTTAGTGTAGCGTTAATAAAAAACATTGTATCGTATGTCATGTCACTTCCCTTGTAAATTTTCACCTTGAAATATACTACGAATTTCTATTTTAATTTCGTATTAATTTATTCATCCATATCTCCTCCAAAATCTGCTTCAGCGGCTTGTCCGGTGTAGTGTAGCTGTGTAGCTATTACTACACCGGACCCCTAATTATTATTTTATTGTTTCTTTCAGTTTCATTCCAAGTTACATTCTAGGGTATTTCTTAAATGTCTAAACGGACTTTTTATTTTTCAACGAGTTCTCACCCAGCATAGCCCCAGTATAGTTTAGGTGGTAAAATGAAACGCGTTAAGAGCTCGTGGTAGCATTGCTAAAAGACGTGAGATAAAGATAAATAAAAACTTCAACTATCCGAAACAGAATTGAAACAAAAATTTATTTCACACTATCATAAGTACGTACAATATTATCAAATGCACTGATAAGGACAGGGCGGCCCGCGCGTGTCTCTATCGCCATAATTAGTTTGCACCGAAGCGAGCACCGCCACCGCGCGCTCGGCTGGAAACGAAGAACGACTTTGTCATGTTCTCGCTAGATGGCGCTAAATTCAATATTTTTAGTGTACGGGAGTATTCCTACAAATTACTATCCACCTAATTTTCCATGGGTAGTGTGAAAGCAAAGCCCGGAGCTCCGGGATAATGGCAAAGAAGGAACAGGAGTGGGTTTTTAGTCAGTAAAAGTCTGACACTATCTCCACTCCACCCAAGGCGAGATTTGTTATTAGATGATTTTCCCACCTAAAATAAATAAATAAAAAAAACCTAATTTTGACTATATACGTAGTCTTACTATTCGATTCAAATAAGTTTAGGATCGATTTAGAGCCATATTGTGACGTCATAATTGTCAAATGAGATCAGTTTGTTAGGGTGAGCAAAACAAGATATTTTTGAAATTAATTTTATTTACGAATCATGAACGAAAAAAGTTTAATCAAAATCTAGTTCTTCAAATCGGCTCATCTCTGCATCACTGTGCGAAATGTCCGAGTAATGGCGAATGGAACAACGCGAATTTGTTGTCAACAGTATAATATTTTTATTTAATTATGATTAAACAATAACGTTTTTTCTTCACTTAGATTTACTAAGAAACGGTTAAAAAGTACAGTAATTCAAAACATTATTGATACACAAATAAGTTTTTTGTAAACCGTGCTTTTTACGTAAAATTTGAAAGAAAGAGGTCTTTGACGTTCCTATTTTTATTTAAATCGAATTGTAGCTACAGTGCTTAAAACACAAAAATAATTAGGTGAAATTCAAAGCAATAATTTTACTAATTTTATAAAGTAGAATGTCAGGTTTGAGCAATAATAATGCTCCCGTACACTAAAAACAAAATAAACCAAAAATCTTGAGTACAGCGCCATCTACCGAGAATATAACCACACTCAGGCCCGTTGCTGTCACTTTAAAATGCCGAGTTTCTTGTGACGGAAGACGCGTATAAGCTAACGTTCGGACGACCCTATCTTTACCATATGAATATAATAATTCATAATTTCATATAATTACAAACAAGTAAATACTTAAGTCGTTGGTCCTAATTAAGTTTTCGGGGCCTTCCCGGGGGCCCCTTTTGGGCCATTCTCAGGGGCCCCTTTTGGGACCAACACAGGCAGAGCACAGTAGTCCGGCTTGGAACAGGGACATTTCTCCTTCATCTGCAGACCTTTGTGCATAGGTTTCGCGAAGGGATGGATTTCATCACTGAAGATCGCTCTGTAAAAAAAGAAATGTTAAGTTGTAAACAGATATTGAGAACTTAAACTCCATTCGAAATAAGATAAGCCATTCTAAAAAAACTTCTTTTACTGTTCGTTTAACCGATTTTGACTTTTATTGCGTTGGTAGCATGATAAATGGCGGCTGCAGTAAGAAGTTGGTATTGTAACCGCTTTATTACTTTTAATGCCATCATTATCCCTAAGGAATA
Organism: Mythimna vitellina; assembly: GCA_949316375.1. Taxonomy (NCBI): domain Eukaryota; kingdom Metazoa; phylum Arthropoda; class Insecta; order Lepidoptera; family Noctuidae; genus Mythimna; species Mythimna vitellina. Next base: position 14,797,261 of record OX438708.1, read on the forward strand.
AAAGTCAAAATTGGTTGTTCGGACAGTAAAAAAGGTTTGTTTAAATATCTCATCTTATTTCGAATGGAGTTTAAGTACTATTTTTAATTAGAGCCTGTGACAGATAGAGGTCATTGACGTTCCTATTCTTATTTGAAATGCTTTTTAAGTACTAACACTGACCTCCTTAGAAGCACGCCTTAACCTGTATTTTGCAGACTCTCTACACTACAATAACTAAAAGATGGTGCGGGTGACAGCTGTCGAATTGACAAAAAATGTAGCTACATATCCTTTTCTCTCATCTTCATCATCATCATCATCATTTCAGCCAAAAGACGTCCACTGCTGGAGATAGGCCTCCCCCAAGTGTCGCCACAACGAATGGTCCATAGGACTCCCGCACCCGTTACCAAGTCATCGGTCCACCTTGTAAGAGGCCTTCCAACGCTACGTCTTCCAATACATAGTCGCCATTCCAGAACCTTTCGGCCCCAACGGCCATTCGTACTGCGAGCAATGTGCCCTGCCCATTGCCATTTAAGTTTGGCGATTCTTCGTGCTATGTCGTTGACCTTGGTTCTCCTGCGGATATCTCTCACCTTAAAGATGCATATTTTCGTTCTGCTGTCATCCTACTCATGCCATCAATTCAACACCTTAGTTGTTGTAGAAACTATGTACGAACCGACTCATAATCCGGACGATATCTTTTTGGTACTGCGCCGTCGCTAGCTTGTACTTCTCCCTTTGTTCTAACTCCTCTTCCTTGATGCGCTCCTAAAAATGTCGTTGAAAGAAAATTAGACTTTGTATAATATAATTATATTTTAGATTTAGTTATTGCAAGGATTATATTGTGCACTGGTTCCTACCCTCGAATGTGTTCTCACTCTGTAACTCAAAGGTTTGCTGGGAGAAAGTCATTGTTGAGTTAAGCTCGCCTTTGTACATAAACTGTATATCTCCGTGTACTATGTATGTTTTTGTGTACAATAAAGAATTAAGGACAAAAGGTACATTTTTACAGTAGCATAATAGCATAATCAGCCTTTTAATGTTCCCACTGCTGGGACTCGGGCCTCCTTTCTCTAGGAGAGGGAATGGGCCGTCATCCACGACGCGCGCCCAGTGCGGGTTGGTGGATGTCACATGTCTTCGAATTTTTGGTTCTAGTACATGCCGGTTTCATCACGATGTTTTTCTTCACCGTTTTAAGAGCAGTGGTGATGAAAAAAATGTCAAAGTAATGAGCCTGGCTGGGTTTGAACCCACGACCTACATCTCGGTAAGTCGGGGCCGTTACCACTTGGCCACCACTGCTCTCACATAAATCTCACGTTTTTAGTACAATGCTTTTATTTTACCATGTTTAGATTTCAGAGATAGGAATGAAGAGGTGTGTTATTTTTTTGTAGGTCAGTTTTTTTTTTCGAGGTTGTAAATCATCATTTGACTTCTTCCGCTCAAGGGTGAGCGTGTCAGAATTTTAGTCACTAAAACCCACCTGTATTTACGTTCTAGGGCCACGGTATCCGTTTAAAAAAAACCGGTGTCTCTCATTTGCCCTACTAGTTCCTACAGTTTTACTGACATTTCTTTGAGGCTGTGTTACAAGGCCGACGCCATTTGTCTTTTTAAAAAAAACAGTTAATCTATTTATTATTTGACTGGCCTGTTGGTCTAGTGGTTAGTGACCCTGACTGCTATGCCGGAGGTCGTGAGTTCGATTCCCACCCAGGATAAATGTTTGTGTGATGAGCAGGATCATTTGTTCTGTGTCTGGGTGTAATTTATCTATAATATGTATTTATTTAGAAATATATAAGTATGTTTATCAGCTGTCTAGTACTCATAACACAAGCTCTGCTTAGCTTGGGACTAGACGGCGTTATGTGATAGTTGTGTGAATATTATTATGTTATTATTATTTATATCAGTTTAATCACCACACACACAGATACACTTATAATTTTGGCAATGTCTCTCTTCAATGCTCCCTTTATTTGGGCAAAATAGGTTACGCGGCGGCGTCCAGGATCTAAGTAATGCATATTATTTCTATGTACTTTGTAAAAATTCAACATCAGCATGTTTGTAAAGGAAAAATACATTGATTAAAAGCTGATTTAGGCTTTATTGCCTTGTAATAAGGGTTATAACAGCTCGCCATCAACGACTCGGGCGCGGACCTTACCGGAGCGGCGGACGGTGAGCTACCCATTGCTCGTCGTCTGCAAGCTCGCGCCTTAGGTGGTCGGAGATCGCTCTGCGAATTTCGACGCATCTTCTGTCATTTTGGCTGGGGCATAAGGATGTCCTTTCCCTCACGGCTGTGGTCATCTCTTTCGTCAGTATTACTACTTCGTATGCGGAGGCGACCCCTCCGGAGCACATCCCAGCGCGACAGCGAGCCGCCGCCGAGAGCCCCCACGAGGACAAAGTGATGCTCCGCCCAAGCGGAGATACAATTATTTATTTATTAAAACTTTATGCACTAGTAAGAAACACTGTACAAAGGCGGACTTAATGCATTAGGCATTTTCTACCAGTCGACCTTAGGGTAGTGCAGAAATATAACATGGCACATCTCCGTATGTTCCACCATCTCCGTAGATCAAATATGAACTTTACTTAATACAAAATAGAGTTGACTTTACCTTGAGCAGCTTGTTATACTCCATTTGTTGTTGCAAGTTCTTCTGGTGAAGCTTCCTCGCCTGTGCCTCCGTGAGTTCCTTGTGGGCTACCAGCTGGTCCAGCTGTTTGGCCAACTGGCTTTGGTACTGATCATATTCTACGTCCTTCTTTTCACGGCTGCTTTTCGTCGCTGCATTGTCTTTAATTTGTTCAACGATCGCGTCGCGGCAGTCCTGTAATGATAAATGTTTATAGAAGTTTACTCTCAATAAGGTTCGGTTGAAAACCAGCGTCAGGCAACTACCACGAAGTTGTCTGGCATTTTTGCTGAACTGGACCTATTTGGCGCAGGCGCGAGACACACAATGTTAGTTATTTTATTTTCTTATTTTTTTTATCTTTAGTGTTTACGTTGTGTGTATCTGTGTAAGTGTGCGAAATAAAATAGTTTTATTTCTTCTTCTTCTTTCTTACCATACTCAAAAACGCAAACTCATTTTTTTTTTTCATATAAACCTATTACAGGCACTTTTGAATTGTAAAGATAAGTCAGTCACAAAAAAACTGGGCAAGTGCGAGTCGGACTCGCGAACTGAGGGTTCCGTACAAACTACGATTCCCGAATGGAGTCTCAAGGTTCTTCTGAATCGCAAAAATTTGTTTTGTTGTGTCATAACAATAAATGTTGTGTCATAACAACAGTTTTCTGATTTCTTCCTATACTTGTGCTATAAGACCTTGCTTTATACCAAATTTCAGGATTCTGGGTCAACGGGAAGTACCCTATGAATTTTGATTTCCTCGAGAGTGTCGAAATATACGTTTTTGAAGACATAAACGGCCGCATCTTTTTTTTTCGTATACCTACTTATAAATTTGATTTTTTCACAACTTTAAGAGACTTGAGTATATGATTTTAATTTCAGCTTGACACTTCTACGCGTTCCCGTGTTAAAGGGTCTTGACAGACAGACAGACGGATGCACAACAAAGTGATTCTATAAGGGCTCCGTTTTTTCCTTTTGAGGTACGGTCCCCTAAAAAGGTAAATCTTCTCGTATTTGCACGTTCCAAAGCGTGAATGGAGAGCGTCTCTATGTAGAAGAACGTGCAAGAAAACCCATGGACACTGTTTTTTAACCCCCGACGGAAAAGAGAGGTGTTATAAGTTTGACATGTCTGTGTGTCTGTGTGTCTGTCCGTGGAATCGTTGCTCCCAAACGAATGGACTAATTTTGATGTGTTTTTTTTTTTGTTTGAAAGCTGATTTTAATCAGTAAATAAAATAACTACGAATTATGGTTACATTATGAGAATGAGGTAGATAAAAGTGTTCGTAAAAAGCATAATTAAAAATAAACCGTGGCAGCTAAGAGATGGGACTGGTTCCCAACCGACGGCGCCCGTTCACGAACATGACTCATGCGCTAACACCATTCAGCTCAACCATTTTGCAGAAAACCGAATGATACAGCACATGTAATGTAATCAACCCATGCAAAGCTTGGGCGGGTCATTAATTCTCTATAATTTATTCTAGATAATAACTTTTCTGTTTGGCGCATTGCTATCTCATCTCATCAACCACGTTTTGTATTCGCTGTCCCTCAACGCGGCGTTGTTTTCTGCTTATTGCAATTTCAATCTAAGCATAGCATAGCATAGTCGGCCTTATAATGTTCCCACTGTTGGGAGTCAGGCCTCCTCTCTAGGAGAGGGAATGGGCTGTAATCCACCACGCGGGCCCAGTGCGGGTGTCACATGTCTTCGAATTTTTGGTTCTAGGACATACTGGTTTCCTTACGATGTTTTCCTTCACCGTTTTGAGAGCAGTGATAGTGAAATTAATTACACAAAGTAATGCGCCTGGCTGGGTTTGAACTCGCAACCTACAACTCGCAAGTCGGGGCCGTTACCACTCGGCCACCACCGCTCTCATCACTGTTCCAATCTTATCACTATGTTATAAGTCACAGTACCTTGTTTCCCTTCTAGGCGTACTGGCACCGTAATCGCACTCACACTAGTAAACAAAATGTCAAATTTTGCCCGGCTTTCAAGACTGTTTTTCGCAATATATAGGGTGACTGGCAATCAGTGACCGATACTTAAACACGTGATTGTCCTCATGGTTACAAACAACATTCCCAAAGAAACTTTTTTTAGACTCATTAGTTTTATGACAATAACAAAACAGCTGTTTGAAATTCACGTGCGAGCGCTTGCGACCGCTCAGCTGTTAGCTGCGTAAGGCTGTTGTCTCATGTGAATTTTGTACGTGCGCGCTTTCCAGTGTGACTGTTATTATTACCTACGTCACTACTGCACGACAAAGAGAGCGGTGCGGACGGAGGAGGGGGGGAACGTGACTCGTGAGTCCCTCTACTAGTACATTGTCCTTTCCCGAGCGCGCGCGAATTTCAAACAGCTGTTTTGTTATTTTCATACTAATGAGTATATAAAAAAGTTTCTTTGGGAAAGTTGTTTGTTATCATGAGAACAATCACGTGTTTAAGTATCGGTCACTGATTGCCAGTCACCCTATATAATGCAAATTATTTAACAAAAAGTCACATGCGGAACTATTTCATTGTAAAAAAGTGATAAAGTGATTCGTTTTGAGCAAAAAGTGTCTATGTACGGAGTATAACGCGAACGAAAAATGTATGAACCGGCCATCGGAACATTCACCTTGATATCAGTCAGATCTGGTCTTCACTGTCCCTCCTCGAGTATCGAGTATACAATATGATGAATATATGATATAGTGACAGTACCTTGTTCCCCTGCTTGCGCTTCTTGGCATACAGGCATCGTTTCATATCAGCCTCGTCTTGTATTCGCTGCCCTTCCTCGAGTATCGCGGCGTCTTCGGCAGCTTGCATCGCTATCTTATCTCGCTTTATCGCTCTCATCTTCTGGTTGCATACTTCTGTTTCCGCCTGGAATATTTTAGAGTAAAGTTAGTTAACAACTAAAAACTGTAAAATAAAAACTTTATACAAAAAAAGATATAACCGACTTCAATGTAAAAAAAACCGGGCAAGTGCGAGTCGGATTCGCACACTGAGGGTTCCGTACAAATTTACCTATGAAAACAGTTCAATTCCCAAATAGAGTTATGAAGATTTTTCCGAATCGCAAAAATTTTTTTTTTTTGTGACGTAACTACAAAGGCCAATGCCAACTATTGCCATGATTTACTTTTTTCTTTTCGCCAGAAACGAAAGCTAGGTTATATTTTGTTATTGTATTATATGCAGGAATCAATAGCAAAAAGAACCAGGTCTTTAAACCGTAACCAAACGAAGGTACGTATAGAAGCATTATATTGTAAATCAGTCGTTGGTGGGCCTTTGCAAATAAATAAATAGACATACCCGTCTCTGCTTGATAAGTTGTTTCTTCCTCAGCTCGGCCGCGAGTCCCTGCCCCGCGAGCGAGTCCCACGTGTCGGCGAGGAGCTTCTCCTCCGCCTGCTGCCTCCCGAGTGTCTCTTTACGTTCTTTTATCATTTGCAGGCGCTCGCGACCCATTTCGTGGCGCTTGATTTCGTGTTGACGGTTTACTGTGGAATTAGGTTAGGTTAGTATTCCCCCGATTTTGAGTATTTGTCAGAATCTATTTTCGCCTGAAATTCAAAAAACCTCCTAAGGGGTTGAAACGGGTGTCCAATATTGTATGGAGAAACTTACATTTATAATACGGCCGTTTTAATTTGGCGGCCCTGAAGTTTGCGCAGAAGGCTGCGCACGAACGTTTTTTAGGAACAAAATGGTGGTTTGAGGCGACGTGCGCGGGGCGGAGGTGTAAGCTAGAGATTGACTCTATGTAAACACAATCGACCCTTTATTCAATCAAATATCGCAATCGATTTTTATCGATTTGGAATTTATTGATTTTTGTTTAAATGACATATTGAACGAAATAGATTTACAAACATAGTAAATGTTGTCGTTAGTAAACGAGATTTCGACTTTAATAATAAAAAAACTAATAATATTATATTTTCTTGGTTGAAAGATATGATTTAGTTAAATAACAGTTAATTATAAACAACTACTACAATAATGACTGTTTGAGAAAATTTTAAACCTCCTTATAAAATTTAATAAAATATATTTTTATAATTAGATTTCAATCGATTTGAAAAATAATCGATTAAACAACACCCTCAGACACGCATATTGGACACCCCTTTTTCTTTACTCCGTAAAACTTCGTTCATAATCGGCAATGCTCGGGACGCGGTAATGTGTCTCAGTCACACGTTAGCATTGGTGGCGTGTTCGTGTCGCTGTCTCTGTCTTGAGCACAGGCGGTGACAAAAGTTTTCGTTGATTTTTATTAATACATTGTTAAGTTTTTTGTGTAGTGTTAGGTTTGTTTCTTTAATTCATAAGTTATTTTTATAGCTTTCTGTCTCAAAGTGTTTTAATATTTATTTTATTTGTACTTGGTCCCTGTATTAGTAAAATTTTATTCGTATTTAGGTTTTATAAAAATAACGTCAATAACAGTTTTTTTTACGACTGTACATGCGCTAAAGTTCGCAGAGCCTATGTTCACGGGCGCCAAGTTAGAACGGCCGTATTATACGCGGGCGAAGCCGCTCGCAGAAGGTAATTTTTCATACATTCAAATGGATAATAATAGGTTTTTTTTTTAGGTGGGAAAATCATCTAATGATAAATCTTGATCTTGCGCGGAGCGGGAGATAGTGTCAGACTTTTACTAACTAAACTCCTGTTCCTGCTTTGCCTTCGTCCCAGGGACACCGTTTTCACAGTACCCATGGCCCCAGTAGGCTTCGACCGTGCTGGGCCCCTAAATTTAAGCCACGTATTCTGGAAACTGATGATGTTGTGCAATATTGTTAGAGGTACCATGCGTTCCAAAAAGAATAGGAAAGTCAATAACCTCGATCTATCAAATGTTGATTGAAAAGTACGGTTTGCAATGAAAACTTATTTGCGTATCAATAACGGTTCTTTTTTTTTTTGCTTTGTATTATAAGTCTTAGTTAAATTTAGGTGAAGTAAAAAGTGTTTATAATTCAAACTCATGTCAATATCACCGGTACATGGTGGACATCCCACCTATACCCACAAAACGTTTTGGGAACACATTCATTGTCCGTACAGCTAAGGAGTGGAATTCCTTGCCGGAATCTTGTGTTTCCTGATGGCTACAACCCGGGAATCTTTCAAGTCAAGAGTGAATAGGTTACTTCTAGGTAAGCGCGTTCTATCGTCGACCGCATCGTCGCTTTCCATTAGGTGAGATAGCGGTCAAGCGCGAACCTATCAAGAATAATAATAAAAAAAAACTTATAAAATAAATATATTGTTTATGTCATAATTAATTTAAAATAAGAAAATATTTTTCATTTTCATTTTAATTTTTAGAAACAATTTGCCTTCTTCGCCCTTTTGCCACTACTCAGACATTTCACACAGTGACGCACAGATGAACAAAATTGAAGAACTGGATTCTGATTAAATTTTTCTTCGTTCATGCATCGTAAATAAATTAAATTAAAAAAAAATTACTTCTACACACTATTGTCTACTTTTCTTTTTATTTCTCCTTTCGCAGGTCTGCTGGAAGAAATTTCTTATTGGAAATAAGCAGTACCTTTGTACAATTTTTATAAGAATTTATCTTCTTTCTTTATTCGTGTGTACATAAATTATAAAATAAATAAATAAATAAAAATCTTGTTCTGCTCAATCTACCCAATTTTTTGATTTGACAGCTATAATAATAATAATATTTATTTTAGACCACAATGAGACCACAGAGATGTGAAAAAGACGGAAGAAAAAAGATTGCACGTAGCGGAGATGAGAATGTTAAGATGGACGTGTGGTGTGACGAGAATGGATAAAGTGAGAAATGAGTATATTAGAGGAAGTTTGAAAGTGGCGCCAGTGACTGAAACATTGAAAGGGAATCGTTTGTCTTGGAAATGAAACGCATTTTGCTAAAACAGTTGTGATTACATGTGGATGGATGGAGAGGTAGAGGGAGGCGAAAGAAAAGATGGATGGATTGTGTGAGAAGTGAAATGAAAGAAAAGGGAGTTAGTGATGGCGTGACGAGTGACCGGACAGAATAGAAGACAATAACGTGTTGCCGACCCCAAATAAAACGGGACAAGGGCAGAAAGATGATAATTTCAGACCACAATGAATCCAGAGAATAGTGTTAGTAAAAAACTTAAAATTAATGTTGTTGCATGTTATTTGCTCGCGACTTCGTCCGCGTAGAAGTCGAAAATGGTATTATTAGGTTTTTTGAGATACGAAAATATGAAATATTATTTATTATCTTCGTCGTGTGTGATAGTCCATTGAATTGTATGGCGTGCGATATTGTATCTTAAGACGAAATATTATAGTATCTTAGCCGTGTGCAGCGCCCCTTAGTGAAATCCACTGCGGGTGACGTAACCTACGACAAACTTATTATTTGCGGTTGGTACAGTAATCGGGTCTAGGGATCGAACCGCGAAATTAAGTTTGTTTCTTATTGTAGTATATACAATTTTTCCGGGATAAAAAGTACCCAGTGTGGTGCCCAGGATATTAAAGAATAATTATACCAAGTTTCATCGTAATCGAACCGGTAGGTTTTGCGTAATGCCTGAACAAACAGACAGACAGGCAGACAAACAAAAATTTTTTTAATCACATTTTTGGGTTCGGTGTCGGTCTAGTAACACCCCCTGCCATTTATTTTTTTGATATTTTTAATGTACAGAATTTTCACTTCTACAGATTTATTATAAGTACCTATAGATGAATTCGCATTATGGCGTAAAACTCGATCCTATCCTTATTTGGAACGCATTGTATATGGTTTTCCCTTCCAATAGAAGTTGCAGGACTTATTACACTCTGTTCCACATACGTCTGAATCTACGCTATACCTTCTTCTTCCTTCCTATTCTGTTCTTCGAACTCAGCCATCATCCTCATCGTCTCCAGCTTCAGCATCTCCTTTTCTTGTTGGCGTCTCTCGTTTTTCAGCCGGATCTGTTCGTCGGTCGATCTGACACACTCCTGGTTGCGACGCAGCCGCTCGATCGCGTCCAGTTCCATCCGAGCCGCCTAAACCGAGATAATATTTATTTTATGTACTCTAAAATTATAAAATGGTTGTTAAAGGCTAGAGTGAAGTGGGCTTCACCATCAACGATTGCATCACTGCTTACCATCAGGTGGGATCACAATCAAGCGCTCGATTGTATCATATTAAAAAAAAGGTAGGTAATTAATAAACACAACACCTGCCTTTTTTTAAGTGGGAGATCATCAAATGACTTCTCCCGCTCTGGGTGAAGCAAGAGGGATAGTCAGACTTATACTGACTAAAATCCACAGTGTTCCTTCAGTTGCATTTTGCGAGGGCCATGGTAAAGTCCTTCGAACAATCCGCTGCCCTAGCAGGCATCGACCATAACTGGCCCCACCAATCTTACTATTATCTGTTTGAAGACCAGGGTTAGGTCTTTACCGGACGGCAAGCTACCCAGTGCTTGCCATAATAATGTTTCTATAAGTAACAGTTTTTTCTTTTCGTTTATTAACACCGACTTCCAAAATTAAAGCGTTTTTTTTGACATGGAAGTCGTATTTTTACTATTTGTATTTTTAATTTGTAAAAAGATTTTTTTTATTGTACACTTTTTAGTTATGGTACCACCACTAAAAAGCACCCCTCAGCCAAACTTAAAAACCTTATAGCCAGAGTGAATCCCATGACAATTCTAATAATCCCAAACATAGTGAGGTTACATTAATTTATTACAGAGTTCCAATACCTACTGAGCTTCATCATCAGATCAGTTCGATATATCCCCTCCCCCTCTTCTTTCAGTTAGTCATCGACTACACGTATAAACAAAGCAATTTTACTTGTTACGACATATCTGCTGTGATCCTATGAGGAGTTCCTTTCCATATCTTCGAAGCTCATGATCAGATCATAACAATATTTCTATGAGACCAAGAGAAATTGGTGAACATACATAAACAAAAATACATTCAGCCGAACATAGAACCTCCTTCTTTTTGAAGACAGTTAAAAATGCAAACCATACATCTTTTCGGGTGGACTATGCAGGCCTCGGAAGCAGAGACGCTGAAAAAATACTATATACAACATAATCAGCCTTTTAAAGCTCCCACTGCTGGGACTCAGGCCACCTCCCTTTTCAGTGAGGGTTGGTGTACGACGAATGTCTTCGAATTTTTCGTTCTAGGACATGTTGCTTGGACTTGCTTCCTTATGATGTTTTTCTACGCCAATTTATAAATTTTGCTTTTCTCACACACATCATATGAAATACCCAGTTTTGATTCACATGCTTTGCAAAAAGAACAAGGGCCTCGTAAAGATCTGCCGTCCAACAGCCGCCTGCAGTCCTAGCCAAGTTACGACCGTTAAGTTTCGATTCTCTTTCGTAGATTGCTTAGAGTCGGCCACGCCTCGGATTCCTTTGTCCTGACCACGTGACTGGGCTTTGAAATGACGTCAATCCTATACATTTGAAGTTTTCTACTAGCTTTAACGATTGTAGATTATCAACTTGGCTAAGCCCCCCTAGCCAAGTTACGATCGTTTCGTTTTCATCGAACGCCTCGAGTAGGCCACGCCTCAGGTTCCTTAGTTCTGATCACGTGATTGAGCGTTGAGATGACGTCAGGACAAAGGAATCGGAGGCGTGGCCTACTCGAGGCTTTCGACGCAAACGAAACGATCGTAACTTGGCTAGGGGGGACTGGTCCGCGTAACGGCTAAAGCTGCTCCTGTCGTTAGATAAATGATGATGCTGGTTGTGATAAGACTGCTACTCACCAAAGCCTCAGACTCCTTGAGGGCGACTTCATGCCACATTTTGTCGAACTCTAACTCCGCCATCTTCCGCGCCTGCTTCTCCTTCATCTGGTAGAGTTGTGCTTCCTGCGCTTCACGGGCTCGCATCGCGACAATGCACGGATGCACGTGCACGAATTTAGATCTGTTGAGCACAATAGTTCCTGAAAACTTGTACAGTCAACACGTATATTTTATCGCCACAACAAAATTTCATCCAATGGCGGATTACAGACATCGGTGCGTTAGTATAATAATAATAATAATATTTCACAACTTTCACACAACGTCATCTAGTTCCAAACTAAACAGAGCTTGTGCTATGAGTGCTAGATAAATAATAAACATACTTAAATATTCCTAATTTTATACATATTATAGTTAAATTACATCCAGACGCAGAGCAAATGATCGTGCTCATCACACAAACATTTGTCTTGGGTGGGAATCGAACCCACGACTTCTGGCATAGCAGTCAGAGCCTCTAACCACTAGACCCACAGGCCAGTCAATGTAAGTATGTATTATTTTATGATTAAAAACAAATTATCTCGTATCTTATTTTTGCACTCCAGTTTTCATGAAAATATGTTGAAAATCTGAAGCAATTTAAATCTAAATAGATTTAAAACTGTTCATCCCTCATCTGCCTCAGTGGTACCTTTCTCAGCAGTGCCTAGAAAAAATTTAATAGCAATAATACACAGACCATCGTATTATCACTTACTGTACATCCTAAGGTTGTCTGGTAGATATCGCTGTTAGCGATAAGACCGCCACTGTACCCATAGATTAAGTTAGTTTAAAAGTTTTTGTTACTATTTTGGTGTACAATAAAGTTTTATTCTATTCTAGTTTTGTACAAGCGGGAAATAGAGATGCAGAGGTGAATGGGGACAAAACTTTGAAAATCATCTTCTTATTTTAATATTGTTTGTGACATTTAAATATGTGCTTAAGTTGATGCGTTGTTAGAAGCTAATAGTCTGGTATCAACTATAAAGCGAAAAACCTAATCAATGTTTTGTCCCTATTCACCCCCTGCATCTTTCCTGCCTTGCAGATCTACTTGACTGATGACTCTACTAGACTACTTGACTGACGATGTGGCAAACACATTCAATATCTAAAATACTGTAATTGTATTTCAAAACCGAACTAGCAACCATTGTTGGTAAATTGGCATCTATATGCTGAATATTATAATTGCACTTCAAATCAATCATTGCACAAAAAGGAAGATATGTGGTGTACACATTAAACGTAGCATAGTTCAAGAAGTGACGTTGTGAGTAGTCTCGATCATTCGACAGTACTTGTCGTAAAACGCGCCTGTCAAAATCTTAACAGCAATAATACACAGACCATCGTAAGGGTGTTTTTTGTATACGCTAAGAAATTCGTCAGTTCTAGGCACGAAAATATATCGTGGCAGCCCCTTACTTACCGCACCATAGCAACTTCGTGTGTCGTGTGTGCGGTAGACATACCGCAGACAAGATTTTTTTTGTCAGCACCAAAGCACGACCTGTATACACGGTCGTGTGCAGGAACTTGCACACATGAATTCTTGCCCCGGCGACATTTCTTAACGTGTACAAGCGGCCTAAAGTCACTCACATGGGCGGGTCTTTGTACTTCTCCTCGTGTTCCTTCTGCCTCTTAGCCAGTAGATACGCGAGGCGATCCTTCTTGTCCTGCCACAGGGCGGCAGCACCGGCCTGTGCTTGTTCAACGAACTTACGGATGTTGGACTCTTCTTCATTAGTCAGCAGGTTTAGGAGTCTGCGGGTAAAAGTTTGTAGTAAATGCCTCAAGATAGAGAGGTTTATAAGGAAAAAGAAAAGCGGGGTTACCATGACGTTCAAAGTAAGATTGATTTATTCTTATTTCAGTGTGGGTAAGAGACAGAGTTATGCAAGTTGTGTAGCGCCATCTCTTACCCACACTGGAAATAATATTGAAATAATCTTATTTTAAACGTCATGGTAAAGGTCCAGGACTTTGCCCAGCAATGCCCCGCCCATACAATTTGGGTTAGCAAAAAAAAAACTTAAACATATGGGCTGAGAAATGTCACTTAAAAACTGCCTGCACATACAGTTTTACAATATTCCACTAGTATATTTAAGATTTTATAAATAGGGTTAGTTTATGTTTACTTACCTCTGTCTCTTAGTCTTGAGATCTTCTTGGTAAGACGCCAAACAGAGGTCGACACGTCTCGCCACGTTGTTTATTAGAGACCTGTAAGCAGTAAATTTTGTGCTCATTTCAAATGAAAGGAAATTGGCGATACGTAGGTATCGGCACTAAAACTAAACTGAACAGCATATTTTTGTGAAAACACAAGAAACGGGCCTATAGGGCCATGATGTAAAGGAAGCGGAATAATAAGGGCCGATGTTTCTTTGGTAAATTTTAACTAGTTGAAATCCTTTAGTCACACAATGTCTACATCAAATTGTCTATTGTATGAAAATATACAGTTGAGTTTAATAAACTTAGAATTGATATATTTTAAGAGACCATCTACATAAGCTATAAATACCGATATCTGATAAAATCACATTTTCCATTAATAACAAAAAAATTCCAACACATTACATGTTTATTTAATTGCAAAATAAAAGTTCTTAGTAAAGTTACATGTAATCAATACAAGTAGTTAACTACTTTTAATCATAATTAGTAATCTGATTACAAAATAGTAGTTAACTACGCCCTATACTGCTGCTTAGAGAGATCGATAGAAAATTTTGGGCTGACTATCGTGACGGCGTGGAATAAAAAAAACGACGCCATTCCGAAATTGAGACAGAGATGGAGTTATACAGCACGTATAGCGTCATCCCTTTCATTAAACAAACCTGCGATCGCATCGTATAAAGAAGTCGCTGTTTTGCTTATCATTCAACTCTTTCAGTGTGTTCGCGGCGCCCTTTCTCTGTTCTTCTTCGAGAGCTCGCAGTTTCCTTACGAATTTCACATAGCGGGCTGTCGAGTCTAGCACGCGAGATGTCTGAGGAAGTTGATAAGATTTATTAAAATTAGGATAAAGACAATAAATGATAAAGGTCATAATGGCGAGACCAACACTCTTAATGATTTTACCACGTATATTTAGAACCCATTTAGTACTATTTTGTACCTATCCTGAAGTTTTTGTATCTCACACGGCAAAACGGAATTTCACGATAATAATGTCCCCGCCATTATGAGACTTCATAAAATATAAATAAAATAAAAGCGCGGCCATGCTTGTACTCCAACCTAGATTTTAGTAGGTACAAAATTAGGTACTAAATACTAGTTTGATCAGAATGGTGACAATCATTATAGTTTTGGAGGTCAAGCATGATTCGCCATTCTCACTCTCTCACTCCAAAGTAGGCCACAAAATTCAAATTTCCTTAACTTTTTTGCATTTTTCCAGGCCAGTGTAAAGTTATATGTGGATTAACACCTCAGATCTTTCTTAGGTAAATCAATGTTAGGGTTTTCCTAATGAAATCAATACTACAAGAAAATGTACTTACATAGTAGCAATCAGGTGCCCCGCGCGGTCCGTACCCATCCTTGGGCGGGTTCTGTCGCGCAGGTATCATTTCCGTGGCGTTGCATGGCATCGCCATCTTACGACAGTTACAAAATAAATATAACTATTAAAAATCTTTACAAATGTAATTAACAATTTCGGTTATGATATTGTCTCATGTGTCAAATTATTGACAGATATTTTGTTTCCTTTTATTTTTGTAGCTTTTCCAACAGACATCCTGAATATCACCAGTGAATGACAATATTCATACTCCTTTTTATTGTAACTGTTTTGGCGAGGACCCAATACGGGACGGTGAGATTCACACCGACACACATTTGGAATAATACTGTCCCACGTTTGAAATGACGCTCTCCCTCCCGAGTTTGGCATAACACTTCCATATTTGGCATATCTCTGCCAGAGTTTGGAATAACACTGTCCCATATTTGGAATAACACTTTCTCACGTTCGGAATAACTCTGACCCACATTGGGAATTAGACTGTCCTATGTTGGGCATTACACTATTCCACACTAGTTCACGTTGAAAATAACAATGTCTCACGATGAGAATCAGATTTTTGCAAGCTGGGAATAACTGTAGCACGTTGGAAATCATATTCTCCCACGCTGAGAATCAGACTGTTCCATGTTAGGGACGACGCTGCGCCTGCGCGGTCCCATACTGCAGTGATACGTCGCGGCTCGCCGCGCGGCCAGCCGCACCTTGCGCCCGCACCGCTACTTAATAATACATTAAAGTTCTCCATCGACACGACTACATGCACATCGTTAAAGTTGAAACAGTGACACGGCGCAGGAAATAATCACACGACACACGCGACGGGTGCCCGCGCGGACGCAGCGTTGGCCCTCAGAAGCACATTTTTCTATGTTAGAAATCAAAAGGTCCCAACTCTGCCTCACATTAATAATTTCTTCAGCAATGTGGGCGACTTCCAAAACTTTAAAACTCACATACAAACAAGACCCGGAAAAACTATCTGTAGGTCATCAAATAATTTTGTGTTTATTTGAAGTCATGCTTAACGTCATGCGTATAATTATTATCAAAGCATTAAAACAAAGAAACCACGATTCAGAGTCTTTATTTTAATAAATCAACCTTAAAACATAACGTGTCTCAATCAAAACGCATTGGCAATGATTTTGCCGCAGCAATGTCCGTAGATCATACCTTTCAAAACTTAAGAAAAAAATAAAATGACAATAGAAAACATTTGGTACACCAAAAAAAAATTTAAAGAAAAAAAAAACATTATAAATGTGTCAAAAGAATACTCGTCAACGTGATTATAAAATCTGAAGAATCAACCACTAAATTCTAATAATAAACAATTAACAAAAGTCGACGTAAAGTTTTTAGACATATATCTAAAAATAAAAAAATCTTACTAAATTACAAAACAGTATTATAAAAAACTTTCTAGCCTTCTATGGCCTTTGCAGAGTGCCTAGTGCAAATTTGTTAACGCTATCGACACGTTCATACGTTCGGCGCTCCGATTGGTCCGCTCCAAGCTCTTGACCAATCAGAGTTAAACTTGGTAAATGTTTCGACCGCGTTAACGTAAAGTCTCACTCAGCGCACAGATTACTAAAAATATTTCAGTTAGCCTTATTCTAGTAAACTTTTGTACGTAGCAACAACTCTCTTCACTAAGGTAAAAGCTGCAGGCCCAAGCGTGGACATTGTGCTCGTTAGATAGCGCTGAAGTCAATATGTTCAGTTTTTGTTTTTAGTGTATGGGAGCATTATTAAGTCAACAAAGTGATCAGACATTTCACTTTATTGAACTTAGTCAAATTATTGCGTAAAAATCCGCCTAATTAAGACTGTTCATGACTTCAACTATAGTGCTTAAAGTATACGCTATACTTAAGCTCTATTCTACACGAACAGTCGGAATTAGGTAGATACCTAATTCTGACTGGTCATGACTCTAACAACTTATAACTACAGTGACAACTAATAACTATGAATCTAATAACTATAGTGCTTAATTATTGCACTATACTTAAGCACTATCCTACATGAACAGTCAGAACTAGGTTTTGTTTTAAGTAAAAATTTGACCAAGTTCAATAAAGCGGAATGTCCGATTTTCGCCAATACCATTTCTTTGAATTAGTAATGCTGCCACTCCACTGCCACCACTAAAAACAATATAATTTTTTAATCTTGAAATCAGCGCCATCTAGTGAAGACATGGCTACGCGGCCTTAGCTTTAATCTTTTAGTAGCTTACATAAACCTATCAGGCGGTACGTTCATTAAAAGGCACTTAATGATATAATATTATCATTTCTTACATGCTAAAAAAAGTCGAAGAAATATAAACTTTAACTGAAATCATCAGCTTTAAACTTAAGTACATAAAAATGTCATGAAAAAAATACATTTGTACGATTTTCACTACTAATGTCAGGATAAAGTACAAATCAAATAGTCTGTTCCTTATTTTAAAGGCATTGTTCTTAATAATAAACATTTGTAAATATGTAAAAACCTATAATATGGCACGCGATTTTAGGAACGTAAACTTTCAATAAGTAAATCAAGTATTCATACTTATTTCTAGTTTGTTTTTAAGTAAAAAAAATGTCGTAATACGAGCAAATAAAACACAGTCACATTATATAATAATTCAATATGGCGACCATCCGCCATATTGGATTTCATCATGATATTGGAGTGATGTTATATAATCTAAAGCGGGTAATTCACTAGGCCGACTGATTATATACACTAGACCTCAGTATTATAAGTATATTTAGTGTGTGAGTATATCAGAACGAATCACCTTTAAGTATGTTTTGGCGCCGAGTTTGTCGCTTCTGACATACCGCTGTTAAACCCGCGATGGTGTATGGTGGTAAGTAAATATATTAGCACGAATTTATTAATGTTGTTGTTTAATAAACGTAAAAAAACCTATAGTACCGAGATTGGGAGAACAAGGACCTGTACCATGACGTTTAAAGTAAGATTGTTTCATTCTTATTTCCAGTGTGGGTAAGAGATGGCGCTAGACAACCTGTATAACTCTGTCTCTTACCCACACTAAAATAAGAATGAAACAATCTTACTTTGAACGTCATGGTAACCCCGCAAGTCCTGCAATCGAATCTGTTTAGCAGTTATCTCTTCTTAAAATACTACTTCGACTAAAGTTTGATACACAAAAAGTAGATAAATATATCCTATGAGATCGCCAAAAACTTATACAACGTAAATGAGTTACAAAATATAAAAAAAACAAAGAGGAAAAAAATAAAGCCAAGTTGACCAGCAAAAATACAAATACACTTGGATCAGTAACAAATAAAACACATGATAATCAAAATATTACGAGCAAAGATTCATAGCCTTTCGTCGAATTTGAACCTTTTTTTAAATTTATATATAAGCGAACGAAAGCAAATGTTTCTTACGAAAACGAATATGAACTTTAAAATGTCTTCGATTAGGTTTAAATTTGTATAAAGCCGCTTACTTAGAGCCTGGCTACAAGTCCACGGTGCGGTGCTTGACTTTGGCATGTTTTCACGTCGTGCCATGACACCGTGTTCCATCATCAAAAATTTCACGATAAATCTTCAACCAAAGTGCTTTGCGACATTGCCTTGTCGTGTAATTTTACGTCGCGCAATCGTAGCGTACTGTCGTCTTCACGTTAACGACACCGCAACATGGATATGTAGCTAGGCTCTTAGAAAAGCAAAGAAAATGTCATACCATGATGATAAGATTTTACCAACTAAATTTCATTCAAAAATTTTAACAGTCAAATTAATATGTATGTTATCTAACTCCGGCTGACCAACTATGACCTTAGTTGGTGATTGAGTAACCAACTCTCTATTGAACAGCTTCAAGTTGGCACTGTTCGGCAAAAGATCCATCTTGGACAGCTGTAGGCGGAAGCAATTAGGGTCATTTTCGTATGGCATGCTGGGGGGCAAGTCCGACACTACGCCGGTCCAGGTGAATGGTTCCCCTGTTACTTTGTTGTAGATCGTCAGGCTGCCAGTTTTAGCGTCATACGGGTCGTATGATACTGCCTGTAAATAAGAGATTTGTAGTTATATAGGTGGACTCAAAACCAGTAAGTCTAAGGTAAATTCTTCAGAACAAACATTCACGGCCAATAGAATAGTATATGGTACTTGAAGATCTTAATATTAGATGAAATCACATACGCTACCCTTGCCGGTGTAGAAATATATAGTGAGTATTAGGTATCTAATTAGCAAATTCACATTATAGTTCATGCAGTATTAGACAAAAAAAAAAAAAAACAACTGGCAGGTGACCAATCAATTCAATCAATTGACCACTCTCAACGGAGATTATTGGCTAAGTACGCAGGAGATGTTAGTGCACAAGCTTGTGCGCACTCTCATATAACGAAGATCAGGCGCAAGACTTTCCGTGCTTTCTGTGGCATGACGGTGTTATACCACGGATTTTTAAACTTCAAGCAGTTACAGAGAAATTCCTATTGGAAAAACCCAATAACACCTGTTGCCCGATTTGGGAATCGAACCCAGGACACCACCACTTTTAGTAGAGAAATACTGCGTTAGGTGTGCCTTATGGCTGGGCACAAATCAAAACTCAGGCCAAAGGATTTTTTCAAAGAATTACCGTGGCCCAGGAACGCAAAGGGCACAATCATGTCGGTAAGTCTCCGCTAAAGAAGCGTCAAGGCCTCCTCACCTTGCGCATGACGCAGATCTTCATAGGACGTGGTAAGTTCGGGAGGTTCCCGCACCTGATTCAGGCGGAAAAAACGGCCTGGTGTCACCATCGTGTGTCCCGTACGAACGATGCACCACCGTAGGGGCTCAGGGCGGCAGCTCGCTCTCGCTCTGCTACAGGCCATGGACGGGAGCGAGGGGAAATGGGCGGTGTTACCTCAGCGTGCGAAGCAGTATGTTAGCGAAGGAGACGGCCGCACGCGTAATTGAACGAATATCCTCATGTTCCAGCTACCGCGACTCCAAATCGACCACCAGCCACGGTAGGCGCGGGCATGCAGACGTCGAGCAATGAATCGCTCACCAGCCACGGTAGGCGCGGGCATGCAGACGTCGAGCGATGAATCGCTCACCGTCCGGTTTTAACGGCGAGTAGTATTCCAAGCGCATCTTAAAGAGATTAAGCGAAGAGCTGAGGGAATTATTTGAAAAGGAAACCTGCAGTCCTAGAATGTAAAGGGCAACTAAAGGACACAGGTGTGGTTTTAGTTGGTAAACGTTTGACAAGTTCTCCCGCTCCACGCTCCGCTCCGCGCCCACAGCCCTCCTAGAGTGTACCAAGTTTAGAGCCAGCTACTGACCGACAGCGCGGCCATGAAGCAGTCGGGGTCGTCGTACTTGGCGCTCAGCACGTAGAGCGCGCCGCCCAGCTGCAGCACGTGGCGTCGCGTCCTCCTAGCGTGTACACAGTATAGAGCCAGCTACTGACCGACAGCGCGGCCATGAAGCAGTCGGGGTCGTCGTACTTGGCGCTCAGCACGTAGAGCGCGCCGCCCAGCTGCAGCACGTGGCGTCGCGTCCTCCTAGCGTGTACACAGTATAGAGCCAGCTACTGACCGACAGCGCGGCCATGAAGCAGTCGGGGTCGTCGTACTTGGCGCTCAGCACGTAGAGCGCGCCGCCCAGCTGCAGCACGTGGCGTCGCGTCCTCCTAGCGTGTACACAGTATAGAGCCAGCTACTGACCGACAGCGCGGCCATGAAGCAGTCGGGGTCGTCGTACTTGGCGCTCAGCACGTAGAGCGCGCCGCCCAGCTGCAGCACGTGGCGTCGCGTCCTCCTAGCGTGTACACAGTATAGAGCCAGCTACTGACCGACAGCGCGGCCATGAAGCAGTCGGGGTCGTCGTACTTGGCGCTCAGCACGTAGAGCGCGCCGCCCAGCTGCAGCACGTGGCGTCGCGTCCTCCTAGCGTGTACACAGTATAGAGCCAGCTACTGACCGACAGCGCGGCCATGAAGCAGTCGGGGTCGTCGTACTTGGCGCTCAGCACGTAGAGCGCGCCGCCCAGCTGCAGCACGTGGCGTCGCGTCCTCCTAGCGTGTACACAGTATAGAGCCAGCTACTGACCGACAGCGCGGCCATGAAGCAGTCGGGGTCGTCGTACTTGGCGCTCAGCACGTAGAGCGCGCCGCCCAGCTGCAGCACGTGGCGTCGCGTCCTCCTAGCGTGTACACAGTATAGAGCCAGCTACTGACCGACAGCGCGGCCATGAAGCAGTCGGGGTCGTCGTACTTGGCGCTCAGCACGTAGAGCGCGCCGCCCAGCTGCAGCACGTGGCGTCGCGTCCTCCTAGCGTGTACACAGTATAGAGCCAGCTACTGACCGACAGCGCGGCCATGAAGCAGTCGGGGTCGTCGTACTTGGCGCTCAGCACGTAGAGCGCGCCGCCCAGCTGCAGCACGTGGCGTCGCGTCCTCCTAGCGTGTACACAGTATAGAGCCAGCTACTGACCGACAGCGCGGCCATGAAGCAGTCGGGGTCGTCGTACTTGGCGCTCAGCACGTAGAGCGCGCCGCCCAGCTGCAGCACGTGGCGTCGCGTCCTCCTAGCGTGTACACAGTATAGAGCCAGCTACTGACCGACAGCGCGGCCATGAAGCAGTCGGGGTCGTCGTACTTGGCGCTCAGCACGTAGAGCGCGCCGCCCAGCTGCAGCACGTGGCGTCGCGTCCTCCTAGCGTGTACACAGTATAGAGCCAGCTACTGACCGACAGCGCGGCCATGAAGCAGTCGGGGTCGTCGTACTTGGCGCTCAGCACGTAGAGCGCGCCGCCCAGCTGCAGCACGTGGCGTCGCGTCCTCCTAGCGTGTACACAGTATAGAGCCAGCTACTGACCGACAGCGCGGCCATGAAGCAGTCGGGGTCGTCGTACTTGGCGCTCAGCACGTAGAGCGCGCCGCCCAGCTGCAGCACGTGGCGTCGCGTCCTCCTAGCGTGTACACAGTATAGAGCCAGCTACTGACCGACAGCGCGGCCATGAAGCAGTCGGGGTCGTCGTACTTGGCGCTCAGCACGTAGAGCGCGCCGCCCAGCTGCAGCACGTGGCGTCGCGTCCTCCTAGCGTGTACACAGTATAGAGCCAGCTACTGACCGACAGCGCGGCCATGAAGCAGTCGGGGTCGTCGTACTTGGCGCTCAGCACGTAGAGCGCGCCGCCCAGCTGCAGCACGTGGCGTCGCGTCCTCCTAGCGTGTACACAGTATAGAGCCAGCTACTGACCGACAGCGCGGCCATGAAGCAGTCGGGGTCGTCGTACTTGGCGCTCAGCACGTAGAGCGCGCCGCCCAGCTGCAGCACGTGGCGTCGCGTCCTCCTAGCGTGTACACAGTATAGAGCCAGCTACTGACCGACAGCGCGGCCATGAAGCAGTCGGGGTCGTCGTACTTGGCGCTCAGCACGTAGAGCGCGCCGCCCAGCTGCAGCACGTGGCGTCGCGTCCTCCTAGCGTGTACACAGTATAGAGCCAGCTACTGACCGACAGCGCGGCCATGAAGCAGTCGGGGTCGTCGTACTTGGCGCTCAGCACGTAGAGCGCGCCGCCCAGCTGCAGCACGTGGCGTCGCGTCCTCCTAGCGTGTACACAGTATAGAGCCAGCTACTGACCGACAGCGCGGCCATGAAGCAGTCGGGGTCGTCGTACTTGGCGCTCAGCACGTAGAGCGCGCCGCCCAGCTGCAGCACGTGGCGTCGCGTCCTCCTAGCGTGTACACAGTATAGAGCCAGCTACTGACCGACAGCGCGGCCATGAAGCAGTCGGGGTCGTCGTACTTGGCGCTCAGCACGTAGAGCGCGCCGCCCAGCTGCAGCACGTGGCGTCGCGTCCTCCTAGCGTGTACACAGTATAGAGCCAGCTACTGACCGACAGCGCGGCCATGAAGCAGTCGGGGTCGTCGTACTTGGCGCTCAGCACGTAGAGCGCGCCGCCCAGCTGCAGCACGTGGCGTCGCGTCCTCCTAGCGTGTACACAGTATAGAGCCAGCTACTGACCGACAGCGCGGCCATGAAGCAGTCGGGGTCGTCGTACTTGGCGCTCAGCACGTAGAGCGCGCCGCCCAGCTGCAGCACGTGGCGTCGCGTCCTCCTAGCGTGTACACAGTATAGAGCCAGCTACTGACCGACAGCGCGGCCATGAAGCAGTCGGGGTCGTCGTACTTGGCGCTCAGCACGTAGAGCGCGCCGCCCAGCTGCAGCACGTGGCGTCGCGTCCTCCTAGCGTGTACACAGTATAGAGCCAGCTACTGACCGACAGCGCGGCCATGAAGCAGTCGGGGTCGTCGTACTTGGCGCTCAGCACGTAGAGCGCGCCGCCCAGCTGCAGCACGTGGCGTCGCGTCCTCCTAGCGTGTACACAGTATAGAGCCAGCTACTGACCGACAGCGCGGCCATGAAGCAGTCGGGGTCGTCGTACTTGGCGCTCAGCACGTAGAGCGCGCCGCCCAGCTGCAGCACATGGCTCTGCCACAGGCGCCGCGCCCACAGGCCTCCGAGCGTGTACAACGCGTTGAACTCATTGGATTGGCACTCCACTATCTCTT
This sequence comes from Mythimna vitellina, assembly GCA_949316375.1. Classification (NCBI taxonomy): domain Eukaryota; kingdom Metazoa; phylum Arthropoda; class Insecta; order Lepidoptera; family Noctuidae; genus Mythimna; species Mythimna vitellina. The sequence continues at coordinate 14,820,908 of OX438708.1, forward strand.
TTGGATGGTCCTGGGCATAGGAGAAAAAGGACTAGATTTAGGTGAAGGCGCCAGGGTAGTCCACGAAATTAAAATTTTCTTAAGATTTTAGGTTTAGACCATCAATGATTGCATAACTGCTTACCACCAGGTGGGGTCACAATCACTGGTTTATATAATTTAGAAAAAAAAAAAAGGTTATTCTAACAGAACTGAGTATCGATGATTTTAATGAGTATAATTCTGTAAGTAAAAATCATATTTTAAGGAATGTAAGACCTACCCCCCTGGCCAAGTTACGATCGTTTCGTTTGCTTCTAACGCCTTGAGTAGGCCACGCCTCCGATTCCTTTGTTCTGACCACGTGACTAAGCGTTGTGATGACGTCAGAGCAAAAGAATCGGAGGCGTGGCCTACTCGAGGCGTTCGACGTAAACGAAACGATCGTAACTTGGCTAGGAGGGGGCTTACTTACTTGCAAAAGCAATTAAGAAAATCTGAGTTTAGCGGGCTACCCTGGCGTTAATTATCATTTTGGTGAAAAACTCTGAAGCAACTGAACATTTGAAGATGATTATTATTATGCGTGCCAAACTGTACCGATAATAAAAATGTGGCTTAATTTTAAATCATTGTTGTAAGTTTTTTTGTAAAAAGTATAACATTACATAATAGTAGCAACAAGAAACATGTAACCGTATCTCGGTTTGTAATACATAACACGATTGAAAGGAGTATCCATGGAGTTTCTTGTACATTCTTCTCCATAGAGATCTACGCTTTAGTATGTGCAATTAGCATCATTATTTTCACTGACTGTCTTCTTGACATCTCAAAAGTGCCTGTGTGTGTGTGTATGTAAATGGTTTATTTGAGGTTTCGCATTGCATACCTTTCTAATATGGTACTCGAGGATGATCTTGGGTCCCGCCCAGTTGCATAGGATGCACTGCATCCTTATATCCATTCCCATACGCTCCATGTAGTCCTGAAATATTATGACATAAGTAATTTTGTTGTTTTTTACAGAGTTTTCGAAAAACATGTTTCACGTAAGAATATTGGCATCATCTGTCGACGAGAGAATCATTATTGTGTACGTAGTTCAGTACCGATTTTGAGATGAATCAATGTTGTTATTTTATTCATTAAGAGACATAAACAGACTGGAGAGTGTTGGCCTGAAATTGAGTAGAACCAAAACGGAATACTTGTTCTTTGATTTCGGCGGTCTCTCCAATCCAGTGCCTTTAGCTCTAGCTGGAACGCCCATACCGATCTGCTCTGACTTTCGGTACCTCGGGTCACTCAGTCAGGTAGACCGGGACGTAACACATCGGATCAATACAGGATGGATGAAATGGCGACAGGTCACGGGAACAACTTGTGACCCACGGATGCCCCTCAAGTTGAAGGGTAAAATCTACAAGTCCGTGATAAGGCCCGTCATACTGTATGGATCAGGTTGGGCTGTGAAAAAGACGGATGAAAAAAGATTGCATGTAGCGGAGATGAGAATGTTAAGATGGATGTGTGGTGTGACGAGAATGGATAAAGTGAGAAATGAATATATTAGGGGAAGTTTGAAAGTGGCGCCAGTGACTGAAAAGTTGAAAGGGAATCGTTTGTCTTGGTATGGTCATGTGAAGAGGAGGGATGAAACGCATGTTACTAAAAGAGTTATGAGTTTACATGTGGATGGACGGAGAGGAAGAGGGAGACCAAAGAAAAGATGGATGGATTGTGTGAAGAGTGATATGAAAGAAAAGGAAGTTAGTGATAGCATGACGAGTAACAGGGCAGAGTGGAAGAAAAAAACGTGTTGCGCCGACCCCAAATAACACGGGATAAGGGCAGGAAGATGATGATTAGACAATAAACAATCATAACCAGAGGTCGGAATTAGTTATTTCAGTACTTATAATGATTTCATACAGCATAAGAATAAAGTGAATATGCCTCAAATCTCGAAATTATTTTAAAGAGCAGAGATTTTTTATGACACTATCATAAATGTAGGAGAAAAAAATTTCTTCCTCCATTAATGAACAAGAGGAGGAAGTGTGTAAAGTTAATCTTAACACAGTTGACGTTAAGAAATCTTTTTCAATGAAAAATACTAATAAAAATTGTATGTTAATTATCTTTGTTTCATTTGTCTTATCTATCTCTGAGGTTTTTATTATTATTTATTTGTAATATTGTTGGCCACACGAGATTTTTCATAAGAAATCCCGGGAAGATCCATATTATGCAAGTACATGAATAACTTCTACTTAATTCCGACCTCTGGTCATAACACAATACCTAGGTAAAGAGTTTTGGAGGTATGCTGAACAGAGAGTAAAGTCCCGCAACCACCATTGAAAAGGGAGGATCCTCCGACCAGACGGGTATGTCTGGTGGGTAACTGCCCGATAGATGATTTCGGGCTGTTCTATATGTTCAAATCGCGCGGAGAACTTTAATTGCGCGATGCAGGATTAGTTCTTATGTGACGCCATAGATGTCGCTACAGATTTAAGATAAGATATTAAAGAACTTGGGCTGCAGGGTTATTCGAAAGAAGAGACTTGGCACTTTTTTGAGTAGAAAAATGATGAAATAACTTCTCCTACAGTAAAAGTCTTACACTTCCTCTCGCTCTTTCCAGAACGGGAGAAGTTATTTGAATATTTACCATCCTAAAAATGTTTAAAATGGAATGAGGTTTTCTAAAATGATGTTCACCAGGTAGCAGCATTAAGTCGTAAGGTCCAGGCACCTATTAAGAAGCTCATTTTAATGACATTAGACGTCAACTTCATGTACATAACTCTTCAAAAGTAGAAAAACTTTTGGCTAAGTGACGCCAACTGGTGGTGTGAATTTTTCTGAAAACCCTAATTATGTTATTATTGTGCCTAGAAGTGTGAATCTACATGTCGGCCTCAGTGGCCGACCGATGAGCTGCTGCGCTTGCAGGTTCAATACTCAAACGTCACAATTATATTATAATTAAACTAAAGGTACAATTCCGAGACGGACTGCGGACTGTAACCGCAGGCGACACTGCGGCAAGCGGCTGCGGTTAACCGCAGTGGTGCACATGCGGCGACATGTCGCGGCTGCACAATGCATAGAACCATGCTTCAGTCACTCCAGTACCTTCGTGCGAGACAGAATATCCAACAATGCTATCGATACTTTACTTTTGTTAGAAGAGGAAGATGATGGTGACTTGTGTGAAATTAATTTATTTCTCTTCATCATCTTTCGAAAAAGTTGACATTTGTGTACGTGTGAAGTCTGCTGTTCGCGACACCTGCTGCATTCTGCGGTTGCTTCGTGTCGCGGCTGCAGGCCATAGTGTTGCCGCACTCTAAATCATTTTCAAGACATTCAATAGAAACAAGTAGTGTCGCTTGCAGTTTGCGGTCTGCAGTCCATCTCGGAATTGTACCTTAAAGCTAAATGTTCAACGTTTACTACTTAAGGTAGAGAACGATGTAGAGTCGAGGAAAGTCTATTTGATTAAATGAAAGTTACCCCATCCTGGCTAATAATCTCGAGAGCATCTTCCACCATCTCTGGTATGGTGATGTTGGCGCCCAACTCCTGTTCCTGTGACGTCATCGTCTCCACGGAAGAACACGATCGTTGGAAGTCTATAGTCGGAGTGTCTGTAATGTACTATATCTTTAAGTATTTACTCAAAAAGTAAAATAGCTGTTCGTTAGTCTCGCTAAAACTCAACAACATCATCATCATCATTTCAGCCGAAAGACGTCCACTGTTGGACATAGGCCTCCCCCAAATGTCACCATAATGACCGGTCCTGTGCGTCTCGCATCCATCGGATTCCCTCGACCCTCACTAGGTCATCGGTCCACCTTGTAGGAGGCCTTCCAACGCTGCGTCTTCCAGTACGTGGTCGCCATTCCAGAACCTTTCGACCCTATCGACCATCTATTCTGCGAGCAATGTGCCCTGCCCACTGCCATTTAAGTTTGGCGATTCTTCGGACTATGTCTGTAACCTTGGTCAACTCAAAAACGGATGGACTGATTTGGATAATTTTGTTCTTCAAATATTCGAAAAAGTCCAGGGAAGGTTTAAAAGGTGAGAAAAAATAGAAAAAAATCACGAAATAAAAAAATCTGAATACAACGCCATCTCTAATTAAAATGTCATTATAAAATGAATTATGCTGTTCTGGTAATGCCAGTAAATGGCGGGCGGTACGAAGTTTGCCGGGTCAGCTAGTCTATATATATAAAAGTAGAAACTGACTGACTGACATATCAACACACAGTCGAAACTACTGGGACTAGGAGTATGAAATTATGCATAAGGTTTCCTTTTGTGACGTAGGCTAGCACTAAGAGAGGTTTTTCCAAAATTTACCCCTTATGAGAATGAAACTGGGTCCCAAAGTTTGTATAGAAGCTGGCAGAAGCTTGAAGTTTTATAAAGAGTTAGTCGAGTTGATTTGAACGTCCGGGAACGTAAAATAAGGTATATATTACAAGTATAAATATTCTTACCTGTATTATTATTATTAATTTGTTCGTGATAGTGAAAGTTGCTGAAGAAGTCGTCCGCCCGCGGTATGACTTCGTATGCGTTGCCCGGCGGTACAGCTTCGTGACCGTATGCCCGTGGTACGACTTCATAGGTGTTCGCGTAGAACTGTTGGTTCTCACGCGGTGGCGCTGGCAAGTACAAGGCTCATTCATTAATCTACAATAATATTATAAATAGGTAGGTTGTTTGTAGGAGGTAATCTCTGAAAGTACTGTGCCGATAGCGAAAACTTTTTCACCGATACAAGGCTGCTCTATTCCTGAGTGAAATGGGCTATATTTTATGTATGCGGGCAAGGCCGCGGGCAAGGCCGCGGGCAAGGCCGCAGGCAAAAGTTAGTAATACATACAATTTACTTCATCATCATCATTTCAACCAAACGAAGTCCACTGCTGGACAAACGCCTCTCCTAAGTGTCGCCACCACGAACGGTTCTGTGCGTCTCGCATCCATCGCATTCTCACGACTCTCACGAGGTCATCGGCCTACCTTGTGAGAGGCCTTCCAACGCTGCGTCTTCCGGTGCGCGGTCACCACTCCAGAACCTTTCGGTTTTATTTATATTTTCGTAAATCGTACTACATCAGCGCTGCTTTATTTATTGTTGTTAAATATCACAGAATATGCTGGGCGAGGCGCATTTTTAGCAGATTTTATTTTTAATGCATATGTATTTTTTGTTTTATTAAGTTGTGTGAATTTCTCTACTATTTTAATAACAACTGACAAGAAAGTATTTATTAATGAAGTTTTTTGATCCTAGTCAAATACCATACACCACCCTGGAGAAGTGTCCAAACTATCTTCTTCTTCCTGCTCTTATCTCATATTACTTAGAGTCAGCGCAACACGTTTTTTTCGTCCGTTCTCTTCTGCCATCCACCACACTATCACTAACTCCCTTTTCTTTCATATCACTCCTCACACAATCCATCCATCTTTTCTTTGGCCTCCCTCTCCATCCATCCACATGTATACTCAGAACTCTTTTAGCAACATGCGTTTCATCCCTCCTCTTCACATGACCATACCAAGACAAACGATTTCCTTTAAACTTTTCAGTCACTGGCGCCACTTTCAAACTTCCTCTATATTTTATATAGATGTGTCTAAGCTATTTAAAACTGTAGGTATAGTTTAAATCAAACTTAATAGCTGCATGGAACACATGAGACGATGCGCAGTAGCTAATTCATCTGACAGCGGAGGTGAGAGCTGTGCGACATGGCGCAGAGAGTAACCACTTTACAACTGATATTAAAATTGAATCGACCTAGCTATATTATTTTTGAATTTACGATACTTACCTTAAACCTATACACCGTTGAATCAAAATTCCAAAGGCCGATTACTTAATGTGCGTAAAGATGTCTAGGCATTAGCAGAAGATGAGAAGCCTTGCAGAAGTGTAAGAAAGCTGTTTTTGTCAAAGCTCAAAGCAAAAGCATGGAATTAAGAATTCAAGATGTTTCAGAACATAATTTACATTGAACGTTCTTCTTTTTTACCGACAATCGATCAGTACAAAAAATGTGACACGTGTGCTTCGTCCCACTCATTCTTCATCATCATTTTAGCCGAAAGACGTCCACTGCTGGGCATAGGATTCCCCCAAGTGTCGCCACAATGTACGGTCCTGTGCGGTTCGCATCCATCGGATTCCCGCAACCTTTACCAAGTCATCGGTCCACCTTGTAGGAGGCCTTCCAACGCTGCGTCTTCCGGTAAGTGGTCGCCATTCTAGAACCTTTCGGCTCTGACTGGTGCTCTGCCCATTGCCACTTAAATTTGGCGATACTTCATGCTATGTCGGTAACCTTGGTTTTCCTGGGATATCCTCATTCCTGATTCGTTCACGCAAGGAAACTCAGACCATAGCCCATTTTTTCGTCCTACTCAGTCACGCAAAATTAAAAAGAAAAGAAAATATTATTACCCAATTTAAACCTTTTAAGAATATGTATCATAATATTAAACTGAAGATAAAACAAAATGGAGAAATTAGGCGTAAACACGATCTTTACATTATTTTTTGAGAGGGCAAGTATTGTCGGTAACAAGAAAAACATACCAGATGTCTCCAGTCTTCAGTAAAGGCAAATTAGTTAGATTTTGAGGCAATCGTTTGACTTTGTGGAATCAAAGTATAGTGGAACGTCTGATTTCATCAAATACCATTTCCTTGACATAATAATGCTCAATAAAATAAACTAAAACGGTTGAGTTTAGCGCCATCTATCGAGAACTTGGCCACGCTTAGGCGCGTAGCTTACGGCCCACCGTCCACGGACGCGCAGCTTCATAACCGCATATTTGTCATTATACGCTTGGTGTACGCCTGCTCACAGCTTACATACAAAACTATGAAACTCTATCGCCGGAGCGAAGCTACGCGTCCATAGATACTAGGCCTTAATCAATCGTCAAGAGCATAGTGTCAGGTTGTTACATACTAAAACTCCCACTAAACACTGGCAACATATAAACATAACAAAAGTTAGTAAGAAAAGAAGCATAACTCACAAGCAACGTTATACACGCTGTGCACGGCGGCGGTGGATGAGGGTTGCGCCTTGCTGCAAGCAACATGCAAGCTGTAAGCTTCAAAACAGACCCGCTTGGTAGTATGAGAGCCTGGTAGTTAAGCTGTGTTCTAGTAATGCAATGTTTAGTTAAAACTGTGCTAGTAGAGTGTTTTAGTAAACAATTTTATGGATGATACGAGAGACAGTTCACCGTTTTCAGATAGGTCCAATTCATCATAGTATACGATATGAATTTAGTCGGATCTAGGCAAGAAAATTTATAGTGGCATCCCCTTACTTTGTGTTTTCTACACACGAACTGTGTACACTGCTTTGCGCTGAGCAAGAATAAAATCTTGTCTGCACTAGACACGACGCGTGAAGTTGCTATGGTGCGGTAGGGAGCTTGTACACGCTAAGAAATTTCACCGTGTCTGCGGCAGCTAGGACCAATTCATCATGCACACGATAAGAATTTTGTCGGATCTTAGGCAGGAAAATTGATCGTGGCACCCCCTCACCTCCCCCGCTCCCCTACCGCACCATAGCAACTTCACGCGTCGTGTCTAGCGCAGACATAATTTTATTCTTGCTCAGCGCAAAGCAGTGTACAAATCTTGTCTGCGCTAGACACGACGCGTGAGGTTGCTATGGTGCGGTGGGGGGCCACAATCAATTTTCGTGGCTAGACCCGAAAAAAATTGTTATCGTGTCCATGATGAATTGGTCCCATCTGCCGCAGACACGGTGAAATTTCTTAGCGTATACAAGCATTCACATAGCAACTTCACGCATCGTGTCTAGAGCAGACAAGATTTTTTCTTGGTTAGCGCCAAAGCAGTGTACACAGATCTAGGTTAGAAATGACACGAATTCTTGCATAGGCCCGGCAACTTTTCTTAAGAGCTCATACACACCAGCGGTATGTTGCCAATGGCAGAGGTAATTGCTTGACAGTCACGACGGCTGTCGCTGATATTCAATGCGTCAAGTTTCACTGGCGTGGCTAAATCATAGAAATTGACCACTTCATGATATAGCCAACTAAAACTGGCCAGATCATTTTAAACGATAAAGTTTGACGATATTTCAATCCTCGTCTCGCCTACTTTCTTTTCTAGACTTTTTACTATCATAGAAATTCTTGCCCTGGGACGAAGGCAAAGAAGGAACAGGAGTGGTGTTTTAGTCAGTAAAAGTCTGACGCTATCTCCCGCTCCGCCCAAGAACGGGATTTGTCATAAGATGATTTTCTCACCGGAAAAAAAAGCCAAACGAGGATCAACATATCATAGAATGATCGTTTAAATGTTGAAACGTTTAAATGATCTGGCCAGTTTTAGTTGGCCATATCATGAAGTGATCAATTTCTATAATCTGGCCACGACATCACTATAGATCGACGGCTTCCGTCGACGTGTCAACAGCTGTCGCCGACGTGTCGACGGCTGCAGTTACCTCTCCCTTTGGAAACATGCCGATCGTCTTTATGAACTGTAACGTGTACAAGCGGCCTTACTAAGATTTATGAACATATATGTGGATGGACGGATGGGGAGGGAAAAGCAGGCCAAAGAAAAGATGGATGGATTGTGTGAAGAGTGACATAAAAGGAAAGCAAAGTGACAGCGTGACTGGATAGGATGGAAGAAAACAACGCGTTGCGCTGACCCCACGATGATGTAGGTGTATAATGACTGTATCGTGAAGTAAATTATTATTCTGTTTCAAGTTTACAGTAGATTTATATAAATATAAGAGTTAGTGAGTGATTAAAATATGGTACATTTTCATACAAGTGGGTAAATTTTGTCATTGCAGGCGATACGAGAGATACGAGAGCCGAGAGTGAGGCCACTATTGAGCCGAAAGACTGTAATAATAAAATGTCCACGTGTATCAAACGACAAAAAAATGCTAGGCACAACTGATATTAAAATTATTTTACAAGAACACATTGTGTATTAAGATAAATGCAACTTTGCAAGTGATTCTATGAGCGTTTTCTTGGAAATATGCTTGCAACGACTAAAAAGCTGAGAACTTTTCGAAGAATTTTTGAGTTACAGAAAAGAGATTTTAAGTTTTCTACTATGTTAAACATCTCATACTCTCGTCTTATTCGAAAAAGTTCTTAATTAACTTTCCGAACCTAGGTATCGTGCGCGCGCGAGTCAATTCTGAAAAGGGCAACTGTAGGAAAACATTTACTAATCAATACAACTAATAAGTATGAAACTCCTTCTCGCCCCACCAAAACCTCAAAAAAAGGACTTGTGAGTTTACATGAAATACTATGCCGCATAAACATTCTATAACGCAGTGCAAAATAAAAGTATCAGAAAGCCCATGCAATTATAATAAATGCAGTGGAGTCAAAAAACATGAGCAGCAGGGCTTGTTAACGTTATCAAATTCACACTATAAGTATCGTTAAATGACGATATTTTCATAAAGTTAACATTTTAACGGTAACACAGGTAACGGTACTTTGGTAACGAATCGAGTTAAAATATTGTTAACAATTAACATTATAAGTATCAATATTTTTTTTTGTTATTTAATTTATTGTTGCAGCGCGGTGTATTCTTTTAAACTTATGTATCCTTTTTGAAATTTTAATAGAATAAATGAGCAATAAAGTATATTTATTCAATTAAATTATAATGTATAATTAAAAATGTTGTATCGTGGAAGTGTTTCTGAATACGAGATCAAACTAATTACTGCATTAATCTAGATGAAACAAAAAGATTTAACAAAATAACGTTATTTAACGGTACTTACAGTAACGCATTTAGTAACGTTATCAAACCTCGGGCCATGGTAACGTTACTATTTACCGATAACATAATCGGTAAAAAAGTTCACTCAAGTACCATTACCAAGCATGACGCTACCTCTACTAATAACGTTACTTTCGTACGATGAAGGTAACGATACTAAATTTTTAACGTTATTCAAAGCCCTGCCCTGAAGGAAAAGCCATCCCTGAAAGAAATATTCGTAAGAATCTTCTAGCAATGCCCAGAATTGGGCAAGCAATACTCACGCAGTAGAAATAACAGGAGTACAGTACACGGTACGAGTGTTGGTGGTGGTGCAGATCTGTAGTACCGGCTGGTACGGCATCTTCAGGTTGTATATCGTCTCTAGGGTTGTGTTTCCAGGATACTGGCACCGAGGATCCGGTATTTGTGTCGGATTTGGCGCTAGAAATAATACGTTAAAAACACTTACAAGTTTATTCATGCTTGTATTTGCCAAAGAGATGGTTTTAGCTGTATTTATTTATCTATTTATATATATAAAGGTAGAAACAGCGTGAGCTAAATCAGTTCAGCCATTCTTGAGTTATAAATATTGTAACTAATAAGACTTTTTTATACATATACCTAGATTCTAGCGCGAATTCGCTGACAAAGTCACAAATAAAAAAATATCTCGAAAATAAACTTACCAATAGCATGTTCATTATCAACCTGCACATACAGAGGCCGCGTCACATTCCCGCCGTAAACACCATTGAACTTGCTGAACACCTCACTGATTTTCGGCAGACGGCATTCATTCTCAGCACCTGGTGCTGGCAGGGCCATCTCCCTGCTTCTACGTGAGAACCTCACTTGTTCCGCTCTTATCTTCTTGTGATAATACTCTCCATTCTGTTCTGTACTTTCTCTGGATGAACTAGACAGTGTTGTTTCATCTGAGCTGGTGCTGAATCTAATATTATACTGTCGCATTCCTGTTGAAACAGCTCTTGCTGTGTAACTGTTAGTTAGTGACACTTCAGTCACATTTGAAGTTCTGTAAATGTTGCAAATAGTATTTGTAACACTTAAATTTGGTGTTGCGGACACAATCGATGGTCTCTTGCTAGAGCTTGGGGTCATTCGGTCCATACTTGGCAATGTTACAAATAAATTTGACTTTATAGGCGGTCTTAACTTCATATTAGAATTAAATTCACTGCTATTTGAGCTTGAATTTTGTATAGAAAACACTGGTGGTGTTACATTTGCTCTCAATAAGGACCTGTTCATATTTTCTGTCTGGGTTGTTCTGTCATAGCAGTTATTTTGTGAAAGTGGTTTCTGTATGATTGCTCTGAGTTTAGATATAGAGCCGTCTGCCCGTCTCACTGCTACGTTTGGTAGTTTGATGTCATCGGACTGGAGGGGGTAGACACCGCTAAGTCTTCGGGCTCGCTTGCCTAGTGGCGGAGATATGTCCTGCAATATAAGGAATGCCATTTTGAGGAATATTACCTGCTAGCAGTGACGCTTATTCAATGTTAGTGCCTATTAAATCCTCATCAGCATTATTTAAACCAAAAGACGTCCACTGTTGGACATAGGCCTCACTCAAGTGTCGCCACAACGACCGGTCCTGTGCGTCTTGTCTTGCATTCAGATTCCCGCGACTCCAACAAGGTGTATGGTCCACCTTGTGGGAGGCCGAGCCGCGGTTGCGTCTACTGTACAGTGTCATGTGTTCTATCCAGTGGGGCCACTCGGGCTAGACCGAAAAAACTAGTGGCATTGCTTTGTTTGTTCAATGTACAGTCAGGGATAAAAAGTGCAGTTGTACTCTAGCAATGCTAGTGTCTAAAATTTCTTTGTTGTAGAAGTTCGATAGTCCACAACTAGTTTATTTAATACTTTAGATTCTATACTACCAATTAAATCAGTCATGAATCCGTGGTCATGAACCATTGATCCTCTTCTACAAAGATATTTTAGTCATTTTTGCATTGGTAAGGTGGAACTGCACTTTTGACCCCTGACTGTAACTCACGAATTTACTGACAAAATCCAATGTACCTCAACTATTTTGATAGAAATTACAATTAATCGCCTCATCCATCCAGCGGGGCCCTCGTTTCTATTACGCTCGGAATACATAAAAATAATGCTGATCGTAACTTGTACCAATGTACCTCTCGATTCATGTATTAACTCCAAGGAGTTGTAGCGACATCTATGGCGTCACACAAGAACTAATCCTGCATCGAGCAATCAAAGTTCTCCGCGCGATTAGAACATATAGAAATCCGAAATCATCTATCGGGCAGCTGTCCACCAGACATAACACTCTTCTGGTCGGAGGATCCTCCCTTTTCAACGGAGGTTTGCGGGACTTTACTCTCTGTTCCGCATACCTCCAAAGAGTCTTTAACAGAACAGGAGAAATTCAGTAGGAAAAATTTGTCTATTAAGCAGGGCCCTTAGTAATTTGACTTCATACGTGCAAAAAAAATGGCCAAGTGCGATTCGGACTCGCGCACTGAGGGTTCCGTACAAACTAATTTATGAAAACAGTTCAATTCCCGAATTGAGTGACGAAGTTTTTTCCGAATATGATACTGCTTCATGCCAAATTTCAGGATTCTAGGTCAACGGGAAGTACCTTATGAATTTTGATTCCCTTGAGTGTCGAAATACACGTTTTTTTGCGACATAAACGGAGGTCCCCAAGTCCTCAAGTCTGTCTGTGCCAAGCTGTCCATGTACTGAGGGAAGTTTGAATAAAGCTGTGTGCCAAAACTATTACTACTTTGTGAGCTGCTTTGTCGGAATCTAATCGTGGAATTACAACTGCAGCCGGCATTCACATAGGACTAAATTGCAAACATCACATTGAAACGGTTTTCAATACAATTAAGGAGGAAATATGACTTCGTACATCAACTGTTGAAATACGAAATAGATGTCAGGTCTGCAATCACAACAGAGGCCAACTATTTGAGCAAGGTTTGTAAATTTTTTGTAATAAATGTTAAAAATGCAATTACATTTTTTTTTTTTATTCTCGTAAAAACAAAAAAAAAGAGAAATACTAGACAGATTTTACCTTATAAGAGTGAGATAACATTTTAATAGGTTTTTCAGGTATCATTTAAGCAAAAGTATTTTTAAATTAGAATTTTGAATATTAGTTTTATGTGACTTGATTCACAATTCACAGTTATAAAAATATTATTATAGCATGTGGCACATCACTAGCAAGAGGATAAACTGGTAAATTTTTGAGTTGAAAGATTTCGGTCGCTTTTAATTTTTTTTTAATATAGTCATGTAAATACCTGTAACAGCTTTAATTTAAGTTCAAAACTTTTCGAGTAAATAAAAAAAAAAAACTAGATAGCTAATGTCACTAATTTTAAATTAAAAGGTACTCTAATACAATACACATCTAAATAAAATTAAAATTCAGCTCTTATTTGTATAAAACAAAAGTCGATGAAAAAAAAACCACAATGCATAAGTGTATAGGGGTCTGAAAGGATAGCACATGACCCCTCTGTCGACCATTTCAATTTGGCACATGATGCACCAAACACCCTGTATATATATTTGAACAAACAAAGCAATGCCACTAGTTTTTTCAGTCTAGCTTGAGTAGCCCCCCTGGTTAGAAACACATCAGTGTTTCTTTTGACCCAAAAGAATTACATGTCTTTTATTGAATATTATTTATCAATAGCAATATATAATTGATTTTAAAAAAAAACTTTTTTTTGGGCTTGACAAAACACAAAAATAAGTAATACATAACCAAGCTATATTTATATTGGGTGTTTATGAAGCAATTCTTGGGGCATAATTCAGTTTTTTTTTTAAAGAATGAAGAAGAGAAAATGATTTATTAAACCTAGAGCATGGTCATGTTCTCGATAGATGGCACTGAACTCAAAAATTTTAGTTCATTTTGTTTTTAGTTTACGCAATATTACTGTTACTATAGTGTTTCAGTAAACCAAGAGTAGAAAAATGAATAACAAATATTTTTTTCTACTGGTTGGCTATATTAAAATAGTGATAGTATGACGGTTGACAGGATAGAATGGAAGAAAAAAACGTGTTGCGCCGACCCCAAATAAGATGGGACAAGGGCAGGAAGATGATGATGATGGCTATATTCAATTTGTGCATATCAGCAGTGATCGGAGCAGGTAGATTGATTTTTGGCACTCGTATCATAAATGCACACGAAAGAATAACATGGACAAACCAGTTTTCCAAACAAAGTAATTCCGGTATTTCTGGATTCAGTTAATTATTGTTAATGTTGGTAGTGTTACTACTTAATTCAAAATTTAAAGGAAGGTATAATGTTCTGATTGGCCGTTGGGTTGTGTCAAATCATGACTGTGTACCGTTAAAAAAAAAAATTAAGAATATAATATTGCTCATTTTAATACAATTCCTACCTAAGCTCTGTTTTTTGTTTTTAATAATCAACCGATTCCAGCGGAATGTCTATATTAATCTACATACTCTTAATCACTGAATGGTATGGTGTATGTTGTTTGCTGATGATATTGTTTTGGTTGCCGAGAGTGGCCTAGAGGTCCAGAACAGATTGGAGGTGTGGTGGCACAGACTGGAGAGTGTTGGCCTGAAATTGAGTAGAACCAAAACGGAATACTTGTTCTGCGATTTCGGCGGTCTCTCCAATCCAGTGCCTTTAGCTCTAGCTGGAACGCCCATACCGATCTGCTCTGACTTTCGGTATCTCGGGTCACTCATCCAAGGGAATGGTGAGGTAGACCGGGACGTAACACATCGGATCAACGCAGGATGGATGAAATGGAGACAGGTCACGGGAACAACTTGTGACCCACGGATGCCCCTCAAGTTGAAGGGTAAAATCTACAAGTCCGTGATAAGGCCTGTCATACTGTATGGATCAGAATGTTGGGCTGTGAAAAAGACGGATGAAAAAAGATTGCATGTAGCGGAGATGAGAATGTTAAGATGGATGTGTGGTGTGACGAGAATGGATAAAGTGAGAAATGAATATATTAGGGGAAGTTTGAAAGTGGCGCCAGTGACTGAAAAGTTGAAAGGGAATCGTTTGTCTTGGTATGGTCATGTGAAGAGGAGGGATGAAACGCATGTTACTAAAAGAGTTATGAGTTTACATGTGGATGGATGGAGAGGAAGAGGGAGACCAAAGAAAAGATGGATGGATTGTGTGAAGAGTGATATGAAAGAAAAGGAAGTTAGTGATAGCATGACGAGTAACAGGGCAGAGTGGAAGAAAAAAACGTGTTGCGCCGACCCCAAATAACACGGGATAAGGGCAGGAAGATGATGATGACTCTTAATCACTGAATATCAGCATCATAGTTATAAAAAAAAAAACACCCACCTCACTCCCTGATACTGATGCCAACTTTCCTTCTTCGTGCCAGCTTTCAATAATTTTCTTAGCGAAAATTCTACTAGCGGCCCTCTTTTTGTTTTCTTCTGAACTAACAGTTTTAATTCTGGTCTCGCTTCGCTTATCTGAATCAGGACCTTTTAGCAAAGACAGGAGAGTATTATTCAACAAGTAGCTCGGCTTTGTGACACGGTTGGAGCTACGTAGTACTCGGTCACTGCTGGTGATAGGAAGTCTTCTTGCTGACACAGTTTGAGGATATTTCATGGGTGAATGCATCTCGGATCGGTACTGTATGTAGACATGCCTTGCACGCTTTGGTGTTTTTGAGATAGGCGGGGATAGGCCGTGGTTTGTTGATGAGATTTCAGGGTTCTGCTGGAAGTGTAGAATAAATATTGATTTAATAACAGATTCATCTAGACACTGCTGATTTTATGACATAAGAGATTAAAAAGGCTATGAATGTCAAATGTATATTTTTTTTATATTGAAGGTTATTTACATACCAGAAAACTCATATCAAATAATATTTACAGTTATGTCAAGGTTGAGAGCAAGAAAGTCTAATATAAACTTACATGTTCATTTTTTCTCTTGCGATTTCTGGGTGACATCTTACGCACAAGAGCCCTATGTTGCTGTTCCCCCCGTATTTGGTGCACTAACAGGTCTAGCTCCCTTGGACTGCAGTAGTTCTTTGTGTTGATCAATTGTATCAGATATACTTTCTGAAATTTTGTCAGATCACTTAGTTAAAATCTTTTGATGGACATGCTAATCTCTGGAACTACTGCTACAAATTGTTTTTTTTTTTTTAGTTTTGAACAGAAAGTCTATAGGTTGTGTAACCTCATGCGACTGCCAATAAAAGTGAAGACAGACACGAAAAAAAATGAAAATGAATTTTTCAAATTTAACATTTGGTGTAAAACAAGGCACACATACAATATTCAGGTAACATGAAACGAAAAAAAAAGGATCAAAAAATATTATTGTGTGCCTCGCGGCTGCACCAAAAAAGTAGTAACCAAAGACGTTAACCAAACACATGGATAAAATTGCAGGGGACAGCTAGTTAGGAATGACATGACAAGATATTATATTCAAACATTTTCAATACTAAGCAATGCTATGAGACTGCAGGTGGCATTCTATAGTTTCTGCTTACCTTCATAGGAAAAATGCATGAGTATGGTATGCATGAATACTTACTGCTTATTTTATAAATAATAGTTCATGTTATTTGTAAGTGTAATAAATACCACTTTTACTTTATTTTTGAGTTGATAATTTTTGTATGATTTCCTATAAGAATCTAATGAGATTAATTAAATTGAAAACAAATCAACATTGTATCTTGAAATATTTCTTTTCAGTACACATTGACATGGATTACTAGTTTTTTATAGTCCAAGTTTACTTTAAACGCAAAACAAAAAGTTTTATTTTAGGGTTTATTTAAGACCGGATTGACTCTGTTTTAAAAAATTAACAGAGACAAATATGAAATTAATGACATGTGCAACTTGAAAAACTTTGTTCTTTTCCATTTTATGGTTTATTCCTACTTACTTTTACGTTGGACGGCAAGCCCATAGCCTTTGCAGTTTGCTGCAAAAACCTGTATGAACAACGTTCTAAGTTTGTTTGAAAGATTTCTTCTTCCCTCATGTTTGCAAATCTACGATTCTGTGCACATTGCATCACGTGCGGGATGACTATTTACATTCACCCACTTTATGATAAACTGCTAAGATTAATCTCATTTCACATTTTTGTTGAAGTACCGTCATTGATTTTAAAAATGTAAATCGATCGAAAACTTTGAAAAGTTCAACTTCTGCATTTTTGCCGGATTTTTATTTTCTTTTTTACCCCTTAAGGAAGGCTATAGTCGTTCGGCCATATCGCCTAGTCTTTCGTCCATGTTTTCTTGTAATAATGTCTTTCGTATTCGAATATCATAGTTTTTTCTTTTTGTTTTACATTAGAATGCGGGTGTAATACATCCTAATGTTTTTGTAGTATTTGGCAGTAAATGTATCGATTCAGCCTTCTCACCAAACTTCGCTGAGGTAGCCAAAACTACACTAAAATTCTCAGCTCTATTTTACCGAGATCGCGCCTACCTATTTCAATGATTGATTCCACATATTGTCCAGTTGCGCAGACATTTGAGATACAAAACTACAGCAATTTTACATTACACTATCCACTTGGAATCAATTTGCGAAAAATTAAAACAGCCACAGTACTTCATTCGAAGAAATCCCGCCAAAATATTTTTATGCCGGAAAATATCAGAACAGACGTTCCATTTTATGGTTTGTGTTTTATTAAGAAAAAAATTACTGCTTCAACAAATATTTCGTGAATCATATAAAAGGTCTACATGAGCAAATATAATCACATAACCATAATTTAAAGCTTTGATTGATGTTTAATGTTAACCATATTTATATAATCTGAAATACAACCATTTATTTTCGAATGATTGCCATCTTGCTGCGTCTAGCGTAACTAAAAAGTAACCATCGGAAACGGATAGAAACGACATTCAGCATAATATCGCAATTAACCGATAGATGGCAGTTTAACTTTAGTTCTTATTAAAGTAAATAGATGGCAATAAAAAAATGAATTAAAATTTCTAATCAATCAAGTTAACAATTTATTATCTTATGATGTAAGTATTTATCCACAATAAATAATAATGTATGGAACATAAATTATTATCCGATGGATGGCAGATGAAGAGATTTCTTCTTATCTTGTGTCTCCAATAGTCTTCGAAAAGGATGAACAGGATTTGTGCTGAAAAACAAGGAACGGATAATTCAGTTGGTACCATATAGATATTTCGTAAATAAAAAATACAATGATATTTTGTGTTTACCTATTTCTAGCCGTAGAACTTGCGTATCTCGTTGCCATAACATCTTTAAACATTGCCGCTTTCTTCGTATAAGTTCTGTCTTTATTTTCAATATTTTTTAATTCGGATTCCTGAAATGAAAAGTGGACATTTTAACAACATAATTTAACTTCAAGGGTCATAAATACATAAATGACATTTGTTTTTTTAGGGCAAAGTCCGTACCCATAATTTTTGTGGGCAGATATGGTAGGACTTATAAAATAATAACTGTATTGGATTAGGTATCTACCATCTCGTTTGTTTTGTATGTAGAGATGTATTTAAGAAACTTGCAAAAGCAGAGAGCATGTTGTTGGTACAGTCAGTTCCAAAATTAGTAATATCGTACAATTATATTTTTCTCCCAGGTTTCTTTGTCAAAATGTATGAAAATAATTATTTAAAGGTACAGGTGTGAAATAGACTACTTAGAATTTAAAATATTACTTAGTTGGTTAATTTATCCAATTTAGTGTTAACACAGACTCGAATTTAGTACAACGGATTTGGAACGTCCGGACCAAGATCGAGAGTGACTTGTCGTAATTAGTATTGACACACGCTGGAACTTGGTATGACGGACCAAACTGATGCTGACTCACGCACGATCTTGGTACGGACTGACCAAAACCTTCGTACCAAGTTCGAGCGTGCGTTTACACTATTAGATTGGTATTTTGAAAGCAGCCTTATGCTTACCAAATGCCTCTCATTCTCCCTGATCTGACAGCTCAGACTGTGCCTATAGTCCAGCTGTTTCATGAGCTCCTGGTTAGCGCTGTCGATCTTACGTTGCAGTTCACTCAGAGCCGTTCTCTTCACTCGTTCCATTCGTTCGCTCCTCTCTTGTTTCGCTCGCTCCAACTCTTTGTTTCTGGTTTGAATATGGCGCCTATATTCTTCCGCTGCTTTCTGAATTCAAATTTCAGATTGTTTGTAATTCGAGTAGTTTGTTAAATTAAATACGCAATGTTACTAAAAGAGTTATGAGATACCTACATGAAGAGGGAGGCCAAAGAAATTATGGATGGGTTATGGGAGGAGTGATATGAAATACAAAGGGGACAGTAATGCTTGACAGGCGTTATTGTTTTCCTACTGTTTCCTGAGTATTTTATTACGAAGAAAGAAATGTATTGCGCCGACCCCAAATTACCTATATGAGACAAGGACAGGAAGTTGATGAGGTTTTTAGACTAAAATAGAGAATCTGTGTTCTTTTAAAACAGGTTCGGAAGCCTCAATAGGCATTGAAAGGTGTGTTATAGTCGAGTTGAACATTTTTTTTTGTATTTGAATTCATCAGAAACGCCTATTTAGTTCAAGATCCTGGAGCCTCGGAAACGACTTATTTTTTGAAGGGAAAACTTCTTTAGCGGCGTTGAGCACTTTTTCTGTAATGGGTATAAAATCTTAAACTCGCGTCAGGACACGTGACCTGATCGAAAAAGCGTAAGACGGCTACCAGTCAAATTTTCTCATTCGATTTTGAACTTAACCTTCAACATTTTATGGTTTAAAATCATTTAAAGAAATTTTTAAAATTTTTCCAATCAACTTTGAACCTAATGCTTTAGGGATAAAGCTGACAAATCTATTAAATACATTCAGTCAAAAAAGTATCGGGAATGGATGATTTGTTTATGGTTCCAAATTCAAATTTTTGTTTTTTTGTAGTTGTTAGATTGACACAACTGTTTTCCATTTTGGCGCGGAGTTTGAGTTGCATCTGTTATTTATAATAAATACAGTGCTGGTTTTAGTAATATCATATATAGTGTGTATTGCGAATTTCATAATGGACAAAAATATCGAACAAAGAGTTTGTCTTAAATTTTGCATCGCCAATGGAATTTCGTGTTCGGAGTCACTGAAAATGTTACTTCTGTAACATTTTCACGGGCTTCGACTTCGAATCGACTTTATCAAAAACTCGTGCTTATGAGTGGTTCAAAGCGTTCAAAAGCGGTCGAGATGTGATGGAAGATTTGCCTCGCTCTGGTAGGCCGTCAACGTCTGCAACTGAAGTTAACATCGCAAAAGTGAAGAAAATAGTGACTGAAAATCCCCATTCAACTCTGAGAGAGATAGCCGCCGAACTTTCTGTATCTCAAGAGTCGATCCGTGCCATTTTAACTAATCATTTGGGTATGAAACATGTTGCTGCTCGGCTAGTCCCAAAAGATCTGAATTTTCTCCAAAAACTCAATCGCATGAAAGTCACTGAGGACATGCTAGAACGAGTCAGTTCGGACCCAACATTCATGAAACGCATTGTTACTGGTGACGAGACGTGGGTTTACGAGTTTGACATGCAAACTAGTCAACAAATTTCGGAGTGGCGCCTTCCAACTGAACCGAAACCGAAAAAACCACGCCAAAGTCGATCAAAAGTCAAAGTCATGTTGACTGTTTTCTTTGACTATCGCGGTGTTGTGCACTCTGAATTCTTACCGGAAGATCTAACGGTAAATAAAGAATATTATTTGAGCGTTATGCGGTGTTTAAGAGAGCGAATTCGACGAAAAAGGCCAGATTTGTGGAAAGAAAATTCTTGGATTTTGCACCACGACAATGCGCCTTCGCACAAGGCTATCATTGTGAACAAATTTTTGACCAAACACTCAACAAATACCATCCAGCAACCACCATATTCACCAGATATGGCTCCTGCTGACTTTTTTCTTTTTCCTAAACTCAAATTACCACTTCGTGGCACCCGTTTTCAATCGATAGAAGACATAAAGGAGAATTCGCGGCGAGAACTGAACTCAATTCAGGAAGCAGCGTTTAAAAAATGTTTTGATGAATGGATTATTCGTTGGCGCAAGTGTATCGTTTCTAAAGGAGCATACTTTGAAGGTGATAAAATAAATTTGGATGAATAACAGACATTTTGTGTATTATTGATCTTTTCCCGGTACTTTCTTGACAGAGTAGTAAATTGCCACCCGCCGCGCGCCGGCGCAGCGCCGCGAAACCTAGTCCTCTGGCTATCTTCATCGTCCTTAAGATTGTGATAGAACCGTGGTCTTTGAGGGATTCGCACCGTGCTAACTACGAAGGCAATTTACGTGCTATTTACAAACGTTACGTACCTGTAGGTATGTTAGTGTAGCTAAAATTCCGTATTTCCTTACAATTTTATTGATTGACGCATAATGACAAGAGATTCTAAAATCAATAAGACAGTGTTGTCTTTGAGTTTGCAGCTTTCTTAGTATCTAGTAGCTATTAAAAGTACTTGTGAAGGCTTTTAAGATGCAAGCACAATCATGATAATAAAATAAAAAAGGAAATCGTTCAATCGCAATAAGTACCATCCGAGTATTAAATTGCTAAACATTTTCACTAAGGCGTTTGTTGTTTGGTAAAATAAAGTTCAGTTTATTTAAATCTGCTTTAAAAATAATTTGATTACAAGTATTTACAAGTAAGTTAAAAAGCACGAGTGTTATTGGTATAGGAAACCGATAAATTCTCAGCTAATTCTGTAGCAAGATCGAATGTGACGTTCCTGCTTACGTGCTTACTAAGCGCCTGTGAAAAGATGTATCGCACACATTTTTATGTGCGACAGATTACTTCCACACTTTTAATTACAAATTCTTTAGGCAGGATTCAATGATAACATAACATCCTGTAATCCCCGAAGGCTCAGGCAGGGGTGCACCGAATAGTACACCCACATTTCGCAAGTTATGTTTTAAGTCTTTTTATTCATTTATTTACTTCATTTATTTTTGTAATCACTGGGATTACAAAAATAAATTGACATTTTTACTTGAATCTGCAAGAAGTTAAGACTTTAGTTTTTAAATGAATGAATTAAACTTGCGGTTTCACAACAATCCGCAGTCTAAACTTATGTGTGTAATATCGAAATTGTCATGTTTGTGTACGATAGCGCAATAAATGAATATTGTATTCTACCACATAAATGATAGTACTTTTATACTGATAAAGCAATTGGTGCAAAATTATTCCCTAAGCATTCCAAAATATCAAACATGCTCAATGTTAATAATCAAGTTTTCACTTCTGCCGGCACTCCCGGAGTGCAACCCGTCTTTTTTTATTAACAAAAGGTATGATGAATTTGAGTGTCAGTTGTAAAAATATAATGTATATATTTATTAAAACTTTATGCACAAGTATAACAACACTGTAGGTGAGTCCACTAAGGTGGACTTAATGCCTTAAGCATTTTTTTACCAGTCGGCCTTAGGGTGATTTAGAAATATAACATAATTATATATATGAGTAGCATAAGCATAGCTTATAGCATAATCAGCCTTATAATGTTCCCACTGCTGGGACTCAGGCCTCCTCTCTAGGAGAGGGAATGGGTCGTAATCCACCACGCTGGCCCAGTGCGGGTTGGTGGATGTCAAAATAAAAACAACAATTTGCGTGTTGTGGTTTGCCAATTTAGCTGTTTAGAGGCTAGAGTGAATATATGCTCTGATGTACACTGCTTACCACCAGGTGGAAATGTTTTTAGGTACTACTTTAAATAATTTATAAAAGAAATTACCTATTTACGTATATGTATACGGATAGGTACCTATGAGATAGCTTAGGCCTGGATCTTGCTCTATTTACCTACTAAATAACAATAACTAAGAATTTGCGTCTCATTTATGTCTAACTACGTCTTATCTAAGGCTAGAGAAGATTTCAGACTGGTATTATATTTACTAAGTTTTGTTACATTTTGACTCCGTGGGTGCTCGGGTGTTCGGGTGTGAGAAATAAACAGTGGGTACCGAGCACCTCTGAGAATAGGCATCAAGAAACAGATCAGTAATCGCCTTTTAGGGATGGGCGTTTTTTTATTACCCGTCGACCCGTTTAGCGCTATGGTTTATAGCGCCGGTTGAGACGCAAGAGTCGTGGGTTTGATTCCCTCACCAACACAAATGTTTGTTGATGAAACAGATATATGTGTTGGGTCCTGGACCTTGCTTTATGTAAAATTTCAGGATTCTGGGTCAAAGGGAAATACTCTAGAATTTTGGTTCCATTGAGTGTCCAAATATACGTTTTTTGAGACATAAACGGCCATATCTTTTTCCGTTAATTTAGAAGTTTGATTTTTTCACAGCGTCAAGGGACCGCAGACCTAAGTATATGGTTTTCAAGTAAATTCAACTCCATACGTCCACGCGTTCCCGAGATAAAGGGTCTTGACAGACAGACGGACGGATAACAAAGTGATCCTATAAACGTTCCGTTTTTTCCTTTTGAGGTACGGAACCCTAAAAAAGGGGAAAAAAATGTTTGATTATGTACTGGTGTTTCAAAACACCTACATGTAATCGTACCTACTCTGGCGTGTCCGAATTATTATGCTGCGTGTCACCACTGGCACTCGTGCACTATAGGTTCGTCACCCCTGCACTAGATTAGATACTCTGAACATTTTTCCCCCACCTCCTTACACTCTCGTTGCTCCTGCTCGACCTGCCTCAGGTGCTCATCTGTCTTGTTGTGCGCCTCCTTCTGCCACTCATCCGCTATCATCTCTGCTTCCTCCTGCATAGCTGATGCCATTCTCCTCTCACGGTTGTAGTTCTCTATACAGATTTGTTTCTGTAGTTGAAGGTTTTTCTGGGAACATGAATTTGATTATTAGTATTCTAAAGTTCGTACGTTTACCTGTAGGTACCTTCTGTTAACACATTTGCTTGTTTGAAAGTCTTAAAGAAGCAAACACACTAAGTCAAAGTCAAAGTCAAAGCGCTTATTGCGAACTAAGTGTTTACAATGTTGTTATAATATCATGTCAGTACTTTTGACTTAGTAGCCTTTTACGAGCATACTACTTTTGCTTTTACTATCTTACACATATTTATTATAATTAACAAAATACTATTTTAATGGTTTACTAGATGACCCGGCAAACGTTGTTTTACCATATAAATAATTTCCTAATAAGGGTTGATCGTAGAAGGGTGAAAATTGAGGATTGTATGTATTTTTGTATGTTGTATCATAAAAAAATAGAAATTAAAAATTTTGTATAAAAAAAAAAAAAAATATGGGTGGACTACCCCTAACATTTAGGGGGATGAAAAATCCGATGTTGGCCGATTCTCATAGATACCGGATAAGCACAAAAAATTTCATCAAAATCGGTCAAGCCGTTTCGGAGGAGTATGGCAACGAAAACTGTGACACGAGAATTTTATATATTAGATATTATTTAAGTATACATCATCGATACATATATATTACAATCCAAAACTGTTTTGCGTCCGTTGCGTCACAACCACAGGTTCAGTTGAGAACCAACGTCAGGGACTAGTTGCCTGGCATTTATGCTGAACTGGACCTATTTTGGTGCAGCCTTGAGGCACACAACTATATTTTTTGCTACTGTTTGTTTATTTTATGTTTGTGCCTTGTGCTGTACCAAATAAATATTTTTTTCTTTCTTTCTTTCTTTTCTTTCTTAAATGACCCCAAGGTAACGTCCCGAGTTACCGCGGCCCTGGAACCCAAAGAGCAACCGAAGGAATTCAGGTGGGTTTAAGTCACTTAAAGTCTGACACGCCTTCTCGCTCCATCCAGTGCGGGAGAACATATTTGATGTTTTCCCATCTCAAAAAAAAGGGATTGTAGTCCCGAGATAAAACTACCCTCCTCAAAAGTCCGATATATTTCTACTAAATATTATCAAACATTTGTTTGTCTATATTCAGTGTCCGTGGAAACGTAGAAGCTTACCTCAGAGAGAGAAGTTAGATGGCACTTTACGTTAAAAAGAAAGAAAGAAAAAACGTTTATTCGTACATCATACACACAGTAGAATTTTAAGTATGGGAAAAAAAAACTTTAAAATCTGGGCATATGCTGAGTTCGGCGCCTTTTTGGCCTCCACCAGCGCTGCGACAATACCACATACCCACAATACCAGCGCTGCGATATTTAAAACGATAAATAACGCAGCGCTGGTATTGTGTTAGGGCCCGCGGTGATGCCACGGTCATACTCACGGAGGTTACTTACAAAGATAAGTAGAGGACTTATTATTATTAAATTTTTGTCAGTGTTCAGTGTCAAACTTTCACTGACTATAACCCACCTGTCTTCTTTCATTTGCTTTTTGCGTAACTAACGTAACTCTCTTTCGAATACTCCTGCAGTTTTACCTTGAACTTTGTAATTACCATTTGTTGTCTGTTCCTCTCTCTTTCCTTACGTAATTCTTCTAACGCGACTCTAATGGTACCATTGTCTATCTCCCTCGCCTTCATCTTCTCGTTTCTTATGCGCGTCAGTTTCTGCTCATGTCCTTCTATGAAGTTCTTTCTGTTCAATTCCTGTTGGTCTTTCTTCTTTTTGATGGCTATAACAAAAAGATATTTTTAAATACACTTACTCGCTTATCCCCACCGCTTTTAGGCACGCAATAGACTGTTTCCGCACTAGTGCAGAAAAGAGCGCGTTTTCTCCCCGCCACAATGTTATTGCATGTATCATATTATATCGTATCAGGCTGGGTGCGCATCGGCCCCCACGAGTCGCCGGTCAACCCCCTTTTATTCATTTCTTCGTAAGTGTATTCAAAAAAGTCGTTTGATACACGTGCAAATTTGTCACTGCAGCCCTCGGCTCCATAACACACTCGCCTACGGCTCTTGCGAATTCCGCCTCGGTCGTAATGACAAACTTTCTGCACTTGTATCAAAATATACTTACTATACCTATCTATAAAATGTCTGCGGATTTTTGGGTTAACTTTGAAAAAAGAGTGGTTCCTTTCATAGCGACTATTTCTAATTGTAACAATAATTTCTTTATCTAATGGCTAGTTAAACTAGTCTTCATCTTACCTTTTACCTAACTTATTAAACGTGTGCGATCAGCCTCCCTAGCCAAGTTACGACCGTTTCGTTTCGATTCTCTTGTTTCGAACGCCTCGAGTAGGCTGCGCCACCGATTCGTTTGTTCTGACCACGTGACTGAGCGTTGAGATGACGTCAGAACAAAGGAATCAGAGGTTTGGCCTACTCGAGGCGTTCGACACAAGAGAATCTAAACGAATCGGTCGTAACTTGGCTAGGGGGGCAGAAGAGAGAGCACGCAGTACTTATATGCCTGTTCATAGGAAGCAAAGATTTTTTTTTACGAATTTACGATGAATCGAATTTTGACAGGAACCGTAAATTATTTATTGGGACTTTTTTGATTTAATTATTTTTTATTGTTTTCTAATTACCTATATCGATTTGATTTCTATTTATTTGTAATACTTTTATCGGTTCCACAGCTTTTATTTTTATTGATTTGATATTGTCTAATGATGTAACGAGTATATTTAATATATTTTTTTACTTCAATGTAATGTAATTAAGACTTGTGAGATACCAATAAAATGCTATGACTACCTACGAATACTATGATATGACCATAGAAATACATAGACTTTATATTAGGCTGGCCTGTTGGTCTAGTGGTTAGTGGCCCTGACTGCTATGCGGAGGTCGTGGGTTCGATTCCCACCCAGGACAAATGTTTGTGTGATGAGCATGATCATTTGTTCTGTGTCTGGGTGTAATTTATCTATATATCTATGTATTTAGAAATATATAAGTATTTTTATCAGTTGTCTAGTACTCATAACATGTGTGGTGTGACGAGAATGGATAAAGTGAGAAATGAATATATTAGAGGAAGTTTGAAAGTGGCGCCAGTGACTGAAAAGTTGAAAGGGAATCGTTTGTCTTGGTATGGTCATGTAAAGAGGAGAGATGAAACCCATGTTACTAAAAGAGTTATGAGTATACATGTGGATGGGTGGAGAGGGAGAGGGAGGCCAAAGAAAAGATGGATGGATTGTGTGAACAGTGATATGAAAGAAAAGGAAGTTAGTGATAGTATGACGGTTGACAGGATAGAATGGAAGAAAAAAACGTATTGCGCCGACCCCAAATAAGAAGGGACAAGGGCAGGAAGATGATGATGATGATGATGTCTAGTACTCATAACACAAGCTCTGCTTAGCTTGAGACTAGACGGCGATGTGTGGTAGTTGTGGAATATTATTATTATTTATTTAATAGGAGAGAGAAAGGCGTACCTATACGTATTGTATACTTAACGGAAAAATCTTACCTACATATAGTTACATTGTATCACGAATGACACCTACCGTAAGCTGCGTTATACAACATGTAATTTAAGTACCTTCATAATGATCCTGTTCCATCTTCTTTTTCATTTTCTCAAGCTTTCTGTTCTCTTTCTCCCTTTCCTGTCGTATCAGCTCCTGTCTCTTCTTGTTGGCGCTCGCTATTTGTTCATCGTAACATCTCCTCCTTTCCAGGGTCTCTTGCTGTTTTTTTTGGGCTGCTAACCTTTCTAGATATTCCTAGAAGTAAAAATGCGTTAGTTACTTTTACACTGAAACCTTGCTTAGAGATAGTATCTTAAAATGATTGGATGGTGACACTCAACCAAATGCACATGAAAGTAGGTATACACAGGCTATAAAAAATGCAATATTTTAATTTTTGTCTACTTGTTTGTCGGTCTGTTTGTTTGTTTCGGTTAGTTTCCGAAACAGCTGGAGCGATTTTGATAGGACTTACACATTAGCAGATAGATGATGTTATACGGAGTAACTTAGCCCCTCCTGTGTAACGTTTTTTTGCGTAAATATTCTGTGTCTGAAACGGTGTGCTCAGCCGAATTCGCGCAATTTCACTTCACCTTTCAATTCACATTGGTTGCAACGCTAGTTTGCAACCGTCTGGTCAGCTTTAACCAAGGTGACAATGGTTCATGCGTCAACACGTTCGGTGTTTGGGAAAACGCGCCTCCCAACCAAGGGCGTTGAAGGTCATGGATTACAACTGCTGTCTACACTGATTAGAACTAGCAAGGTCACCTTGGTTGGGACGTTGGTTTGCAACCGTCTGGTCACCTCTTTAGTTGCTTAAATTATTTTTGTGAATGCTGTGGTCTCCATCAAGTGAAGGAGTACATCAACAAGATACCGGAACCACTAATTGTAAGATACAGACATGGTGTACTCCTTTGTTGGAGATCCTAAATAAAAAAATAATCCTTCTCACTCTGGGCGGAGCGTGAAGGCTCACCCTGTGTTTCTTCAGTTTCTCTTTACGTTCCAGGGCCACGGTAACTCTCTCGGACAGTCCCGCAGCTCTGGCAGTCATCGGCCCTATTGGGCCTCTTTCTCAGTCTACTTACTTTTCTATTAAAATCGTCCATTAGCACTTGATGCCACATCATATCCACGTGTTGTTCACCTCTCTCGATGGACCTCTTTTCTTCTATTTGCATTTTTTGAAGCTGTTTGAGTTGCTTTACGTCTTCTTTCGTGCATCGCATGCCTTTGGCTCTGAAATCACGAAAGAAAGATTTTCAAAATTAATCAAAACTGTGTATACTACTCCTCGTCAGCAATTTTACCACCTTTACAGGCTAGGTACATCTAACTGATCACCAACTTAGACCAGCTTGGCGACTACTGGTTACCCTAGAGGAAGTGAATCCCAAGTGCCTAGCCTCTTCCCAATAATGCCCAGGTCAGTTTTTTTATCTGACCAAATGCAGTATATTACATGGAGCGACTGGCTGTTTGAGCTCCACAACCCAATAACAGCAACAAGATACTTCTTGGCAATTCCTTCTTCTAATTTATTCAACGCCTCATCGTCATCATTGTCATTTCAGCTGAAGGACGTCCACTGTTGGAAACAAGCCTCCCTCAAGTGTCGTTACAACGAACGGTCCTGTGCGTTTCGCATCCACCGCATTTATTTATTTATTTAAACTTCATGTACAGTGGTGGTACATAGGCGGACTTAATGCCATTGGATTTTGGCCCCATCGACCGTCCGTTCTACGACCAATATGCCCTGCCCACTACCAATTTAGTTTGGTGATTATTCGAGTTATATCAGTGACCTTGGTTCCCCTGCGGATATCTTCATTCCTGATGTGATCACGCAAGGAAACTCCGAGCATAGCCCTTTCAATTGCCCTTTGGGTGACTGTAAGCCTTCTGATGAGGCCCATTGTAAGCGACGCAGTTTCAGCGCCATACGTCATCACTAGCAACACGCACTGGTCATAGACTTTCGTCTTGAGACACTGTGGTATGTTGGACGAGAAGATACCGCGCAGCTCCCCGAACGCTACCTAACCGAGTCAACGACTGTCAACGATGAATCAGCATCGACAGCCTATGGCCTAATATACCTCCCATTGTAGTAATGAATGTGACCCAACTACAGACCGAGTTCGGTAAAAGTTGCTTAACTTTTAATTTCGACTATCAAGGGAAACATCTTCAGCTATTAGAAAAGATTCTACAAGTTTCGCAAATATCGTCGCATTTTTCTTTTATATCTAAAACTGCAAGCGGTTATTGCGTTTCTGTTTCCCCAAATCTGCATAAAAGCGTACCATTTTGCTAAAATCTAGATTATATGAAACGATTTCAGTATATTTCTTTACAATAAATACGTTATTGTGATATGTAGTGGGCATCGAGCCAACAGCGCGGCTGGCATTGTTTGTTTTGCTCAGCTATTACAGTAAATGGTATATTTTGTGATTTACGTAATGAAACTAATATTGCAGACGTTTTATTTGAAAACTTAGGACTGAATATTAAATTGGTTCATATGAATTTCTATATTGTAGGTACTTGAGTTGGTCTATACGAAGTCATGGCAGAGGTGGCTAAGTGAACAGACATTGATCAATAAAAACTTAATCAGTTAGAGTTTACCTATTTTTTTCATTTAATTTAGTTAAGAAAAGGGCTATTATCAAAAAAAGACCTCATCATCATCATAATTTCAGTCGAAAGACGTCCACTCCTGGATATAGACCTACACCAAGTGGCGCCACAATGACCGGTCTTGTACGTCTCGCATCCATCGGATTTTCATGACCCCACCAGGTTGTCGGACCACCTTGTGGGACACCTTTCCACACTGCGTCTTTGGCGCGGGCTAGCCACCGCAGGCGCGGGTGCGAATGGCGAGCAATGGGTGGCTCGCTTCCGACCGTCCGGTAACCGTCCGGACCGAGCCAAGTCTACGACGGCGCGTACTGTTCCACGCGCACCTCAGGGAGATGTCAGCAAATCGTAGGGGCCCAGCAGGGTAGTGTGAAAGTGAAACCCGGGGCCGTGGGACGAAGGCAAAGAAGGAACAGGAGTGGGTTTTCATTCAGTAAAAGTCTGACACTATCTCCCGCTCCGCCCAAGAGATTTGTCATGATGATTTTCCCACCCAATAAAAAAAAAACACTGCGTCTTTCCGTACGTCAGTATGTTGTGGCCACTCCAGAACATATCGACCATCTGTTCTGCGAACAATGTACCCTATCCACATTTGGCATTGGAAATTAGGGTTTTGATTAGAAAGTCATAACCCTTTAAACTCCCTCAAACTTACGACCATGTGGGATAGCAGTCAATTTAAAAAAAAAAAAATGTCTATTAACACTTACACTTTCTCCCTTTCCAAAGCCTTCTGACATTCTCTAATCTTCTCCTTCTCAATTTCTTCCAGATAACCTTTGTGTTTCTTTTCCTTCTCCACACAATACCCACATTCTTCCATCTCCTGCCTCGTCGCCAGTTCTTGTATCAACGCTTCTTCTTCTTGTTCTAGCAGCTGTTTTAGCTTCTCTCTTCTGTGTCATAGGTTTATTTCTTCTTGGTCTAACATCTCTTTGACTTTTTCTCCAGTTCGGTTGATTACAAGTCTGAAAACACAGTTGATATGAAATCATTGATATTTATGTCCATAATTGCTATCGATTTTTATAATTAATATACACTATGATTGTTTTCTGTGTTAGCAACAATGAAACATATTTGTTTTACAACTAAAATGGAATACAACTAGTAAAAGTGTGGCAACACTGACAATTACTGAAGGCTTTAACTTTACGCGCGTGGCACAGTCCGGGTCATTCCATTTTAGTTATCGAAGAAGGCGACATCTCAGAATAATTTCTGCCATGTTTATTAATTTATATAAAGAGAAAAGATTTGTTATATTTGAGAAGAGAAGCCACTGGAAGATGCTATTCGTTGATATAGACGTCATTATAGATACCTTAGCTTCTGCCCCCCTAGCCAAGTTACAACTGTTTCGTTTCTAATTTCTTTTCGTCGACAGCTTCGAATCGGCCAAGCCTTCGATTCCTTTGTTCTGATGTCATCTGAACGCTCAGTCACGTGGTCAGAACAAAGGAATATAAAGCGTGGTCGACTCGAGGCGATCAACGAAAATAGAATCGAAACGAAACGGTTGTTACTTGGCTAGGGGGGATGGTAGCAGCTTCGCCTGGGTGAAAGTAGAAAATATGTACATATGTGTGCTACCATATGGTAGCATATGCTATTTAGTAGTAAAGTAGCATCCTACTGATGAAAGATTTTTTAAATCGGTCCAGTAGTTTTTGATTAATTTTCTTTACTTTTTTTCTTTTTAAAAATATGTTGCCCCACACTGTGAATCCGAGTGGTAACGGCCCCGACTTACGAATTGTAGGTTTCGGGTTCAAACCCAGCCAGGCGCATTACTTTGTGTAATTTAATTCATCACCACTGTTCTCAAAACGGTGAAGGAAAACATCGTGAGGAAACCGGCATGTCCTAGAACCAAAAATTCGAGGACATGCGACATTCACCAACCCGCACTGGGCCCGCGTGGTGGATTATGGCTCATTCCCTCTCCTAGAGAGAGGAGGCCTGAGTCCTAACAGTGGGAACATTAAAAAAGCTGATTATGCTATTTATGCTATAATAATAATAAAAATAATAATTTTATTTTCAGGCATCAGAGGCCCATAGACAAAATACATAAAATAAACTTAAACAATAATAAACTAATACATATTATAAAAACAATGCTTATTTAACTATAATTAAACACGTAATTAAGTCGGCGTCGTGTTGCGCTGCGTGGTGTCGCATAACCGTCCTCGGAAACGTCGGTATACGACACCTTTCGACCAGAAGTCCTCTTTTAAGAAGGTCTGTAGCTGTTGGGTTGGAACTCGTACCACGAACGACTTGAAGTTGACGTCGTGACGCGCCTCCAACCTTACGACCCGAGTCCAATTGGTCTTCACCTTCAAATACTCCACGATTTCCTCAACCTTCGTGTAGTGATGCAGGCGCGAAATGTATAGCTGCGTGGTAGGCACAGCAGGACGCAGCAGCTCTTCTTCTTCCTGCCCTTATCCCGTGTTATTTGGGGTCGGCGCAACGCGTTTTTTTCTTCCACTCTGCCCTGTTACTCGTCATGCTATCACTAACTTCCT
The DNA here is from genome assembly GCA_949316375.1 of Mythimna vitellina. NCBI lineage: Eukaryota > Metazoa > Arthropoda > Insecta > Lepidoptera > Noctuidae > Mythimna > Mythimna vitellina. Next base: position 14,853,395 of record OX438708.1, read on the forward strand.
TTTCTTTCATATCACTCTTCACACAATCCATCCATCTTTTCTTTGGCCTCCCTCTTCCTCTCCATCCATCCACATGTAAACTCATAACTCTTTTAGTAACATGCGTTTCATCCCTCCTCTTCACATGAGCAGGACGCAGCAGCATGCACTGTGAATTACTCCTGTATCGTAGGCACGTTCACAAACATGTAAAGATAAGTACAAGACACTCAAACCCTAAACACTGAAGACCACACAAATACCCCCAGCGCAGCAGCTAACAGCTCAACCTCTGTGCTAACTGTGCCGACCAATACGGATTATTACAAAAAAATGGGCAAGTGCGACTCGGACTCGCGCCCTGAGGGTTCCGTACAAACTTCCATACGTAAACAATTCAATTCCCGTTAGGAGGCTTGAAAATTTTTTCGAATCGCAATTTTTTTTTTGTTGTGACGTAACTACAAATTTACAGTTTTCTGATTTATCACAAGGCTCAATGCTATTAGACCTTGCTTCATGCCAAATTTCACGATTCTAGGTCAACGGGAATTGTACTCTACGAATTTTGATTACCTTGAGAGTGTCGAAATATAGGTTTTTTGTGACATAAACGGCCGTATCTTTTTTTCGTTAACTCAGAATTTTGACTTTTTCACAACTTGAAGGGACCGCAAATTTGAGTATTTTTCAACTTGATACCTCTACGCGACAGACAGACAGACAGACCGACTGACAGACCGACTGACAGACGGACAACAAAGTGATAATATAAGGGTTCCGTTTTTTCCTTTTGAGATATGGAATCCTAAAAATAATCTAAAAATACAAATCACTTTATAATATTAGTATTCAAGTACAGATATTCACGATATTTACATTGCCATGTCTCCCACCCATTAGTTAAGCAGTTAAAGTCATAAAACTCATTAATATTTCAGTCTAGACTTTCTAAAGTTAATCGTTTTTGCAAATCTAACTAATTTTGGAAACTTTAGATATATAGTTAACAGTCGTGCAACAAGATTAATGGTTTACTTTTGTAAATGTACGAGATCATAATCCACTACGTCAGTCATCTTCTTCATATCTTCTACGTCCACTAGTGTCTCCATCTCCTTTCTCTGTCGTTCCTGTGAAGTTAGAAAAGGAGCTATAAAGTCTATTCAGGATTTATACTGTGTGGTTTATACCGCATACATCGAATAACTAGAACGTCCGATTATAATTCAGTTGTCTTGAAGGCTAGAGTGAATAAACAATTGCGCGTCACCATCATTATCATCACGATTGCATCACTGCTTACACTGTTCATATCGGCGTCGGGTCGACGATGTAGTATCTGGAACTCGTCCTCGACAGCCGGTGGAATTTCCAGGAGCACTTCTGACATCTGGCTCCCAAAGTGAATTGGACTGGCGCTGCCCTCAAGCGGTTCCTGCCCAACTTAGGGGGTGCAGACGTCTCCTGCCGGAGGCTCTACGCAGACTTCGTTCGGTCCACGGCCCTTTATGGGGCCCCCGTGTGGGCGCAGTTGCAACGAAAGCGACAGCTGAACGCATGCCAGAGGGTCATGGCTATACGGATGGTGCGGAGATACCACACGGTTTCCCGCGAAGCGGCGAGCATTCTTGCTGGCCTGCCACCATGGGATCTGGAGGCAAAAGTCCCTGCATGCGTGCACGATTTGCGCGTGGAGATGCAACGCCGGGGCGAAACTCCGCTGCTGCGACAAGTCGCGGCATGGCAGACAGAGTTCTAGAAGTCAAAAAAATTTTGACGTCGCAGTGCCTGAACAACACGGTGTTGTTGTCGTTGCATGACATGAACCGGCACCGTACCGGTTACCATATACCTACACGATGCTGTGCCGTGATAATGTGTCCAAGCCCAAAGATCACTTTATTGCAAACAACATAGCCTGTACTCATCAGAAAAATTCGATCACGCAGCGCAAACATTGGGGGATCGATCTCGATGACGCGCAGAAAATGAAAAATGATTCGTTAAAACGAAGGCTCGATATTAATTAGTATTACGATTAATTAAAATGCGTTCACGTTGAATTAATTTAGAAATCCATTAATCTTCTTCATTTTAATGTATTTTCAGTTTAATTTACCTACTAGGTTCAAAGAAGACTTTTAGGATAACTGACACAACAAATTCCAGCGAAGTATTAAGAGGACTACAAGAGGTAATCGCGAGTTATAATATTTATAATAATATTCCACAACTTTTACACAACGGCATCTAGTCATTAACTAAAGACAGCTTTTATTGTACTATGAATACTAGATAACTGATAATAATACAAGTTATATATTTCTAAATACATACATATAATAGATAAATTACACCCAGATACAGAACAAAGATGATCGTGCTCATCACACAAGCATTTGTCTTGAGTAGAATCGAAAGCACGATCTCCGGCTTATCAGTTAGGGCCACTAACAACTAGTCCAACAGGCCAGTCGAAGAGTCGGTTTTATAATGCGCAAAAGTATACGATCCCCTGTAGTAAACAGAATCAGACAAATATATGTTATAGACAGATTTACACAAATGATTAAAAAAAAACTTGTTATAATTTGGAAAGTTAGCACTTAGCATGTCTTGGACTAAATGTAACTAAACGTAACTCCGGGCCCAAGATATAGGTACTGCCTAGTTTGGGGACCACAGTTCAATTTAATGTTAATTTTACCAGTTACTGTGAATACCCATAGGTAACATACTGTAACACTGGACTAATAAATTATAATTATTTTTTTTTCTTTTTCATTCATGCAAACGAGAAAAAGGTTATTATACACCCTATATAACTCCAGCCCCTTAACGGTTCAGTTTAGGTCGTAAAATGGATTGCGTTGAGTTCGTGGCAGGGTCTCTGAAGTCCTCTTAATACACTGGGTATAACCATATTTTACCTACAGAAAACCTACTATACTACTTAGCAAAAATAAAATCAGTTTAACAAAATTATCGCTCCTTTTCGTTGGTTGAGTATGATACAGTACAAACTTACACATGCATCTGATGCCTTAGTGCAAGTTGTTTGTTACTTTAACGCGATCGAAATGTTTACCGCATTGCCTCTCTGATTGGTTAAGAGCTTGGAGCGGACCAATCGGAGCTCCGAACGTTATAAACGAATTGTTCACGGTAACTTATAATAAACTAGGCACTGAGTTTATAGTACTTTCCAGACGGGAACCAGACGACCCAATGTGGCGTATAAATAAAAAAGCTTGGTATTTTCAATTTCGTAGGTTAATTTCAGCGTCTGTCTGACCTATATGAAATTACCCTTTGTGTGAATACTTAGTAGATTTAGTACGGCATATAGTAGATTTTTTTTTAATGGTGTTAACCAGTGCTTGACTGCGGACCCACCTGATGGTAAGCAGTGATGCAATCGTTGATGGTGAATCGCACTAGTTTATTAAGAGCCTATTCACTGTAGCATTGAAGACACCTAAATTATAATCGGACGGGGAGACTGCAGTAGGCAAATTGGTCACGGGTAAAATAAAACATAAATCAACTCTATGCTGTGTCTAAAATGGGAGACATCTTTGTTCTAATGGAGAAACATGATAGAGTTAGGGCCCTGCCGGAGATGCCCCGGGCGTCCCGAATTGCAGATCTACTCACGGCCATCGCAGGTGAGCTACTCAATGCTCGTCGTCCGCAAGCTCGCAGCTTGCGGTCGATGAGCATTGTATCTTGCCATTCGGTAAGAACCAAGCCCAGGTCGTCAGCGCGTCGTGTTCCAAACGCGCCTTAACGAGTTATCAGCAAAATTGACAGGGTCAGTTAGGGTTGAGGCTGCGGATTGTTCGAAAGAGTTACCTTGGCTCTCGCAAATTTAACTGAAGGAACACTATAGGTTTTAATTTTTAATCAGTAAAAGTCTCGTCCACCCAGAGCGAATGAGTCACTCGATTAATTTCCGAGTAAAAACCACTATTTACACTTTAACAAAAATTCAATACAACTTTATGCGAGTATATGTATTTTAACTTATTTTCCGAATTACTAGCAGGTACTATTGAACAAAACTCATAAAAACCCTTTGAAGATCAAGTACAAACTAAACTTTCTAAACGAGTTTTTAAAGTGATTTTTCTAAAAACTCATATTTATATAATTAACAATTTATGTACACACCTATGATAAAAGAGAAAGAGAAGGAAATAGAAAAATAGGTACAAAGGTGATGCTTATTTCTATAGAAATCTCTTCCAGCGTACTTGCGAACGGAGAGTTGAGAAAAAAAACTGGGCAAGTGCGAATCGGACTCGCGCACTGAGGGTTCCGTACAAACTTGAAAGGTAAATTGCGGTGTACGATTTATGACGTATTAAAAAAAAAATTACTTACTAGGTCTCGTTCAAACCAATTTTCGGTAGAAGTTTGCATGGTACATCATATATTTTTTTAGTTTTATCATTCTCTTATTTTAGAAGTTACAGCCCTTCCCCCCGTCACCCCGTAACTCAAAAAACCAACACACATTTTACCACTTTGGAAGTGTCTCTCGCGCAAACTATTCAGTTTAGAAAAAAAATTATATTAGAAATCTCAATATCATTTTTGAAGACCTATCTATAGATACCCACACGCATAGGTTTGAAGAAAAAAAAAACTTGAGTTTCAGTTCTAAGTATGGTAAACCCCCAAAATTTATGTTTTTTTTTCTATTTTTGAGTGAAAATCTTAATGCGGTTCACAGAATACGTGGCTGTGACATACGGACGGACAGACAGACAGACATGACGAATCCATAAGGGTTCCGTTTTTTGCCATTTGGCTACAGAACCCTAAAAAGAGATGTAGGTACATATAAAACCGTTTACATTGAAATAATATAACATACAACATAAAGATAACGTGCTGGGGCGGCTGCTGCAAGTGCAGAAAATCTCAAACGGTGTAAATATAATAACATCGGTAGTTATCTGTTTGAGCCGTTTGGGGTTGAAACGCTTGTACCATGAGGTACGTGTTCATCGAGTTGTTCGTGATAACAACAAACAGCTGGTTGACCCTTCGCGTGACCAGAGGGCTGGGCTTTTTTCGGTCAACGAATCAGCATTGCATCCTACGTGGCAATGTTACCAGCGTTCTGGGCACTTTTCCCATTGATATCTATGTGGATGAACTTTTTGATGGCCAATAAGTTTTTTTCTACCCGTTTGTACATATTATTATTTTTAGTTTGTATATATCCTACCTATTAAGTTTTTAATACTATTATAAATATATACATACAGATTTTTTTTTGTAGTGCGGAAAATCATCTAATGACATCTCTCGCTTGGGCGGAGCGCGAGGGTGTGTCAGACTTTTACTGACTAAAAACACATTCCTATTCCTTCGTTACCTTTCATTCCAGGGCCGAGTCTTTGTTTCAGAAGCTGAGCCTTGGCCCATGTAGACTTCGACCCTGCTGGGCCCCTACATTTAGCTGACATCCCCTTGAGGCACGCGTGGAACTGTACGCGCCGTCGACGAATTGGGCTCGGTCCGGACGATTACCGGACTGTCGGACGGCGAGCTACCCATTGTTCGCCGTCCGCAAGCCCGCGCCTACCGGAAATCGGGATCGGGACCGCGCCCTCGCAGCGCGGCACGTGCGGCCTCCTCCTTTGCAGCATTACTGCTTCGCAGAAGGAGACAACCGCCTGCCACTCCTCCTCGCTTCGGACTATTACGGGCCTTTACCAAGGCCCGGCGCGAGAGATCGTTGCCGCCGATCTCCCCCACGAGGACACGGCGTTGCTCTGCCCAAGCGGGGCACACCTCCACCGTGTGCTCCACCGTGTCCTCCGGGCGGTCCACACAGTGGTGACACCTGGGCGTTATTTCCGCATGAATCCGGTGCAAGAACTTCCCGAACTGACCATGTTCGGTGAGAACCTGCGTCATGGGGAAGGTGATGACGCCGTGAGGTCTTTCCAGCCACTCCTCAAAGACAAAGACTTATCGCCATAATTATGGCGTGCCCAAATATATATCTACATACACATAGTAGAAGTAGAAGTAGAAGCATGCGGCCAGTACCAGCGAGGTAATGCGGCCAGTATTATGGGCACTTTTGCACCGGGAACGATCAGGGGCGGGTTGTATATTGACGCGTGACTTTTTAGTTTTAGACAAATGTTGCGCTATACAATAAACTATTCAGTTTATGTTAATCTTAAGTTTATTAAAATTACATGTTAAATTTATAAATATAATTTTTATAAAATATCTAATAATACTGTAATATATTAAGTAGAATAAATATATTTTTAATTTTTTTTATATATTTGTATTGACCTGAACAATATTGGCTGTAAGTGCTGCAAACACAGATAACACTTCCCTATACGGCCCGGTCAGGGCACCGAGAGATTGATATAGATTACGTAACTGTTGAATCATGAATGTTGTAAAACTTTTGGTACGGCTGACGGATTTAAACTACCCAAACAATAGTGCGGTGGGTAAGGTATTACTCAACTAAGCCTTAGGATCGACGCTGCGTTAAGCGTCGGTCCTAAGGCTCCTATGCATGTGCTATAACATATTGCTTTAAGCATCAGTATTCTGAGTCAACGGGAAGTAACTCTATGAATTTTGATGTCCTCGAGAGTGTCAAAATATACGTTTTTTGACACATAAACACACACAGCAGTAGCAGACACAGCTTCAAGAGACCGCAAATTTGATTATATGGTTTTAACTTCAAATCAATACTTCCATGTGTTCCCGAGATAAAGGGTCTTGACAGACAGGCAGACAGACAGGCAGACAGACGGACGGACAACAAAGTTATCCTATAAGGGTTCCGCTTTTTCCTTTTGAGGTACGGTACTCTAAAAGATGTAAAAAAATCACGAAGATGCCTCTAAAAAAATACTTTTACAGATTTAAAACCGTACTAATATACACGCAATCATTCTAATTGTTTGTCAGAGTACAACAACAACGTTTCCACAAGCAACGTTTTACCGATATAGTGTTTTAATTTCTTAGTCAAATCTGCAGATTTTTAATACATGGTTAAAATGCTTTATATTTGTAAGCACTGTATCCTAACTCTTTCTTTTGTACACACATGCAGCAAGCAGGTTTCAAAATTAAGTATCTAAGTTAAGAACGTCTAAAACCCTCCTTAAATGCTACATTTTACAGGTTTTCAGGCTAAAGTAGAATTTGAGAAAAACTCAAGTTTAAATGCTTTTTTTTTAGGTGGAAAATTATCTAATGACTTCTCCCGCTCTAAGGCGGAGTGCGAGGGGGCATGTTAGACTTTTACTGACTAAAACCCACGCCTTTGTTCCTTCTTTTCCTTGTATCCAGGACCCTGGGTTTCCCTTTCGGATAACCCAAGGCCCCACCTAGTAGGCTTCGGCCCTTCTCTGCCCTTACGGTAACTTCAAATGCTTAATCTTCCAGCGGTGATGGTAAGCAGTGATGCAATCGTCGATGGTGAGGTGCACTAGTTTATTAAGAGCATATTCACTCTAGCCTTGAAGACACTCAAATTATAATTGGACAGAAAGACCGCAGCAGGCAACTTGTTCTAGTCCTTCGATGTACGCGATATAAATGACGAGACGAAACGCTTAGAAATCAATTCTGTCTGACATAACAAGAGTTCTATTGTGAGTCTTAATTATATCTCCAATTAATTTGTATTTTTTTGACATTCTTCAAGAGAACGAATAATTGGCATCAAAGAGTTTTTCATCTACTTAGGTTTAATTTTATTCAGAATCAGTCTTCTCGTCAATGTAAAAATAAAAGGAAGGCACGTGTAGTCTTTTCGACACCTACGCGCGACCTAAACACACACATTCTGTGTCTCTCAGGAGAAGTGGAGAAAGAGGAAATGGAGCTATTTTCGTCCCTAGTAAACTAATGATGAGCTACTAGAGATGATACGTTTACTTTTGATGAGAAATTTTGAAATTATGATCGTAAATATATCGAGTGCGGTCAATATGACGCCGCACGACCACTAAAAATCGGGGCTAAGAGTAACGCGCTTTAGGTGCTGTGATCCTCTTAAAAGAAACCTTTTTAAAAATAAACTTACCTTCCAAAACTGAAAGGGATGTCCAAAGTACACCGCCTGTTGTTTCTTAAGTTTCGTAATTCCAACCATATTGTCACTTTGATGTTAGCTCACCTTACACCGACACGACAGACTTCTGCGATATAACTTGTTTCAACTCATGTTCCATTATCGATCCAACTGTTGCTCAGAGACGAGTAATGACTGTTTTTGATAATAAAACAGGTACCTGCCTGTTTAATTTGCGTTTCAAACGTTTTATTTCGAACGAAATGTAATTATTTTGTTCCAATTTCAATATTAAAGTACCTACCTACGTTTTGATTTTAGGTTTGATTTCATTTTACAAATAGGTATGTAATGTCTTTAGAGTAAATTTTCTTGTTCTCAATTTAAATTGTGTAAAGTTTATGTTGGAGAATTAAAAAAAAAATACAGTCGAGCAAAACATCGATGTTATGCATTTTCTGCATTGATGAAAACACGTAATGAAACAATTATTTTGCTTACTAGCTGATGCTACTCCCGGTACTCCCGGGATGAAAAGTATCCTTTGTCCTATTCCAGGACACGGTCTACCCGTGTACTAAGTTTCATCGAAATCCATTCAGCAGTTTTTGCGTGAAAGAGTAACAAACATCCATGTATACAAACTTTCGCTTTTTTGTAATAATACAGTAGGATATTATTGAAAAAAATCTCCAATCATTCTGCACCACCCTAAAGGTCGACTGGCAAAAAATGCATATGGCATTAAAGCCGCCTTTGTGCAGTGTTTTACTAGTGCATAAAGTTTAATAAATAAATAATTAGCAACACTAACTATTGTTCAATATGCTTGCAGGAACCCAGGAAAAACTGAATAAATTTATAGGTATAATTATTATTTCATATCATAAAAAAATATTTCAGGAAATTATTCCCTTATTATAAATTATATGACTCAAGCCAGGGAGTCGTAAGAGTCGATAAATCAACCAACATTAAAACCCTATAAATTTCCCCGAGGAGTGCGCCAGGGATGTATTCTATCGCCTATTCAGTTCAACACGTATGGAGAATACATTATGAGACGTATCTTCGAGAATTGGGAGGGAGGCCTCACAGTTGGCGGAGTAACTTTAAAAATTACCAACCTGCGCTACGCCGATGGCACCCCTTCTTGCAGTACTACGCAGACGACACGCTGGTCCTAGCGCAGGGGGAGTCATACCAAGCGGCGGTCGAATTAGCGACACGCGGGGTTGCGATAGTCGTTGATAGGGTTCAGCAGTTGGGACTCGAGGTGGCGCTGCACAAGTCTGAGGCCATGTGTTTTCACGGCCCTCGGAGCGCGCCGCCTCGGCGTTCCCAACTAACGGTAGGAGGAGTTCATATCGGCGTCGGGTCGACGATGAAGTACCTGGGACTCGTCCTCAACAGCCGGTGGAATTTCGAGGAGCACTTCCGACGTCTGGCTCCCAAACTGAATCGGACTGGGGCTGCCCTCAAGCGGCTCCTGCCCAACCTCGGGGGTCCAGACGCCTCCTGCCGGAGGCTCTACGCAGGCATCGTCCGGTCCATGGCCCTTTATGGGGCGCCGGTGTGGGCGCCGTCACTGCGAAAGCGACCGGCGGCCCAGCTGAACGCGTGCCAGAGGGTCATGGCCATACGGATGGTGCGGGGATACCGGACGATTTCCCGCGAAGCGGCGAGCCTCCTTGCTGGCCAGCCACCATGGGACCTGGAAGCAACAGGCCTTGCACATATGCACGATCTGCGCATGTTGATGCAACGCCGGGGCGAAACTCCACTGCCGCGACAAGTCGCGGCATGGCGGGCAGAGTTCCGGCGGGGTCTCATGGTGGAATGGCGACAGCGGCTATCGCAACCCAGTCCTGGGCACGCCATAATCATGGCGGTAAGTCCCCTCTTTGAGGAGTGGCTGGAAAGGCAACACGGTGTCCTTACCTTCCGCATGACGCAGGTCCTCACCGGACATGGTAAGTTCGGGAGGTTCCTGCACCGGATCCATGCGGAAGAAACGCCCGGGTGTCACCATTGCGTAGATCGCCCGGAGGACACGGTGGAGCACACAGTGGAGGTGTGCCCCGCTTGGGCAGAGCAACGCCGTGTCCTCTTGGGGGCAATCGGCGGCAGCGAACTCTCGCGCCGGGCCTTGGTACAGGCCATGGTCCGGAGCGAGGAGGAATGGCAGGCGGTCGCCTCCTTCTGCGAAGCAGTAATGCTAGCAAAGGAGGCGGCCGATCGCGCGAGGCAACGGTCCTCACGCCCCAAACGTCGCCGGGACTCCGATGCCGACTTCCGGCCACCGTAGGCGCGGGCTTGCGGACGGCGAGCAATGGGTGGCTCGCCGTCCGACCGTCCGGTAACCGTCCGGACCGAGCCCAAGTCGTCGACGGCGCGTACTATTCCACGCGCGCCTCAAGGAGATGTCAGCAAACGTAGAGGCCCAGCAGGGTCGAAGCCTACTGGGGCCAAGGGTCTGATTCTGAAAGGAAGACTCGGCCCCGGTACGAAAGGCAGCGAAGGAACAGGAGTGGGTTTTTAGTCAGTAAAAGTCTAACACTATTTCCCGCCCCGCCCAAGAGCGGGGGATGTCATAAGATGATTTTCCCACCGGAAAAAAACCCCTTCTTGCAGTAAATGAGTCAGAAATGCAGGAGTGCAGTCATTTCGAATGGCAAGACCGAATGGAGAGGATTAGCGAGGAGATGGGGCTCTCCACAATCAGCTCGAAAACCAAGATCATGGTGGAGGATAGGTCTGGAAAATTGGAACTCACTGGCGGACAACTTTATTTATCTGGTCCACTGTCAGTAACGATGACTCGTGCGAGAAGGAAGTCTGCAGAAGAATTGGCACAGCTAAGAGCGCCATGTCTCAGCTATATAAAATCTGGAGGGACCGCAACATCTCCGTATCTTATCATATGGCGCTGCGACTTGGACGCTGAAAGCTGCAGACCGCAAACACATTGACGCCTTTGAGATGTAGTGCTGGAGAACAATGCTAAGTATACCTTGGACAGCGTTTCGGACCTACGTAACCGCGAGAACTAAAAATCTCCTCGCGGTTGTCGTCCGAGTTTCTTCGCAAGATTCAGCAATACCTCGGCCACATTGCAAGGAAAGACGCTGAAAATCTTGAAAGATCATTGTTACCGGTAAAGTAGATTAAAAATGCCTCGCGGGAGCAGCTCAATACGTTGTTCCGACAAAATCCACACAGCACTTGACTTCACGGTATACAAGGCCCTTCACACCACTCGAGACAGGAATAGATGGAGGAACATCATAAAAATTAAACTTATGAAGCAGGGAGGTCACGATCCTCAGCATTGAGGAATATGACGCAAGGAGGATAAATTACAAAAATAGATCACATCACTCAATTATACATTTAAAAACATACACATTAATATGTTCCACAAATTGGTTCCACAACTATCACACAACACCAGTCTTAAACTAAGCAGAGCTTGTGCTATGAGTACTAGACAACTGATAAACATACTTATATATGTCTAAATACATACATATTATAGACTAGCTTCTGCCAGCGGCTTCGCCCGCGTGAAAGTAGGTTTCTCCTAACAAACTTTGGTAGATATTTATAAGATCTACAATTAATTAGAACATTTTATGGTTCTATCTTTTATAGTTTAGGCAGCGTACGCAAAATAAGTAACTTTTCTGGTTGACTTTTTACACCTTGTGTCCCACAAAACAACAAAAAACAAAAAAAAAAAACTCAAATATCTTACGGAACCCTATTTTTTTCCAAAATAAAATATAGCCTATGTTACTCGTGGATAATGTAGCTTTCGAATGGTGAAAGAATTTTTAAAATCGGTCCAGTAGTTTTTGAGCCTATTCATTACAAACAAAGTTTTCCTCTTTATAATATTAGTGTAGATAAATTACACCCAGACACAGAACAAATGATCGTGCTCATCACACTAACATTTGTCCTGGGTGGGAATCGAACCCACGACCTCTGGCTTAGTAGTCAGGGCCACTAACCACTAGACCAACAGGCCAGTCGGACATTAAGACCATTGCATTAAAATAAAATTATAGATATTAGGTTAGGATAGGTCGTTATGTTATTATTTGAACCAAGTTTTGGTGGGGTGCTACGACAGAAAACCTCCACGAGTGCCCGCAGGCTGTAGTTCCCTTGCGGATACGTCCGAGGTGGAAGCCAGTCTGCGGGACGGTGCACCCTGGAAGGCGGCCAACGACTCCCCTTGGGTACTTCTGCCTAAGGGGTCTTGATGTCCGCCTGCGAATGTTCTGTCTGAAGGATCACTTCAACGCGTGTCCCTCTGCTATAGCAGAGGGCACAGTGGCGAAGTAAGAGCGGGCTCGGTGCGCACTCACCCTGCCACCGAGCAGGCAGGAGGAAGATTTGCTCCTCCTTCTGCCACCGTTAGTCTCGTAGCCCCAGAGATTGTCCAAGGTCATGTTTCTGACTTTTGATGGGGGTCGAGGGTCTTGGCTTAACCGCCTGGGCCGCGAGGAAGACAACCTCTATAAAAAATTACCCCAAATCTCCAAGCGGCGGCGCACCGTGAGGGAGGTTGTTAGCTTGACTAATGGGTAGCTAAATTAGTCTCTAGTGCGAACCACTATCTTGAGCCAGTGCAAAAAGTTATCTACTCGTGGGAACTTAATGGAAAGAAAATCAAAATTTTTTAAAAACCCTATGGAGAGTGATGCGCGGTCGGAGTCCGACGCGGCATCCGGAAGGAGCTCGGAGGGCTCGGAGGTTGATGAGGTGGCAGGCGACTCCGGTAGGAACGCGAGTGTCTACCGGAAGCGCTCCAGACCGGGGGACCAATCGTCCTCCGACGGAGAGATGGGCTCGGCCCGAAAAATCCCCACCAGCGGGCGGGGTGCGGGTCGAGTAAGCGGAAGAGGGAGGGGCCTCACTGCCCACGAGTCCGCGAAGCGAGCCGACCGACTTGCCGCGGAGGGGCGTCACCCCGGTGTGGCCGGCGCTAAGGTGGACCTCTCGGGGCCGTCTGGCAGCGAGCGGGATGCCAGGGAGGACTCCGCCGAGGAGTCCCGTAGATCCCTCGGTAAGTTAGTCGTCGCCGCGCTGCGAGATATGGGCCGGAAGAGGGAGAGGACCTCCAAGGAGAAGACGGTCCACCGGCATGCCGCCTCTATCGAGGAGGCTATCGAAGCCTCTCTCGAGAAGAGGGTGGCGCGACTCCGGGCTGAGCTCCGGGCCGAGCTTCGGGCCGAACTCGCGGGAGCCCAGGAAGACAGCGGCTGCCGGGGGCCGGCTGGAGAGGGGCGCAAGCAAGGGCAGGGGCAAAGTCAGCCCCAGCCCCACGCAGAGCCGGAGGGCCAGTTGCTGACGCTGGTGCAGCGGGAGCTGGCTGCTCTTCAGCAGCAGCTGCAACAGCAGCAGCAGCAGTTTCAGCTGCGGATCCAGCAGCAGCTGTCCCTGCTGGAGGGCATAGTGCTGCGCCCCCCGTTAGCGGGCTCCGGCCAGCGAAAGGCGGCATCTTACGCCGCTGCCGCGGCCACTGCACCCGCGCCCAAGGCGGGCCCGTCGGGGCAAGCTCGGCGCGGGGCCGTGGCATCGGAGCCTGCGAGGCCGGCCCCGGCCGCCAAACAACCGCAGCGGCAGAAGGGCAGGGCGGCGCCTGCCACTAAACCGGTGGGACCTCCTGCCACGGCGGCGACTAGACCGCACCTGCCGCCGCCTCCTCTGCCCGAAGAACCCTCGGCTGGCGCCGATTGGACGGTTGTCGGCGCCAGCAAGAAGGCGGGCAAGGCGGCTAGGGCGGCCAAAAAGCGCGCGCGGCGACAGCAGCGCAAGAAGCGGGCCATGGCGGCTAGACTTCGCGCCCCAAATTCCGAGGCTGTAGTTATTAAGCTACAGCCAGAGGCGGAAAAGAAGGGCGTGACGTACAACGCCGTCATGCAAAAGGCGAAACAGGCGGTGGTGGGCCACCTCAGCGAGTTCGGAGCCACTGGGGGCTTCCGAATGAGGCGCACCGCAACCGGGGCCCGAATATTAGAGGTCCCTGGTGCGGACAGTGGCCCTGCCGCAGACGCCCTGGCCGCAAGGATCAGGGCGTCCCTGGACGTCGAGGAGGTTCGAGTGTCCAGGCCCACCAAGTGCATCGACATGCGCATCATGGGCCTGGACGACTCCGTCAGGGTGGACGAGGTGGTGGCCGCCATCGTCAGGGCGGGAGGGTGCCACGCCGATCAGGTGCGGGCGGGCACCATCCGCGCTGACAGCACGGGCATGCGAGCTGTAACAGTGAGCTGCCCCGTGTCGGCGGCCAAGGCCATCACTGGCGAAGGCCGACGGCTCTTGGTGGGCTGGGTCTCGGCTCAGGTAAAGCTGCTGGAGCCCAGACCTCTGCGGTGCTACCGCTGCCACGTGGGGCACCACGTGGGTGCCTATTGCGCCGCGGAGGTTGACCGCAGTGACCGCTGCTTCCAGTGCGGTCAGGCCGGTCACAAGGCTGCAGAATGCCGTGCTACGCCGCACTGCTACGCATGTGCGGCGGCAGGCAAGCCGGCCGATCACCGGGATGGAGGCAGGTCCTGCGACCCTCCTGCCAAGGCCAAGGGCAAGGTCCCAAGGCAAGCCCACCCCGACGTCCTCTCCGCCGCAGCCTCCTCTCTGGCTGCCGCTGCTGTCGCCGCCGCAACTGCCGTGGCAGGGCCCTCACGGGGGGCTCGGGAGGAGACGGTAATGGACTGCCAATAACGGCTCCATTACGTCTCCTCCAGGCGAACATCAACCACTGCGCCCCCGCTCAGGATCTGTTGCTCCAGAGCATGGCGCAGTGGTCGATCAATATCGCCGTGGTCTCCGAGCCGTACTATGTCCTGCCCAGGGGAGACTGGGTGCGGGACCTGGACGGCTCGGTGACCCTAATTTCGTCGGCCGCCGCCGGTACCCCGACCCTCGAGGCCGTCGCGAGGGGGCGGGGTTGCGTGGCAGCACGGTTCGGGGACATCGCAGTGGTAGGCGTCTACCTGTCCCCGAGCAGATCTCTCGGCGATCTTCACATCTCCCTAATGGAGCTGAAAGCCGTCGTCGCTGGGTTTGGTTCCCTCCCCGTGGTCGTTTGCGGGGACTTCAATGCCAAGAACTTGGCTTGGGGTTCCCGGTTCACGAACCAACGGGGTCGGATGGTGGAGGACTGGGCTCTGGAGACAGGCCTGGTCGTCCTAAACCGGGGTTCTGTCCCCACGTGTGTGCGGATGCGGGGTGACTCAGTGGTGGACATCTCGTTCGCCAGCCCCGCTCTGTCGCCGCGTGTCGTCGACTGGCGCGTTATGGAGGGGGTGGAGACGTTCTCAGACCACCGGTACATCCGGTTCGACGTCTCCGCCCAAACCTCGACTGCGCCGGTCCGACGGAACCCTTGTGGTCCGCGATGGGCGCTGAGGCAGATGGACCGGGAGCTCCTCCTGGAAGCCGCGACGGTACAGGCCTGGGTGCAAGCACCGGACAGGCCTGTCGACATAGACGTCGAGGCAGAGTGGTTTCGGGAGGCCATGTCGCAAATCTGCGACGCGGCAATGCCCCGAGTCCCTCCAGGACGTGCCCAGCGCCAGGTACACTGGTGGTCGCCGGAGATTGCGGCATTGCGCAACGCGTGCAATGCCGCGCGACGCCGGTATGCCAGGTACCGCAGGCGCCGCATCCGTCCACCGGATGCGGAGGCCAGAGAGGCGGAGCTGTACGAGGGATACAGAGCTGCAAAGCGCACCCTCCGAGCGGAGATAAGGCGGGCCAAACTCGAGGCCCGCAACGTGTGGCTGGGGACTCTGAATGGGGACCCATGGGGACGCCCGTACAAGTTGGTGCGGGACAAACTCCGCCCCTGGGCTCCCCCGCTGACGCAGAGTCTCCGGCCCCAGCTCGTAGAGGGTGTGGTGAGCACTCTGTTCCCTACGCGAGGGGAACACTCTCCCCCGCCCATGGCTCCGCCACCAGCGGTGCCCGACGCGGACCACGATGGCGACGACGACGACAACGCTCCAGAGGTGACCGAGGTAGAGATGAGAGTGGCGGTACGAAGGCTGAGTGCCAAGAATACCGCCCCAGGACCCGACGGCTTGCCTGGGAAGGCATGGGTCCTGGCCATGGAGGCTCTCGGGCCTCGACTAAGAGGGCTCTTCAGCGCATGCTTGGAGAGGGGCCAGTTTCCACTTCGCTGGAAGACGGGGAAACTGGTCCTCATCGCGAAGCCGGGGCGCCCCGCGGGCTCTCCGTCCGCGTACCGGCCCATTGTGCTGCTCGACGAGGTGGGCAAGCTCTTTGAAAGAGTAATTGCAGACCGCCTCGTCGCACACCTAACACGGGTGGGGCCGGATCTGGCGGACGGCCAGTTCGGCTTTCGCAGGAGGCGCTCCACGGTGGACGCCATCATGTGCGTGCGAGCTCTCACGACGGGGGATGCAGTGGCCCAAGGCAGGTGTGTCGTGGCGGTGTCTTTGGACATCGCCAACGCCTTCAACTCCCTGCCTTGGAGTAGCATTGGGAGGGCACTCCGGTATCACCGGATGCCCGACTACCTCTGTCGTGTGGTCGAGGCGTACCTGTCAGACAGGTACATAACCTACCCCGGTCACCAGGGGGTGTGGGAACGTCGAGAGATGTCGTGCGGTGTTCCGCAGGGATCGGTACTAGGGCCGCCCTTGTGGAACATCGGATACGATTACGTGCTGCGCGGCGACCTCCCTGACGGGGTCAGCGTGGTCTGCTACGCAGACGACACGCTGGTCCTGGCGCAGGGAGAGTCGTACCAGGCGGCGGTCGAACTAGCGACACGCGGGGTCGCGACGGTCGTTGGCAGGATCCAGGAGCTGGGACTCGAGGTGGCATTGCACAAGTCCGAGGCCATGTGCTTTCACGGCCCTCGGAACGCGCCACCACCGGGTTCCCAGCTAACGGTGGGAGGAGTCCACATCGGCGTCGGGTCAACGATGAAGTACCTGGGACTCGTTCTCGACAGCCGATGGGATTTCGACGAGCATTTCCGACGTCTGGCTCCCAAACTAAATCGGACTGGGGCTGCTCTCTCGCGGCTCCTGCCCAACCTTGGGGGTCCAGACGCCTCCTGCCGGAGGCTCTACGCGGGGATCGTTCGGTCCATGGCCCTTTACGGCGCGCCGGTGTGGGCGCCGGGGCTGCGGAAGCAGCCGGCGGCCCGGCTGAACGCGTGCCAGAGGGTCATGGCCATACGGATGGTGCGAGGATACCGGACGATTTCCCGCGAAGCGGCGACCCTTCTTGCTTGCCAGCGACCATGGGAACTGGAGGCAACAGTCCTTGCACTCATGCACGAACGGCGCATGGAGATGCAACGCCGGGGCGAAACTCCGCTGCCGCAACAAGTCGCGGCATGGCGGACAGAGTTCCGGCGAGTTCTCATGGAGAAATGGCGACAGCGACTGTCGCGACCCCGTGCTGGGCACGCCACAATTATGGCGGTAAGTCCCCTCTTTGAGGCGTGGTTGGAAAGACCTCACGGCGTCCTCACATTCCGCATGACGCAGGTCCTCAC
Organism: Mythimna vitellina; assembly: GCA_949316375.1. Lineage (NCBI taxonomy): Eukaryota > Metazoa > Arthropoda > Insecta > Lepidoptera > Noctuidae > Mythimna > Mythimna vitellina. The sequence goes on from OX438708.1 coordinate 14,871,004, forward strand.
CGGACACGGTAAGTTCGGGAGGTTCCTGCACCGGATTCGTGCGGAAACGACGCCCGGGTGTCGCCACTGTGTGGCCCACCCGGAGGACACGGTGGAGCACACGGTGGAGGTGTGCCCCGCTTGGGCAGAGCAACGCCGTGACCTCGTGAGGGCAATCGGCGGCGGTGATCTCTCGCGCCGGGCCTTGGTTCAGGCCATGCTCCGGAGCGAGGAGGAGTGGCAGGCGGTCGCCTCTTTCTGCGAAGCAGTAATGCTAGCTAAGGAGGCGGCCGATCGCGTGAGGCAACGGTCCTTACGCTCCAACCGCCGCCGGGATTCCGATCCCGATTTCCGGCCACCGTAGGCGCGGGCTTGCAGACGGCGAGCAATGGGTGGCTCGCCGTCTGACCGTCCGGTAACCGTCCGGACCAAGCCCAAGTCGTCGACGGCGCGTTTTGTTCCACGCGCGCCTCAAGGAGATGTCAGCAAATCGTAGGGGCCCAGCAGGGTCGAAGCCTACTGGGGCCACGGGTAGTGTGAAAGCGGAACCCGGGGCCCCGGGACGAAGGCAACGAAGGAACAGGAGTGGGTTTTTAGTCAGTAAGAGTCTGACACTATCTCCCGCTCCGCCCAAGAGCGGGGATGTCATTAGGATGATTTTCCCACCCAATAAAAAAAAAAAAAAAAAAAAAAAAAAAAAAAAAAAAAAAAAAAAAAAAAAAACCAAGTTTTGGTGATTAGTTGGGAGTTTGGTTTTCGTGTTTTGCTTTAGTTTTGGTGGTTTTGGTTTTAGTTTTTGTGTTTTGGTTTTGGTGATCTTTTTAACTATTCATTCTAGAAATTACTAGAGTTTTTCTTTATTCTTAATTCTTTATTGTACACACAATTTTATACTATCAATAAAAATAGGACAGTTGATGTACATAGGCGAGCTTAACCCACAACTGGGTTTTCTTACAGCAAACCATAACATTATTATTATTATTATTGTTTATTTTTTGGTATTAATAACAGTCTTGTTCACTGCTGGGCCATATACAGATGGTCGCAACAGCATCCTGAGAACTGTAGCGAAGAGCTGCTACTGTCCGATAGTAAAATTTCTTGTGCAAAGGTAAATAAACACATAAATAAAAAGGATAATAAGTTATTTATTAAGTTATTAACACTGTATGGAACTTTTTGTGTCCGAAATAAATTCAATTCTATATCTATTTTATACATCATGGCAATGCTGCCAGCGTTCTGCGGGGTTACCATGACGTTCAAAGTAAGATTGTTTCATTTTTATTTTAGAACGGGTAAGAGACAGAGCTATACAGGTTGTCTAGCGCCATCTCTTACCCACACTGGAAATAAAAATGAAACAATCTTACTTAAAACGTCGTGGTGCAGCTCTTGGACACTTTTCCCGTTGACATCGACGTGGATGAAATTTTTGATACCCTTTGAGTTCTTTTTCTAACCGTTTGTACGTGTACCTATTGTGCTATAATGTTTATTCGTTAAGATGTATAAATATATAAGGGTAACTTAAAGTTTGTTTACATTATTATCCTAATTACATTATGCTGTGCTCACCTCTTCGTCGCCTTGTTGAAACATACAACACTCATTTTATGGAAATCGACATATTTGCTCTCTCTAACCGACTGTTTTAAAAAAAGCTATAGATATTTTGTCCAAAAAGCTGTAATAAGGAGAAAGATAAATTGAAATAAATAAATTTGAACTGAATTAAATAGAAATTAATCAAATGGAAAAAATAAACTGAATTGAGTAGACATTAATTCTAATTAAATTAAATAAATTGTATATTGTATTGTATTGAATGAAAATAAATAATATTGAATTGAATTGAATTCTAATAAATTGTACTGAATTGAATGAAACAAATATATTTATGTAAATTAAATGGAATTAAGAATAACTGAATTAAATTATATACTTTATTAATTATGATTACAGAAATTAGTTTGTTATACATGAAGCTTTCGCAGAAAGCACTGTATTCAGTATAATCTTACCACAGTCCTTCACTTCTTTTATTCAAATGTCAAGATGTGGACATTGTAGTGGGTTACATGTCTACATATTATTTTTATATATATACAAAATTATATACAAAAACACTTAACTAATTAAAACTATATATATACATTAACGTTACATGTTTGTGCATCTAGTATCAAGGTATTTTTTATTTTCTCTAGCATGTAACTGTTTTTTGTCACCAATAAAATAAAATAAAATAAAATAATCTCTTCGTTTTATTCTATTCTATATATTGGTATACATATCCTTTAACAATATTTCTATAAAACTTCCACACAACAAAGCTATAGATACGAAAACCATCCAATAAGATAATATTGGATTACTATAACGAAGCTATAAGACCATCTCATAAGCTTCCATGGCCGCTACCCGCTACATATGACAAGAAACCAGCCAGGGGTTCTCAAATAACGAAACAAATGGGCCGCGTGCTTTATCACAGGTGCTCCTTGTGGGGCGATCATCATAATTCACGACGTAGGTCGTATAGTACGATTCTTTTTTGTCGACCGAATATGTAAACAAAGGAAAGGATCGGAAATTAAACGAAAGATTTGGAACTCTATGAGATAGATCGCTGGTTGAATCTTGTCGTATTGACTATTGAGTGAAGAAATAGATTCTATTAAAAACATGACATGTACAAAAATGAAAACTTTCAACTCAGTTCTTCTACCGACTGTAAAAAATTATGAGATCTAATAGATGTGAAACCAAATTTGTTAATTTATTAAATACCTATGAATATATAAGTCACAGTCAAAACTGTTGATTGGTCAACATCACTTAACTACAGGAAAAAGTACTTTAGACCGGTTGCAATTATTTTTAAATGATTAAACATTTAGTAAAAATGGTTGGTAGGTTTTGTGACCATTTTAAAACTATTTTTTGCAGCGGTACTTATAGATAACTAAAACTGTCTGTCTAAATTAAGATTGTCTGTAAAAAATCGCTTTTAGCGATAAGACCGTCCATTGTGACACCCTATTAACTTTAATTTCCTAATGTAAGTTGTATTTTTGGTGTACAATAAAGAATATCTATCTATCTATCTATAACTAAAATGATTCATGTTTATTTTTTAATAAAATAAAACAGACATGTTTTAATTTAATAAGACGCTGAAGCCAGTCAAAATTAATTTTGATTGATTAACGGTATGGACTATAACATGTTCATGAATATATATGGGAGCATCATCTTTGAGAGAAGTGGTGGCAGAGTGGTGACGGTCCCGACTTTCGAGTTATAAGTCGCGGGTTTAAACCCAGCCAGGCGCATTATTTTGTGTAATTTATTTCATCACCACTACTCTCAAAACGGTGAAGAAAAACATCGCGAGGAAACCGGCATGTCCTAGAACCAAAAATTCAAAGTCATGTGACATTCACCAATCCGCACTGGGCCCGCGTGGTGGATTACGATCTCCCCTCTTCTAGAGAGAGGAGATCTGAGTCCCAGCAGTGGGAACATTAATAGGCTGAATATGCTATACTTATCCAAAAGCTTAGCCTTAAATTCTTACCTAATTTGTTAACAAACAATATTTTATAATCCTATTATTAGATATCTTTATTTGTTTATTATATAGAATAACTCGTTTAGGCCACTGCTTTGCTGTGGTTTGTGTACAGATATCCACATTACTTGGGTACACTTTACCTATTTAATAAAAAGGGGGAATGAAAATAAACAGTAGCTAAATGCATTCGTTACAAAATCTTTTCACCTAAAATCAAGTCGAAATCAAACATCAAAAGACGGGCACACTTTATTAGTCCATTGTTTACATTTCCGAGCAAGCAAATACAAACATAGTATACATATAGAGCGGGAGTCCCACGTCCCACCTACGGTGTACTAGTGGGTTCACGTGGGGTTCCTCACCCCCACTAAGGGAGTGCACAGACAGATTTATGGCAGTATTAGTGGTTAATTTACTTAATAGTTAAGGTACGTAGGGGCGGACCGACCAAGTGTTAAGACTGCGGTCAGTTTGAGTTGTAACAGCACGGCTACATTGCTCGAAGTGTTACGCAGAGGTAAACCTATATTATATTGTTGTGGTGAATTGACAATTGAGAGAGCAGACGCAAACAGCTTTTCTCGTAATCTAGTGTAAATACTTTAGGTCTAAAAATGATGGTACTTGGTTTTTCAATAAAGAAAACAATATTTCAAGTTATATATAAACTAGCTTCTCTTCTTCGCTCGCGTGAAAGTAGGTTTCTTCATACAAAATTTGGACCCCTGTTTCATTCTCTTAAAACTTGAATTTTCAAAAATCCCTTCTTAGTGCTCGCCTACGTCATAAAAGGAAGCCTTGTGCAAAATTTCACGTTCCTAGTCCCAGTAGTTTCGGCTGTGCGTTGATATGTCAGTCAGACAGTCAGTTTCTCCTTTTATTTATATCTAAGACTAGCTTTCTGCCAGCGGCTTCGCTCGCGAGAAAATCTGTTTCTCCATACAAACTTTGGACCCCTATTTCATCCCCTCAAGGGGTGAATTTTGGGAAATCCTCTCTTAGTGCTCGCCTACGTCATAAAAGGAAGCCTTGTACAAAATTTCACGTTCCTAGTCCCAGTAGTTTCGGCTGTGCGTTGATATGTCAGTCAGACAGTTTCTCCTTTTATATGTATATATAGATAATACTACAGCATTAATATTTGTACCAAGAAATTGTATGAAACTAGCTAATTATGTACTTATAAGTTTTTTTCTTTACTTTTTTATATAATATAAAATTTCAGAATTCTGGGTTAACGGGAAGTACCCTATGAATTTTTATTCCCTTGAGAGTATTGAAATAAACAATTTTCAGTTTTTTTACGGCCGTATCTTTTTTATTCGTTAATTTAGAAGTTTGATTTTTTTGCAACTTCAAGGGACTGCAAATTTGAATATGTGGTTTTAATTTCAACTCGATACCTCCAAGCGTTCTTGAGATAAAGGGTCTTGACAGACAGACCAACAGACAAACAGACAGACGAACAACAAAGTGTTCCTATAAGGGATCCGTTTTTTCCTTTTAAGGTAACGATCCCTAAAAATAGTTTGAGAACATTGACACGAAAAGAAGAAGACGTGAGCTCAATCAAGTTCGGTGACAAATTATTTGTCAAAGGTTATATTTGTACATCAAATTAATATTAATTAACCGTTCCAATTCATCCTACGTTGTAATTTACTAAGTCAACCTTGTATATTCCTTTTATATGTAAGTTTATATTTAACTATTCATTTCGGCCCCCCTAGCCAAGTTACAATCGTATCGTTCGCGCCGAACGCTTCGAGTAGGCCACGCCTCCGATTCCTTTGTTTTGACGTCATCTCAACGCTCAGTCACGTGGTCAGAGACGCGAACTCAGGACGAGGCGCGAACGAAACGATTGTAACTTGGCTAGGGGGACTGTTTTTAGCGTCGATTTTTTGAGAGTAGAATCAGCGATACAATCTCAATGATCTTGTGGTTTAAGTGTGAAACAGACACTTATAAATGAATTATTTCTTGATGACACCTGACCCTCTGTTCCTTAGAAAATATATTAATATTCTCTACAAACAACCGACAGTACTCAGATTTGTTAAATTTCTTAATCAAATAATAGTACATTTGATATCAATTAAAAAAACTGGGCAAGAGCGAGTCGGACTAGCGCATTAACAATTCCAGTTCCGTATAAACTTAGCTATGAAAACAGTTCAATTCCCGAATTGGGATACGAAGATTTTTCCGAATCGCAAAAAAATGTTTTTTTTTTTACGTAACTTGTACAGTTTTCAGATTTTTTCCTATACTTGTGTTATAAGACCATGCTTCATTCTAAATTTCAGGGTTCTAGGTCAACGGAAAGTACCCTATGAATTTTGATTCCCTTGAAAGTGTCGAAATAGGTACACGTTTTTTGCGACATTAACGGCCGTATTTTTTTTTTTAGTTAACTCTGAAGTTTGATTTTTCACAGCTTTAAGGGACAGCAGACTTGATTATATGGTTTTAATTTCAAATCGATACTTCCACGCGTTCCCGAGATAAAGAGTCTTGACAGACAGACAGACAGACGGACGGACAACAAAGTGATCCTATAAGGGTTCCGTTTTTTAACCGACTTCTAAAAAAGGAGGAGGTTAGCAATTCGGATTTTTTTTTATGTTTGTTCGCGCATATCTTCGTCGCTTGCCTATCGATTTGAAAAATTCTTTTTTTGTTGGAAAGGGTATACTTCCCAAATGGTCCCATAGTCACCAAATCGGGATCTGATGATGGAATCTTGGCGAAATCGAGGGAACTCTTCAAATATTATAGGCAACTATATAGTGATTTTGGTATTTTCATCGAGAATCGCATTTACAGTCAAAAAGTAACATTTGATGAAGTGAAACTGAGGAAGAAGACCAGAAATGGTCAACGGAACTTCATACTCGCATAGATATCACAATGAAGATAGTTAAGTGACTATGACAATACGACGTTAGAATAGTTAAGTTGAAAATAGTATCATAAAAGTGATCTGATGTTGATGATGGAGCCGGAAGGTAGGCACTGGAACTCCGTAATTAATCAATGTAACCTAGCCGTGTTTGGACTTACTAAAATTGTCATGAGATGCACTTTGGCTATAAGGTACTATCGAACTGATCTGATGATGGAGTCGGAAGGTGGAGGTACACCCTGGAACTTCATAATAAAACATTGTAACCTAGCAGTGTTTGGGTTAATTGGAATGATCATGAGAAATAGGCACCCTGTTTATGTGTATCGCAACTAAAAAGCGTGAAATAAAAAACTTTTTACAAAAAAAGATTAACCAACTTCACTAAAAAAAAAAAACAGTAAAAGGACCAAAATAACTTTAATTTCGGAAGTCGGTGTTAAATAAGATAGAAATCGGTGTTAAATATCGAGAAACACTGACTTCCGAAATTAAAGTTATTTTGATCCTTTTACTGTTTTTTTTTTAGTGAAGTCGGTTAATCTTTTTTTGTAAAAAGTTTTTTATTCCTTTTGAGGTAAGGAACCCTAAAAAATATTTATACCAGGTACTTACCATTTTAGAAGAATGCGGAACCGAATGTTTAGTCCCGCAAACCTTCGTTGAAAAGGGAGGATCCTCCGACCAGACAGGTGTTATGTCTGGTGGGCAACTGCCCGATAGTTGATTTCGGGCTATTCTATATGTTCAAATCGCGCGGAGAACTTTAATTGCGCGATACAGGATTTTAGTTTAGTTCTTATATGACGCCATAGATGCCGCTACACCAATAAAATCCGTATAAAAATCATTCAAATTAAGAATAAATACAAAAATTCCATTAATTAAAATCATTATAAAATACCTATAGGTACTACATTAGTCATTAGAAATATTTAATAAATTAAAGCCTTCAATACCGTCAATCACGATATTCTGTTAGCCGTTCTGTCCCATTTGATGGTCTCTCCTGGAGCACTGGAATGGTTCACCTCCTACCTTCAGGAACGTCAGCAGTCGGTTCGCATTGGTGACACTTCTTCTCGCTGGTGTGATTTGGCAACTGGCGTTCCACAAGGCGGCATTCTTTCTCCTCTTCTATTTTCTATTTTTATTAATCTCATTACTTCCGTTCTTCAGTGTGCGTATCATCTCTATGCAGATGACCTCCAGTTGTACTGCCAAGGGGGGGTCGATGAAATATCCGATACTATCGACAAGCTAAATAGGGACTTGATGGCCATTAAGACGTGGTCTGATAAATTTGGTGTTGCAGTAAATCCCAATAAATGTCAGGCGATCATCATTGGGAGCTCTCGAAGCATCGCCAAAGTGGACTCTGCAACTTTGCCACCTGTTTTGTTCGACTCTACGATCGTTCCTTTCAGTACTGACGTAAAGGATCTGGGCTTGCGTATCGATAGCACCCTGAACTGGCGTACTCAAGTCGTTAGTGTTAGTCAGAGGGTTACGGGAGTGCTGCGGGCCCTGTATCGTCTTAAAAACTTTTTGCCATCGAACACGAAGGCAATGCTTGTGCAGACCCTAATTTTTCCTATCATCGATTATGGCGATGTGTGTTACTATGACCTGAATGCAGATCTCCTCAATAAACTCGACCGTCTTCTAAATTACTGCATTCGATTTGTTTTCAATCTGCGCAAATATGATCATGTCTCTGCACATCGATCGCTTCTAAAGTGGTTGCCCATACGTCAGCGCAGAGAGCAACGGGCACTCACTACCTTGTTTTCATTTCTTAATTCTCCCAATTCTCCTAGTTATTTAGCCCCTCACTTTCAATACATTTGCGCCAACCACAATAAAAATCTACGCTCATCTCATAACCGTCTTCTACTATGTCCTACTCATCGCACTGACTTTCTTCACTGTTCTTTCTTTGTTCAGGCTATTTCTCTGTGGAATGCGCTCCCCCAAGAGGTCAGGATGGTTACAAACCGATTAAGATTCAAGATTGAGGTTCGCGAGCATATTCGTAAGAAGTTGGCAGTAGTATCATCACAACGTTAATGTTTCTCTGTTTGTCGATTTGGACCAATTTTTGTTTTTTTTTAATTATATATATTTAGTTTATTAAATTAAGTATATATTATGTAATATATATTATATTTATTGTATTGTATCTGTGATTCATTTGCATATCTTTTTATATTAACCTTTTTTTTTCTCTCTCTCTTTTATTGCACCTACCACTATTCTTCTCTGCATCACCCAAAGGTTGACTGGTAGAAAATGCCTAAGGCATTAAGTCCGCCTCTGTACCTTTATGTGCATGAAGTGTTAAATAAATAAATAAATAATAAAATTCCAAAATTCATTCCAATCAACTATATATAGGTATATCTGTAAAGGCGATAAGTTAAAATATCAATACCGTAGTCTTTTATAATTCAAAGAATCAAGTAATTTCTACTTAAGTTGCCATTGAAGTTGATGACATAGTACCAGTAGAAATGGAGCTTTCTTGTCATGAATGGGATAACATATCAACTAAAAGGGATGTCTCCTTTTCATCCCATTCATTTGTTATCCAGATATATATCTTAGTTGTTGACGGGACCAGTTAGGACCGACGCCTGCCGGGACTGCGAATTATTCGAAGGAGTTACCCATTAGGATTAAGCTCTCGCAAAAAAGGGCAACTGAATGTAGGACGGCGAGCAATGGGTAGCCCGCCGTCCGACCGCCCGGTAACCGTCCGGACCGAGCCCAAGTCGTCGACGGCGCGCATAGTTCCACGCGCGCCTGAAGGAGATGTCAGCAAATCGTAGGGGCCCAGCAGGGTCGAAGCCTACTGGGGCCATGGGTAGTGTGAAAACGAAACCCGGGGCCCTGGGACGAAGGCAACGAGGGAACAGGAGTAGGTTTTTAGCCAGTAAAAGTCTGACACTATCTCCCGCCCCGCCCAAGAGCGGGATTTGTTATGAGATGATTTCCCCACCTAAAAAAAAACTGAATGTAGGAAAACTGTGAGTTTTTGTCTCTTTTACGCTCCATCCGAAGTTATTTGGTGATTTATATTTATCCACGTAAAAACAAGATATTGTACATACATAGTCTTAGGCATTAGATAAGTCATATAGGTACTTTAATTTAATATTCATTTGAAATAACGCTTATTAGCGTGTAGCTAATACTTATAATTAGTTTATAATACTTGCCTTATGTTATTAAATAATAGGCTCAAGTAGACCGTTGCAAACACAAGCTGGCATAATAAGGGATTATAGACCCCTCCGACACCCAGTGTGAGTGCGGTGCTCCTGACCAGAAGATAGCCCATTTAGAGTGCTCAAAGTGTCGCTACATCTGCACTTTGTAGGACTTAAAAAACGCTGCTGATGACGCTATAAACTTGGAAAAAAACTGGGCCCAAAAACTTTGTGGGAATTGAAACCCATCGATTCGAGAAGATGTCATTAATAGGCTTAATATAACGAGACTGATGGAGAAATCTGAGAAAAACTGAATAATCAGTCAAAAGTCAAAAGTTTTTTATTTCACATAGGCCTACATGGGCACTTATAAAACGTCAGAAGGTAGTGCACGGTTCCAAATTGGTTGTTTCCTATGGAGAAGAACCGGCAAGAAAATCCATGGTTACTCTTTAAAAAAAAATGTTGTTACAGTATTTCCATATTACAGCATAAGTAGATATTATGTAAGGACAATGTAGACTGATCAATATTGTACTAAAATAAAAATAATCATAATAAAAAGTAACCTAAGCATTCGCGGAGTCTACAGTGTTCTCACATTCAGATAATAAAAAAAGAGGTTATTTATATAAAAGCAAGTAAAATAAATAATAAGAGCGTATGGGGTTATTAGGTATGTGAAGAAGTCCTACTTAACTTTTAATGAGCATTCTAGCCACTTCTAGAACATTGTATTGTACTTTCGTGACCAGTTTTGGTTAGAATATAATCCAGCCCCCCCTAGCCAAGTTACAACCATTTCGTTTCGAAACGGTTATAACTTGGCTAGGGGGCAGGGCTGCGCGATTGTTCGAAATACTCAGCGCGGCCCCGGAATGCAAAGAGTAACTAAACTACTACTAGCTTTTGTCCGCAGCTTCGCCCGCGTACATAAAATATAGCCTATGTCACTCAGGAATAAAGCAGCTTTCTATTAGCATAGCCGGCCTTATAATGTTCCTACTGTTGGACTCCGGACTCCTCTCTAGCAAAGGGAATGGGCCATAATCCACCACGCGCGCGTGCGGGATGTCACATGTCTTCGAATTTTTGGTTCTAGGACATGCCGGTTTCCTCACGATGTTTTCCATCACCGTTTTGAGAGCTTTCTATTGGTGAAAAAAATTCAGCACTCGGACCAGTACTTTCAGAGATTATCTCCTATAAACAAAAAAACAAAAGAAAACAAACTTTACCTCTTTATAATATTAGTGTAGAAAAGTCTGACACTCTCTCGCTCTATCCAGAACGGAGAGTTATTTGACAATTTTCCAACTGAAAAAAATAAATATGGTTAGGATATAACAATTTTCATCTTCAAAATGCTTACTTTTACACCTTTTTTTTTACTGACAATTGCAAATTCGTAGCTCCAATAAGTGAGTCTGACAGTGCAAAAACGTCAGGCAAGTTTCCTCTAACAGAAACTAAACTAAGTTATTTATTACATAATACAAAAGTCGATGAATACAACGCCGTACTAAGTTCTGATGTTAAGTGTCCCCCACTTTGGTCCCCCAACAATATCTTTGAGTGGTCATCATTTCCCAGACGTCGTTTGTTTCAGTTCACCCTTGAGTGTTGACCTACCGTTGATAACAATCACACTTTGGCTTACGACTCCACTATACAATTTATTCTTAATTAATTTACATTGAATTATCGTTTCAGATTGCGGTTTTGCTACTCAAATTGGTATATACACCGTGTAATTGACAGGTTGGCAAAAACTGAAACGGTAGCTTCATGGCCATGATTATGACTGAAAAACGTTGGAATTTTCTTCAGGAAAATTGTCGAATTTTCCGACCGTTTTTCAACTAGATTTGTGTTCTATTTATTTGTTACAACAAAATCCAGCCCAAAAACACCATTTTAGTGAAAAAAAAGCAAAAAACTTAAATTCGGCAATGTAATCGTAAAAGAAAATTCATACAACCCGCGGGGTATCAGCTGTTAAGTGTAAAAGTTTACTGCCCTCCGCAGTGCCTACGACGGACAGAGACAGCATACCGCTCGCTCGCTCGCTCCTTTTGTGTGGTGCGCGGGTGCGTCTTTGCTTACGCGCCGACACTGCTAGGGTTGTACCGCGTACGGAATTTAATACTTGTAATTTTATTTTCTTTATGTAAAATGCTTTAATAATAATTAGATACTCAGGAGTATGATTACTTTATTTATTATTTCTTAATTCCAAAAACCTTATTTGAAATCGTTAATGATCTACAGTATCAATAACGAAGCTGCCCGAACTGTAAACACGCGTTGCATTACAGTAATGTAAATTGTTTGCTTTAGACAATTTAGTGGGACATAAAACATAAAAACAATGTGTCAATATTGTCAGATTCACATTCTTTAACCTGTCAATCCCTGAGCGAAAGCCGGCGTTCGCGCGTGTAGTTACGAAAAGCTTTGCTTATTTTCGATTTTTACATACTATAATAAAAACTTCTTATTTACGTTCTTGAATAAATACTTACCCTATAAAAAAAAACTTAATTTATAATCTATGCGAACGCTGACGTTTGCTTGCGCTTAGTGTTTAGAAAATGGCGCAAAATCGCGCGCGTGCTGCTAGGGGATTGACAGGTACTAGGTTTAAACTTGGAAGCAGAACCATGAGTAAAAGTTACAAAAGATAGCGGTTAATAACAATGTTTATCATACGATTACGATACGATTATTTTTTAATACCTAGTTCTTCATCGTTATCTCAATCGCAGGCCGACCACTGTAACTACTGCGCCATAGGCACCTCGACTAACGTACTTACTATTACCGAAATAAAAATGTTTAATTTCATACCATGTGGGCAGCCCTAATTGCTACACGTGTCACACACACTCTCAAAGATTTGCCGACAAACGAAACCGTCAGCCGCTAAGGCGCTGCGCCGCCGTTTCAGTTTGCCGCGATTGCTGGTGCGTTCTGGACGTCTATTTCGTTTTCTTTCAACTGTCGAGAGTTCGGGACTGTGTATTGCGTTCAGTTGAGTTGTGTGTTTTTGTGTTGTATGGTATCGTCATGAATCGGCGTAATGAAACGTTTAGTGCTCGCGAATATGGCCAGATGTTAATGTGCTTGGGTGAAGCTAGAGGAAACGCGTAGTTGGCATTAAGGCTCTATGTTCAAAGACACCCAAATGAACGACATCCAGCTAATAGTCGTACTATCACAAGGGCATGTCAACGTGTTTTAGAAAATTTACCTATTGTGCCGCGTCAGGAAGGTGCTGGAAGGACAATCCGTGCTCGTTCTGAGCAGGCGATTTTAGATGTTGTCCGTCGAAATCCGCGTTTGGGAACCCGTACTGCTGCAAAACTTGTAAGACGTAATAACGGACCCCGTGTTTCACATTGGGCTGTGCACAAAGTCCTTCGAAAGGACAAGCAACGTCCATATCGGATCCATAAAGTGCAGGCTCTGGTACCTGGTGACTCAACGCGTAGACTGGCGTACTGCAGATGGCTGATACATCGGCAGCAGCTAAATCGCCAATTCGTTTCACGGGTGATTTGGACCGATGAATCGACGTTTACACGAAACGGTATGTGGAACCGACGGAATGCTCACATTTGGGCACGCCACAACCCGTACGCAATGCACCAGACGGGTCATCAGACGCCGTGGTCAGTGAATGTGTGGGCTGGCGTGTATCATAGTTGTATTTTGGGTCCCGTGTTTTTGCCAACTAGAATGGACGGCCGGCGTTATTGTGAATTTTTACGGCAGGATTTTGAAGCCATGATGGACACTGCGGACTGAGCTAGATCAAGAGCGAGATCGTATGGAGAACGAACCCCTAGCTCAACTACCTACCATCTGGTTTCAGCACGACGGTGCCCCGCCGCATGTGGTACTCCCAGTCCGACAGCACCTGGACCGTACTTTTCCAAACCGATGGATTGGGAGATTCGGGCCACATGCATGGCCACCTCGCTCGCCTGACCTAACCCCATTGGACTTTTTTCTGTGGGGTTATATCAAAGAACGGGTGTATGTGACGGAGTGTGATACCGCGGCCGAAATGGAGCAGCGCATCAGAGACGCTTTCGCATCGTTGAACCAAAAACTCAATGAGGATGTGACAATGATGCCTCGTCTCCATGCCGAAACCCTGCGTAGAGCACAACTGCGTGCAGCTCGGAGGCAACCACTTTGAGCCATGCCTTACACGACCCGAGAGACTTTAATATAGGTAAGTGACTATTTTAATTTTTGATAGGTATTGAATTCGTGTTAAAAAAAATTGATAGGTGTGTTTGTGTGTGTAGTGTACTATGTATTTATTCCAAACAAGGGCCACGTCCCGAAGTACCTACCTATTAGTATGAATGAACAACGCGCGAGGTACAGGGTCGCGCGCGTATCGAAATATTCGTTATACATTGCGTGGCCGAAATAAAATTGAAAATTGAAAAACGTTCACCTATCATTTCCGGGAAAATATTTCACTATCAAAATAATAACAATACCAGTCTGAATTCATACTTTTCGTTTTTGCCAACCTGTCAATTACACGCTGTATATCCTATTTTACGTGAAAATCGATGGAGTGCAGATTTTGTTGCGTGCTTACATTCCGTGAACATTGGATCGTATCAGAGTAACAGCTAGATATTTCCATATTTATGAGATGTTCTCGTGTCTTACTTAACTGTCGGTTTGCTAAGGAAATATTACTGATAATAATTTTAGGAAATTAAAGGAAATCTGGAAGTGACATTTTGTTTTGGCTGGCAAATCATTCAATAGCTTTTGCTGCTCTGGGTGGATGCGAGACGCAGTGTCAGACTGCTATTGACTATAACCAGAGGTCGGAATTAGGTAAAGTTATTTAAGAACTTATATATTTATACGATTTCATACAGCGAAAGAATAAAGTGGATATGCCTTAAATCCCAAGACTCCTACCTAATTTTGACCTCTGCTTATAGCTCACCAGCCCCCCTAGCCAAATTACGATCGTTTCGTTTGCGTCGAACGCCTGGAGTAGGCCACACCTCCGATTCCTGTGTTCTGACCACGTGACTGAGCGTTGAGATGTGATGATGTAACTTGGCTAGGGGGGCTGTAATCCTCAAATCAATAATTTTTTTTTTCCATCCAAGTGGTATCGCCTTTTATTTTACTAACAATAGATAACCACATTCTAAATTCATTAATTATATATCACATCACACAATAGTTTATCATAACATTGCAAATATTCGATTATTAATTATATTTATCTATTTATTACATATTTGATTTTATATGTGGCCTGTTGGTCTAGTGTTTAGTGGCCCTGACTGCTATGCCAGAGGTCGTGGGTTCGATTCCCACCCAGGACAAATGTTTGTGTGATGAGCACGATCATTTGTTCTGTGTCTGGGTGTAATTTATCTATAATATGTATTTATTTAGAAATATATAAGTATGTTTATCAATTGTCTAGTACTCATAACACAAGCTCTGCTTAGCTTGAGACTAGATGGCGTTGTGTGATGGTTTTGGAATATTATTATTATTATTTGTTTCTACTTATATTACAGTTAAAACTGGTTTTTCGTTAGAACTCGTTTTCCCTAGTTAAAACTAAGCTAGTTTTTACTTAATGTTTTTTTTTAAACTAGAAGTACCTAGTTAAAACTAGAATTCGCCATTGATAGATTTGATTTTCAGACTGATAAAACTAGCACTAGAGAAACTAAGTTGGGATTGAAAACAAGATATAGTTTTAAAAATATTTATTTAAAAACTAACTCCCCCGCACTGTCTCGCGACTAATCAGAATAAGGTTTTTTTAGGTGGTAAATCATCTAATAACTTCTCCCGCTCTAAGGTGGAGCGCGAGGCCATGTCAGACTTTTACTGACTAAAAACCCACTAAAATGTTTCTTTCTTTGCCTGGCATTCCAGGGCCCTGAGTTTTCCTTTCAGAAGCGAACCCATGGCTCCAGAGGCTTCGACCATGCTGGGCCCCTACGGTTTTGTCGATATCTCCTTGAGGCGCGCATGGGACTCTACGCGCCTTCGTTTGACCATGACGATGTGGTCGAACACTTAGTTCCGACAGTCGCCTTTTCGTTTTCTATTTGAAAGACAAAAAAGGCTTCAGTAATGCGCCTTCTCCCACGCCTAAATTAGTCCGCTACGCCTCTGTTGGCAAAGCCGAACATTTAACATCCGGATTACAAACTACCTCTGAGCTTAGAATATCTAAAACAAAACAACAACAACAACAATCCTCTAAAACTTTCCTAGAAATGCCAAGAATGCATAACAGTATGTTAAGCTTAGGCGTAGGTTTACCTAGATAGTTGTAATTCCACATACTTAAAACTACTTTAAAGGGTAACTATGCCTCCTGGCCTCATCCCAGATCCAAAAGATCCCAGACGGCACAATTTTATCCGCTTGAGAGTCAGAGCATAGTCTAGACGAGGCTTTACCACTTAAGGAAGGTATTAGGCATGCCCGAACCATTATACAAGTTGTGTTCCACTGATAACAACGTACCGCGCAAGTTTTAACATTAATTATTTCTGGTTTAAAGTACAAAACAGAGGCTGGAAAAGTTAGCAGAATAGAACAAAAACTTAGTGGACGCCCAACTTTCTCTGGGGATTCTGATTTATGAAATTATTAGCGTTTACCAGCAGCATCGTCCGGGTGAAAATAGAAAATTATTATTACATGAGAACAAAAAAAAAATAAGAGAGAGAGAAAGAAAGAGAGATAAAAAGAGAGAGATAGATAGAGAGAGAGTGATAATAAGTACCCCATGTCCAAAACAACTGTAGTGGGCCGATGACCTGGTGAAGGTCGCGGGAATCCGATGGAAGCTAGACGCACAGGACTGTTCGTTGTGGCGACACTTGGGGGAGGTCTATGTCCAAGGGTGGACGTCTTTCTGCTGAAATGATGATGTTGATACCAAGACATGGTCTACCCGTGCGCATCTATATCGAAATCGATCCACACCGATAAAGAATGAATGAATGAAGAAACACCAAACTGAAGAAAAACCACACTTCACGAATGAAGAAACACCAAACTTTCTAGATTCTTTTTTTTTTTGTTTAATTAGCACTTATTAGTGGATATACATTAATGTGTGTACTAGGCGTAATATTATTTTATTTAAATAATATTTGTATGCCACTTTGTGGCAGAACACAGAGACACTAATACATTTGTAACAACTAAATTGTACCTGTGTAAACAAATAAACTTTTTGTATTTGTATTTGTAAAGGAGTAAAAAAAAAACCACACAAAGATATACATATTCTCTATACTCCACAAAATGCTTAATTTTAAATCTAGACCAAAGTATTTATGTAGTTATTTAACCTGAATTTTAAAGTATTTCTGACATAATAATGTATTTAAGAAAACTGGTGAAGACCCTGGTTCCTATGATACACATACTACTATACATACTAGTTTATGGACCAGGGGATTAATTTCTATGTAAAACCTGTATGTCAATAAACTTTTATTATTATTATCATCTCGTTTATTCTTTCAAAATATAATATAAATTATATTTTTAAATATTCCAATAAAAATAAAAAACATTTAAAAATATAAAAAATAGTAGCCCACCGGTATCGGGAACAGAGTCCAAGCTACCGGGCGGTCAGGGCTCCAGAAAGAGGAACCACCTTGCTATACGATCGAGGAGCTTTCTTCCACCACTTTCTGAATCAAGCCCTTGATCCAGCCGCCTAACGTGTCTCTTAAGATGTTGGTCGAGGCTCTTGGCTATTAAGCCATTGCCCGACACGACTATCGGTACAATGATCGCTGAGTCCACATCCCACATGTCGACAACCTCGCGAGCCAAGTCAATATACTTGATTTGTTATTATTATTATTATATTACATACAAAGTTTCACCTTTATAATATTAGTCTGATATTTACAAATTATACGGAAACTTATGTATGCTGACATTTACTCAGGGTAGCGAAAGTTGAGAAGGTCAGAATAATATAAAATTACTAACAAACCCGTTGATAGCTTGTTTATTATTAAATAATAAAGATTCAGTTTGGGCCTCAAACTTAAAATGAGTCTGATTTCCAGTAAATTTGTATTGAACGTCCTATTATAAAAAGTTTTCGGTCCCAAACACCAATTTGAGGGTAACAAAAGTGAAATACGAATTCTGTTTTCCGATCATTCAAAAGAAAGTAATGTCGCTATCCTCAGGGGTTTTATTTTATTTTTTGTACGTTATGAAAGGCGGGGATCCCTCGGCAGAATTATATCACCACCCACTGTCCGTGTAATTACGCTATCGTAGCCTACCGGTACAATAACCTTCATCTTAGCTATTGAATGTTCCAATTGTATCTGTCTCCATACCTCCTACGTCTCGGGGGCGCTTGTAATCGAGTAAACTCTAAGGGGTTATTCACAAAATATATACAGTATATGTTCATAAATGTGACATGTCTAATTTTAGAAAGGTCTCCTAGAGTATCATTACAGTCTTTTTGTCCTTATGTCAATATACTGTTGCCTTTTTTATTTTTTATTTATTGGGGATGGCGTAGTATCTCTTTTTATTTATTTATGTCTCTATCGACAATTGTACGATATTATATCTTAACTAGGGACTCGTCCCAGTTTTGCATGAGTGCAAATTATAGACACAAGCCTTCCTCGAGATTGCTCTTTCTGTTTATGAAAACCGCTTTAAAATCTGTCGGTTGGTTCAGGAAGGTTTAGCGGATAAATAATAGTCCCACCTATACGGACGAAACGTTTTGGGAACACATTCATTGTGCGTACAGCTAAGGAGTGGAATTCCTTGCCGGAATCTGTGTTCCCTGATTGCTACAACCCGGGAATCTTTAAGTCAAGAGTGAATAGGTTACTTCTAGGTAAGCGCGTTCCATCGTCAACCGCATCGTCGCTTTCCATCAGGTGAGATAGCGGTCAAGCGCGAACCTATCAAGAATAAAAAAAAAGACGCGGAAAGTGAATTTGTTTTATACTATATAGGGATGATATGTCTATTATCATCATCATCATCATCATTTCAGCCGATAGACGTCCACTATTGGACATATGCCCCAAGCGTCGCCCAAAGAACGGTCCTGTGCGTCTTGCATCCATCAGATTCCCGAAACCTTTATCAGGTCATCGGTTCACCTTGTAGGAGGCCTTCCAATGCTGCGTCTTCCGGTACGTGGTCGTCACCAAAAATATGTCTATACACACCAATATTATAAAGAAAAAATATTTATATTTTTGTTTGTTATAGATAAATAAACTCAAAAACCACTAGACTGAATTTAAAAATTCTTTCACTGTGCTAATGCCATACTGCAAGTAAACTAAGTGACTACATAGCCTATGTCACTTAGGGCGGAATTCACCAATACAACTAATCGCGTTTTAACATTTGGCTCGCATAATCGCGTTTAGCCGCTGTCACTAGTGTCATTTGTTTGTATTTTTCCATTGTATTTTTTTTTTCTTGTCTGTATTTTTTTTGTTGTTGTATTTTTACAAGTTCACTTGTAAAAATACCAAACGTTAAAACGCGATTAGTTTTATTGGTGAATTCCGCCCTTAGTGATAATGCCTATGTTACTTAAACTACAATTGCTAAAGGATGGTGCGGGTGACAGCTGTCGGATTCATACAATATAGCTACCTATCCTTTTCTCTCATTTTTAAGACGCATTTTCATCCTGCTGTCATCCTATGCTATGTAAAAATACCTTTTTTTTTTTAATCAAGATTTTATTTAGGGGCTTTTGTCCAAAAAGGATATGCCAGCCCCATCGTACCTTATACCAATTACTACACACACATACCTTTATTAACTAATACATATTTACCTAAAATACATTACAGATATTAAATAGATATTAAAAAATACCTTAGTGATACAGCATTAGCTGTACGAAGTGGGCGAACAAACTGGCAGAAAATAATAATATTCCACAACTATCACACAACGTCGTTTAGCCCCAAGCTAAGCAGATCTTGTGTTATGAGTATTAGATAACTGATAAACATACTCATAATGTTTCTAAATACATAGATATTGTAGATAAATTACAGCCAGACACAGAACAAATGATCGTGCTCATCACATAAACATTTGTCCTGGTTGGGAATTGAACACACGACCTCCGACAAAGCAGTCAGGGCTAACCACTAGATCAACAGGCCAGTCAAAATAGTGCTATATTTAATAAAATATTTTTTTGTTTTTTATGCCCAATAAGTTCTTTTTTACCTGTTTGTAAAAAAAAATATTTTAAGTTTATAATATACCTTTTAAGATAAAAAAATATATAAGTAGTTACATAGTTATAATTTTTAATTGAATAAAAGATCTATACAAAAGAAAATGAAAATTGCATGCATCTTTAGCCATAACCTCAACAATATGTCTCCTTGCCGTATCATCTTTCAGTCAATCCATCCATGATCTTCATTTTCCAAGTCATCCAAATTAATGCTAAAATCTTAGCTCCCGCTCCCATCACCTGTCTCTACGACTCCATGTTCCATACTCCTGGCACGATGGTTATATTTATAGACTCGTATGCCAGTAGTTACTCCAATACAGGGTTCGTAGGAACCCGAGTTTGATTGATTACGTTCACCCGTCTTCGGCTAGCTCGTTATTTGTCACGGCATGACTTATAGCAGTTATGCGGATCGCTGTTACATCTCTTTTTGGATCTATTCTTGTCCTATTTTTCACAAGAGTCATTGGACGGTTACAATATTAAGGTTTAAGGGTTGTGGGAGAATTATAGTTTGCTTGTAAGCGCAGAATACAGGTTTTTAAGTCAATTGAAAGAATCTTTTGAAGTCTATTTCTTGCTTGATGCTAACCCTCGATTTTTGGTTTAATAAACGTTTGAAGTTAAGTTTTTCTCAAACTCTATAGTTTGAAAACCTGTTAAAATTTGGCATCTAAGACGTTCTTAACTCAAAATCAGAAACTCGCCTTCAATCTTTGAAACGAGATCGAGTAGAGCATTGTCTATGGTGATTTAAATCTCTTTAAAATCTGTTAAAGTTTTGTGATTATATGATAAAGGAGTTGATGCTATATGTATCAGCGGATAGAGTAATATATCACTCAAGTTCGTTTATATTTTAATCCCAACATAACACTGCTACTTGTAGCTTCAAGAACAAGGGCATTAAGCATTAATGCCACTTAAACTTCCGTTCCCTGTGAGTGAACATTTTTCAAGCCACGCCAGCAAACAAATACATTACAGCTCTTAGAAAGTGTTCACCCTGAAATATCAGAAAATTAAACAACCCTAAGTCATTGACCGACACGATCTAATTGCATTTATTACTGGGCTTTTACATGCAACGATGACATTTGAAACGATTTGACATCATAAAAGAACAGATTAGTGCTCATAACGAGGGCCGCCATTTTAAATCAGCCATTTTCAAACAGGATTTGGAAACTTAAAAAGGTTTCTTCAGTGGAATTGAAGCTGGCATCAATTTCGTACCCTCATCACGAGGTGAACAATGGGGAATGACCTTAAGGTGGTGGTCGCAGCGCGCAGGCGCACCGCACCCCAGCCGAAACTGTCATGGCCGCCCAGTTCGCGTATCGACGCCGCCAAGCCGCGCGTATCCTTCTCGCCTCGCAGTAACCGTTTTCGAACACCCTTAAAAATTAAAGAACTATAAACATTTTATTTGCGATCTGTGTTTTAGTGATATTGTGACAGTTAAATAAATTACGTCGCGTGTTGTCGCTGTGTTTTTCTCATAATACGCGGTGGACGCGAAGAGTACGCGAAAACCGGATTTTTCTGGATAACACCAGCTATCAGCCGATTGTGAGTACTAGATTGTAAACTAATAGTAATAAGTAGTTTTGGAACTAGCAAGGGATGATTACATTTTAGATAGCGCGCCTTTCGTTCGTACGTGCTCGACCGATGTGTAGGTGTACGTCCGACACGATTTACGAATGAACGTAACCGCGTGCGTGTGTGTGTAACGTCGAAAGAAACATTAATGTCTGCTTAGAATGTTTATACAGTTTATTGATTTTGGAAAGTTTTAGCTCGTGCACGCCTCGACAGTTTTTAGGGGCGTATATTTTTCCCTTGGGTGCTTACTATTAATTAGTTTCGGCAAGACGTGGAAACTACAAATTATCGTTCTTAATTTGTACGCTGCCTGTCTGCCGTAATTTATAGAGTGTAAATTAGAGATTGTTCGTTGTAGCGATAACAATTTGTTTGTGATTTACACAGTACGACGGTGTAATACAAGACAGTTAACAATTCAAGTTTATGTTAAATAAGTACATTTTATAGACGACCCACTGACACTGACTTTTATTGGATTAAAATCGGTCAGTGGGTACCAATTTTATTGGTTTACGTAAAATAAAAACTTCTCTTTTAAAATTTCGTAGTACTTATTATATGAAATGTAATTTCTAATTAGTAGGTAGTTAATTCATTGGAAAATGTGAAGCGATCCGAGAAATCATGACGATTGTGGAAGATTTTATTGTGCTTTTCTTATCACTTTTTTTTTTACAGCAAACTTGGCAGTGCAATATCGTGTACAATTTACATTCTATGGAATTTATTTATTTTTGTGTTCAAATAATGGACTGAACTTTACTACTGGGCTTTTTGCCTTAAATCGGGATATTGAAGGTTCTAACCAATTTGATACAGTTTCAATTATTTAGTGATTAATCAGGATTGAAAGTATCTCTATAAAATAGTACCTATTCAGGGTTTTAAATATTCCGTCATCATTCGATGATGAGAAATCGGCATTAAAAGTTATATAGGTAAAATGACTGTCGAAGATGACTCTATGCCCCATGAGGGTGGCAAGATCATATCTGATTAAACCCTCTTTAAAACAAATAAAGATTAAAAAGTAATAAAATAATTTTGTCTATGGCTTCCATTACACGATAGGTTCTGCTGTCAGTTTTGCCACAGTTAATTCTTAGATTGACGAAAAAACTACCGGCTAATGCGATGATTTTGATGATTGATTTTGATGATGAAACTCATTGTTGAGTTAAGCTCGCCTTTGTACATAAATTATCAAATCCATATATTGTAGTTAAGTTTTGTTTTTTTTTTTTGTGTGTACAATAAAGAATAAAGATGATTGACGTTTGCATGACGAAAAACTAATGACGTTAAAATTCCATCATTCAAACATCATTCATGGTTGATGGAATTGATTGACGCCTGCATGACCGTGGACGCCTATGACCAGTATTAAATGAATTGCGCCTATGCAAAACTAAGAACGCCTGCAAGTTTTAAATTAAGGTTTAAACTAGTAACAGTTGAGTTTGAAGTTAGCTATCAATCCAATTTATGCTGGAATTGATAGCTTGCTTCGCTTAAATCAGGGTGGACAACCGACCGATCACGACCGACTGATCTTCGCAGTAGCATATTTACTTTTAAGCCAAGGGATCTCTGGCGCAAGGCAATAGCTAGCTATTTGGCTCTACTAAATTCTTTTACCTCGTTGCCCACTAACTTCTTGATTGTCAAAAGAAAATCGAACGTTTTCAAGGTAGGTTGGTAAAATTTTTGATCTCGCTTCGTTCATTCTTTCATACCTGTTTTTCAGCTTAATTCGACAGTTTTTTTTACTAATCATGATTATGGAAGTTTATCCTATTGAAGTTTGAAGCGTTGTTGTGCTACTGCGCTAATCACTCGTTTTTAATTCTGATTTTCTAATGGGTAGTTCTCACAAGATCCAGTTAGTAAACAGTTGATCGTGACAAGTCAAGTTGTAAAAACAGTCACCTTGATTTAGGTCACGGTGACTTTTCACAGACTATAGAACATTGTTCTAGAACCCACATCTATTCATTATTGTAATTCTAAAGCTAGGTTCAGACGAATCGTAAGACGCGCGTCTCACGCCCACAGATTACAAACCATCTTCGTTGACATCTACACACTACACGCATTATATTGTAAAGCCTGCCTGCCATAGAAGTAAGCCAGACTTAGGCTAGACGTGTTTTATTACGACTCGGCACGTCTAGACGGGACGAAGGAAAAAAAAATGCTGGTTGTATGACTCACAGTTTTTCTTTTGTTTTTCGTCAAAAGGAGTCCGGCCTTGCGAAAGGGTTGTAGCGCGAATTTTCTTTTAATTACTGGGATGCGTTGTTGGTGATTTTTTTAAGAGCATATATTTTAAAGCGCTGGAATTTTAAAGTCGTTATTTTGATGTAAGATTTTTACGGTGTTTTTTTTTAAGTGGAGATTTTTCTGAGCTAAGACAAAGCCAAGTTGCAGATTTGTTTTTGATTAAATATGACTTTAACATTCATGATTTACGTCTACAGTAAATATTGGGCCTTATTTAAAAAAAAATACGAAGTGGTTACTTTAAACACTGATTAGCAGGTTCTAATTTTAAGTTTTCTATAGAGAATTTGAATTTAGAATCCGTAAATTAGTATTTCCACTAAGTATAACTCTGGTTACCAAGTTTTATAAATAGGAATAAATATAATCATATAATATAATCAATTTTTAAAAAATCATTATTTTGATAAAACTCCTGTAATTTGACCTTCAAGTTTCATGCGTTTATGATTTTCAAAATCACTAAAAAACCAGTTAATGCCTGATTTTTAAACATATGTCTCGTTTTCTCAGTTTCTATGATCTTCAAATGATTGAGGGAAATATAAAGGGTCTAAGTTCAACTGATAGCTAAGCATTGAAATTAACTCCATAATACAAAGACAATGGCCAGTAATTCGGTACCACATAAAACGACGTTCAATCGTTTCCCATGTCTGATAATAAGCGACTTAGGGATTAGTTGCGGATGGAGGTACGATATCAAATGGAGCTGATCCGCTAAACGAGCGGACATATTACGGGTTCACCTGGTTAGTGGATACAGCTTGGTATTCATTTAGTTGGATGACCTAACTGCGTTAAATGTTAAAACTGGCCAAGTGTAAATTGACGGCTTTTTTTTGAGGTCGGAAATCATGACTCCCGATTTAGGTGGAGCGAGAGAGTCAGAATTTTACTGATGATAATATTAATAATTTATTCCACCATTAGCCTTCCGTTACGAAAATCCAAGACATTAGTTAAATAAAGGCTTAAATTAATATAAGGTTTAGTATTTAATATGTTCTCACTGCCTGAGTCAAACTCAGGCCTCCTCTCTAGGACAGAAAATGGGCCGTAATCCATAACGCGGGTACAGTGTGGGTTGGTGTATGTCACATGTCTTCGAGTTTTTGGTTCTAGGACATATGCTTCCTTACGATGTTTTCCTTCACCGTTTTGAGAGCAGTGGTGATGAAATAAATTACATAAAGTAATGCGCCCGGCTGGGTTTGAACTTTGAACTCGCGGCCTACAACTCGTAAGTCGAAGCCGTAACCACTCGGCCACCACTGCTCTGTAGTAATACTTAATCAAAAGGCTTAAAATAATTAGGTAATTTTTAACGCCCTGACTCCTAAACTAGGTGTAATGTGGTGATTAAAACCTACTTGTGTGTATTAGAACCTTTAGATAGATATTCTTTATTGTACACAATAAATATAAAAAATACATAAGGAACTTAAAATTAAAAGGGTGTCACAATGGATGGTCTTATCGCTAAAAGCGATTTTTTACAGAGAACCTTTGGATGGATTTGACAGAGAAGGAGAAAAAGGTCACGCAGGTAGTTCGTGATGTACTATTTACATATATTTATACAATAAGTAAACTAAAAAATTGTATATAATACAAACAATATAATATATAATTATGAAAGCGGAGAAATAATGTACTTAATCTCTTGTTGTATTGTTCTGCCTGAGTGTTTGAGCTTGCCTTACTGACACAGGCAAAGCATTTAGAAGCCCTTTGCGTACCATGGCCACGTTGACCCTTTCGAATATTACCACAACTACCCCAACATTACTTCTTGTATTCAAATGTTTACTATACATAGTTCATATTCCAATTTAACTTTTCAATTGATTTCCTAAAGTAATCGGATCGAGAGACTGTATCACACTTACTTTCATTAGTTCGCTTGCATACCTAAAACTTCAATGTTTGCCTCCGATTCATAAGTCCGACGTCCAACTCGATCGAACCGACCATTTCTTCAGACGCCTTCATTTTATCGAACGATCAAATCGTAATACGACCGCGGTCAACGGTTCTGGAAAAACGGAATGAAATCGATTTACATTCTCGTTTTTATTGAATCATAATAGGTTGACGCACTTACTCCTGTCTCTTCCTTATTGGATCAGTCATATTTTATTCGTTCGGTATTTGCGATTGATCGTGGTTTTGACTGATCATGTTAATTATCTATTTACATCACAAAACGATAAAAGTCACCAAGATAAATCATGACATGACAGCGTGGCATTCTATCTGTCTAAATTGTATGGCATTGACTTGTGGTATCGATTACTGAAATGTACTGATGTGCTCGATAATGAATAGAATGGAATAGAATAAAACTTTAATGTACACCAAAATAGTAACAAAAACTTTTAAATTAACTTAATCTATGGGTACAATGGCGGTCTTATCGCTAACAGCTATATCTACCAGACAACCTTAGGATGGACTGTAAGAACTTAACATAAAAGGGGGTAGTCTGCGGTGTACTGCAAACAAAATTTTACATTAAAAATATATGTTAGACTATACATAGATGTAAAATGACATTCTATAAGCGAAAAATTACTTAATATCAAAAATGTATGGGATTGACAAACGCAGTCGCTACTACTGAAATATTTGAGGCACCCGATTAGTAATAATCACCAGTCTTAATGGGATTGACTTGTGTTACCGACTACTGATACGTACTGATGTTTTCGATATGTGACATTCTATGAACGAAAAATGAATAAATATCAAAAATGTATGGGATTGACAAACGCTGTCGAAATGTCACGTGGTCAACTCCATACATTTTGACATTTCGACCACAATAAATTGGTTTTGTCTGTGTTAACAATATTTTGTACTAAACAAAAGCACTCACTGAAAATAAATCTTATTTTGAAAATCGCTTTAAAATTGGTTGTAAAATAAAACAGTAATTAGTATTTAAAAAAATTGTATAAAGAAGAGTGGGCGACCTAATGTCGGTGACGTCGCGATGTAGTTTTTACATCGTTTTTCAGTTATTTGAGAGTTTTTCCTCCCACCAGACTTGAAAGGCTTTTTTAACTTATTTATCTTTGCTAATTCTTTTAATGATTTCTTTGTTGACCAGGTTAAACATGTTTCTAATAACCAACCGTGCAATATAATTGGAACTACCCATATCCAGAATTCTTTGTTTATGCCTCCAGTTGTGCCACAAGATATTGTACGTGTAATCCAAAAATTAAAAAATAAAAAAAGCTTTGGACTTGATGGTATTTCTACCATTGCCGTAAAGTTTGTTTCTGACATTATAGCAAAACCACTAAGTCATATAATAAATGCAAGCATAAGCTCAGGTATATTTCCTGAAAAATTAAAGACTGTGATAGTAAAACCACTACATAAGAAAAACAGCAAAGAAGACATGACAAACTACAGACCAGTAGCTTTAATCTCAGTATTTTCTAAGGTACTTGAAAAAATTATATATGAATCAATGTACTCATTTATGACTAAAAACAATATATTATGCGATGAACAATACGGCTTCCGTAAAAATAAAAATATTAATTTGGCTATTTTTGATCTTCTGAAAGTGATCATGAATAATGTAGATAAGAAAAATCCTGTGTGTGCAATTTTCGCAGATATGACAAAAGCGTTCGATTACGTAAAACATGACATACTTTTAACTAAATTAAACTACTACGGTGTAAGAGGTAACATTTTAAACCTTATAAAATCTTACCTCACGGGTAGAAAACAGTACACAGAAATTACGAGAATTTGTAGTAGAACTAAACGTGAAGTAAAATATTTATCAAATTGCAGAATCATTAAATTTGGGGTTCCACAAGGAAGTGTCCTTGGGCCTTTATTATTTTTAATTTATATTAATGACCTGCCTCGCCAAATTACTCAACCGATGACATTATTTGCAGACGACAGTACAGCAATAATTCAATGCAGGGATAAAATTCAATACGAAAAGGAAATAAACAGTACACTTAAATCCATGATAGAGTGGCTCAATAAAAATAATTTAGTTATAAATTTACAAAAAACTAAAGTCATGCATTTTTGGCAGCGGCTTCAGCCACAGAATATAAATATTGAATATAATGGTCAAACTGTAGAATCAACCTTAGTGACAAAATTCTTAGGAATAAATATTGACCAAAAATTTACATGGGAATATCATGCTAATATCATATGCCAAAAGATAAGTAAAACTGCATTTGTACTTTACAATTTAGCTAAAAAAATGAATTTAAATTCCTTGCTCATAGCCTATCATGGTTTAGTTGCCTCATTGTTAAGATTTGGTATCATATTTTGGGGAAATTGCAGCGAGAGGGAACGCATATTTAGAGCTCAAAAGCGTTGCCTTAGGTCAATTACTGGTCTTAAGGTGACGGAAAGCTGTCGACCAGTTTTCAAATCTCTCAAAATACTGACTTTCCCATCGTTGTATGTACTAGAGGTTGCAATATTTGTTAGAACGAATCTACATTTATTTACGCCAATGAGTGATATAAGGCAACACTTAAGAGTAATAAGGGCCCAATATAAAAATCAACTATTTACCGGTGGTCATAAAACTGCTTTATTAAAAAAGAGTATTTTACACATGGGTCCCATAATATATAACACTTTGCCAAGAAACTTAAAGGAATTACCTATAAAAATGTTTAAAAAGCAGTTAACAAAACTTCTACTGGACAAGTGTTACTACACAATCAAGGAATTTCTGTATGACAAAACAATCACGTAAAATGTGGCTCCTTCAATGTGATTTTTTTTTCCTTGTCATTGTTGTTTTTTTTTTTGTTTTTTTTTTTTTGTATAACGCTTGGTTCCTAGTAGTATTTTATCATTTCACTTTATATGACATTGTATTCTATTTGATGACATTTTATTATTTGTATGACATGGTATTATTTCGAGCATGACATTGTATTATTGTTATGACATTATTTTCTTTTATTTTATGACATTGTATTTTTTTTTCATGATATTGGATTTGAATTTTTATGACATGGTATCTGAATTTGTATGACATACCATTTAAGTTGAACGATTAAGTTGAGCTTACAATTTTTAACCTTTTTTATATTTTCTTTTTTCCAATCAACTATGAATATTTTGCATGCCGTAAGGCAAAATGTAGTGGGACAAACAATAATTATAACACCTTATCTGTATACCTACATTACTAGCAAATAAATGATTATTATTATTATTATTATTATCTTTGAACGGATTGGACAAATTCTATTTTTTTTTTTTTTAACCTTCACACAACGCCATCTAGTCCCAATCTAAGCAGAGCTTGTGTTATGAGTACTAGACAACTGATAAACATACTTATATATTTCTAAATACATACATATTGTAGATAAATTACACCCAGACACAGAACAAATGATCGTGCTCATCACACAAACATTTGTCTTGGGTGGGAATCGAACCCACAACCTCTGGCGTAGCAGTCAGGGCCACTAACCACTAGACCAACAGGTCAGTTGTCTTTCTATTTGCGATTATGCATAAAGTTACCTTTTGATACTTTACAAATACATAATAAAAAAAAATTAGTCGACTACCCAATTTTGATGTTTTTATAATCACAAATACTTATTTTATGTCACTTTGTCTGAAGCACAACTGTTACATAAGTTTAACCTTAATGAAATTTCGATTTTACGGCAGATTTTCAGAAGTGATAGACAATTACCTAATTTCCCCGACTTTAATACACCAGACAAAGATTTTCCGAAATCACACGAACTCAATTTGCTCCGAAACATCGAAGATACACACGTTTCCAATTTCAGCGTATACAGCGACATTTCGAATATTCAATTGTTGCTAACGTTTAATCATGCCTTTTGGAGCCGAAACGAAACGAAAATTTTAATATAGTTCAATTTTGTTGAAACGGAGTGGGGTGTCGTTTGAATACAGTTAGAAAAGTGTGAAAGAGACGAAGCAATCGTGCGCTTTTCCTTGAATTCCGTTTGGTCCCACACCACAGGCTCTCAATGTCGTCTTCGTAACTACGACTTACAGAAAAGAAACAGGTAATGGCTGAACATTTGATTTGTCAATGCAATTTTGTAACGGCAATGCTCATTCTATTTCACTATGTCTATGTAAATTATTGACATATACGGCTGGGTACACAATTGGCATATTTATTTTTTGCCTACAGACTGGTGACAGTTTAAAAATATGGAAAGATCACACATAGGATAAATTCCTGCGTGTGATCAGTGTGTACGAAGCTTTATACATAAATCGTTTTATTTAATCGCGGGTTATTTTCCCTGTCCGCTTTATCATAACCCGGACAATGCCTGGGTCGGGTACACAGTAGAATGTTTGAGCTTGTTAGCAAGTGTAGAAAAATAGGCTAGTGTTTTGAATGAATAGGTTTTATTTTATTAAAAGGTCTATTTTGAAGTTTCCGAAAATATTACATTGTTAAAGTAAGTCTAGCATGGCTTGTTTTGATAATAAAGAATGAATAATGGCTAATTTCACGAATTAAATTGAAGGTGATCAACACTTTTAAAGGTGAGTCTATGTTAGAAGAGCCTAGCACGATAGGAGCACGCGCAGTGCTCAAATTCGTGTAGTGTCACTCGGGCTGGGTTCCTGTAGAGTCGGTTCACACAACACAAATTCAATTCCTCTAGCGTAGACGCACTTTAAGCCGCCTTCAAGTTAGAGTCATTATTGGTGTGAAATATTGACACTGGCGTGCTAATCTATCTTCTATGTTATATATATGGCGGGTAACCACAACTCCATGCCCAAGTGCGTATTTTGCGTAGGAAACAATGTGTTATTCGATCCACCACAATTCTTCGAGGAAGGCCAGAGCGCCTTGGTGTTACTCACATGATAGTGATAAGAAACATGTAACTGAGATATTTGTAATTACAAAACATGATTGAAAAGAGTGTCCATGAAGTTTCTTGCACATTCTCCTCCATAGAGATCTACGCTTTGGAATGTGCAATCAGCATCATTTTTTCTGACTGACTGACTTCTTGACATTTCAAAAGTGCCTGTAAATGGTTTATTTGAAATGGTCAAAGTCAAAGCATTTTGCTTTGACTTTGACCATTTCGCGAAGGGTACGTTGGTTTCTGAGATATTTTTCCCTATATACAGCGATCACTAAGCAGTTTAGAAGCAGATGAGCTGTTGTCTCGCCCTCTTCTATGCAGGCTCTGCAGTCTCTTGAGAGTCTGTATGATCCTATGATAGAGAGGTGCTTGTTAAAGGACTCGTGGCCAGTTGTAACGATAATGTCTTTACGCAAGGGAAGTTTATTCTGTCTTAGGGCCTGTTTCATGAAGCAGCTATAATGGGGGGCAGGGAAGCGCATTCTTGACTTGCCTGCTCTCACTATAATCAACCCAGTTTGTGCTTTTTTTTTTGTGACGTAACAACAAATTTCTATGTTTTCAGATTTATTTCTTTCTATACCTGTGCTATAACAACTTGCTTCATGCCAAATTTCAGGAATCTGGGTCAACGGGAAGTTTCCTATGAATTTTGTTTCCCTTGAGTGTTGAAATGTACGTTGCGACATAAACGGCTGTATCTTTTTTTTTCCTTAACTGAGAAGTTTGATTTTTTCGCAGCTTTAAGAAACCGCAGACTTGAGTATATGGTTTTAAATTCAACTCGATACCTACAAGTGTTTCCGTGATAAAGGGTCTTGACAGACCGACATTGTAATTTTTTTTTCTCATTTGTTTGGTTTAGTGTTTTTTTTTATTATTGATAGGCTCGCGTTTGACCACTATCTCACCTGATGGTAAGCGATGATGTGGCCGAAAATATATGATGTTTACATATATATTGTTTGTGTGTCTTGCGTTGTGATAAAATAAATTCATTTTCTTTCTTTCTTTTGTTTCTTTAGACAGACGGACAACAAAGGGTTAATAAGGGTAAATAAGGGTTTCGTTTTTTCCTTTTGAGGTACGGAACCCTAAAAATCGATTGTTTGCATTGAATATTTGCAATGACCACGTAACAAGGGGTTATAGTGTAAAATGTTAAACACCTAAATAAATATGGTTACTAGTTAACAAACACTAATTTACGTTGAAGCGAAACTTTGCGGTTATGTAGCCCGCGTTGAAAAGGGTTTCAAACTTCCACTATTTATAAACGTTAATGGGTATACAATATTCTGGGAACGCGGTCCTCTTAATTAAATGTAAACTAATTCTCTGTTCATTTTCCAATAATTCCATTACACTCATTTTAGACTTAGGATTTGCGGAAACGAAAGTTTTATTAATAGGATGTTTGATATGATCTATTCATCATGATCATTTAAGCCGATAGATGTCCAACGACCGGTCCTGTACGTCTTTCATCCATTGGATTCCCGCCACCCTCATCAGGTCATCGGTCCACCTTGTGCTTGGCCTTCCAACGCTGCGATTCCGGTGCGAGGTCACCACTCCCAACTTTCTGCGCCATCGACCATCTGTTCTGCGAGCAATGTGCCTTGCCCACTGCTTCTTAAGTTTGGCGATTCTTCAGGCTATGTCAGCAACTTTAGTTTTACTTTTGTTTTACTGGGTGGGAAAATCATCTTATGACAAATCCCGCTCTTGGGCGGGGCGGGAGATAGTGTCAGACTTTTACTGACTAAAAACCCACTCCTGTTCCTTCTTTGCCTTCGTCCCAGGGCCCCGGGTTTCACTTTCACACTACCCGTGGCCCTAGTAGGCTTCGACCCTGCTTGGCCTCTACGATTTGCTGATATCTCCTTGAGGCGCGCGTGGAACAGTACGCGCCGTCGACGACTTGGGCTCGGTGCGGACGGTTACCAGACGGTCTGACGGCGAGCCAACTTTAGTTCTCCTGCGGATATCTTCGTTTCTGATGCGATCACGCAAGGAATCTCCGAGCACATCACTACCTACATACTATTCTATGGTTGATAAGTAAATCTATTCCTGTATTCGCCTTTTTCTCTCTCTTTTATTGCACCTACCACTACTTTTCTTTGCATCACCCAAAGGTTGACTGGTAGAAAATGCCTAAGGCATTAAGTCCGCCTTTGTACTTTTGTGTGCATAAAGCATTAAATAAATAAATAAATACTTAGATAAAAACAAATTCGTTTACCTCATCTGTCTGTTTATCCACTGTTTCCATCTAAACCACGCAACGGATTTTGATACAGTTTTCACTAATAGAAAGAGCAATAACGAGGTAGTTAGTGTGTAGAATTTGCATTAGTGCAAAATCGGGGCGTGTTTCTAGTTACAAAATACAAAGAATTTTTAGCATAGTCGCATAGCATAGTCGGCCTTATAATGTTCCCACTGTTGGGACGCAGGCCTCCTCTCCAGGAGAGGGAATGGGCCGTAATCCACCACGCGGGCCCAGTACGGGTTGGTGGATGTCACATGTCTTTGAATTTTTGTTTCTAGGACATCCCGGTTTCCTTACGATGTTTTCCTTCACCGTTTTGAGGGCAGTGGTGATGAAATAAATTATACAAAGTAATGCGCCTAGTTGGGTTTGAACCCGCTACCTACATCTCGTAAGTCGGGGCCGTTACCACTCGGCCACCACTGCTCTTAAAGAACTTTTACGTAAGCGTTATTTAGTTATTTTCTGCCTCGTCGCCAAACTAACTCCAACTACAAATTGAGTAAACCAATTTGAATTTAGCGAAACATTTTACTATTGTGTGTATTCAGCTATCGTTTGTTGAAATTCATCCATACGGAGGACCGATTTACTAAGTCTATTCAACAAGGGATCAGCAAAACGCGTCGCTCTCTCCATCTAAACTCAGCTTAAGGGGTAGACAGGAGATGCTAGGATGTGTAGCGGTGATTGTTTCCACCGAAGCTGAGCGAGGAGCTTTATATTTGTATTTCGGGCTGGTGTTTGCTACTCGACGATTTTGCGTACGGGTGGGACAAATGTGTCATTCGATCTACCCCAGCTCCTCAGGGAAGGCCATCAGTAATAATTTAATAATAATAATTTATTGCTCCATAAAAATATTGTACAAATTTGAGCAATAAATCGAAGGTGACTTAATACAAATGCAAAAGAAATGAAAATGTGCAACTGCGCCTGAGCTAGGCCGAGCCTGTATTTCAGGACGCAGTTCTCTTCCCAGAAAAGAAATTATCAATATAACAGCTTTTGCGTGTAACGTCTATATAATTTAACACATAACAAAATATTAATTTGCAATCAAAATTGTGTGTTGTGTGCTTGTGCTGCGTGTGTTTGTGGTGTAATTTTATCTTAACGCTTTAAGAAGGTCTTCAGTAGTTTGGTAATCACATGTGAGTAGAAAGTCTAATAGTTTGATTTTGCATCCTTGTTTGTTTAGTGTGTAGAAATTAAGAGTTGTGATAAGTTTATTGTACAGTTTACAATATCTTGGTGTTATTGACCAGTTCACGGAGGGTACCTGGGTTTTCAAAGTACTTTGCCCTGTATCCAGCGATCATTGGGTAGCTTAGAAGCAGATGAGCTGCTGTCTCGTCCTCCTCCATGCAGGCTCTGCAGAGTCTGGAACTCTTACGACATCATCATCATCATCATTTCAGCCGTAAGACGTCCACTGTTGGACATAGGCCTCCCCTAAGTGTCGCTACAATGAACAGTCCAGTGCGTTTCGTATCCATCGGATTCCCGCAACCCTGGTCAGGTCATCCGTTCACCTTGTAGGAGGCCTTCCAACGTTATGTATTTCGCTACGTGGTCACCATTCTAGAACCTTTCGGCCCCAACGGCTATCCGTTCTGCGAGCAATGTGCCCTGTCCATTGCCACTTAAGGCAGAGTTTTATGAGTGAGAGGTGCTTATTGAAGGTTCCGTAGTCAGGAAGAGCTTATGCGGTGCGAGGATGCGTAGTGAAGTGGTGAAATTGCGTATAGCAGATGATTGCAGTGAGGCATTTCTCTCAGAGAATTTACTTGCTTCGCTAGCCTTTTCCAGTAAAGCAGGACTAGGGCTCTCACACAAAACTAAGATACAATGCGATACGATATAATTTCGTGCGACAAAGAATTAGTTCAGGTGATCATACAATGAGCGATGCGAATCCATTCGCAAGTTCTTGCAAAGCGTAGTGCGAGCTACTTGAAAACCCGCTCTTATCCTCACCGCTTTTAAGCACGCAATTTACTGTTTTCCGCACTAGTGCGGAAAAGTAGCCGAGCTCGCTTCGGCCACAATTTATTCTATGTGTCATATCAGGCTGGGCGCTAAGTGACTCTCACGAGTCGCGCGTTAACCCTCGTTTATTTATTTCTTTGCAAGTGTATTGAAAAACATCGTTTGATACACGTAGAAAGTCGCCTGCGGTTCGGGTAAATTTCACCTTGGTCGAAATGACAAACTTTCTCCACAGTATAAAAATGTACTATTTCGAATTCTCTCAACTCTCCTCACTGTTGCTTTTATCATTGAGTTTCCAATTTCGATTTTATTTTTCGCTGTGAGTTACGTTCCCAAATAATCGCGTCATGGTTGCAGAAGAGCTTGCATATAAAATGAAGTAAATTCACGATAACTGTGCGAACGAGTGCTGAACTTTTGTCGGAATATTTGGGAATATGGTGCTGCTCAGTGCAACGTGTTAAAATGCAAAACAGACTGTTAACGAGGGCCGCGGAACAAATTTAATTAGTCGCAATACGGTGGGAATATTTGTGACAGTGTGACGTAGGCAGGGCAGAACAGATGGGTACAAATTGGTTCTAGAATGGCGACCACGTACCGGAAGACGTAGCCTCCCACAAGGTGGACTGATGCCCTGGTGAGGGTCGCAGGAATCCGATGGATGCGAGACGCAAATGACTGGTCGTTATGGCAATGCTCGTGGGAGGTTTATGTCCAGCTGTGGACGTCTTTCGGCTGAAATGATGATGATGGTGATGTGGAATTATGGTATCAGTTTCCACTTCAGGGATGAGACTCCTCCTCCTTGCGTTATTTAATCTCAATGCTGAGAGTCATGACCTCGACGAATAACTTTCTTGTGGATTATATTTCGCCACGTTGTCCTATATTCGGCGATGTGGATGGCGTCGCAGACTGTGGTCTCCAGTGTAGTACGGATTTGGTCAGACCAATGTATCGGACTCCTGCCCCTGGGTCTTTTCCCATCTACTTTTCCTGTCAGTATCAAATTTTCCAGGTTTCAGGTCATGTAGCAAATTAAAGATTCTTCTTTGGCATACGGTGGTGAGTCTGATGGATGACTTGAGTTCGGCAATTATGGAGTCGGCAATTGTGAATAAGATTCAGTTAATGCTTTTAGTTTTAGTGGGAAATCATCAAAAAATTCCGGGTGGAGCGAGATGGAGTATCGGACTTTTACAGACTAAACCAACCCCTGTTCCTTCAGTTGCTCATCACTCAGCCCTAGTAGACATCAGCCTTACAGGGCCCCATCCATTTTTTTTGCATCTCTTAGAGGCGCGTGTGGAGTACAACACGCCGTCGACTCAGACTTGGTTCTTATCAGACGGCGAGCTGCCCATTGCTCACCCTCTGCAAATCCGTACCTACGGTGGCCGGGATTTGCTCTGTAACTCCTGATAGGAACTTAAGAGAGTGACAATTACACCAGTACCTTTTCATTTGTCCCTGAACGATCAAGTCTTTAATACCTTACCTATAAAAAAGGTAATAGCTTACAATTTTCTTTTTTACCTTACTTATATTATAGCGTGATGGCGCAGTGGTTAAAGTATCCGCTCTTTTTAAGGAATTTTCCGTTTCATATGTACTTTACTAAATCTTTGTAAGTTTATCAAAGACATTACCCTGTGCCTCGGAAATCATGTAAAACCGTTGATTCTGACGACTTCTGAAAGTCTGACCATCCAACTATTTTAGGAGTTGCCCAGTAACTGGGTTGCAGAAGTCTGATAGGCAGTTGCTCCATGTTAAACACGAGTATTCAGCCGTATCAGAATGGAAGCCGATCCCAAGGTAGTTTGAAAAAGGCTACGGAGATGATGACCATATCAATATTAAAATGCGAAAGTAAATGTATCTCTTTCTTATTTTGGTACGTTTTCATTCCTAAACCATTGAGCAAAATAGTTGATGAATTTTATGTCATACTAATATTCTTGATAGGTTCGCGCTTGACCGCTATCTCACTTGATGGAAAGGGACAATGGAGCGCATCGTCTATCTACCTAATATTATAAAGGCAAAAAAGGCATTGCGTGAAAGTGTCCCCACCCATCAACAGATTTGAAACAGGTGTCATTCGAAGCATCTAGTTAAATAGAGTTTTTTTTTATAATGGCGACATATCTCAAAACTATGAGGTTTAGGTTTTATAGAACATTATATTTTAACCTAAGTGTTTTAGACCTTAAATATACTCATAACTATAGTCGTTCGATACGAGAACAACCATCAAAATCAGTGCCAGAGATCAGTAGTGGCCGAGAGGTAACAGCCCTGATTTACGGGTTGTAGGTCGCGTGTTCAAACCCAGCAAGGCGGTAGGTAGCTACTAAGTTTTAATCACCACATAAGAGAGGAGTTAGGGCGTTAAAAATTACCTAATTATTTTAAGCCTTTTGATTAACTATTACTACAGAGCAGTGGTGGCCGAGTGGTTACGGCTCCGACTTACGAGTTGTAGTCCGCGGGTTCAAAGTTCAAACCCAGCCGGGCGCATTACTTTGTGTAATCTATTTCATAACCACTGCTCTCAAAATGGTGAAAGAAAACATCGTGAGGAAACCAGCATCTCCTAGAACCAAAAATTCGAAGACACGTTACATTCGCCAACCCACACTGGGCCCGCGTGATGGATTACGACCCATTCCCTCTCCTAGAGACGAAGCCTGAGTCCCAGCAGTGGGAACATTATGAAGCTGACTATGCAGATCAAATAGCCAATCAATGTCACAAGACTCAGACATATCATCACTTTACACGTAAACATAACGCCGACGTCCTTGACTTCCTTGAGGGGTGAGCAGACAGCCGGCACTAATTGATTGTGACAATCTCCGGCTCAAGCCCGGTACCTACGCACTCCAAACGAGAGCTGTTATCTCCCCTCCATCGCTCAAAACTGTCTCAACTTTGAACTAGCGTGTACTATTAGATTATAATTGGGGCAATATTGCTTGAGATTTGCGTCATTGGTCGTAAATTGTGGAACGTGTAGTCTGGAGAGTTAATTTTGAGGTATGCCGAAGAGTTAGACGGATATAAATTACTTTATTTATTTTATAATTAATGTACACACACGTATATAAATTGAAAAAGATACAACATT
This sequence comes from Mythimna vitellina, assembly GCA_949316375.1. Lineage (NCBI taxonomy): Eukaryota > Metazoa > Arthropoda > Insecta > Lepidoptera > Noctuidae > Mythimna > Mythimna vitellina. The sequence continues at coordinate 14,909,209 of OX438708.1, forward strand.
ATAAAAAAAATGTACAAAGGTACTGCTTGTTTCAAATATAATTTCTCCCAGCAGACCTGCTAAAGAAAAGCTCAGAAGAAATGTAGACAATAGAATAGCGTGTAGAAATAAGAGGAGTTTGTGAAATCTTAAATTAAATTAAAAACAAAAAAAATAACACAGTTTAAATATTAACAAATACATATATAAATATATAATATAATATAATATACCCTATACAAAAAAAATAATACATAAAATTTATACATAATTATATAATTATCACACTAGAGAGGAAAGATAGTGCTCTTTTACTTGAGCTTTAAAGAGTGAAATAGATTGCAAATCTCGAATGCCAGGTCATTTATCGTACACTAACTGCTGCCAGTGGCTTCGCCCGTTTGAAACTTTATATCTATATCGAAGGATTCGAACAATTTGCCTTTTTTTTGTGATGTAACTACAAATTTACAGTTTTCAGATCTTTTTCCTATATTTGTGCTATGAGACCTTGCTTCATGATAAATTTCAGGATTCTAGGTCAACGGGGAATACCCAATGAATTTTGATTACCTTGAGAGTGTCAAAATATACGTATTTTGTGGCATAAACGGCTGTATCTTTTTTTCGTTAATTTAGAAGTTGATGTTTGATTTTTTCCCAGCTTCAAGAGACCGCAGACCTGAGTATATGGTTTTAATTTCAACTCGATATCTCCACTCGTTCCCGAGATTAAGGGTCTTGACAGACAGGTAGACAGACGGACAACAAAGTGATCCTAGTGTGTGTGATGGGCGAAAAATGCCTTTTATCAACCCTCCTCCTTTAGTATCGAACTCTGAAACAGCTGTTTGTGGTTAGAATCAGTGTCCCATTGTCGGTGTATTCCACATACGTTTCGATTGGCCAATCACGGTTAGTGATTTCACGCAGTGGCGCTCAATGTGGCTTTAAAGTAGTCTATAAAGCTATAATTGTCTACTCTACGAGATTGTTCCAAAGAGTTAAAAGGTCAACTACAAATACGCCTGTATTCATTACAAAGAGGGTAGAAAGGGGTGAGTCTTAACACTCACCACGTATCACCAGGAGATAGGAAGAAGATAAAAAGTTGCAAAAAAAACATCACGTGTTTTTTTATATTTAAAACTAGCGCTTGACTGCGATCTCACGTGATGGTAAGCAGTGATGCAATCGTTTCTGGTGGCCTTAAAGACACCTAAATTATAATCGGACGGGAAGGCAGCAGCAGGTAAATTGATTAATGGAAGAACCCTTAACCAGTAACTGGGATCAGAAAGGCAGTCGTACCACTGGTATTCAACTGCATAGAAAGAAAGAAAATATGTTTATTTGGCATACGGTGAGTTAGGACCCGAAAATAGTGAAAAGTTTTTCAAGATTATTATTTATTATTTTATTATTATTATATTCTAACTTTTATTTAGTTTTCAGTAACATGGGTACGGAACGTTGCGCTTGCTACGGCGTAGGCGACGTAGTAGTATGGCTACGCTTTCGTAGCAAATAAAATGGGCCTGCTACGCGCTTATATAGCTGCGATTCTTATGCGCTCCGAGTTTACTTCAACTATCAAATTGGTTTCTGGTTCCCTCTTCATTCATCTTTTACTAACATATTAGTAGAACTACTAGTTTCTGTCAGCGGCTTCGCCCGCGTGAATGTAAAAATTATCCCACGCAAACATACTCCCAGGATAAAAGTTAAGTAGTATAGTTTATAGTATTTCAGGACCTGTGTGTTGTTTTTTCCCAGGAATAGTTTCCTTTGGGATAATTTTTATTCCGAGAATGAATTCCCTTGGGATACTTTTTTCCCGGGAACAGGCACCTTTGGGATAATTTTTATCCCGGGAGTAGGTTCCCTTGGGATATTTTTATCCCGGGAATAGGTTCCTTTGGGATAATTCTAATGCCAGGAATGAATTCTCTTAGGATACAGTTTTCACGGGAACAGGTTCTTTTGGGATAATTTTTATCACAAGAATATGTTCCCTTGGGGTATTTTTATCCCGGAATAGGGTTCTTCGGGATAATCTTTAACACGGGAATAGGTTCCCTTGGGATATTTTATTATCCCAGAAATAGGTTTCTTTGGGACAATTTTTATCCCGGAAATGAGTTCCCTTTGGATATCTTTTTTCCCGGGAATAGGCTCCCTTGGGATATTTTTATCCCGGAATTAGCTTCCTTTGGGATAAATTTTATCCCGGGAATAGGTTCTTTTGGGATAATTTTTATCTCGGGAGTAGGTTCCACACATTTCCTGTCTACCCGTGTGCCAAATTTCATCCAAATCCGTTCAGCTATTTAAGCATAAATGATTAACAAATAGGACTTGACAGGCCTGTTGGTCTAGCGGTCAGTGGCCCTGACTGCTATGCCGGAGGTTGTGGTTTCGGTTCCCACCCTGGACAAATGTTTGTATGATGAGCACGAACATTTGTTGTGTATCTGAGTGTAATTTATCTATATTATGTATGTATATAAAAATATATAAATATGTTTGTCAGTTTTCTAGTACTCATAACACAAGCTTTGCTTAGTTTAGAACTAGATGACGTCATGTGACAGTTGAGAAATATTATTATTATTAACTAGATTTTGAACACGGCTTCGCCGGCGTACATAATATAGCCTGTGTCACTCAGGAATAAAGCAGCTTTCTATCAGTGTAAAACATTTTAGCCATCGGACCAGCCCTCCTAGCCAAGTTACAATCGTATCGTTCGCGCCAAATGCCTCGAGTAGGCCACGCCTCCGATTCCTTTTTTCTGACGTCATCTCAACGCTCAGTCACGTGGTCAGAACAAAGGAATCAGAGGCGTGACCTACTCGAGGCGTTCGGCGCGAACGAAACGATTGTAACTTGGCTAGGGGAGCAGAACTTCCAGAGATTACCTCCTACAAACAAAAAACATAAAAACAAACTTTACCTCTTTGTAATATTAGTCTAGATATACACACATACGTAACAACTTCTGCTTTTAACAAATTGTTATTTTATATTGTTATTCAGAGTCCAGAATTGATAATCTTTGATGAAAGAATATTACGAAACAGTTGCATACAACATTTCCAAAGCTCCTGAAAAATACACACAAAGGCGAGCATATTAAACTGCAGTAAAAGACAATAAATTAAAGAAAAATATTCGAGATTAAAATGACAAAATACGTTCCTGCACGAAATGGATATAAAGAATGAAATATTATTCATGCAATCTAAAATAAAATGCTTTCATATTGCAAAGCGGGGAGATTCATCAAAACGTTTAATTTGACGTTTCCAGGCCATATTGCTTCAGAGGAGCGAGGGAGACGAAACTGTGGTTGACCATTTTATTTAACTTGATGAAGATATGAATAGCAGAATCGTCTCAAAAACTTCTTTCCTTACCTTATATTAATATACATATATGTATATCATCATATGATATGACTGGCCTGTTGGTTTAGTAGTTAGTGACCCTGACTTCTATGCCGGAGGTCATGGGTTCGATTCCCACCCAGGACAAATGTTTGTGCGATGAACATGATCATTTGTTTTGTTTCTGGGCGTAATTTATTTAAAATATGTATGTATTTAGAAATATATAAGTATGTTTATCAGTTGTCTAGTACTCATAACACAAGCTCTGCTTAGCTGGGACCTAGATATGTGTGATAGTTGTGAATTATTATTATTATCATCATTTCAGCCGAAAGACGTCCACTGTTGGATATAGGCCTCCCCAAAGCGTCGCCACAACGACCGATCCTGTGCGTCTCGCATCCATCCATGTATTTATTTATTTATACTTCATGTACAGTAGTGGTACATAAGCGGACTTAATGCAACAAGGCATTTTTTACCAGTCAACCTTTGGGTTAAAAGAGACAACAATATATAAGGTGTTAAAAAATAACTTTAAGAATTTCGAGGGGACATTGTATTCCTTATTATGAACAACTTTTACTATGAGACCAAACCTGAAATAGAGAGAAAAATCAGCTGCTCCATACATTTTGACGAGTTATGCGAACATAAACGTAGGTGTTCCCTACGCTGATTTTTTCGCGATTTCATGTTTGGTGGTTTTGTTGTTACGACACAACAAAAAATAAATGCGATTCGGAAAAATCTTCGAGACTCCATTCGGCAATTGGTCTGTTTATATAGGTAGGTTTGTACGGAACCCTCAGGGCGCGAGTCTGACTCGCACTTGCCCAATTCTTTTAATTCTAAAACAGACCAGTTTCTAAATGTTTTGCTTCACCGGTTTAAGAGCAGTAGTGATGAAATAAATTAAACAAAGTAATACGCCTGTCTGGGTTTGAACCCGCGACCTACAACTCGTAAGTCGGGGCAGTTATCACTAGGCCACTGTTTTGGGGTGGGAATTTCTCCCATTCTGGGTAACGTAAGAGGGAGTGTCATTCTTTTACTGACTAAAACAGACCCATGTAACTTCAGTTCCTTCAGTCAGTAAAAGTCTGACACGCCCTTTCGTTCCACACTAGAGCGGGATGAACACCCACCTAAAAAAAAAACCCACCTTTCTGCGGTATTACCTCCTCCAAAATGCAAATAACATACGAGCTTTGAAATAACGAGTGACATTAATAACCCTTCATTTTCGCCGATATACTCGGGCAAAAAGATATTGTATGTACATCAATATTTCAATGTCCGTCAAAACAACGCCTCCATTTGTTGCCGTGTGGTAGACATGTTCCGTTTGACAGTTTGACGAAATATACTGGGAAATAGGGTTCGGCTGCCATATTTTTATCGTATTTTTACTACGTTATAATTTTTTTTTTCTACTACTTTCACACAACGGCGTCTAGTTCCAAACTAAGCAGAGCTTGTGTTATGGGTACTAGACAACTTATAAACATACTTATATATTTCTAAATACAGACATATATAGATAAATTTCATCCAGACACAGAACAAATGAGCGAGTTCATCACACCAACATTTGTTCTGGGTGGGAATCGTTGCCACGACTTCCGGCATAGCAGTCAGGGCCACTAACCACTACACCAACAGGCCAGTCGAATTACTTTTTGTGTGTTTGTTTGTTACTTCTTCCCACTCGAACGGCTGAACGGATTGGGATGAAATTTGGCATAAGGGTAGACCATATCCTGAAATAGCGCATAGGATACTTTTTGTCCCAAGAGTATGTTCCCTTGGGACAATCCTCTACTTTGACGCGGGCGAAGTCGCTGGCAGCAGTTAGTGGAGCAAAGGTGGGTCTACGCTAGTGAAGCACGAGCCAAGCTCCGCTCGTGCAGGGTTCCTCTAGAGTCGGTTCACACTACACTAATTTGAGCTCGGCTCGTGCTCCGCTCGTGCTGGGTTTCTCTAGAGTCGGTTCACACTACACTAATTTGAGCTCGGCTCGTGCTCCGCTCGTGCTGGGTTCCTCTAGAGTTGGTCCACACAACACTAATTTGAGCTCGGCTCGTGCTCCGCTCGTGCTAGGCTCCTCTAGAGTCGGTCCACTCTATACTAATTTGAGCTAGGCTCGTGCTCCGTTCGTCTCGGCTCCTCGGTTCACCTTTGTATTTATTGAGCTTGCTAAATTATGTTTGCCCAGCTTTTTACCAACTACATTAGAGTCGGTTATATATATCAATATTTTATATGGAATTTACGATACCCCTTGCCAAGACTGGTGTTAGATTTCCTGGCCTCTATTCGCAATGGCTTAAAGAGCTTTCCGAGGTACTCGGTGTCTCGACAGAGACAGGAGACATCTTGCGGTGGAGGCTGGGGCGTTTTGATATACAGTAAGAGGCCAAAAGTGCAGTTGCACTTTGTCAATGCTAAAGTGTATTTCTTTGTAGAAGAGGGTTAATGGATCATGGCTGATTTAAATTTTAGCATAAAATCTTAAGTATTTAATAAATTTGTTGTGGACCATTGACCTTCTTCTACAAAGACATTTAGCATTATTAGAGTGCAACTGCATTTTTGACCGTTGACTGTACATTCTCTCACGGTTGCGGCCGTTTTCTTCGCTCGAAGGCGACCACTGGCTTGCCATACGCTTTAGTGGAAATTGTAAATCTCTTCTTTGTCCAATCACTTAAATAAACACAAACTCACTCATAGAAAAACACACTCACAGACACACCATTACACGCACTTTCACACCATTATACATAAAACTCATACACACACTCATGGCAGCATGTTTGTCTACTTTTAATTTTTTTTTTATTTCTTTCTCAACACACTCTGTCTGACGTAAGGAACAGGAGTGGGTTTTTAGTCAGTTAAAGTCTGACACTCACCCCCGCTCCGCCCAAGAGCGGGGGATGTCATTAGATGATTTTCCCAACCAAAAAAAAAACTCTGACTGACGTAAGATTAATGTCACTTTATTGTACCTGCAGCACAGTTTCTACTAGCGCAGGCGTTAGGGAATCCTATAGTTCAAATTGTAAATTATGCCAAAAAAGAATTATTATTATTATTAATCTTCTTCCCAGTTTAGCTAGGGTCGGGTCTCCTTATACATTTTTTGCGCCAGAGAGCTCGGTTCTGGCTTGTCTGTGCACTCAGACTCGCTAGCCGGATTCCTTTTTGCATATTTGACTACCAGGTGGCGGACTATTTAATAAATAAATATATAAGCACAATAGTTAAGAACATTCTCTCTTCATTGCACAGACATCAAAAAGATCTCAATTCGAGGAAACATTTAACCAAGAATTTTCTCAAAAGGTATATTTTCAGTAAATATTATCGTCCTGTTTCAATATAAGTCTATTTAAGGTCAGTTTACTTAGAAGTGATCCTTCATAAAATATCAGTTATGGTTACATAATTTTCCTGTTACGTAGTTTTCGTCAAAAGTGGTTAGATTGCTTCTCCTGAAAGCATCAACAGGCAATAAACAGTTTCCAGTTTTGTGAAATATATGAAAAAGACTTTTTCTTTTCAATACACTTACTCGAAAACCCGTTCTTATTCCTACCGCTTTTAGGTACTTTATTGTTTTTCACACAAGTGCGGAAAAGTGCGCGAGCTCGCCTCCCGTCGACCGTTCATTTATTTATCTTCAAAACAATTGATACACGTGGAAATTTGTTACTACAGCATTCGGCTCCATAACACCCTTACTTACGGCTCGGGCGAATTTCGCCTCGGTTGCAATGACAAACTTTCTCCCCATTATCAAAATGTACTATTCCATTTTTTTTTAATTGATATAAAGTAGCGCTTGACTGCGATCCTACCTGATGGTAAGCAGTGATTTAATCGTTGATGGTGAGGCGCACTAGTTTATTAAGAGCTTATTCACTCTAGCCTAAAAAAAACCTAAAATTGTAATCGGACGGGAAGACCATAGCACACAAATTGTTGTTCCAGTCCTTCAATGATCCTAAATACTTTGGTACAGATTAAAACCGACCTTCGGTTATTATGTGCTATCTTCAACACAAATAAATCTAAAAGGATACTTTTCTATTCGATTGGAAACTCTGTACAGGTTAATCACGAAAAATTATTCATCTGCAATTATTTTTAACCAACATGCCGAAGGCGGTACGGGTTTAATACTCCTTCATGTTCAAACGGCTGAACGGATTAGGAAGAAATATAGCACAAGGGTAGACCATGCGCAGTCACGAAAATGTTTTTTTTCTCAAAAGGAAAAACGGAACCCTTATAAAAATCACTTTGTTGTCCGTTTGTTTGTCTGTCTGTCTGTCAAGACCCTTTACCTCGGGAACGCGTGGGGTCTGCGGTCCCTAGAAGCTGTGAAAAAATTAAACTTCTGAGTTAACGAAAAAAAAGATATGGCCGTTTATGTCTCAACAAACATTAATATTTCGACATTCTCAAGGGAATAAAATTTCATAGTCATCATCCCGTTGACCTAGAATCCTGAAATTTGGCATGAAGCAAGGTCTCAAAGCACAAGTATAGGAAAAAAAAAACTGAAAAACAAAAATAACTTTTGCGATTCGGAAAAATCTTTGTAACTCAATTCGGAAATTAAAATGCTTTCATAGGTAGGTTTATACGGAATCTTCAGTGCGCGAGTCTGACTCGCATTTGCCCGGTTTTTTTTAATAATATAAACCAGTGCTTTACTGCGATTCCACATGATGATAAGCAGTGATACAGTCGTTGATGGTGAAGAGCACAAGATTATTTCATCAACAAAATAACTTTTTCTCTTTTACGAGTGATGTGTGTTGGCGTTTTGTGTTGACTTATAGTGGTCGGTGCTACAAGAAGCGGGTAGCGATGATTTGTAGCGTGTAGCGACCACTGACCCTGACCACATGTATGAAAACTAGACGAAACAGTCAGTGGGCGCGTTTTGTGGTTGTGATCGGTGGCCTGTGTCCAGACTTACCTTCTCACTTTTTTATAAACAGCCAGGAATGTGTCAACGAAATAACTCCTTTTGTACGACGAGCATAAAAACAAAGATTTACATCAAAACGTTTGCTGGTGTTGCCATCACAAATATTTACTTTTGACACATTTGAAAACACATAACCCTACCCTGGCAGGTATTCGCTCAAAGATCTTTTTTTTAAATTTGGCATATGACGTTTTTTTTTATGAAGGCGTACAAAGGTCCCGCCCATCAAAGGTTGGCTTTGCATTCGTGAAATGCCTTTTTTTTCCTCGGATGACTACTAAATCCCTCCATATTATGTTTGTTTTCAAAGAAATAACATGAAGGTAGTGCACTGATTTCATGTGTAAAAGATAGTTTGGTTTTTCAGCCCCTTCTCGGATTATCAAATACATTTTTCGGCTTCAAAGTAGGAGAGCCTCAAATTATCTATATTTATAAAAGGAGAAACTGACTGACTGACATATCAACGCACAGCCTAAACTACTGGGACTAGGAGAATGAAATTTTACACAAGGTTTCCTTTTATGACGTAGGCGAACACCAAGAGAGGATTTTTCAAAATTCAGCCCCTAAGGGGCAGAACAGGGATCCAAAATGTGTATAGAGAAACCTACTATCACGCGGGCGAAGCCGCTGGCAAAAGCTAGTCTATATTATAAAAGGAAAAACTGACTGACTGACTGACATATCAACGCACAGCTGAAACTACTAAGAAAAGGATCGTGAAATATTGCACAAGGTTTCCTTTTATGACGTAGGTGAGGACTAAGAGAGGATTTTCCAAAATTCACCCCCTAAAGGGATGAAACGCAAGTCCTTAACCTAGAACCTACTTACATGTAGCCGAATCCGGTAGCAGAAGCTAGTCTCATATATCTCTTTCACAAATATTTTTACAAAGCTCGGAAGTATATTTTTAATTCCGAAGTTTCATACCATCTGGTCTGAAACAAAGTCCGGGCAATCCGCTTGCGAATAGCGTCGAGAACTGAAATTGCCTAAAACAAATTCATTTTCGTGTTTCGTAGAAAAATTGCTCGCAGAATTTCAAAGCATTAGCAATCATTTCCAGTTTTAGCTCGCTAACATTTTGAAGAAAGATCTTTTTGGGAAAAGTTGGTCTTACGTTGTAATATGAGTAATTCTGTATTCTTTAATTTAGTTTCAAAAAGGTTAAACAATGTTTTTTAAGTCAATATTAAGAAGTTCATAACTTTATTCATTGTGGGAGAAATCCATCGTGACCCGTTATTTGAACTTTTGACGCGACTACGTCTTTAAAATTGTTACTATGGATTTTTTTTAGGTGGGAAATCATCTAATGACTTCTCCCGCTTGGGTGGGAGGGCGTTTTAGACTTTTATTGACTAAAACCCATTTCTGTTCCTTCGTTGCCTTCGTTCCAAGGCTTCGGGGTTCTCTTTCGCACAATCCGTGGCCCCAGTAGGCTTCGACTCTGCTGGGTCCCTACGGGTTTGCTGACATTTTGAGGCGCACGTGCAACCCTAAGCGCCGTCGACGACTCGAGCTTGGTCATATCATTGCTCGTCGTTCGCAAGCCCACGTCTGTGGTGGAAATTTCTACTATGGTAGGAGGGAAATTAATAAATCGGGGGATACGTTTTTGTGTTGCAGCTACATATCTTTCTACTTCATCCAAAATGTAATTACAGCACTGGATAGCTGAAAGATCAAAGTATTTGATACGCTTTGTAAGGACTGTGATACATCGCACGCGGTGGAGGGAAAAGCGTCACCATTTTGAGGTCATTTTGCTGCGTTTCGAGAATTCCATTAAGCACAACGTTATTGTGTTGTGCGTCTCGCATCCATTGACTCCTGCGGCCCTCACCCAGTCATCGATCCACCTTGTAGAAAGCCTTCCAACGCTGGGTCTTCCGTTACGCGGTCGCTACCTCAGAACCTATCGGCCCTGTCAGCCTTATAGACCTTTTGTTCTGCGATCAATGGGCCTGTCCACTGCCACTTAATTTTGGATATTTTCAAAAATATGTTTAACTTTTTGATGATGATGATTAACGAACATACATACACATGCACACAAACACACACACATGCATACATACATAAAACACACACAAACAACAAAGCACAATATTTACAAAACTTGTATAGAATATGTCTGAGAGAGATTAATGAAGATGCAATATTGTAATCAAATCCATTAATGAAAGAGGGGAAGACCTGGTGACTTGAAATACAGGCCAAAAGCCTACCTTAGGCACCAGTCTCCTACAGTATGAACCCAATTATTGTCATTGTCTTAGTTTTGTAATTGCTGTGATATTGTGGTGAGAAAATAAACGAATTATTATTATTATTATTATTTATAATTTTTCTATTATTGTACGGACCATGTACTGGGTCCTAAGCACTGAAAAAGTTAACCCGCAAGTTCTCCAATGACTTAATAATAAAATTATTAATACTGGAACCAAGCCAATTACTATAGAGGCAAAGCCCAATAACCTTCATCATTTTACATTACTCGTGCTAAAAACGAGAGCCATGTTGAAAGGGCCTCTAAAAAGGCTCTACCTTCAAGAGCCTTCTGATGAACGACATTAGGTAAATTGCTCGTTCCCTAGGATTACACGAAGAGGAGCGACGCTTCCAAATTAATATTTGATTTAAGCTTTTGTTTAGATCGTTTTTAATTACGTAGTGAAGATTACTTTTTTTGTTATCAAGTGAGAGGTGCGAAAACCGAAGAATATTTTTAATTAATTAGACATGCAGGATCGCTTTTGTTTTTAGTTTGGGGAATAGGTAATTGGGTAGAATTTTCTTTGTGAACACGTTGACAATGGTACTCAATTTTGTATTATTTCCAATCTTGCGGTACGGGGCGTTTAAGACCTCGTTTGCAAACTATCATTATGACTGTACGGGGCTTATTAGACCTCGTAACTTTTAAGAAACTAAAAGTTTTTTTTGGCTAAGTGCGGTACGAGGTCAAAGTGACTGCGTGTTAAAATAGACTGCATTCGGTTTTAATAGGACAGCTTAGGTATTATATTTAGTAATTAAATATATTCATATAAAATAAACTTACCTACTAGTATAGTATCTTGTTAATATGTCGTTGGAGTTCCTCATAATAATAAATAAACTCTTTCTTTAACTAAACCAAATTGAGGTTACTGTCTCCGCATGGCAGATAAGACTATGTTTTTCTTAGCCGCATCCCAACGAAGACACATGCGAGGCGTATTGAACCTTGTTCTGCACTGGATGTATTAATATTTGGCATTGTATGGATTTTTACAGAATACGGCTATAATTTAATTGCATCACACTGGCACTGAGCCGAAGTGTCGCGTCACCGCATCACATCCAATTTTCAATTTAATTCAACTACAACGAGTAGCGACGCGCGTCATCGCGCGACTACGCTCGCTGCGCGCCCGGACCAGAGTGCTATACCAGTTCAGAGACTTAAATGTTCGTGAATGACGCTCGTGCTCGTCAGCTGACGCGTCACTACGCGCGAGTAATAAGACAACGAAGTGAACCTTAATAATGGGAAAAAGATCAGGCAAGTGCGAGTCGGACTCGCGCACTGAGGGTTCCGTACAAACTTACCTATGAAAACAGTTTAATTCACGAATTGAGTTACGAAGATTTTTCCGAATCGCAAAAAAAAGTTGACGTAACTACAAATTAGCAGTTTTCAATTTTTTTCCTATACTTGTCCTATGAGACCTTGTTTCCTGCCAAATTTCAGGAATCTAGGTCAACGGGAAGTACCCTATGAATTTTGATTCCCTTGAGAGTGTTGAAATACTGTTTTTACGACATTAATTTAGAATTTTGATTTTTTTACAGTTTCAGACCTGCAGACCTGAGCACATGGTTTTAATTTCAACTCTATACCTCCACTCGTTCCCGAGATAAAGGAAGACCCTTTATCTCGTGATGGAGACGGAGACAAAAGTGATCCAATAAGGGTTCCGTATTTCATTTTGAGGTACGGAACCCTAAAAATTGCAGAGTAAATATCACTTATTCTATATTTTTATTATAAAGCATCACACTATATGGTTTAAATATGTTTTATTATACTCTTATTTGGCACACAATGAGAAGCCAAAACACACTGGCCACTTCGTACCTTCCCTTCCGCCATTTTGATCCTCTGCCGCTGTTATTGGATGTTACAGAGAAGTTATAACCACATAATTGTACAGGATGTTACTTTCATGGCCGATCCCACCTTGTACAGGGTCCCATTTAAATATTCATAACGGCCGAACAAAATTCTCGGCCCCTATTGGATCCTCGTTTATTTCGCGGTAAGCACTACCTGGGCAAGTATGTTATGTTATAATTTAGTGGAGTTTGTTGACGTTTAATATTAAAATGGTGTTTTCGTAGCTTGTCTGGAAATAGCTTTCTATGGGTAGTTAAGATGTGGTAGTAAAGTAGCCTGTTTGCTGCACCCTTGTAATCTCAGTCGTCGATGTTAACTCTTCTTTACTTTCTCAGGGTTTTTTTTTGAAGTAAGGTCACCCCACATTTGCAATAAGGATACGTGCAGTTTTTTTATATGCTAAGTTAAAAAAATAAGTGGCTGTGGGCAGGCCAATTGCTCGGAGAACAGACGGTCGCTAGGGCCGACAGGGCTGATAGGTTCTGAAGTGTCAGCTGCGTACCGAAAGACGCAGCAAAGGTGGGAAATCATAAAATTATTTCTTTCATTCTGGGTGGAGCGACAGGCGTCAGACTTTTGCTGACTAAAACCCATCTTTGTCCCTTTCGAGTTCCAGGACCATGGTAACCCTTTAGTTGCCCTTTGCGTTCCAGGACCATGGTAACTCTTTAGTTGCCCTTTACGTTCCAGGAGCATGGTAACTCTTTAGTTGCCCTTTACGTTCCAGGAGCATGGTAACTCTTTAGTTGCCCTTTGCGTTCTAGGACCATGGTTACCCTTTAGTTGCCCTTTGCGTTCCAGGAGCATGGTAACTCTTTAGTTTGCTTTTTGCGTTCTAGGACCATGGTAACTCTTTAGTTGCCCTTTGCGTTCCAGGACCATGGTTGCCCTTTAGTTGCCCTTTGCGTTCCAGGAGCATGGTAACTCTTTAGTTTGCTTTTTGCGTTCTAGGACCATGGTAACTCTTTAGTTGCCCTTTGCGTTCCAGGACCATGTTGTCTTTTTCGTACAATCACGCATTCCTGGCTTCTTATTCATTCATGTTCTATTTAATTTGAGAAATCTTTAGCATCGTCTACAACGAATATTGCGAGCGTTGCGTGTAAATGTTAACCCTCTTATTGTCTGTACCTAAACCCTATAAAATTCGAATATAATTTGCAATTTTTCTAGCTACAATAAACTCGAAAACAATTTCAATATTTCTGTCAAGCGTCTATTTAAATAATGTTCAAGCGTTTCATTGTCATTTCAATCCCTTTACAATTCGCAAAGCATAAAACCTGACATTTTAAAGCTATAATAAAGTATTTGAATTAATTTGCTTGCGATTTTCATGCTACGACATTTTGCTACGGTTGCTACGAAACGTGCTACGAACGTTTGCTACGAAATGTGCTACGAACGGTTGGTACGAAGGATTGCTACGAACAGTGCTATGTCATTACTACGGAGTCGCGAGTTACGGACCATGTTATTTTGTTCATAGGTTATAAAAGACGAAGAGACGGTAAAAAGAGGGGAACGTTAAGGGTCATACAATACTCTGAAATTTTAAATTACACATTTTTTAAATTCGACGAACGTCGACGTTGTTAATATTAATTTTCCAGCATGGATATTTTTTTATGAAAAAGCAAAATCGAGTTTAACTTGAAACTGCTGATCCTTATTATTGACAGGCTAGGCGTTTTCAATATACGCAGCAAAAAAAGTAGGTACAGAAAGAAAGATAAGAAATAAAAAGTATTTACTGTTACAGAACTAAAATTCTCGTACTTAAAAAAAATTAAGTTCAAGTCGTAATATTATCTCAATCTCAATCAATGTAGATAACTTTACAAAATGTAGGGAAATTAAACGTGTTTGGGCTATAATTCACTAACACCATGGCGCGCGACCAGTTGCGCCGCCATGGTGTCCGTAATCTACCAAACTAGACACCATACAGACACTAGAGTCGCTACACCATACTGAGAGAGTGGACTTTAAGCGCAAGCGTCCGAGTTGGTCGCACCGCCAAATTGGTTGTGCAACCAAACGGACACCAGGTGAGTAACTCTCCGCACGACCATGGTGTCCCGGTAAAATATAGCCTTTAATGACAGTGTGCGATTGCTTTACCCACTTAAGCGCCACGCTTAATTGGCTAGTTCCGCCGACCGGCAACGACCACGTGGCTAGATAGTTAGATAAAAAAGTAAAAAGTACAGTTATAAAGCTGAATAGTAAAAGTTTTTTATGGCATTTTTTAACCCTTCGACTGCTTGCATCGGATTGGTCCGACGAGTATTTTCGTGTCCTATTCGCCAGGGTCGTGTGTTTGCGACTGGGTACTATTCGATCTTGGTTAGCTTTTCACTTCCCATAGGTGACAGAACAGCTGACGAGATGGAGTATTTAGTCGTAGATGTGCGACCCTGGCGGAATAAACGCGAGCGTGTTTGTCGGATATATCCGACGTAGGCGAATAAAAAATTTAAACGAACGCTCTTCAAAAATTCCTGAATTGCCTCTCTTTTTTTGTGGTTTGAATATCATGAAATAACTTCCCTCGCACTGGGTGCGGCGAGAGGAAGTGACAGACTTACTGACTCACCCATGTTTCTTCAGTTTCTCTTTGCGTTCTAGAGACGCGGTAACTTCGAACTCTCCTGAAGTTCAGCCAGCAAAATATGAACTTAAAACTAAAAATTCTCCTGACTGATCACAATTCTGCCCTCTCTCCTAGCCAAGTTGCAATCATTACGCTCACGCCGAACGCCTTGAGTAGGCCACGCCTCCGATCCTTTGTTCTGACCACGTGACTGAGCGTTGAGATGACATCAGAACAAAGGAGTGGGAGGCGTGGCCTACTCGAGGCGTTCGGCGCGAACGATACGATTGTAACTTGGCTAGGGGGGCTGTTGACTTATCAAAATTCAATTCTATTGACTGATCAAAATTGTATTGAATGATCAAAATTCTATTGACTGATTTGAAACTATGATAGCTTTCAAATATTCGTCCCGTTGTTTCAGTTATCTTTATCTCAATAGAACTAGCCATTATTATAAATCGTTTTTATTAATTAGCATAATCAGCCTTTTAATGTTCTCACTGCTGGGACTCAGGCCTCCTCTCTCTAGGAAAGGGGATGGGTCGTAACCCTCCACGCGGGCACAGTGCAGGTCAGTAAATGTCATATGAATTTTTGGTTCTAGGACATACCAGTTTCCTCACGATATTTTTCTTCACCGTTTTGAGAGCAGTGGTGATGAAATAAATTAAACAAAGTAATGCGAGTGGCTGGGTTTGAACCCGCGACCTGCAAATCGCTCACTGCAATCACTCGGACACTACTGCTCGACTTTTATTAAGTATTACATCTAATTTGTTCACTAGGAAGTTTGAAAGTGGCGCCAGTGACTGAAAAGTTGAAGGGGAATCGTTTGTCTTGGTATGGTCATGTAAAGAGGAGATATGAAACATATGTTACTAAAAGAGTTATGAGTATACATGTGGATGGGTGGAGAGGGAGAGGGAGGCCAAAGAAAAGATGGATGGATTGTGTGAACAGTGATATGAAAGAAAAGGAAGTTAGTGATAGTATGACTTTTGACAGGATAGAATGGAAGAAAAAAACGTGTTGCGCCGAGTCCAAATAAGATGGGACAAGGGCAGGAAGATGATGATGACATCTAATTTGTTCACTAGTTTCATAGATGAACCCACACAGCTACGCACAATCGATGAGAGACCGCTGTAATTCAGTTCAATCGCGAGTAATTACGTCATATTTAGTATCTATTAAGGGACTCGTCTCGCCGCGCGACATCGCCTGGCTCCAGAAACGGCAAATCATTTTAATGAGATTTTAGCTTGATGGCGTTAACCAAAGGAGCGGTTAGAAAAGGTCTGAAGTGCGAATAAATTATTATTTACTTAGTTTATTTGACGAAGTTACAATTTATTTTGTAAAGCGTGCTTATAAAACGGCTGATATCCTCGAGGAAAGAGTAATTTTACTGAGGACACGCTTTACACAATGGTTGAGCCGTGGTATTGTTCTAAACTGTAAGTAGAGGAGCACAGGTGGGTTAAAGGGTTTATGTGGCATGGAAAAGCACAGCGTTTGAAAATTTACAAACAAAGCTGCTTTTGATAGGATGCAAAAACTGGATAAAAAAGAGGAAGGTATGGTATTTACCTCAAAGAAGTGGAGCATGGTGCATAAATATTGCAATTGATTTTCTATTATTATATAAGATATAACTTAAGTGGTAGTAGGCAGAGCACATTGCTCACAGAACAAATGGTGGATGGGGTTGAGAGGTTCTGAAGTGGTGATTGCATACTAGTAGAGGTAGTTCGAAAGGTATCCCACGGGGTGAACCGATGACCTTGTGAGGGTTTCGAGAATCGAAAGAAAACCGGTCGTTGTAGTGACGCTTTATCATCATTATCACCATCATTTCAGTCGAAAGACGTCCACTGTTGGACATAGGCCTTCCCCAAGGGTCTCTACAACGACCGATCCTGTGCGTCTCGCATCCATCGCACTCCCGCGACTCTCACCAGGTCGTCGGTCCACTTTGTTAGGCCTTTCTACGCTGCGCTTTCCGGTACGCGAGTGACGCGTAGTGACGCTTAGGACAATTCTATGTCCAGCGGTGGACGTCTTTCGGCTAAAATGTTGAGGATGATGAAGATATAATAATTATGATATTACTATGTATTTTTTTTTTGGACGCAAGGGAACTCTGGGATCCTGTACGCAAGGCATAGAAAGAACGTGTCAGACTTTGACAGCCAAAAACCACACCTATGTTCTTTCTTTGCCTTGCTCTCGATTCGATCTAGAGCGGAAGAAGTCATGAGATAGTTTCCCACCTTAAAAAAAAGATTTTTTATTTAAAAAATAAATAAGTTAATATTCATGTAAAAGAAAACTGTGAATTATCCAAAACAAATACATTTACACTCAAAACAGTTCCACCGAATTTCGCTTTCACAAAATCTAAGTCTGTTCCGATCCAAATCTTCGAAACCAAGTACGTACCCAGCTCAGCTTAATCTCAAACTGGCTGAACCAATTTGTTCTCACAAGTAAGTAGTGTTCCGTACAACGTTCCTTTGTGATCGCTGTATACCGCTGTTTGCCACGATCCCCACATACATATTTATGTGTTTTTCTTCACGAACCCTACTGAAGCTGGTTCTATAAGCCTTTCGTTACCCGTGTGATTTATTCTCAAAAAAACTGTAAACAATAAATATTTATGCGGATGTAGGTTGTTGAGCTGATGTTCTGGTGAGGATTTAATGGCCGTAAGGTCGTGTTTTTTATTTATTTCACTCCTTCCATCTATTGCGAGCCTGCGCTTCTTTATTCCAGTACTAGAGAAATCTGTCCAGCCCCCCCAGCCAAGTTATAATCGTTTCGTTTCGTTGATCGCCTCCAGTCGGCCACGCCTTCTATTCCTTTGTTCTGATCAGGTGACTGAGCGTTGAGATGACGTCAGAATAAAGGAATCGGAGGCGTGGCCTACTCGAGGTGATCGACGAAAAGAGAATCGAAACGAAATGGTTGTAACTTGGCTAGGGGGGCAGTTTGTACCGCCATCTTTACACAATTAACCAACAAACAAACATTTTATTTAATCCATCATGCTTTCTTTTTTTTTGTTATTGATAGACTATTTGTGCGAGTCAGCAAAGGAAAGAGCTGTCCTCGGATTTTCACAGGGCTAAAAACTCAAAGTAAAGTATTATTCTTTTGTTTATTTTTAGACATTTTTTAATACACAAAAGCAAATAATACTAAAATGAAATGTTTTTCTGAAAACAGCGTTAAATTTTTCGTTTGGCGTTTTAATTAATTGTTGTGAAGAATATTGAGGGCGTGGTTGGGACGTCTCTCTATTTTCCTAATTACGTGCGTATAACAGCGGTGACGTCACATGTCGTGTACATCCTTTTTCTGTTACTTGTCAGCTTTCCCTTCCATCAGATAAAGTTCCAGCTTACTCAATTTTAACCTGTTTTTATTTACTACTAGCTTTTGCCCGCGACTTCGTCCGCGTAGAAGTCGAAAATGGTTTTATTAGGTTTGTGAGATACGAAAATATGGAATATTATTTATTATCTTCGTCGTCGATAGTCCATTGAATTATATGGCTAGCGATAATGTATCTTAAGAAAAAATATTATAGTATCTTAGCCGTGTGCAGCGCCCCTTAGTGGGCTCCACTGCGGGTGACGTAACCTACGACAAACTTATTATTTACGTTTGGTACAGTAATCGGGTCTAGGAATCGAACCGCAAAATTAAGTTTGTTTTTTATTGTATATACTTTTCCGGGATAAAAAGTATCCAGTGTGGTGCCCAGGATGTTAATCTATATACATATAATAAAACAGTAAAATTATTTTGTGTTGGTATTAATTGGCGCAAAAACTACTGAACCGATCCTGTTCAAATTTTGCATACATAATCCTTATAGGTCAGGGCAACTGATAGGCTATAAATTATCACGCTATTTGCTATGGGGGGTGAGCAATAATCCAAAATGTAGGTATTGAACGACATTTACCGCAAGTTCGATTCCCAGCTACAGTTAAAAATTTTGACATTATTTTGTCTTATTTTTTTGTATTAAAATAACTTTTACCAATTTTTCAAAATAAAATAGACATTTCTATTCGATATCTTCTAAATATTATGTAAAAACTAATCAAAACACATAATAAAACCAAAGCGGCGACTAAAATCACGTACTATAATGTTACATTATTCCATTTAGCTGCAAATTTAACTTCTAAAACGAAAATCATCACGCTATCATCGTTAGGGAGCCAACCAGTCAATTATGACGTTTATATAAGAACGTCTATTTTATGTCTTTAACGTCGAAGACCCCCATATGGCTTTCTTAGGGGAAATTTTTATTTTATTTTTTCACCGTGAATAAGATTTTTTATATATTTTTGCATGCTTACAATTTTTTTTATAAATATACGTATATAATATATCTGTAGAAATTTTTAGTGAAGTGCGTATTATTAAACTTTAACTTTAGAAATCGATGTAGATAACTTTTATACATTAAATTGTGTGTAACTTGATATATTACGCTTGGTATATTATGCTTTGTTTCATCGCAAAGAAACAAAGCATATGAAAGACAAACAAAGTTCAAAGTTTTCGAGAAGTAAAATATGACACCACACGCAACTCGCAACGCCATCTAAAGACTCAAAGTAGAAATAATGATGACAATGACGGTTGAACTTCATACTGAATTTGATAGATGGCATTGCGTATTTTACGTAATTTTCTGAGTGGCAGAAGAATGGCCATCACCCACGTTTACAGTTATGGTTAAACTGGTGTTAGACGGAGGCATTTTTAACAATCCTACTGCTTATTTTTATTATGTTTTTCCCATTATTGTAACAAGCTAATTGACCGTGATTATTCAAGGGATACCATCCAAAGACGATAAAAGTAAATACCTATATGTATTTAATTATTCATTTTAAAATAACACGGCCACATTTTCGGGAGGAGTTACAGGGTACCTTGCGTTGGATGGCCCCCAGGTGGACCGATGACCTGGTAAGGGTCGCGGGAATCCGATGAATGAGAGACTCACAGGACCGGTTATTATAGCGACGCTTAGGGAGGTCTATGTCCAGCAGTGGACGTCTTTTGGCTGAAATGATAATGATGATGATGGCACCTTTTTTTCTTTTTTTAAGGGTGGAAATCATCCAATGACTTTTCCCGCTCTGGTTGGAGCGGGAGGACGTGTCAATCTTTTACTGACTAAAACTACACCTGTGTCTATCACGACGCGCTGTTGAAGATTGGGCTCGGTCCGGTCAACTACCGGACGGCTAGGTACCCATTGCTCGACGTCCGGAAGCCCGCTTCTACCGTGGCTGGTAGTCGGGGTCGGAATCTCGGCTCGACGTGAGGCCGTTCGTTCCCTAACGCGTGCGGCCTCCGCCTTCGCTAGCATTACGGCTTTGCAGAAGGAGGCGACCGCCTGCCGTTACTCCTCGCTCTGGATCAGAGCCCGGCGCGAGAGGTCACTGACGCCGATTGCCTCCACGAGGACACGGCGGTGCTCCGCCCTAGCAGGGCACATCTCCACTGTGTCCTCCGGCATTATGGCACCTTGCGGATTAATAATGATGTGTTTTATTATTTAGTCACTGCTTCATATAAAACGGTATCGAATGTGTTTTTTGATCACAGTTTGACAACGTATGATGAATCTCAGATTCCTTGCAGCCTTACGTCGACATCTGGACATTACCTCCTTGCAGTGATTGGTGACCAACACTGGAAGAACCTTCTAAGGGAGGTCAGTCTCAGGGATAACACTAATCGGCTGCTACATTTGTTAACCGTAATATCAATGTTTTATGGATAAGCTCAGGATTGTTGTGGGTGTTTCGAACGGTTTCTGTTCTGGGTTCGGTTAAAAGTACCCTGATATTACCATTTTGTGAATCGTCTGGAGGACCCGGTGTAGCATGCGGTGGAGGTCTATCCATCCATCTTGAGTGAACCGCCGTGTCCTCATAGAGGCAATCGGTGTCAGTAATTTCTCGGTTTGGCCATCAATATGCGAGTTCGATGGAACGGGGATACACGCGCACAAGGTTTCGCCGAAGTTTATTCATAAGTTGGAGACTCTTCATAAGGTAGTTCCCAC
The DNA here is from genome assembly GCA_949316375.1 of Mythimna vitellina. Lineage (NCBI taxonomy): Eukaryota > Metazoa > Arthropoda > Insecta > Lepidoptera > Noctuidae > Mythimna > Mythimna vitellina. The sequence goes on from OX438708.1 coordinate 14,930,470, forward strand.
TATGGAAAAAACATTTGTCTTATATACGGGGACGTCTATTAAATACACACCAAAATATCCTAGGTAAATGAACAAGTAATTCTAACGCTCAAAATGATCAAACTTCAACAATCAATGCAAGCATGTTCTCGCAAGTTCTTCATAAGTACTGTTGTGGAAGAAGATAGTTGATGATTTATTTAATCCTTTATGCACAAATGTACAGCGACGGACTTAATGCCTGCCGGATGATGATGGTAGTTTTTGGATTCACTTAAGGCTTTTCACTATCAGTGCACGTTATCCAGCTGTAGGTCGGTGTCCCGATTATGCTCTTTCGTTTACCTCTACCAAAGCTGTCTAACTGCTTAAACTCTTCAGTGAAACGTTATTGAGGCGAAAATTGTTATGGGAGATAACTCTTTCGATCAATCTTGCAGCCCTAGCAGACATCGGCCCTAGAGGGCCCTATCCATTTGCTGAAATCTCTTTGAGTCGCGCGTAGAATACTACGCGCCGTCGATTCAGGACTGCTTTGACCAGACGGCCGGACAGCACCACCGCAATCCCGTGTTTGCGATGGCTGGGAATTGCCTTGCGGCTTTTAACACCCGGAGCGTCCCTTGCAGCGACCGCTGAGGAGTCAGGATGTCCTATCCCTCATAGTTTCAGCCACCTTCTTTGATCGTAGTGCTTCACTGAAGGAGGCTACTGGTTGTCAGTTTCTCTACCAATCGCCCCCATAAGGACAAGGCGGCGCCGGCGCTCCGACCAAGCGGGACTGACTTCCACCGTATGCTCCATCGTATTCTCCGGGCGATTAGCACAATGGTGAGACCCGAGTGTTTCTTCCCGCTGAATTCGACACGGATACCTTCCGAAATACCCACAACCGGTGAGTCCTGCACAAAAAGAGGATGCCGTGACGCCTCTGTAGACATATAAACCAGAAACATACATATGCCCATGCATACATATGCCTTTTCCCTTGGGATAGTCAGAAATGACAACTGCTACGACACATACATGCTCTTTCTATTCATTGACGGTCATACATTTGGATCTGGACGAGTACATAACATGTTTCCTCAAGGTAATTTGCTTATTTAACCGACTTCTAAAAAGGAGGAGGTTCTCAATTTGGGTATCCGCTTATTAACCGTTTTATGTTAAAGCACAATAAATAATTGTGATGCTTTCGGAATGAATTGCAAGCACAGAGTGATTGTACAGTTTTACGAACTTACGTTACGCGGACGAAGTCGCGGGCAACAGCTAGTAAAGAATATATACCAAGTTTCATCGTAATCGAACCGGTAGTTTTTGCGTGATGCCTGAACAAACAGACAGACAGGCAGACAGCCAGAATTTTTTTAATCACATTTTTGGGTTCGGTGTTGGTCTAGTAACACTCCCTGCCGTTTTTTTTTTTGATATTTTCAATGTACAGAATTTTCACGTCTAGATTTATTATAAGTATAAATTTTTGATTTTGGGTACGGTTACTTTTTGCTATAGACCAAAAGCTTTCAGGTTTCTTTACCACGTCACTAACATAGACTTTACCAACAAGAGTGTTCTGAACTAACAGTGCTCACGAATTCTGCTTGTCCAGAAATGGACTAACAAATGAGTAATTACCTACATTCGGACGCTAACAATTGAGAAGTAGGCTGCTAGCTATTTCTGGATCTCTTTCATCTTGTATGCAAAATACTTTCTGACGTTTCATTTTACATTCTGTTTCGATGTTATTTTTAGACCGGACGCGCGTAGGCTTGGGGATATTTTTAGGTCGGTTTGAGGTGTAAGATTTGTTGGCTAATTTGATGGTTGAAGTTAAACTATATATTAAAAAGGCGAAATGTCTGTGTGTGTTTGTATGTTTGTTACTTCTTCACGCTCGAACGGCTGAACGGATTTCGATGAAATTGATGCATGGGTAGATAATGTCCTGGAATAGCACATAGGTTAAGCATAGGCCATATGCAAATACCGATGCCTACCTACGATTAGGATTACTGATAGTAGAAATTTCTTTAAAAAAACATTATCAAAGTGCATTTAAATGAGTAAGTAAGTAATATATGGTATAATTACAAAATCTCTAATATTTACAAGATATAAAAACTGAATCTATAATTTTATTTGACATAACGATCAGTTAATATAATAAACGATAATTTTCAAATAACAAATTTTTATAAGCATAACATACATTGACTATTAAATCTTTATACATACCACTTAAAAGACATAAAATTTATTTAGATCTGGATTGGGTTAAGTTAAAAGCCATCATAATGGTATAATCCAGATGATTCACTAATATTTGAAGCGATCTGGCCTTCGCGCTTTTACTCACTGTATTCTGGTCACTATTCTAACCTAACCCACATGATTGCTTCGATCGCTCGCCATCGCGTTCTAATAGGCACTATTCTAACCAGCCCCTCTAGCCAAGTTACGAACGTTTCGTTTGCGTCGAACGACTCGAGTAGGCCACGCCTCCGATTCCTTTGTTCTGACCACGCGACTGAGCGTTGAGATGACGTTGGAACCAAGGAATCGGAGACGTGTCCTACTCGAAGCGTTCAATGCAAACGAAACGATCGTAACTTGGCTAGGGGGGGCTGACCTTATCCAGATCTGTAGCCGCATTATATTACAGTAACGTTTTTCAACACGCCGCGCAACTTGTAATACTAAACGTGTGTTAAACGATATAGCTACGTCAAATATATATTATAAACGATAGACCTAATTATTTTCGATGAAATAAACTTTATATCCATTATCGTTATACGAAATAAGTTTTAGAGTATATAAATTTTATATGTAAAGAAATTATACCAACATTTGGTATATCTCACGTTTATTATATCTTGTGAATTTTATTGAAATGAAAATATATCAAATGACTTTATGAGAAGCTCCCCATTTTTCCATTTACATGTGCTAGGTAAATGATTAATCTTGTTGCCTTTGGATTATCAAATCATTAGTAGAAGAAAAATTACCTGAATACTGCATTCTTATGATTCTACTTGGTGGCGTCCTTCTAGTCACGGACTTACAGAAGGTCAATTCCTTCCAATTTTCTGTCTCCGCTTGTATCTTACTATTGCTGGCAGGGACAAGTTTCACCCGGAGAGCTATACACCTAGAGCTCGCACCTACATGAAAGTAATGTCTCTAGCACATTTGCGCCACTAGACATCTTTGTAGAGTAACACAGGCACTAGCGACGTGTAAATCTTGGCTCAATGCCAACAGCTCCGTTGTCTGTTTCTCGACTAAGTATTTTCTTACACAACCTTTCCAGACAAATTGTTGGCTCTCATATCAGCTTTTTCTACCACTCTTGAACTATATGTTACAACACTTTATGAATCGTATTGCCAACAGAATGACTCTGAAACTCAGCTGGTGAATAGCGCTGCCAACCTTCAGCTGTTTATTCTATGTTCTGTGCTCCAAGATTTACGGGAATTGTGGTTTTCAGACGTGTTAATAGGGTAGAGTATATTTCGGTACGGGGTTTGTTTGTACTAATATTATAAAGAGAGAAGTTTTGTTTTGATTTTTGATTGTAATGGATTAATACAAAAACTACAATGGTGTTACCATGATGTGTTAAAATGCGAGAAAGGGGGATGGAGCTATACACTCTACATAGATGTGAGAGCAGTGGTGCCCGAGTGGTAACGGCCGTGACTTATGAGTTGCAGATCGCGGGTTCAAACCCAGCCAGGCGCATTACTTTGTGTAATTTATTTCATCACCACTGCTCTCAAAACGGTGAAGGAAAATCTCGTGAGGAAATCGACATGTCCTAGAACCAAAAATTCGAAGACATGTGACATTAACCAATCCGCACTGGGCCCGCGTGGTGGATTACGGCCCATTCCCTCTCCTAAAGAGGGTCTGGGTCCCAGCAGTGGGAACATTAAAAAGGCTGATTATGCTTTGCTATGTTATGCTAACCTATATAGCTCCATCTCTTTAACAGTTCAGCTTAGGTTCCAAAATGAAATGCGTTAAGAGGTCGCTGAACCGATTTAAAAAAACCGCCCATCAATAGAATGCTATTTTATCATTGAGTGATATACGGACGCGGCGATGTCGATAGCAGATGCTAGTATTTCATTTTGAAGGTTTTCTGCCCTCATTTTATGATCGTGTTTGTCACAGACTTTGACGTAGTATAGTTTCATTCGCAGGGCATATTAAAACATATCTGAAAGTGCTGTCAATTGTCAGCATAATTAACGAGGTCCATCAGAGCCGATGGCTAGGGCTGCGGGATTGTTTGAGAGACTTCCCGCAGCACTAGACGCATAGGGCAACTTAAAGGATACAGGTAGGCTTTAGTCAGTAAAAGTCTGACCTCGCTCCACCCTGAGTAAAATAAAAATAATTATTCCACAACTTTGACACAACGCCATCTAGTTCCAAACTAAGCAGAGCTTGTGCTATGAGTACTAGACAACTGATAAACATGCTTATATATTTCTAAACACATACTTATTATAGATAAATTACACCCAGACATAGAATAAATGATCGTGCTCATCATGCAAACGTTTGTTTTGGGTGGAAATCAAACCCACGACCTCTAGCATAGCAGTCAGGGCCACTAACCACAGATCAATAGACCAATTTTATGACTTCCCACCCTAAAACAAAAAGTAGAACGTAGGCTATAGTCAGAAAACTTTTCCTATAGTTTTGCCAATCTCAGCAAGTTGAGGGCCAGCTGCATCTCAAATATTGGTCCCAATTACACAACAAATTGTTCACAGTTTCACACGCAATTTCAGCACATCGACCAACTTCACCAACTTCGTACAAAACTTACTATCACATAGGTAGTTACAGTTCATTGGTACAAGTAGGTAAATTACCAGTTTACAGTGGGTTCCCTAACTAGTGAAGTTGGGGCAATGTTAAAACTCGTTATGGGGACGCAATCAGTTGCACTGACGCTACTGTCGAGGACGGAAAGATTGCCCGCGGAAAAGTGGGTTACGGTGTACGAGAGAAGTGACAGCGGGGATCGACGATATTTTGGGGAAACTTTTGTTTCTTACCTGTGGTTTTTTTGAACCTTTCGTGAAATATAATAATGTTTATTTTGCCAAAAAAATGTACAGCAATTTTCATACATGGTGTTTTTTTTTTGGTTGCGATAATTATCTTATGACAAATCCCGCCTCTTGGGCGGAGCGGGAGATAGTTTCAGACTTTTACTGACTAGAAACCCGGGGCCCTGTTCCTTCTTTGCCTTCATCCCAGGGCCCCGGGTTTCACTTTCACACTACCAGTAATACATATGGTGGTGCGGTAAGTATTTCTTCTTCTTCTTCTTCTTCTTGCCGTTTTCCCATATTAATTAGGGTCGGCGCAACACAGTTTATTTTTTTTATTTGGTTAAATATCGATGTGAGTACGGTATTTAATATAGGTACCTACTATTAGAAGGGAATTCCTCTGATAGCCAAAATACAGGCTTTGCCTAGTTTGACTATAGATGCTACTATAATTTACCTTATAAAAATCTTACCACACCTAAAGGGGTGCCCAAACGGTTGCAAACTAGTGTTCCAACTTGGTATTTGGCCGTGGAAGTGTTTGTTGGATATTGGTTGAAAGGTTAAAACTCTCTGAACGTAGCTGCCTGGAGACTCGGTAAGTTCCACGTCGATGAGTTCAATATCAATCTCGTGAACCCCTCCCGAGTTTTAATTTCCTGGATCAGCATATGTTTGAATTCAGCATAATTTCCGTATTTGATGAGTAATAATGTAGGTCTATTTTTTCACATTCATATTTTGTAATTTCTCAGTTTCATCAGCATACCTTATAATATATCCAATGCTAGAACTTAGGCTTCTTTTATTCGAGAGCAAATGGGTCATAATCCAATCATCATCATCATCATCATTTCAGCCGAAGGACGTCCACTGCTGGATATAAGCCTCCTCCAAGTGTCGCCACAACGAGCGAACTTGTGCGTCTCACATCCATCGTATTCCCGCGACTCTCAACAAGTCATCGATTCATCTTGTGGGGCCTTCTAACGTTGGTGCTCGGTCGCCACTCTAAAACATTTCTGCCCCATCAACCATTCATTACCATTCAATACCCCGTGGTTTTCTACATCTATGAGTATTCCTGAGTGGCGTAGGCTATATTTTTTGCATTTTTGCACGCATTTTAGGCTATATTGTATGCGGCAGTTTATAATACACGGGGTACTGAATTATGAGAGAGGTCCTTGTGCAGGTTGCCGAAAAAGAAAAAGAAAGAAAAAAAAATTTTGACACAACACAAGGCAAACACACAACAGTTAAGTAAAGGCGAAACCAAAATAAGGAGCAATGAGCACAGTTGTGTGCCTCACGGTTGCACCAAAATACGTCCAGTTAAGAAAGTGGTGATAAAACTAAGGGCTATATTTCACTGCGACACCATGGCGGCGCGATCAATTGCGCCGCCATGGTGTCCGTAAGCTACCAAAATAGACACCATAGAAACACCAGAGTCGCTACACCACACCAAGACAGTATCAAAATGGACCTTAAGTGCACGCGTCCGACTTGGTCGCGTCGCCAAATTGGTTGCGCAACTACACGGACACCAGGTAAGTAACTCTATGCAGAGCTGTATGCATTTTGTTGGTAGCGGCGACTGGTCGCGCCGCCATGGTGTCCCGGTGAAATATAGCCCTAAATTACACAAAATAAAGCGCTTGCCTGGGTTTGAACCCATGACATACAACTCGTAAGTCGGACCCGTTGTCACTGACCTGCCACTGCTTTATGTGTGTACGCTCTTCAATGTGAGTTTTGATTAATATTTATATAAGTAACTTACATACTGATTTGGCTACTGACATTACATCAGAACATCGAACCACAAGACGTACGGCGTTGCGTCACCGGTACATGGTGGTCATCTCACCCTTACGCCCAAAACTTTTTTGGAACTCATTCCTTGTGCGTCCTGTTTTCTTATAACTACACCGTTCTTTAAATCAAGAGTGAATAGGCTTCTTCCAGGCAAGCTTCTATCATCGCTTATCATCAGGTGAGAGAGTGGTCAAATGCGATCATAGAACTAATAAAAAAAAAGGATATTCGCCAAAATCTCCCACCTCGGACCACACATAATCCGCAGTGATTTCAGTAACAGTGGCGTGGCACAGCGTACATATAACTACTCGTCGCACAAGCCACTCGTTCCAGGGGTTATTATCCGAGGGTGTCACCCGAGGGTGTCACGACCTAGGGGTGTCAAACTCGCTGGCTACAGAGAATCAATTCGCCTCTGGTGTTGCGGGTTACACCGTGAAAATAGAACCCTTTAAGTGAGGCGTCTCGCGTCGTTCAAAGGGTTTGTTATATTTGGGAGTAAATTTTATCGTAAATCAAAATAGTACTAATTTTACAGAAACTTAAATCTATGGATACAAAATCTACCAGTTAACCTTAGGAAAAATGAAAAAAAAAAAAAACAAAGAAATGGAATGTAAATTAAGAAGTGCTGAAAAGAATACTGAGCGAAAATTTATTGTGTCTGGATATTTGCTTAAAGAAGAAATTTTTTTAATATTTTCTATAAAAGACGCTCTTTTTATATCATTTCTCCCCTTGAAAAATAATGTGAATATCGTCACGGCGGTGCTCCGCCCAAGCGGAGCCTCCAACTTGTTACCCGGGCATTTCTACCACCTGAATTTGATGCAGGATCCTCACGAACTTACCATGTCCGGTGAGGACTTGCGTCATCATGCGGAAAGTGAGGACACTGTGACGCCTCTTCAGTGTGAGAGGGGATGACGTGCTCAAAAATACTTATAAGTTCAGGAGAAATATTAATCTATTACGTTTCGTATTAGAAATCTTTTTCTTCGTTTGTCCCACCGACCATTAGTGTAATGGTATATTGAAATATGTTTTATCCGTACTGCTAACAGGAGGGTGATATTTTTAAAATAATATATTTTCGTCTCCATTGTTATCAAGAAACAGGAGGGTCTAAAATAGGGTGCCTCTGTGGAAATGTCATAGGAAAACAAGCTTATTTGGGGTGAATTTAATAAAAGATTTTCATATGTTTTCTGTGGGGTATTTTAAATTTTAATTAAAATGCTGGGCTTTTGATCCGTGAGCAATAATTTCACAGAATATAAATTCATTTAACTACCTCAAAAATACACAAACACATACACAAACACGAACACACACAGACGCACATAATTATGTAAAAATATTAGAATGTAGCTAAGGTGTATTATTTGGATTGTTGTTTTGTGGAGTTTTGTTGATTTATGTCATAAAAAGCGAGCTTATCTCGCCATCAAATTGTAAAGTTTGAAAAAGAAAACAACAAAACTATTAAAGACATAAATTTAAAAAAAAGTGGTATTCTACTTACAAGAATGGAAGCACGCATGGTTGGGCGCAGTGGTTGAGCGATTGGTTATTGTGCTGTGACTCACGGATTCGATTTCATACGGAATAAAAATTTGTATGAACTAGAGATAGTAATTCCGGGTCTGGGTATCTGTAGTTTACATGTTTGTGAACTGATGACGTTTGAGACATTTGCTGCCTAATACTGCATAAACATTAGAATGCGTTACATCTACATTGTAATTGAAAATAAAGTGACTGAATTCAGTACCTATAAAAAAATAAAAATATTTTTTTGCCGCGAAATGCTGTTATATGTGATAAAGTAGCATTTTATTGGTGAAAAAAAAAATTTAAATCGATTATATTATTTAAGTTTATCTATATTTATAAAAGGAGAAACTGACTGACTGACATATCAACGCACAGCCGAAACTACTGGGCCTAGGAACGTGATAAATGATATTTATTTTGTAAGTCGGTTTAAAAAACACTTTTACACGTCAATTTTTTTTTTCGTCATTTTAAACTAGCTGAGGCCGGTGTTTCCTAGCTGACTACCCTGAGAACGGTGAAACGTCTCCTAGAAAGAAGGCCTGAGTCCCAGCTGTGGGAACATTAAAAGGCCGATTATAGTATATATGCTAACAATATAAATAATAAAATTATGTCTGTAAGACTAGTGGCAGCTACAGGAATTTTCCTCGTATGTCAGTTTTCCTTCAAAATCTGTTGCGTGAGATGCAAGACGTATGCGGAGAAAAGAAAATACAGACGGTGATTTTGTTTTGTGCTAAGTATTTAGAGACTAGAGAATTATTACTTTCGCTCTGGGTGGAGCGGCGTGTCATACTTTTACTGATTAAAATCCACCTGTGTTCCTTTCTCATGAAAATGTCAGCAAATCGTAGGGGCCTAGCAGGGTCAAAGCCTACTTGGGCCATGGGTAGTGTGAAAACGAAACCCGGAGCCCTGGGACGAAGGCAAAGAAGGAACAGGAATGGGTTTTTAGTCAGTTAAAGTCTGACACTATCTCCCGCTCCGCCCAAGAGCAGGATTTGACATCAGATGATTTTCCCAGAAAAAAAAAACCTGTGTTCCTTTAGTAACCCTTTGTGATCCAGGGTCGGGTTTCAATATTCCCGCAAAAAGACTAGAGACTTATAAGACGATGGGGCGGCGAGTAGGAACTAGTTCAACATATATTTTGTGTTTCGTGTCTCATTTGTCAATAACAAGGCGTCACAATATTTGAATTTCATCTGACGAGGGTGCTTTTTCTGTTTATTTTGCGCGCATTCCTCACGCGATCAGCCTATAAATTGATATTAAATTTTGCGCACACAATCTTGTTAGGGACTACATTCTTCTGCTTTGGAATTTAATACTTGGTATAATTGGCTGATCGGAATGTAGGCGGATTTGATTCACGTGTGTCCCAATAAGCAAGATTACTATTACTTTCTAAGGCCCGGCGCCCATTATCGGCATCGGCAAGGAAAAGGATCCTTCGGCATCCCTAAACGGATCCTTCGGCATCCCTAAAAGGATCATTCGGTATTCCTACATCCAAGAGCTCGGTGTTGAAAACTATGCCTTGGCATGTATGTAAGGATGCCGAAGGATCCTTTTCCTTGCCGATGCCGATAATGGGCGCCGGGCCTAAGTTGTCATCGCCATAGCCATATCGCAACTAGCTTTTTTATGGCTTCTCTCGCTCTTGGGCGGAGCGCGAGGACTTGTCAGACTTTTACTGACTAAAACTCATTCCTATATTCCTACTTTGCCTTCGTTCTAGGATCCCAGAGTCCTCTTTCACACAAATAGTGGCCCCAATAGGCTTCGACAATTCTGGGCTCTTACGGTTTTAATGATATCTCCTTGAGGCACGCATGGAACACTACGCGCTATTGACGACTCGGGCTCGATCCGGACGGTTAGCGACGGCCAGGTAGCGAGCTGGCTATTGCTCGCCGTCTACAAGCCCTCGCCTACGGTGGCTGGAAGTCGAGGTCCAGATTCCAGTGGCTGCGGCGTGAGGAAATCTGCCCCCCTAGCCAAGTTACAATCGTATCGTTCGCGCTGAACGCCTCGAGTAGGCCACGCCTCCGATTCCTTTGTTCTAACGTCATCTCAACGCTCAGTCACGTGGTCAGAACAAAAAATCGGAAGCGTGGCTTACTCGAGGCGTTCGGCGCGAACGATACGATTGTAACTTGGCTAGAGGGGCTGTGCCCTCACGTGTGCGGGTGGCCGCATAAGTGAGATAAAGACATTTTTCGTGTTCCTAATTCGATCCATAATATCTAATAATAAAAGTGGGTCTATCGAACAACAATCCGGCAGTTTCCAATTATCCTGCGACATTATGCGTAGTTAACAAGCAGCTACTTGATTAATACGTTCGTTATAAAAGTCTTGAAGCGAGTTGGGCGCGTCAGTAAGTGGCGCGCGCCAGGAGTGCCTGTTGGCAGTGCGCCCAGTTTGGCATCACTCCCAGATTGCGCCCACATCGCGCGGCGCCCGCCAACCAACTACTATCAACAATCACTCGTATTTATGAAACTTTTGCTAATGTGAAATGTTTTTTTTTTAAGTGTACTTTACGACTGCAATGCCAGCCGATGTTAAGCAGTGATGCAATCGTTGATGGTGAAGCGCACAAGTTTATTAAGACCCTATTCACTCTAGCCTTGAAGACACCTAAATTATGTGTTGTAGTTGTACTATTACTGATCAATCTATCGACATAAAAGGAGAAACTGACTGACTGACATATCAACGCACATTCAAAACTACTGGGACTAGAAACATGAAATTTTGCACAAGGTTTCGTTGTACGATGTAGGCGAGCACTAGCTTAGCATAGCATAGTCGGCCTTATAATGTTCCCACTGCTGGGACGCAGGCCTCCTCTCTAGGAGAGGAAATGGGCCGTAATCCACCATGCGGGCCCAGTGCGTGTTGGTGGATGTCACATGTCTTCGAAGTTTTGCGCGAGCACTAAGAGAGGATTTTTCAAAATTCACCCCCTAAAGGGATGAAACGGGGGTCCAAAATTTGTATGGAGAAACCTATTTTCACTCAGGCAAAGCCGCTGGCATAAGCTAGTGTCTTATATTTCTGCCTTTAAATCTATTTTGTATCTTATTATATTTGAATATTATAAAGCCGTGTACCCGGTGGCTTTTCTACCGGTAAAATGACGGTCTTAAGTCCCCTATTTATCCCTTTTGGGCACCAGAAGTGTTCAAAAGAGTCACATCGGTCCTGAAAAGTAAGGACTACAGAAGAAACACGAATGGGTTTTAGTCATTAAAATTCTGACACTTCCCCACGCTCCACCCAGAGTGCTAGAAGTTAATTTATAATTTCCCATCCTTTAAAAAAGACAAAAATCCTTCTTTATTATTTTTTTTTATTGTCAGGCAACTAAGGCTTCTGAAACGAAGACTCGGCCCTGGTACGAAAGGCAACGAAGGAATAGGAGTGGGTATTTAGTCAGTAAAATTCTGACACTATCTCCCGCTCCGCCTAAGAGCGGGGGATGTTATTAGATGATTTTCCCACCGAAAAAAAAGGCACAAAAATAAAATATATTACAATCTTATAAACAAAATAAACTTATACATATTAAAAATATCACAAACGATAATTATACACGTAACATCGGCGTCGTGTTCCGCTGCGTGGTGTCACGTAGCCGTCCTCGTAAACGTCGATACACGACACCTTTCGGCCAAAAGTCCTCTCTCAAAAAGGTATGTAGATGGTGGCTTGGAACTCGTATCACGAACGACTTGAAATTGGTGTCATGGCGCGAATCCAGCCTTTCGATCCTCAGAGTTCAGTTGTTCTTTATCTTCATATAGTCCACGACTTCCTCAACCTTCGTACAGCAATGCAGACGCGAAATATGCAGCTGCGTTGTAGGAACAGCAGGACGCAGCAGCATATTTGGTCCACTCGGTGGGTTACCGCACAGGTTACGGGAACAGGGCTTCTTCTTATTCTTTTCTACTCGAGTGAAACCCTCTTCATCAACTTGGCCCGTTTTGGCAAGGAGCTACAGACTGTAGTCAGGGTAGGTTGAGAACCTGTTTTCACCTTGTCAACTTTATGTTGCCAATTTTCATGCTGAGAGACCAAGTATCACCACGGCTATGGATAGCAAAGGGTAATAAAAAGGAATATGTGTATAAGTTTCCACCCTCAAAAAAAGTGGGTAATTTATCAAAAATCTCTCTCTATGTTGGTCCTTTTGAGCCAATTTTCATGGTAAAATACCAATTTATATATATTCCGTTAAGTTTATATTACGCTCATCATAATATATGAACAGTCATTAAATGAGTTTAGATTTTTAGGGTTCCGTACCTTAAAAGGAAGAAACAGAACCCTTGCAGGATCACTTTTTTGTCCGTCAGTCTATCTGCCCTTCAAGACCCTTTATCTCAGGAACGCATGGAGGTATCGAGTTGAAATTAAAATCTACATACTCAGGTCTGCGGTCCCTTGAAGTTGTGAATCAAACTTCTGAGTTTACAAAAAATATATACTGCCGTTTATGTCGCAAAAAATACTTTCAAAGGAATCAAAATTCATAGGGTACTTACCGTTGACCCAGAATCCTGAAATTTGGCATAAAGCTAGGTCTCATAGCCCAAGTATAGGAAAAAATCTGAAAACGGTAAATTTGTAGTTACGTCACAAAAATTTTTTTTTTGCAATTCGAAGAATCATCGTGACTCAATTCGAGAATTGAACTATTTTCATAGGTAAGTTTGTACGGAACCCTCAGTGCGCGAGTCCGACTTGCACTTGCCCCATTTTTTGAATATTCAATAATTTAATTTGATGAGAAGCCATAAAGCGACATTTAACGAACGAACGCTTACACCAGATGCGTAACGTGACAGGGTGCTACCACAAAGAAAAAGTATGTTTGTTTTTGGAGAGAATTCTTTAAATATCTCCCCCCACTCTCGGTGGAGTGGTGTCAGAGTTTACAGACTTAAACTAACCTGTGTTCCTTTAGTTGCTCTTTGCGTTCCAGGGCCTCGAACAATCCCACAGAGAAGAAAATGTTCCAAAGAAATCATCAAATGGCGAGGATGTGTCAGACTTTTACTGACTAAAATCACACCTGTGTCCTTTAATTGTCCTTTGCGTTCTAAGACCACGGGTTTCCTACTTAGAAAATCCCCGTGACTCTAGCGGGCATCGTCCTTGGCTGGGCCTTTATGGTTTGCTAATATCTTTTTGAGGAGGGCGTGGATCACTACGTACTGTCGACGACTTTGGCTCGATCCAGTGTATTACCGGACGGCCGGAGCTGGTGGCTGGTAGTCAGGGTCGGGGTCTCGGCGACTGGGGCGTGAGGAAATCTTTCCTTCACGCTCCAGACCATAGCCTGTACCAGGACTCGGCGCGACAGGTTGCTGCTCCCACGAGGACACGGTGGTGCTCCATCCAAGTGGGGCACACCTTCACCTTATGCTCCACCGTGTCCTCCGGGCGGTCCTCACAAGGTGTCGCCCGGATGTTTCTTCCGCACGAGTCAAGTGCAGGAACCTTCCGAATTTACCATGGCCGGTGAGGACCTGCGTCATGCGGAAGGTGTGAACGCCGTGACGTCTATCCAGCTAATCCTCGAAGAGGGGACTTACCGTCATAATTATGTCGTGCCCAGACTAGGGGTAAAAGGGTGAAACACGTACTCCATAACGTAACTGGTTTTAACTTCCAAAGTAGCATGTAACCTTTACATTAAAACAACGGCATCAGATTACCATAATCGCTTGTTATTTTGCATAGCGCAAAGCTCGTAAAATTCCCTTCTTTGTGTACTTTTATTATTGGAATTTAAAATTCGAATCCAATTTTATTTTTCGTTTTCAAAATGGCCGGTGCTTGAAAGTGACAGCATGGAGTTATGAGATTTTAATTTTAATTGTAGAATAACTTTAGTGTTTTAATTTTAATTGTAGAATAACTTTTGTTTTAATTTTAATTGATGTTAACAGATTTTTTTGGATAACCTTTGGAAGGTGACTTTGCGTTGTAATTTAGTCTGATTTAAAATTATAGTACCTTATGTTCGAATAAGTCAGGTATCTATATACTTTTTTTTTACATAGGGAGTCATCAAAGGATTTCTCTCGTTCTGGGTGGAGCGCGGAATGGAGTATTAGACTTTTACTGTCTAGAACTCTCGGTGATCCTTCAGTGGCCCTTTGCGCTGGTAAATCTTTCGAACAATCAGCAAGCATCGGTCCTATCGTAGAGGCCCAGCAGGATCAAAGCCTACTGGGGTCAAGGGTCTGCTTCTGAAAGGAAGACTCGGCCCCGGTACGAAAGGCAACGAAGGAACAGGAGTAGGTTTTTAGTCAGTAAAAGTCTGTCACTATCTCCCACCCCGCCCAAGAACAGGGGATGTCATTAGATGATTTTCCAACCGAAAAAAAAACAAACATCGGCCATAACTGGCCTCGAAAATCTTCCTGACATCTCTTTGAGGTGCGCGTGAAACACAACGCGCTGTAGACCCGGGTGTGGTCTTTTCCCAATAGCTGGACGGCGAGCTATCTATTGCTCATCGTCTGCTAACCCGCGCCTACTCACCTACCCGCCCCAACGCTCGGGGCATCTCCGGTGGGATGGATATGCTAGCATCTAGTTATATTTAATTATATCTCAAAGTTTAAAAGCATTTTAAACCGAGTACAAATGCTCTCTGAATATGCTTTGTGACTTAATGAATCGTGGCTTTTGCTAATGGTTGCTTTGTGAAGTCATTTACTTCAATTGTGTTCGCATTTAAAATGATAGTTGATATCTAGGTTAATAGCTCTTATTTATATTCATACGTACTTTTTATACTCCTACAAGGTGGGCCGATGACCTGGTAACGGTTGCGGGAGTACGATGGATGCGAGACGCACAGGATCGGTCATTGTGGCGGCACTTGGGGGAGGCCTATGTCCAGCAGTGGACGTCTTTCGGCTGAAATGATGATGATGATGATGATGTACTTTTTATTGTACTTACATACAACATTCATTATAGTTTGTATTGGTGAATTCACAATTGGCGCTTTGGTTAAGCGAATTACTTCAAAGATTCAAAGCATTTTATTTCAAATAAACCATTCACAGGTAGGGAATCAAATACCGCATCAAAATTACGATCCCGCAAGCCTGCGAGATTGAAGTAATCAGTCCCGCGGATCCTGCGGTATTTTCGGGATTAGGATTTCTTAAATATTTTTTTCGTTTTAAGTAGTAATATACAAAAACCGATCTGGGTCTTGGTTCAGGTCATAGTCCGGAGTAAAAAGGAATGGGAGGCGGTCGCTTCCTTGTGCGAAACACTAATGTTAGCGAAGGAGACGACCACACGCGTGAGGGAATGAACATCCTCATACCGGTACATAGTAGACATCCCACCCATACGTACAAAGCGTTTTGGGAAGACATTTATTGTGCTTACTGCTAAGGAGTGGTATTCCCTGCCGGAGTCTGATGTGTTTTCTGATAGCTATAACTTAGGGGCCTTTGAGTCAAGAGTGAATAAGTTGCTCCTAGGCAAGCGTGCTCCATCGTCGACCATATCATCGCTTACCATCAGGTGAGACGATGGTCAAACGTGAGCCTATCAAAATTAAAAAATAGAAAAAATTAAAAAAAACCTCGCTCAAAAAGCTCTCTATGGAGAAGAATGTCGTGAAACTCCACATAAATATTTGTATGGCCTTCACATAGTTGTTTCGGGTCTGGCTGGGTGTCTTGTGTATGTGAGTTTATACTATCTCTAGCTTCTGCCCGCGGCTTCACTCGCGTGAATGTAGGTTTCTCCATACAAACTTTGGACCCCCGCTTCATCCCCTTAAGGAGCGAATTTTGGAAAGTCCTTTCTTAGTGCTAGCTTAAGTCATAAAAGGAAACCTTGTGCAAAATTTCACGCTCCTAATCCCAGTAGTTTCGCCTGTGCGTTGGTATGTCAGTCAGTCAGTCAGTTTCCCCTTTTATATATATATAGATAATATGTTTACGAAAGCTCTTACGTTACAAGAATCATTCCTATTCTATATCTATATTTATAGTCTATGGCTAGATCTGTGGTGGTATGGGGATATAAATCTGCTTAAACTTTCGAAGGTTAGAGCAACTTATGCTTGATCCTTTGAAAGTTTTTTTGAATATATTGCAAGCTATTACGAGAATTGCTTCTCCTGCCTCCGGATTTCTATTTATAGAGTAGAACTCGGAACACACTTCAGTCTATTTTAAGTTTCAATCACAAACCCTCACATATTTAAACTTTAAATCAAACGTCAGCAAACAAACCTGAATGAAATCACAAACTTAGAATTGCGTTCAACGAACTGTTACAAAAGTTCAGTGTAACATAATTTTTCATCTGTCATAGTGGACGGAGTCGCAGAGTTCCCTCAACAAAGGGGATTGGAGGCCCCGACTGGGGCCGAGGGCGACTGCCTTTGTTTAAACAGGGACCCAAAGGGGCCCGTCGCCTTTGTCAAAAGAGCTAGCTGTTACCTATTGCAACTTATGTAGTCTTAGTCTAGCAACGTTAAAGATAAAATCTTTTTAGTAAAGAATTTTTTCTTCATCGAATAAAACTAAAGTCTCGTAGTTTAATATTTAAAATCTAGCATTTACTACATGCATAACTTGCCTTATAATGTCCCCACTGTTAGTACTCAGGCCTTCTCTCAAAGAGAGTGAATGGGTCGAATTCACTACGTGGACCCAGTGAGGGTTTGAGGATATGATATGTTTTCGATTTTTGTTTATTCTAGGACATCGACATGTCTTTTCTGGTATTATACTTCACCGTTTTGAGAACAGTGGTGATGAAATGAATTACACAAAGTAAAGTATCTGCTTGGCTTTGAACTTATGACGTACAACTGAAGTGATGCTCAAAACTCTTTCGGTTCTCTCACTCATAGATTCATCATCATCATTTCGTCATATCACGATCATGATGGCTCTGATAGAGAGTGATTGAAATATGAACCACAAAACCTCAACAATGACGTGCACTTACACGGAGTCCTACGTGAGTGATTCAACGCGATGCGGCGGCTCTGTCCTACGAGCGGCGCCGCTTCAGCCACCATTTATATAAAACAAGTCACCGCACCGCAAGAGTTCGCGCGAAAATATCAAACAGACTGCCCGCCACCGCATCGCTCATCGCCACACCGCACCCACGTGTGGTTGGTCACCGCAATAACGTATCTAGTGTTTGTTCCATTCCCGCTGCATTGCGTAGAGATCGCAATCGCTTTGAATTGCCAGCCATTGTCAAATCATACTCTCACCAAGAAACAATTGTACATAACACAATGCTAGTACACTACACTTTAGTTTACTTACCACAGTAAGCAGCACTATTACACCGTAGTTACCAGCACACAGTTAACAATTACAAACAAAGTAACACAGCGTTTAGCAGCACTTAACCTGTAGTTACGTTGAACAATAACTGGCTTCGTAGCAGTGCGGTAAAGGTGCGGTTACACGGGCAACTGTTCAGCAACAATTGCCAACGACGGTAGAATAAGATTGCTCTAGATTAGATTGAAGGAATTTATATCTAATATATAAAAATCTCGTGTCACAGTGTTTGTTATCAAACTCCTCCAAATGGTGATATATGATGTTTTTTGTGTATAATTGGTTGGTCTGAGAATAGATCGTAGGTTTTTTTTTTATGCCCCTGGGGTATTTTTTTTTAATCTTTATTTTATAGGGACTTTTATCTCATAGAGCATTTCAGACCCATCGTAACCTAACCTAAGTTTATAATAATAATAAAAACTTGATTTAGTAATCAGCACAATGGATTGAATTTTTGAAGTGAAAACTTCTTTAGCGGCGTTGAGCACTTTTTCTGTAATGGGTATAAAATCTTAAACTCGCGTCAGGACACGTGACCTGATCGAAAAAGCGTAAGACGGCCACCAGTCAAATTTTCTCATTCGATTTTGAACTTAACCTTCAACATTTTATGGTTTAAAATCATTTAAAGAAATTTTTAAATGTTTCCAATCAACTTTGAACCTAATGCTTTAGGGATAAAGCTGACAAATCTATTAAATAAATTGCCACCCGCCGCGCGCCGGCGCAGCGCCGCGAAACCTAGTCCTCTGGCTATCTTCATCGTCCTTAAGATTGTGATAGAACCGTGGTCTTTGGGGGATTCGCACCGTGCTAACTACGAAGGCAATTTACGTGCTATTTACAAACGTTACGTACCTGTAGGTATGTTAGTGTAGCTAAAATTCCGTATTTCCTTGCAATTTTATTGATTGACGCATAATGACAAGATATTCTAAAATCAATAAGACAGTGTTGTCTTTGAGTTTGCAGCTTTCTTAGTATCTAGTAGCTATTAAAAGTACTTGTGAAGGCTTTTAAGATGCAAGCACAATCATGATAATAAAATAAAAAAGGAAATCGTTCAATCGCAATAAGTACCTTCCGAGTATTAAATTGCTAAACATTTTCACTAAGGCGTTTGTTGTTTGGTAAAATAAAGTTCAGTTTATTTAAATCTGCTTTAAAAATAATTTGATTACAAGTATTTACAAGTAAGTTAAAAAGCACGAGTGTTATTGGTATAGGAAACCGATAAATTCTCAGCTAATTCTGTAGTAAGATCGAATGTGACGTTCCTGCTTACGTGCTTACTAAGCGCCTGTGAAAAGATGTATCGCACACATTTTTATGTGCGACAGATTACTTCCACACTTTTAATTACAAATTCTTTAGGCAGGATTCAATGATAACATAACATCCTGTAATCCCCGAAGGCTCAGGCAGGGGTGCACCGAATAGTACACCCACATTTCGCAAGTTATGTTTTAAGTCTTTTTATTCATTTATTTACTTCATTTATTTTTGTAATCACTGGGATTACAAAAATAAATTGACATTTTTACTTGAATCTGCAAGAAGTTAAGACTTTAGTTTTTAAATGAATGAATTAAACTTGCGGTATCACAACAATCTGCAGTCTAAACTTATATGTGTAATATCGAAATTGTCATGTTTGTGTACGATAGCGCAATAAATGAATATTGTATTCTACCACATAAATGATAGTACTTTTATACTGATAAAGCAATTGGTGCAAAATTATTCCCTAACCATTCCAAAATATCAAACATGCTCAACGTTAATAATCAAGTTTTCACTTCTGCCGGCACTCCCGGAGTGCAACCCGTCTTTTTTTTTTTACCAGGATTGAGCTACCGTCGCCCCAAGGAAAACACTTATATCTAAGGCGGGTTGTGTTCCACACACACCTCAAAGATGTGTCAGCAAAATTGAAGGTGCTCCCATTAGGGAAATGGTAATCTTTTCACAGCAACTTATCTTTAGCATCTTCTTTAGTTCGATCAACATTACCTCAAGCTACTTAAGTTGCCCGTGTAAGCGCACCCTAACTTTGTGTTACAAGTGTTTGCGACGCAACGGGTTTCAACATTTAATTTTCGCCGGCACAAGAGGGTTACAGCCAGATCGTGTGAAAATGACAGTAGGCGTGTTTTGATATTGTGTCGCTACCCGTCGCTGTGTTAAGGTGAACGCACACTTATCTAAGCCGAACTCGTCGAACGAATCGAATTCAAGAAGGCCTCGCGCCGAAAAAACTCGACCGCGCCGAAGAAATCTTTTCTATTTCCTTTACATCTGTCACATTGAAATTATATGTGAATTGTGATAGAAGACGTTTTTATTTTTATTGTCAGTGTTTTAACTAATGGAAGATGAAGAAAGTGATATAGATCAAAGGGAAACATGAAATCTATCCGAATTCGTCTAGAATATCTGAAATCCTTCTAGATTTGGACCATTCGACGCGGTTAGGTGTGCGGGGTTTCATAGGATTTTATGTAAAATTCTTTTCTTACAAATCTTTCGACGAACGCGTCGAACGAATTGTAAGAAAATAATTTTCTTCGGCTCTGATAGGTGTGCGTTCACCTTAACGAGGAATGTTTGCAGTTGTTCTTTGAGATAAAGACGTTTGTTGTTGTATTTAGGAAATAATATGTTGCTTTTATGAGAGCTTCTAGTACAGATGCCGATATAAAAGATACAAACAATGAAATACATCTTCTTAATCGAATTCTTTTTTTTATTATTATTTTTGATAGACATGCGCTTGACCACATCTCACCTGATGGAAAGCGACGATGTGGTCGAAGATGGAGCGCGCTTACCTAGAAGTAACCTTTTCACTCTTGATTTAAATATCCCCAGGTTGTAGCCATCACAACTCCTGCAGGGAATTCCACTCCTTAGCACATCCGGCCACCGTAGGCGCGGGCTTGCGGACGGCGAGCAATGGGTAGTCCGCCGTCCGTCCGTTCGGTAGCCGTCCGGACCGAGCCCAAGTCGTCGACGGCGCGTATTAATCCACGCGCGCCTCAGGGAATGTCAGCAAATCGTAGGGGCCCAGCAGGGTCGAAGCCTACTGGGACCATGGGTAGTGTGAAAACGAAACCCGGGGCCCTGGGACGAAGGCAGCGAAGGAACAGGAGTGGGTTTTTAGTTAGTAAAAGTCTGACACTATCTCCTGCTCCGCCCAAGAGCGGTATTTGTCATTAGATAATGTTCCCACATAAAAAAAAAAATCCTTAGCACAATGAATGTGTTCCCAAAATGTTTTGTGCATTTAGGTGAGATGTTCATCATGTACTGCTGTCGCATCGCCGTACGCCTCGGGCCCAAGTCTGCTATTTATAAATCCGTCATTCCAACACGATCCCATTGTAATTTTGCTAAAAGTTCGTAATCTGCTAATTCATAATGATCGATCATTGATCGGTCAATGGTCACAATAACGGTCTAATGGTAGGTCACTGATCAAAGGAACTGACAAAATTTTAGCAGATTGCCATATTCGTCAGATATTCATTTGTATATATGTACGAGATTACCATTCTATGCCACTTCTTTCAGTGGAGTGTCAGTTGACCATTGGAAAGTCATAATGACGCCATTAAATTAGTACATTCCCAAACTTGTCAAAATCAACAATTATGAAATCAATGATAGACCTTTCTGACACTATTGCAATAGCAGACTTGAGGCCCTGGTGGTCCGATGATGGAAGGGGCTAGGCAGAATTAGGCTATACATTTCCGACGCAAACTCCCCGAAATGCAACTGGTAGAAAACCGACAGGCTAGCAACTTGGTGTCGATGCTCAAGAATTCGAAATATTGATTCAAGTTGTGCCTTTTGTTCGATTTCTAGTACGTGCTTCTGTGAACAAAAATCATATCTCTTTCTTTTAGTTTCGTGGTAGTCGGTCAAAAAAATCATATATTGTAGCATATTTTTCTTTGTGATTGAATTCATACTGGATTATCTCGAAATTGGATTTTCATAGAATTCAGACAATAAGTAAAATCTCACGCTGGTTTATTTACCAAGAATAATCTCATGAAGTTTTCTTTTTTGTAAACATTTTTTTTATATGCTTACTTGGATTTATGAAAATAATGTTAAGTATATTATGTCACCGGCAATCTGTATAATTCAGGTATTCTACACAATATCTAGGCCATGTACAGGATACCTGGGGCGTCCAAGTCCAAGTAATAGAACATGTTTTATTTGCCCGTAATTTTATGGGTAGGTCCGTTAACATTGATAAATACAGGCCAAAATCTATTTATTTTACACATTGCCGGTAGATCAGCAAGTACTCTGTACAATCCCTAGGAATTGTATACATTACCTAGGTAAAGTATTTAAAGGATATATTCATAATATTTCATACATTACCTACACTTTATGGCTATTCTATACATTGCCTAGGTATTTTATAGAAAACCGGATCATAAAGATTGCCGGTAACATATATATATGTTTATAATTTACTTGCAAAAATGAGAGGGGACGGTGGAAAAAATAAATTTATGAATGTGGGTTTGCAAACCCTTCAGAATAAAAACAGTTTTTTGTTAAATAAATAGTTGATTTAGCCAATAATATATGGTATAGCAAAGTGTGAAGGTATTCTAAATAAATGTATGGTGAGAAATATTGTTGTGCTATCAACTATAAGCTATAAGCATTTATATTATAGCGTATTCTCAAATGAGCTTTACACTTTACCAGCTATTTTATGCTTAAATACCTGCCAGTACTCAAAAGCTGTGCGTAGTTGTATAATAGCAAGAAGCAGAAATGTTTGAATTCAGAACGTTAATGCTGGTAAGTGTTGCAGTGAGGGCACTTAGTAATTCCATGGAGTCGCTGCAGGCGTCTAATAACCTCTTTTCGACCGCTCTCGTTTAGACTGCGTCTAGAGACGCGAGCGGGGGAGGAAGCGGGTCAGAGAAATGTTTGAAGGTGAATGAATGAGTAAATTCCGATAAGAACAAAAAAAAAAAATAAGTTATGCTCTATGTATCTCTAGTGAGCAACTATTTGATCCATTAGGCATTTTTCATCATTATCATTTCAGTCGAAAGACATTCACTTCGAACATAAGCCTCCATACACACTTTAGTTGGGCGATTTTTGCCAAACTGAAGTGTGTAGCCTATTTAATATACTTAAATAAACCTCCTTACCAAAATGTCGATTGAAGTCTTAAGATTGCGAGTTTAGGTATTTGTGTGTAGCTTGCCCTCCGAGAACACAGGTCTAGGTCGATGGCGCATTGTTCCACGCCTCAAAGACATACCAGCATAATGAGGATCAGTCATGATTTTTGTGGAGTATGCAGACTTATAGCGTCAAAAAAAACTGTAAATACTGTGAAAAAAATATTTTAATCAGACCAAAAATGAAGAATATACAGCAATTTTAGTGTATTAGTTCCAGAAACGCGCCTGAGAATGAAGCGACTCGCTGTGACGTCATCTGTCATGATCGGTCTCAAATTGGTTCAAAACATGAGCCACATATTGGAATGCCCCAAATGTCCGTATACCTGCACTTTGGAGGATTTGATGAAGTGCTACCGATGCTGCTATTAATGTAGCCGCCTATTGGGCCCAAACAGTTTGACGAGTTTACCATCGAATCGAAAAGAAGAAGAAGACCAGCGAATGAATACGATCAAGCCGTTCGTCGCACGAATCATGACAGGTGACGTCTTCGTAAACAGTCCAGCGAGAGCGCGCGTTTCCAAGTAGCAGTTCAGAAAAACTTTAATAAAACCACAATTTCTTGACGGATTTTAATAATTTAAAAATTAAATGCTCAGTAAATTATTACACATACGATGTACTTAGTAAAAGTCGGATTTGCTATTATGTGATTAATCCTCATTAACCAGGCCTGCTAGGGCGGATGCTTGCACATGCAATATCCAGGATTGTTAGAAAGAGTCTCCAAGTCCAAGAATACAAAAGATCACTTGAGGAACATGGGTATGTTTTAGTCAGTAAAAATAAGACACGTCCTCTCGCTTCTCCTAGATGTTTGCAGAGCTGCAATTTAGTTATTCGACAGCATTGATATGCAGACTTTCAAAGTTCAGACAGTTTCAAACGAATCTTATAAGAGATAAAGTTTTTTTTTTATAGGAGGTAATCTCTGATAGTCTGATTGCTAAAATTTTTTCACCGATAGAAAGCTGCTTTATTTCTGAGTGACATCTATAATTATGTAAAAGTGAAATATCACTCACTGATTAATCACGAAATCTCAGAAACTATAACATCCACAAACTTAAAATTTGGCAGGTAGGTTCCTTATAGGGTGTAGACATCCGCTAAGAACGGATTTTACGAAACTCCACCCCTAAAGGAAAGAACGGCGTTTGGAAGTTTGGTTTTTATCGGCTTCGCTCGAAAATAGGTTTCTCCACCTATTTTCAAGCAAGCGAAGCCGCTAGCAGAAGCTATATTTCATGTACGCGGGCAAAGCTGCGGGCAAAGCTGCGGGCAAAAGCTAGTATCTAATATATAAAAATCTCGTGTCACAGTGATCTCCTAAGATACGGCTTGACCGTTTTTTATGAACTTTTTTTGGGTATTGGTTAGATCTGACAATAGGTCGTAGACTATTTTTTACCTTCCCATTCCGTCTCCCATTTTTATCTTTGATATTTTATATGACTTAATAACGTTTCCCGGGTCAGCTAGTAATGATATAAAGTAAATAAAATTACCTCGCTCCGCTTACCATTCTGTGATGCACGCGAAAAGTACCTAAATCAGTCTGCGAGCCGAAATCCTTTGAGCATCGCAAATAAATCAACTTTTAGTTGCCGAATTGAAACATTCATTTTGGAAATGCCGAAATGCCAGGTGAAGGAAAGTTTGGAGTGACGTGCAAAAGTGATGAAACCTTTTTGGTAACATGAAATCTAAAGTTTTGACGGTTTCTTACTTTCTTACTGGATTATAAATGGGAGCTGTATTGATCGATTGTACTGAATTGTGAAATTGTGCTGAAAGGTACAAAAACTGGTTTTTATTTACTGATAAAGGAGACAGATAGGTACGCTTACGTATGTCAGTTAATATTTATTGAAAAAAAAAAAAAAACAGTAGCACAATAGGAAATAGTCATAATACCGTTAATATTATATTTTTAATTATTTAAAATAACCTTGAGTTGCTGTAATATTGCGATTTAAAAAAAAATGTTTAAAATAGATGATTTTCTTCACTCGACTAAATTTGCGGGATTGTACAAAAGAGTCTGAACTAGGGCCATGTGGGATGTGGATATGCGATATGCCGGTTTCCTTCGGTTCTAGGACATGCCGGTTTCCTCACGATGTTTTCCTACACCGTTTTGAAAGCAGTGCTGATGGAATAAATTACACAAAGTGATGCGTCTGGCTTGGTTTGAACCTGCGACTTAAAACTCGTAAGTCGGGACCGTTACCACTCGGCCACCACTGCTTCATATAATATATAAGTAATTTAAAATTATATTCTATTTTATATTAGCAATTCGTTACGATGCTAGTTCTATTTACAAATACTTGACTTGTCTAATGAAAAGCTGAGCGTCCCATTCGATTGGTCGGCACTCAGCACTCGGCACCCAATCAGTGCCCGCCACGTCACCACTCGAGCTATCGACAGTTGGTCGGGTAAACAATAATATTTGATTAATCGCGGATTATTCCTCCAAGAGTGATAAATGGACGTTTCGCTCTGTCACGTTTGACATTTTATTCGGTTTTCCTGTTAGTTTTTCATTTCACCTCGTCTGTGTCCGTCCAATTATTCAATCATCTGCTCAGTGCGTACATCGTTTTCACTTTATGTCGGCTGCATGCTAGTTACACACGATCAGCGAGTATCCACCCTTACGTTGTTGAAACTTCAACGGTCCGGACTAAGCGTTTCGCTTTGTCGTTTATACCGCGTACATCGAAGGACTGGAAAAATTTGCCTGCTGCGGTCTTCCCTTCTAACTATAATTTAGGTGTCTTCAAGGCTAGAGTGAATAGGTTCTTAATAAACTAGTGTGCCTGACCATCAATGATTGCATCTCCGCTTACCATCAGGTGGGATCGCAGTCAAGCACTGGTTTATATCAATAAAAAAAAAAACTTTGTTTTTTGAGATTAAAGATTATATATGATGTGATTGATTATATATGTATGTTTATTTTGTATATATATATACTTTTAAGCTTTTATTTTCTTAATATTATTTTGTATTTTTATGCACCTACCATATTGTCTCTTCACCACCCCAGGTTGACTGGTAGAGAATGCCTAAGGCATTTTATGTCGCCTTTGTATTTGTGTTGCATGAAGGTTTAATAAATAAATAAAGATAGGACCCGTCACGCGAGTATAATAATAATAAATTTATTGATAAATTTAGAACTAGCTTAGTACATTCTTGTGTTACACAAACACATGTTTACTTAGACTAGTTAGTGGGTGCAGTACTGCTCTTCTAGATAGGTTACGAGGTAACCTGTGTTTAAAAGAGACAGTTGCGAACCCCTGTCATAGGTTGTTGGTTGACTTTTATCTAGCACGTGTGTTAAGTCACAAGTATATAAACATTATTAAAAAAATAATGAAAAAGACAATAAAAAAAACTAAAAAAATAAATAAAAAAACACTAAATCAAAGTATAGAGTAGACTCAATCTTAGTTGGATATGTCCTAAAAGGAATATTCCTTTATTTATTTATTAACACATACAAATGTTTTAACAAGGTAACAAATATAGTCCCAAAATAGTCGCACTCAAAGACACCCACAGACTGATCAAATATCCATTAGTGTAGGCAACATACATACATAATAATCGATGGTCAGCCTCAAGCAGCGCCCTGGAGGGCCGGCACAAGTTACACAGAGGACAACACACTTAGTGTCACCCTCTTGAACGCCAATGTGCAAGAAAAAAATATCTAATCGCAGAGAGACGCTATTAAGTATTTCAACAGCTCGAGTCACGGGTGCGAACTTTAACAGATTGGTGCGGGCTACTGGCAGCCTAAAACCTTTAAACAGCCTTTCCCTCAGTCCTGAGCGCAGCCTACAGTTTGGAACGAGCAATCTCGACGATTCTAATATTTGTGGATTATTTAATATTCATCATTGTATTGGTTATGCCAATCGCTTTTGCCGACAAGACGGCGAGCCAAGAGTAACTCGTCGTCCGGTAAGCACCAAGTACGTGTCGCAGGTACGTTGTGCTCCACTCGCGCCTCAAAGATATCAGCAAAATTGCCGGAACTGCTAAGGCCGAAACCTGCAAGGGCTGCGGATTGTTCGAAGGAGTTACCGCAGCCCTCGTAATAAATGGTAAAAGAAACATTGAAGAAACATTGTGGGTTTTAAGCTGTAAAAGTCTGACACTCCCTCGCGCTCCACCCAGAGCGGGATTGATGATTTCTCACGTAAAAAAGCTTCTGGCAGTGGCTTCGCCCGCATTAAATGATGGATATCCCAAGGGAATATACTTTCATGATAAAATCTATCCTATGTGCTATTCTAGAATATGGTCTACCCGTGTGCTAAATTTCTTACAAATCCATTCAACCTTTTGAACGTGAAGAAATTTTAATCTATACATATAATAAATCTGTAGAAGATTTTAGTTGTGCGCGCATCACGTAAAATGTACTAAATCGATATAGAAAACTTTTATGTATTAAAATTGTGTGTTACTTGATGTTGTATTATTTAGGCTTTGTTTCATCGCAATCCGTTGACTATATTGAAAGATATAGTCATTAATTGACTGTTAGGCGGTACGAAGTTCGCCAAGCAAGCTAGTTCATACTAAATATCCAAACTCACAGCCCACAATTTCGCACAAAGCGTCAAAGGACTAAATAAGAGCAGACATCGGTACAGTTCAAATATATTAGTGTTGCGCTCTTCGCAATGGAGTCCCGGAATCCCGTGGTCCCGCTATAAATACAAATTAGCAGCTCATCCCTAGCCCCACGTTTGTCGGGATCCTTGTATTGGACGATCCTCCGGGATGAATAAACTTGATCTTCCTTCACCTAATATTTTGGATGCGTAACTTTTTCCATTATTGCAGGGAGATACAATGTTTCATGTGATTTACGTTGCGTCTGGACGCAGTGGGATCTTTGAAGATTGGGTCCGTTATTTATGTTTATCCGTTGGACAGTGCCTACCTTAGTGAACTTATTAAAGCAGAGAAAAATGTAATATTTATTTAGTCAAGAATACAAAAGAATGTTAATGAAATTTTGTAAAAACTGAGCGGTATTTTCTTTTTATTTATTGGGGATCAAAAATACATGCTAGAGAAATTACAATTTACAATTTTATTTAGAATTCTATTTTTATATTTAGAATTCTTAAAACTAGAAGTACGTGGAGGGCGAGCAATGGGTGGCTCGCCGTTAGTAATGGTCATGCTGATTTGTCTGAGATGGTCTTGTGAAGAAAGAACCATACAGATTTGAGTGGAGTGTCCTGTCAGTGCAAGCATTTGTCAGTATTCGCAAAACTCAACTCAGAACTATTAAGGAGCTCAACGATTTTACATTTGGGTAGGCCGCAGAAAATACTCAAATTGCCAGACATACGTTAAAATTACTGAAAAAGAAAAACAAAGTAATCAACATAGCCTTCACGTTCACAATAATAAAAGAAAATATACAGTTTACAAAATGTAATACTTAGTAAAGTAAATATTGATTTCAAAAATTGAAAAAAAAAGTCAAATTGCAAAATAAAAATAATCTACAAAATATAATATATACAAGAAATAATAAATCATAATAATAATAAAAAGCATAATTGAAAAAAAAAAGTAAGACAAAAGTTGTAGTGCGTACTGGAGCAGTTCAATCCCAAGCCTTTTCGTCTTCAACATAGTCCTTTATAGTGTAAAAAGCCTTTTGGCAAAGTTTAATCCAATACAGTTTATGTTTAATTTATTTCAATACAATACAATTTATTTAAGCTTAACTCAATATAGTTTCATTTAATTATTTAAGCCGAAGAATTTTCACCCGAATTCCGTTCTCATACCCGTCAAATATTATTACAAATTCCGCGACAAAAGGCATGAATATTTCCAATCGTCCACATCTCGGTCCACAGTGAAGTATTCACAATAGGAGAAAAGTAGCTCATCGCAATACGTTCTCCGCCGTATCCGGTGGCAATGAAAGTGTCCAGTGCAAAATATATGGTTCCACCACCGCCGCCACCGTGATATATAGACAGCGTTATATACGGCTTTAGTGTGTACCGATAGCTAGACGAATACTCGAGGCACTTCCAAACTGTGCTTAAGGGGGAACACTAGGGTAGCCCGCAGGATGCACTTACGTTTTTTACAGGCCAGTGTCAGGTGCACATAAGTGGTCTAGAAAGCTCCCAGATACGTTTTTCTCATTGAGTAATTTTTCACCACGGAACCATCTATTCTCAAACAGTCCCCAAGAAAAAAACCTGTCGCACCCACTTACGCAAATACGTTAAAAATTTCTGAGAAAATTCAAGATTTGATTATTCAAATAATGTGAATTTTCGTGGAAGGTAAAATTGGGAAGGCCGGTGTGTTGCCAAGAGACAAAGTGCGTATTCCCCGCCTTGTTTTTATTTGCTTCAAATTATATCTCGCTGAAAGAAAAGGTAAGTTTTTAAGCAAGATATTCAGTTAATCTTTTAACTTTGCCTTTTCAAGGATGTTAAATAAACAATAGATTGTGATACCATCTGTTTGCTCGTGTCCTTTTCCTACAGTTGTCCCTTCTCATAGTAAGTGTTGCTTATCTCCGATATGTGTTCCACTTTATTCGGTTGCTCTCGTGTGGCGTAATCCTACTCTGGCATTTTATTTCCGATAAAAGCCTTTTCTTCGCATTCTCTATCGTCTGTACTCACAACGGCAAAATAGTTCTATTTAAAGTAAGTAGTATGTTCAGAAACAGCTACTGAATCGATTTCACCTATTTTTAAAATAAGTAATTTTTTTTTATCCTAAAATAATCAAGATATTTATATGTCGGCGCAAAGATGCCGATCATCATTGAAGCTCTGTCTAGGGACTCTGTTTTGTGGGCGATGGCTGGGTATCGAGCAATAAACAAACTATTCCAGATCATACAACTGATGTATTATAATGCAAGCTTTAGGTATTCACTTCACACAACGAGCCGTGAAACAGTCTCCGAGAGACGATGTTGTTGCCACGACTGCCGACACAGGAAAGAGCACCGCCCCTCTGCGGTCCGCCCTTTTATCTGTTCGGTTCGTGCAAACGTCAGTGCGGATTCTGTCAAAGTGACATGTGTCACTTTTCACTTAGCTCGTTCATTCGTTCTTAAGCTTCCGTACTATTGACTTCTCCGACACGGCCATCCTGCAGAACACACGTCCCTGTGTGTTAGTCTTCATCGCCACATTAGCTGGAAGATGTCCATTGACGAAATGTCCCAACAAGCCATCCGTCGCACTGTGTTCATTATCACCACCTCAGCCGGAAGACGTCCACTGACGAGACTTCCAAAAAGACGTCCGCCTCTGTGTGTTACTCATCGCCACATCAGCTGGAAGATGTCCATTGACGAGATGTCCCAACAAGCCATCTGTCGCACTGTGTTCATTATCACCACCTCAGCCGGAAGACGTCCACTGACGAGACTTCCAAAAAGACGTCAGCCTCTGTGTGTTACTCTGAAACAACAAATCTAGCACAGTACTTGTTCCACTCGGCCATTTCTGACCATCATGACTTCAAACCTTTCTCATGAGAAAACTAATATTCTCTAACGTTCAATGTCACAACAAAACTTGTACTCAATAAGCCAAATAATTAAAAAAATGGGTAATAGAAATCGTCATCCAGTCATGTACCAACGTTCCTTGTTCTCATCTTAAAGCCTTAGGAGCTACCCACGAGTAAACCACTCCGACGCCATGGCACTCATTGCCATGTCGCCGCGGCACTCACTCCCACCGGTCAACACCGTGGACAACATTGGGTATCACTCACTCTCTCACATGTGCATCCACCTCCCATGGATCACATCGGGCATCACTCACTGACTACCCACTATGACTTCCCTCAGAGCCAACGCGCATCGCGATCCCACGGACTACTTGGGTTACCCCAAGATAGACACCGATTTCTACCGGGCTACGGTTACGTGGCTGCTGGAACCGTCAACTAACCACGTGAGCTACCCACTATGACTTCCCTCAGAGCCAACGCGCATCGCGATCCCACGGACTACTTGGGTTACCCCAAGATAGACACCGATTTCTACCGGGCTACGGTTACGTGGCTGCTGGAACCGTCAACTCTACTACGGCCGATGGAGAACCTTACTCGCGTGCTCCCCACAACTTAGGCTTGCTCATCACCACTGTGATCACTACTCATCATCTACTTCGACTGGTACATGACTTTCAGGCATTTTTCTTAACCTATCGGGGTACCTTTACATTACACACAACCAATCAAACTAATCCAAAATACTAACTATTAAGCTCTACATGTGATCTCTGGCTACTCATAGCCCAGTAACTTCTAGTTACTCAACAATTCCTGGGCATCCCTCCAGGATTACCATATCTCTCACAACTTAATTGTTTCCCACAATATGTCCCACGTTTGATCGCAACTTGAATTGAATACCACGTACTTTCGGACTACTGAGACCGCTAGATACCGGTTCCTATTAAGCTACGGCTACAAATAAATCTGGTATAGTTCAATCATCATGTTATCTCAATAATCTCATTATCACTACTACTTTAGTCTACTCTTATTTTATCAGTTATGCGCTGATTTTCCTCCTTTCTTTACTACTTAAAATGAATCTTTAAACGGATCTAACTAGCTCTGCTCGTTTATAAAAAAGTCTCTTCATAAAAATGTATCAACTTCCGCCCTCGTCAGATTAAACCTACACTTTTCATAGATTGCTACGTACTCTCTATATTGCGTAACGCATCGTTTCTCATGGTACTAAAATTAACCTCGGGGTCTACATGGTCTTTGGTCATCAGCGGTAGAGAAAACGCAACCTTTCCAATTTACAGTTCTAAGGGTCCACCAGCCGTCGTCACTTGGTTAAGCTTCTGTAACTGTACAGATAATCGCGAGTTAGACTTTGCCTAATAAACCCTACCAAATATGATATTTTGTATCTACAGTCATTATTAGCATTGGTTCTAACACGAACATCACACGTTCGTTTTGTTCATTCACACGTGAAAAGCCCGTCGCGATCAAGTGTAAGATAATGTTACTTGAATCACAGAACTGTAAATTCTTTTAACTAAACTACCAATTACTTTAATCAGAACCCTAAATGTTTCAAAGTCTCGTTTTTTTATTTTATGTAGCACGTGTAGTGACATCTATGGCGTCACATAAGAACTAATCCTGAATTACGCAATCAAAGTTCTCCGCGCGATTAGAACATATAGTACAGCCTGAAATCATCTATCGGGCATTTGCCCACCAGACAACGCCCGCCCTGTCAAAGTATCCTCTCTTTTCAACCGAGGTATGTGGGACTTTACTCTCTGTTCTGCCCACCAACAAACACGTAACTAATTACCAGAGAGTTATTTTTAGCTTTACTTTCTGACCGACTGTAAATTAGCTTTATGATCAAGCAATGGGAGATAGTTTCGTGATAAGTCACGTATGGCACTACTACAGGACATCGCCTGCTTTTGATCCAGGCCTTATTTTATGGTTTCACCCGCCTGGGATAGCCATCAACTGGCATCAGTATGCAAATCTACTAGGTATTTGTGGTTTTTTTTTAAGAATAGAATTTTTTTCTTAATCAATGTTTTTATGGCGCTGTTGCCAAGAAAAATAAACTTTACCACATGTCAAATCTTTAGAACGGACCAATAACACGAGAAAACTTAGGCAGAAACCACCCAAAGTAAGCTACTAGACCTATAAACTGCCCTAACTGAGCTACGATAAACAGTGGAGGCAGAGTCGAATGTACGTGACCTGCTTTCTGCTATTAGGTGCTATTCCTTCTAACTTTACTACTTGACTTGATTTCATACCGTGAATTGCATTATCAAAAACAACCACTTTTTCAAATCTAATAAAAATCCGGCTTTAATCGACGTTTTCAAAACTACTTCAAGTCTCCGACACAATCGCGATCTCAATAGTTTTCAAAATAATCAAAATATCGATAACTCAAACTACGTTGTAAGTAGGTATTTACCTATTCGCTTAAGAACATTATCAATCCGTTGGAAAACTTGATCGTATTTCGAAACTGAATGACATAATCAAATGTTTCTACCGACTGTCCGCTGTCATAAACACTACTGAAAACCTGATACATAATCTAATTTTGTAAAATGATCGCGCAGTATGTAAACGAGTTATTTTGTCTAAGTGGTAACGAATACAGGTTGGGCACGTTGTTATTTAGTTCACAACAATCTTTGCACATTATATCTGACCGGTCGAGTTTTTAAGTTAAAAGAGCTAAACTAACAAACACCAAATTACTCTGACGAATAATATTTGCACGCAACAATTTATCTACCCGCTCACGCATTATTTTTAATTTTTCCGCGCTAGACCGCTATGGTCTTCTTTGTACAGTCAAAGAAGAGTCAATTAAACGGATACGTTCACTTTTTGTAACACGCGTTTGTAGTATACCGATAATAAAATAGTCTAATTATCCAATCAACGTAGAAACAATCGCAGATTTATATTCTAGGCACACGTCAGTGTCAATAACGTCAAAATTATCTATGGAGGAATTATAACTGTCATAAAAATCGAAACGGTATCTACTGGATCTCATGAGGGTAGTTGTAATTACAATTGTTTACGTCGTGAACTTTAGCGATTTTTCAAAAAAATGTGTCGTGGTCATACTATTTGAACTGAACCCTTGCAACAATATTTCACGGCCAAAATATCACTTCGCAAATAGATCTGATGTTGGACAAAGCATGAAATAAAATCTCAATTAAACTGTGCAAGTAATCTGAACACACTAAATTAACCCTTCAATGTAACAACACTGTTTACGTTTGCCGTGAAATAGTGATGACAGACTTTAAAGTGAAAGAGAGACAACACTCAGCACCAGAATTAAAATGGAATGTGAATACCTGACCTTGTTCCTGGTGGAGAATCGACATCACACGTCAGTCAACCTCTCGCTCGCTACGTGATGCCTTGGCGTCACTGTCACCGCCGAGTCACTTTCATCAGGACACCGGAAGGAGATGTGACCTTGCATATTGCCACATTTGCAGGATACGATGTGGCTGGCCGTGGGATTGAATATTGAAGCTTGAATATCACGTTATTCTGTCGGTTTCCTACTGTTTCTTCCTTATGAAAACACAGCCTGCTTCGTCCAATTTTTCCACAGTGGAAACATTTGACAGGTGACTTTTGAGATGTCTTCATACGTTTTGTGTCAAATGTTTTCTGATCTGGTAGCATGCATGCACACACACGCACTGCACTTTGCATTTTACACTTCAGGTAAGTAAAAGTTTGTAATTCTTGCTGTAATCACTGGTAACTTCGGATTATAAGCAAAGCACGTATCAGAAAGTGGTACATCGTGAACGTGCTTTTGCGTCGGTCTTGTCCCGGTCACAATCTGGGTAGTACACGGTGATTTACTCAGTTCCTATTTCTCTCTGGGGAAACAATGTCATCATGGTCCAACATTCGTTGCTCAGGATTAGGGAAAAACCCCAGAAAAAACCTAATCAGACCAAAACTGATAATGACATTGATTATCGGAACTATGAATCTTATTCGGTTCAGTGATTCATTCCAGGTCTTCATTTTCTAATTTTCCATTTCAAATAATAACCGCCACATGTCTTCGCTCTTGCTATTTTCTTCATGACCGGCGTTACATAACCTTCGTGCTGCGCTTGTTTATTTGCTCGGAATCCCAATTCTGATGTCGGCGCAAAGATGCCGATCATCATTGAAGCTCTGTCTAGGGACTCTGTTTTGTGGGCGATGGCTGGGTATCGAGCAATAAACAAACTATTCCAGATCATACAACTGATGTATTATAATGCAAGCTTTAGGTATTCACTTCACACAACGAGCCGTGAAACAGTCTCCGAGAGACGATGTTGTTGCCACGACTGCCGACACAGGAAAGAGCACCGCCCCTCTGCGGTCCGCCCTTTTATCTGTTCGGTTCGTGCAAACGTCAGTGCGGATTCTGTCAAAGTGACATGTGTCACTTTTCACTTAGCTCGTTCATTCGTTCTTAAGCTTCCGTACTATTGACTTCTCCGACATATAGATAAAAAAAATCCTTGGTAAGTTTTCATTGCGTTACTAACACCTACGTAGATACCAATACTTCTTCTTTTTTTCGATTCGATGGTAAACTCGTCAAACTGTTTGGGCCCAATAGGTGGCTACATTAATAACAGCATCGGTAGCACTCATCAAATCCTCCAAAGTGCAGGTATAAGGACACTTGGGGCATTCCAACATGTGGCTCATGTTTTGAACAGGAGCACCGCACTCACATTGAGTATCCAAGTATCCGTCTATAAAACCCCATTTTGCCAAGTTGTGTTTGCAAAATACAATATTGATGTACTACCAATGCATTTCTTAACAAACAACACTACCTAATTGCATATAAATTAATGTTCAGTGCTTAAATTATGATTGTAACTTAATTCTCTAATTAGGGGTTTATTATTCCAGTATTCGTTTTGCTATGTAATAGTAAAACCTTGTTTTCCATCACTTTCAATTCTATTTCTAACCAAATGCCGTGTGAAGTTTCCTAAAGCGCAACTGTCCAACAGTTAACAGCACTAATTGCGAGCTATTCACAATTTACTGCTACAGACCGCAGCTCAGCGCTGATTGGCTATAAATTTGGACGGCGTACGCTGATTGGTGGTCTTTCGTTCTTTTGTCCTTTCATTGGTACTGGATCAACGTGGTTTTCATTGTTGCGTTTAAGGTATACATGACATATACCTTGTCTTGTAAAATTATTGGTATTTAACAACGAAGGCCGTTCTAATGTCAGATCAAATTTATTAATCAGAGCTTTCATGTGTAGCTTTGAACTTTTGTAGACATATTTCTTCAAGAACGTTGACATTCAGTCATACTGACATTCAGTCATATTGACATTCAGTCATATTGACATTCAGTCATATTGACATTATCAATATATGTTACGCTGTCCTGCAATGTAACATTTTCAGTTCAGTTTCGTATATTGATGCGTCATTCGGTATTACAAATTCAATTCTCGTCTGAAATAAGAGGAATTCTCATTGTTCCTTCAATTGTTTTGTTAGCATTTATTTATGTTTTTATTTCGAGTAGCATGGGGGATTTATTTCCTCGTGGATTTTTACGAGCTGCACAGAGATTTGCAGCTAGAATTTTATCTGTTTTATTTGCTTTTATTTCCTGATGCTTGCCTTAAGTCAGGGGGATTACGTACTAATTCAATGTTAATGTAAGATAGCTGTTATTGGCTGATCGTGGCCCATTGTGTAGAGTTCCATAGTCTTCGTGAAACGTGATTGAGTTGCACAATTACTTTTGTGTTTGTAATATTAGGATAAAAGTTTGTTTTGTTATGTTTTCGTCGTGAATACAGAACATTCTGTTCGTTATTTGTGTTTCAAATGAAGGGAGGACTTCAATGTATTTTGGTGAGACTGTTTCAGAATTATTTGTGAATTTGCTGTGTGACATGTCTAGCGTATCTATCCTTATTTTATGAGGGTGGTTTATAATGCCGACTTCTTTTTTAGGGTTCTGTACCTCAAAAGGAAAAAAACGAAACCCTTGTATAGGTTTACTTTCTTGTCCGTCTGTCTGTCAAGACCCTTTATCTTGGGAACGCGTAAAGGTATCGAGTTGAAATTAAAATCATATACTCAGGTTTGCGGTCCCTTGAAGCTGTAAAAAGATACGGCTGTTTATGTCAAAAAAATAACGTATATTTCGAACCAAAGTTCATAAGGAATCCTGAAATTTGGCATGAAGCAAGGTCTCACAGCACAAGTATAGTGAAAAATCTAAAAACTGTAAATCGTAGTTACATCACAAATAATGAAAATGCGAAGGAATTTTTTGACGCCGTATGTTAGGTAGGAGTTATTGTGTATATGTTATGTAATTTTAATTAGTGTTTTTATTTCTTTTTTGTTCAAAATAAATCGTTTTTGCAATTCGGAAAAATCTTCGCAACTCAATTCGGGAATTGAACTGTTTTCGCACATGCCCGGTTTTTTTTTTTTAGTTTCTTGCATTTAGCAGGTCAGTGTCAAGTTGTATGTTGATTAAAACATAATTTGCGACCGTAGCATAGCATGGCATAATCAGCATTTCAATGTTCCCACTGCTGGGACTCAGGCCTCCTCTTTCTAAGAGAGAGAATAGCATAGTAGTATAGTCGGCCTTATAATGTTCCCACTGCTGGGACTCAGGCCTCATCTCCAGGAGAGGGTAATCCACCACGCGGGCCCAGTGCGGGTTGGTGGATGTCACATGTCTTCGAATTTTTGATTCTAGGACATGCCGGTTTCCTCACGATGTTCTCCTTCACCGTTTTAAGAGCAGTGGTGATGAAACAAATTACACAAAGTAATGCGCCTGGCTGGGTTTGAACCTGCGACCGACTCGTAAGTCGGGGCCGTTACCACTTGGCTACCACTGCTCCACCAGGAGAGGGAATAGGCCGTATTTGTTTACGGAATTATAATCATTAAAATGATCAATACTACCGTCTCAGTTCGCCTAACTCTATTGATTGGCTATTTCGTGAAATAGTCACTCAATATGGTTAGTTAAAAATCCTTTACCACGTACTTAATCGGACTTTTCCGTTGTTTATTCTACTAAAAGTTTCTTCGTCTCCAAGGACCAAAACGTACCATTATTGGACGACGATAGAAAGAAAGAAAAACAGATTGGTTTTGCCCGGATTTCAATCAATCTGCCCAGTTTTTTCCTAGCTAAGTTAGGGTCGGCTTCCAGTCTGACCAGCCCCTCTAGCCAAGTTATGATCGTTTCGTTTGCGTCGAACGCCTCGAGTAGGCCTCGCCTCCCATTCCTTTGTTCGGACCACGTGACTGAGCGTTGAGACATCAGAACAAAGGAATCGGAGGCGTGGCCTGCTCGAGGCTTTCGACGCAAACGAAACGATCGTAACTTGGCTAGGTGGGCAGTACCCCTAGTCTAGTTGATAATCTACAATCGTTAACGCTATTTGAAAACTAATCAAATGTATGGGAATGATATCATCTCAACGTTAAGTCATGTGGTCAGAACAAACGAATAGAAAATTCGTAGCCAAGTTCACATCGTACAAAATGATAGAATGAATTTTTATTTCTACAATGTTCAACGCTACATCCTTTGTTATTGTAGAACGATATTGTAGAACGAGCGGCCGACTCAGGCGCGTCAACATGGCTACCAACTTATTGTTTTCTACCATTGCTGACACCGAGG
This sequence comes from Mythimna vitellina, assembly GCA_949316375.1. Lineage (NCBI taxonomy): Eukaryota > Metazoa > Arthropoda > Insecta > Lepidoptera > Noctuidae > Mythimna > Mythimna vitellina. Next base: position 14,968,840 of record OX438708.1, read on the forward strand.
CGTTACCGATTGAAGAACGAAATTCGACACGAAACGGTTGTAATTTGGCTAGGGGGGCAGGTGCAGTTGAATATCTGTATTTTAATCAATTAATATATAGAATATGGTACATAAGGTGTTACAGTAAATTTGTTTCAGCATATCCAGCCACAGCATGATGTACAAATATACTCACAGTCAGTGTTGTCAATTACTATAACTTGCAGATTACAGATTCTATTAACTTGTCTTCTACATAGTCCTTAACGGTATAATATCTTTTAAATTACTACTTACTAAACTTAATATTGCATGGACTATAATTATGTGAATTTTCAAATTAGATACTCTTTTAATATTTCTACGCCAGCAAAGGTAGTATATGTGATTCCGTCTAATATTAAGATCTTCATATACCATGTACTCAGAAATAAACGATTCTATTCTATTCTAAATAATAGTCAAGTCAAGTCAAAGCAATAACAGATTAAAAAGTATTTTTTATACTTTTTCAGTCAGTCTAATAAACTATTTGGTGCAGGCGCGAGGCACACAATGTTAGTTATTTTATTTTCTTTTTATCTTAATTGTTTACATGTTGTTTCTACATTGTGTGTATCTGAGTACGTGTGCCAAATAAAATATTTTTCTTTCTTTTTCTTTCAGTATACATTTTTCTTAAATAATTTTAGCCTACCTTCTGGCAGCCGCGAAAAAAATTGTGTAAAACGGCAGTCCATGTCAAGGCCTGTGTCAGATCACCTGGCTTCTGAATGTCAAAGATCTTCAAATGACAGTAGAACCAACGGCTCAACATGCTTTCCGAAGCACGGAGGAATCTCTGTACATTATGGTGGTCACCCATCCACATACTGACCTCAGCAAACGTTGCTTAAATTTGAAGATCAAACCCTGCGACTGTTGTTATTTTTTGAGGAGTATCATCATCATCATTTCAACCGAAAGACATCCTGTTGGACATACGCCTCCCCTAAGTGTCGCCACAACGTATAAACACCACAAAACCAATGATTTTCCAGTTTCAGTCATACATTTTCATTCCACGTTACGACATTTCCTCCATGTGCTTGCTCCATATTTCAAATCCAGTAAACAAACAATTTTGCAAATCACCGACCAATATTCCAGATTGCTCTGCAACGTGAAGTCAAGCCATTGACTATAAAATAATATCTCTGCGATGATTGGCCGGTTCCAATCTAATATGACCTGAAATTTACTCGGACCCCTCTTATTTGGGTCACGTAGACCATCACAGATCACCAGAACGTCATAACTTTCATACAATATTAGACGATTTCGTACCCTATATCAGTGAAGTTAGGGGATTATTTTCATTGACTGGTTTATTAAGGGGGTGTTTGAGAGTCTACATAGAGGGAGGGTAAACAGCAAACATAGGATCCCAGTAACCACTACTTAATAAATCTCGTGGCATACTTCGCTTCGGTTTGTTTGATTTAGTCACGAACTGTTCTGTAATTTGAAGGTATGAATACTGGTTTTAAACAGAATTTCATTAAATGTATATGTTGCTTCAATTTGGTTCTTGTGTAAAGAGAATATTTTACATGTTAGTAATTTTGTAAATTGAAATACAGTTTTCTAGTGTAAACTTAAGGGGATGCAACTCGACATACATTTTCACTATTTCTCATTCAACCGCTCTTACGCGATTATGACGTTATTACACGTTTTTTTTTTGGAAACACAGTATCTTGTGGATATTATTTAGATTGATTACTATTGAAATCAATTTATAAATTTGTGTAAAATTAATCCAGTAAAGACCTCTGAAAATCTTCATAATTTACTCAAAAATCAAAAATGACAAAAAAGTATAACAATAGAAGTCTTGCAAATTTAATCAAAATTCTGAGTGACGTCAATTTTTTCCAAAAACATTTAAGGGTTAAAAAAAACACCTTTCCTTTCCTGGAACAAGTTTCGTAAAATATTCGAGTAAATCATGGAATTACCGAATGCTAACAGAGTTTTTAGGCGTTATATCTTTTTTTTCGCTTTGCCTTTTCGTTAAACATCGAGTTGGATTGCGTTAGATGAAGTCACCAGCTTTTAAACCATGCTCGATGTTGACGATAGGCGAGTGAAAAAGGACCCTCTTAATGTTCGCCTACGTCATAAATGGAAATCTTATGTATAATTTCACGCTTTCAGTCCCAGTAGTTTCGTCTGTGCGTTGATATGTCAGTCAGTCAGTCACTTTCTCCTTTTATATACCAAATAGGGATTTACGTCCGCCTTTTTTATAAATCTTACAATACATTTAGAACGGTTGGAAAAATTTTAGGAGAAAAACAGTACCTACTTACACTAAATGTGTAAGTAGGTACTTTTTTTTTTCGCTATTCAATCATTAAAGTCATCATCTTCATATCATACGTTATGATATCAAGCATGATTGATAAGATTGTAATCAGCAATCAGAAAAATGAAGTTCGTTACACGGTTCAAAGTGTGAATTATTACTATAGAGGTGAACAGGTAGCACACACCAATATGCTTATTATAATGAAAGTATGTGTTTAAGTGTGTGTAATATCCGCGGATCATAGCACTGGACAGATAAGTGACAGAGATATCATACGTAGCCCGAACCCAGAAACTTAAAAGTATAAATATAGAAATAAATAATTCTTTAAAACCGGCCAAGAGCGAGTCGGACTCGCGCACGAAGGAGTCCGTACCGTCCGTAACAAAAAAAACGCAAAAAAAGAAACACAATTATTGTAAGTCGATAATACGTAATAAGTCTATTCCCACACGAGAAAGTAAGAGTCCCACTTAAATATTTTTATTTATTTAAACTTCATATACAGTAGTGGTACATAGGCGGACTCCGCCGGCCGGATTTTTCAATACACTTGCTCGAAAACACGCTCTTGTCCCACCGCTTTTAGGCACGCAACAGACTGTTTTCCGCACTAGTGCAGAAAAGAGCGCGTGCTCTCTCCCGCCACAATTTTATTACATTTATTGTATCGGACAGGGCGCGCGTCGACCCTCACTAGTCGCCCGACAACCCCCGTTTATTCATTTTGTAAGTGTATTGAAAAAAGTCGTTTGAAACACTTGCAAATTTGTCACTGCAGTCCTCGGCTCCATAACACACTCGCTTACGGCTCGTGTGAATTCCGCCTCGGTCGCAATGACAAACTTTCTGCACTTGTATCAAAATGTACTATATTTTATTCAGTTTTTAGTATTTGTTGTTAAAGCGGCAACAAAAATACATCATCTGTGAAAATTACAATTATCTAGCATGGTTCATGAGATACAGCCTAGTGACAGATGGACGGACGGACAGCGGAGTCTTAGTAATAGGGTTCCGTTTTACACTTCGGGTACGGAACTCTAAAAAACGAATCTATTTAAGCAAAATTAAAATATAAACGCTAAAGTCAGCTTCATATAATTTAGAAACATAAGTTAATACAGTTTTCGTAATCCTTCATCACACCCTTTTCAGAAATGAAACCGAAAACTCACACGTACCGTTTTCAATTAGCATAATTACATTTGAAGTTGAAACAACGATCCATCATAGTTTTTAACTAAATTACCCGAAGGCTTACCAACTACGTCCCGAGGGACCTTGATTTCATTCTCAGAACAAATAGTGTTGGATTTTTCCATCAATTATTTCGCAGCAGTGACTTTTAGGGCCTGGGCGGACCACGTTTTTTAATCGCGGCGTTGACGCGCGTTTTAGCAACGTACGTTGGCGGCACATAGCATAGCATAGTCGGCCTTATAATGTTCCCACTGCTGGGACGCAGGCTTTCTCTCTAGGAGAGGGAATGGGCCCTAATTCACCACGCTGGCCCAGTGCGGGTTGGTGGATGTCGCATGTCTTCGAATTTTTGGTTCTAGGACATGTCGGTTTCCTCACGATGTTTTCCGTCACCGTTTTGAGAGCAGTGGTAATTAAATAAATTACACAAAGTAATGTACCTGCCTGGGTTTGAGCTCGCAACCAACAACTATTAAGTCGGCATCTTTACCATTGGGCAACCACGGCTCTCTATTTTAAGCATCAGCCTTATACCTCCATCGTTCCCTTAAGGAAAACAGGCACACTGTTATATTCAGCAGCTCTTTCCTACTTCTTGCAAAGTCAACACGAATCTTGACACAACATTAATTAAACTAAAAGTGCCCACCATCTATTTTTGTAGTACGTAGCCTAGTTCCAGTTTCCGTGGAATAACTCGCTTGTTACTATGCAAATTATATTCGTCGGGCAGCATTCTATTATTTATGAGAAACAAAATGGCGACTGGGTGTTTAAGGCTCGGCACAAACGGGCCACCGACCACAGCCACCGGTGGCTGTCGCGTGCTACCACCGCATTTGTAAGTGTCAGAATCGATCAGTGTTCGGAAGCCGCCATGTTTTATAACCCGCTCCCTGCTGCTCAGTCTTATGATGGACTCCGGCACGGAAAGTTTGCTAGTACATGGTGGTGGCATCGCGTGCGATTCGTAGAACGTCTAATGGTTAACTGGTGGAGGGTGGACAGTGTGACAGTGACGGCGACAGGTGACGGCGTTTTGTGTGGCCCGTAGCAACCACAAGTGGCGAGTCGCGGACACTGTCGTAGCGAGTGGTCACCGCCGGCTACACGTGTGCAACGTGTCTATACAAAATATATGAAAAAGTGTTTTAAGTCGCTGTCGCTGGCCACCAGTGGCTGTGGTCGGTGGCCCGTTTGTGCCGAGTCTAAATTAATGTGTGTTGAAAGCTTTGACTTCATTTTGAGATCGTACTAATGATAATATTGCAGCTTTGTCTTTACCTGAAGCGGTATGTTAGAGTTCATTTGTTAAATGGCTTTTTGGTAATGGCTGGCTTTTATCAATATTGTTCCAAATAAGTTTTTGTATTCTCTCGTCGCTATATATAGCCAGTGGTTTCGTTATGTTTTCTTAAAAACATTAAGCCGTATATTAAGAATAGTTTTGAAAAACTAATAATTAAGTACAGGTCTCCCAAAGTGATAATGCGCATAGAAATCTTCGTCACTGTTCGGCAACAGTCGTATTCCCCGAGCGTTGGAAGACGATATGTATATAGAGTGGTTAAGTGCATTTTCTTCATGCATAATTTAGTAGAATTATGCGTTTTGTGTGACGGCGAGCCACCCATTGCTCGCCGTCCGCAAGCCCGCGCCTACGGTGGCCGGAAATCGGGATCGGAGTCCCGGCGGCGGTTGGGGCGTGAGGACCGTTGCCTCGCGCGATCGGCCGCCTCCTTTGCTAGCATTACTGCTTCGCAGAAGGAGGCGACCGCCTGCCACTCCTCCTCGCTCCGGACCATGGCCTGTACCAAGGCTCGGCGCGAGAGATCGCCGCCGCCGATTGCCCCCAAGAGGACACGGCGTTGCTCTGCCCAAGCGGGGCACACCTCTACTGTGTGTTCCACCATGTCCTCCGGGCGGTCTACGCAATGGTGACACCCGGGCGTTTCTTCCGCACGGATTCGGTGCAGGAATCTCCCGAAATTACCATGTCCGGTGAGGACCTGCGTCATGCGGAAGATAAGGACGTGTTGCCTTTCCAGCCACTCCTCAAAGAGGGGACTTACCGCCATGATTATGGCGTGCCCATACTTATTACTTGCTTAACCATCAGGTGGGATCGCAGTCAAGCACTAGTTTATATCAAATTAAAAAAGGGCATATAAAGGAATAAATTGAGCAACAGTTAAAAATACTACAAAAAAAAATCGACATTGTCGACCGCAACAGATAATAACAAGAGTGCTGCTACCGACAACTATGACTAATCGAAGTAATGTTTACTTATCCATAGTCACTTTATTTGTTTAGTCATCTAACTAATTGGTCTTGTTAGTATACACACGTAGAGTTGTTTGTCAAATAACGATAAGGCTCGAGCCAGCATCAGGTGGACCATTTGTCTTAATAACGTAATGACAAATAACCATTTGTGTGTAGTTGAGCTTTATTTGATGATGATATTAATCACGACACTTAAGCTATGTTTGTAATGCCAAAGGACGAGTATCGATAGGGTCTTATATTTAACCGATTTCGAAAATGAGGAGGTTATATGTTCAGCTGTGTTTTTTATTCGACTGCTGGTCCCGACTGTTGCAGTTTTGTTTTAATTAAATTGGTTTCTACGCTACTGGACTGAACTTTTTTTTTTCTTTTCAATTTTTATTTTAAATTATTTTTTCGCAGTCGGGTTTTTTAATTTTTTTTTAAACAGTATACTTCCAAATTGGCCCAATTGAAAATTGACATGATCTGATGATGAACTTTGGAGACTCAGCACGGAACTCCTCATAGTAGAACTGTCGTAACAAGTAATATTGCTTAGTTGATATATGCAGTCGATGAAGAGGAGAAATGATTGGAAATCCGTAATAATCGTCTTTGAGCGTATTCAAGTTTTCATAAATTGCACTTTGGGTATAAGGCAACATCGAACTGATTTGATGATGGAGCTAGGAGGTGGAAGGTAGGCACGGTAATTCCGTAATAAAGTAATTATGTTGTGATGTAACTACAAGTTTTCAGACCAGACTTTTTCCTTTAATTGCGCTACGAAACCTATGCTTTGATTTTCTTGCGAGTGCCAATATAATGTGCTTAAGAGGGTCCTTTTTCACTCGCCTATCGTCTCTCGCCTCGAAATACGTGCTTTTTTTAATCCCTTAAAAGTAAAAAAAAAATTGTCATCATTCAGAATCTTGATTAAATTTGCAAGGCTTCTATTGTTATATTTTACTTTTTGACTTTTTAAATTTCTGAGTATATTATGTAGTGTCAAAGTTCATGCAAAATAGCAGATTTTCAAAGGTTTCCTTTACTGGATTATTTTTTACACAAATCTATAAATTGATTTCAATAGAAGCCTAGATAATATCCACAAGATACTGTGTCTCCAAAAAATCCTACAACTCGTAAATCGGAGCCGTTACCACTCGGCCACCACTGCTCTTGCACAGCACAACTATCCATTACTCACCGTCCGCAAGCCTGCAAATAGGTATTATTTTGAAAGAAAGAAAGAAAAATATTTTATTTGGCACGCATGGATACACACACTGTAAAAAACAAAATACAAGACAACTAAGAAAAAACACTGAAACAATGTGTGTATCATGGCTGCGCCAAATAGGTCCAGTTTAGCAAAAATGCCAGACAACTACATGGCAATCAGTGGTAGTTGCCTGACGCTTTCAACTATTTGTCTATCTGACAAATTTTAGGTCCTGCTGAATGGACCAACATTTTTGTATCATAGTCACATCCTGTATTAGACACAAGGATTTTCTAACAACTTGGTTACACATAGCCTTATCCGCTTGATAACTGAATGGAGCTGATATCCAATATGATTGGGACCAGAGATTTGGATCGAAACTAGAGTATCCCGTGGTACCGACCGCGTTGCAATCAAATAAATCTGATAGCTGGTATCCCTGGGGACGGATTTCATGCCCGGATCAAAAAAAAACTTTTTGTCCTATCACAGTTTTGATTTCCTTTGAATTTTTTTTTTTTTTACAAAAGTGTGGCGCTGATTTATCAGGTGTATATACTTAGGTAGGTGGTTCCTTTGTAAAATACATTTCATCAAAATAATAGAAGACTGTTGCTTCGCATTGGATTTGTTTCTTGTATTTTTATTATGGGACTCGAGAGTTTTAATAGAATTTGTATGATAATTGCCTCCCGGCTAAAGTAATTGGACTTTCTGCATCTTGTTTGTCCAGCTTTAACATCTACGTATCCTAAAGCTAGAACTACATTAGACCGGTGCACAAGTGTAACACGCCTGCCCCTCTAGCCAAGTTACGATCGTTTCGTTTGCGTCGAACGCCTCGAGTAGGCCACGCCTCCGATTCCTTTGTTCTGACGTCATCTCAACGCTCAGTCACGTGGTCAGAATATAATTCGACCCTGTATATGTATGCTATTGTCATTGCATGTATGCAAGCGTTTGGGCGCTAGTACACATCCAGTATAACCCTAACCGTACACTGTATGAGCTTTTTGTACAAAGAGAGATAAGCATAAACTGGTCATGAGCCTATAGCTCAATTGCTATTATAACTTGACCTCGTATTGTACAAACTTTCCACACAATGCGAGGTCAAGTTTGTAAATTAGTATAGCTATCTATATATTCGTATGGGCTCTTGTTTGCCGGTCAGAGTAAACTCATTTACGACCGCAGTTGTTTCCTTTTTCCCCTTGCTCAACGTTATTGCTTCATCTGCCATGATTTGTATACTTTCGGGGATCAATTCTGGAGTATGTGATGTTGTGGCCTAGGATTAGGTCTACGGTTTTGGGTTTTGTATGAAATATCGGGTTTATGGGGACGGTTTTTACAGTACTGGTGTACTGTCAATAAAGGGTATTAGTAACCATGACTGTCAGATGTAGTTGATATAGAAACCGACAGATGGTTTTTTTTTTTGGGTCGGAAGTCTAAGTCGTCCAATGACTTCTCCTTTCCTAGGGCGGAGAGGGAGGGCGTGTTAGACTTTTACTTACTAAAGTCCACCCCTATGACTAAAATCCACTCCTTTCGGTGCGAACACGCTCGGCGCGCCATGTACATTTTTAATTGTGTTTGTAACCGTCGTTCTGTCTGTACCAAATAAAAGTATTTCTATAATAAATGTAAATGAATTTAAATTGTATAAGTTTTTTATTTATATATATCCATTCATCGGTTTCGTAGGGGCCCAGCAGGGCCGAAGCCTAGTGGGGCCATGAGTCGACTTCAGAAAAGTAAACCCGTGATTCTAGAAAGCAAAGGAGAACTGAAGGAACATAGGGTTTAGTAAGTCTGGCATGCCCCTTCGCTCCGCTCTAGAGCGAGAAAAGTCATTAGATGATTTCCCACCTCGAGTATCCCTTTCATACTTTTCTTCATTACCTTAAATTGTAAAAACTTAAGTAGAAGCATAGAAAGAACACGTCCATGTCTAATTCCAAATTCTTTCTCCAAAAACTACCACCATTTTCTTGAAATCCAATTATGAAGTCCACATGTGTAAAATGTACTCCAATGACAAAAGCCAGTCACAGTTCAAAGTGCACTCCGAACATCGGATCGAAGCCCCAGACCCCGAACTTGTCACAACCACAAACGAAATAACACTCGTATTTCAACCTGTCATAAGGTTGATAGTCGAGTGGCGGTAGACGATGACATAGCAATGCATAACAGGATATTAACTGTCAGGCAGCTCGCGTCATATCCGGCGCTGTGACTACTTCCGGTTCCGTTAGAGCGAGCATCAGTCCGGAAGTGCGGATGTGCCGATGATTTATGGCGTTTTAAGCAGTCGTATTGTTGTCTATGGTTAGTACTTTAAGAGATTGGTGTCGATGGTTCGGGGGTTCATCGGGTGGCTTGTCAACCTTTGAGTTATTATTGTAGTTGGTTAATATTGTGCGGAACGGATTTTGGGTTTTGTCATGCGAAGTCATTTGTTTAGGGAGTGTCTGCATAAGAAGAAGGCCGTGTTGTAAGTTTATTTATTTATGTAATGCTTTATGCACAAAAAGTACAAAGGCGAACTTAATGCCTTTAGCATTTTCTACCAGTCAACCTTTGGGTGATGCAGAGAAAAGTAGTGGTAGGTGCAATAAAAGAGGGAGAAAAAGGCGAATACAGGAATAGATTTACTTTTCGACCATAGAATTGATATACTAATAAACCATAGAATAAATATAATACAATTATACAATATTTACTTAAGTTAATACACTACATACATAAACTAAAATACTTAAACAATTGGTCCAAATCAACATTAAGAAAACATTAACACTGTGATGATACTACTGCCAACTTTTTACGAATTACTCGCGAACTTTGGTTTTGAATGATAATCGGCTTGTTGCCATCCAGATTTAAGTTCTTTTAAGTTTTATCATTGCATAAGTTAAATATTGATATTAATTTTTATTTTTTATTTAATTCACCAACAGCGGGAGGAGACATTGCATGATTATCCACCACAAAAAGGTCTAGTTAAATGAGAGTCTGAATAATTATAATGTGCAATTGGTTTTCATTTCGAACAGTTCTTTCTACTCGTTAAATGGTAAGTGTCAAAACGGAATACCCTCAGAGACTAGATTTTTAATCCCGTCCATAGGTTTATCTACATTTTTTCCGCGTTTCTAATAACTTTGAGGGGTAACCTTATTTTTCTGAGGCACACTAAATATGCACCACGGTGCACCAGTGTACCGCGGCACATCCTTTGCGACACACGGTACTAATGAACCCACGTGTAATACAACATAAGAAATACTAGCCTCAACCGGCGGTTTCACTCGTGTAAATGTAGAAAATAAATAATAATAATAAATAATAATATTCACACAATTATCACACAACGCTGTTTAGTCCCAAGCTAAGCAGAGCTTGTGTTATAGGTACTAGACAACTGATAAACATACTTATGTTTCTAAATACATACATATTATAGATAAATTACACCCAGACACAGAACAAATGATTGCGCTCATTACACAAACATTTTTCCTGGGTGGGAATCGTCTCACGACCTCCGGCAGCATAGCAGTCAGGACCACTAACTACTAGACCAACAGGCCGGTCAAAATAATTCCAAAGACAAATTCTGCATTGCCTGGCCTATTGGTTTAGTGGTTAGTGGCCCTAACTGCTATGCCGGAGGTCGTGGGATCGATCCCAGGACAAATGTTTGTGTGGTGAGCATTATCATTTGTTCTGTGTCTGGGTGTAATTTATTTATATATGTATGTATTTAGAAATAAATAAGTAGGTTTATCAGTTGTCTAGTACTCATAACACAAGCTCTGCTTAGTTTGAGACTTGATAGCGGTGTATGATAGTTGTGGAATATATAATATTTTAAACTTTTTCCAGGATATGGACACGGTCTACTCGTAGGTAAAATTTCACAGAAATCTGTTCAGTCGTTTTAGCGTGAAGAAGTAACAAACAAACACACATACATACAAAATTTCACTTTTATAATATTAAGTGTCATATGAAAATTATCATACTTTTTTATAGTATGATGGTATGTTCAAAAAAATCACCGCGGCAACTGAAGGCACACAGGTGGGTTTAGTCAGTAAAACTTTGAAAAGCCCTCTCGCTCTTGCACTCTCTCGCACTTGCAAAGCAGTGCCATAAAAAAGTGACTTTCTAGAGTCTTTGTTCAGGAGCGAAGAAAAAATATATGTTTATGATAAATTCATGTACAACATTATCGACATATGATTTATTCATATTAATACATTTGCCAAAAAAAAAAAAATAACAAAATGATATCTTTTCACTTGTTTTCCCTACTCCTTTTAAACGGCTTTGATCTTAGAATGTATATAGCTATTTAAATCAATCAATATTTTGCAAAGAAAATGAATTTAAAAGTCAGCGGGGCTCTATCTATATATTAAAAGCACACATATTCGTATATTTAACTCCGGCCAGATGTTCAAGGGAGGCTCCTTTTTCACTCGCCTATCGTCAACATCAAGCATGGTTTCAAAGCTTATTACTTCATCTAACGCAATCCAACGTGATGTTTGACGAAGAGGCGATAACGCCTGAAAACTGTGTTAGCATTCGGTATAATACTCGAGCTTACTCGAATATTTCACAAAACTTGTACCAGGAAATACGTGTTTTTTTTAAACCCTTAAAGATTTAGAAAAAAAAATGGTTGTTATTCCGAATCTTGATTAAATTTGCAAGGCTTCTATTGTTATATTTCTTTGAGTTTTTTAATTTTTGAGTATATATATCATGAAGTGTCAAAGTTCATGCAAAATAGCAGTTTTTCAGATGTCTTTACTGGATTAGTTTTACACAAATTTACAAATTGATTTCAATAGAAGCCTAGATAATATCCACAAGATACTGTGTTTCCAAAATATACAATGGAAAATCTGTAATAACGTCATAATCGCGTAAGAGCGGTTGTATGAAAAACAGTGAAAATGTATGTCGAATTGCATGCCCTGTTTGTTGCCCACCATAAAAAGTAATAATAATAATAAGTAGCACTAATAAGTGTTACTTAAAACGATGTAAAAAAAATCTTAGTCTTCTTAACCTTAATTTGATCATAACATCTAGATTCCCCGAGGAGAACCTATCACCAAAAATCCGACTAAAACTTGTAATCCCACTTTCAAGATTCGTGTCTAGTTAGAGCAGCGGTTATCAAACTGTTAACGCGGAACACTAGTGGTCCGCAAGTGAGCCAAGAATGTGGTCCACTAAAACTTTAAAAAAATAAAAATACTGAGCATTATAATTATTTTTATTTTTTTAAACCTTTAAACCTTTAACGATTGTTTCGACTAATGTTTCGTGTCCTATTCGCTAGTGTCGTGTGTTTGCAACTGGGTACTCCATCTCGTGTAGCTATTAAATCCCGATAGGTGACAGAAGAGCTGACGAGATGGGGTTTTTGGTCGTGGATGTGCGCGAAAGTGTTTATTTATTTATTTATTCAGTCATAAGTCATTTAATTCATAACAATGGAACATTGTTTTGAAAATAAAATATAAAAAATAAACAATTACAGTGATGGTAAAGAAGAAAAAACATACAACATTCTACAAAATCCTAATAAACAAAAATATTGCTAATAATTATTATACAATAAAAAATTTAATATTCAATAACTTAGGTATAAAATAAATTTTACATATCCCAAAAATTCAAACACTATAAAAAGATCATATAAAAAGATATAACATATAAAAATATCAACAAAATCACACAAAATAGATAGATAGATATTCTTTATTGTACACCAAAAATGCAAATTACATTAGGAAATTAAAATTAATAGGGTGTCACAATGGGCGGTCTTATCGCTAAAAGCAAAAATACAAAATAATAATCCAAATCCCAATGTAAAAAAAAGGTTAAAGTAGGTGTCCTACAAGTTTTGAATTTATTATATAGTAATAAATTGATGTTTTTTGATTAACTTGGTGTCCTTGGTAATTACAAAGAAACTATACTAATAATAATTATTGTTTTATTTCAGGTAAACTACCCTACCTAGGTAAGTACTATATTAAATTATGGTTATGTATGTTAGTACATAACGTATTTGTGACATAGTTTTTTTAGTGGTCCCAAATCAAAAAAGTTTGGGAGCCACTGAGTGAGAGTCAAGCAAATTCTGCCGTAACACCCCAAGGAGACATGTTTGTCGCAGTTCTACAGAATAAACAGAATTTTCGTGCAAACATGTTGCGTCGGTACCGGCAAGTGTTCCAACCTGCTGGATATTCCTTTGTCGCATTTCATTGTGATTGAGAATACGACGTTGTTAAGTTTTCTTTATTCACACTGCATTGAGGGATCTCAGTGGAAACAGTTGTTCGAAATCTGTTTCGGTTTTGAGGGATATTGGGGTAGATCTATGTGGGACTGATTGTGTATGAATATTTATAAAAGATGTTAAAAAATTAACTTTAAGAATTTCGAGGGGACATTGTACTCCTCATTATGAACAACTTTTACTATGGGATCAATCCTGAAATCGAAAAAAAAATCAGCTGTTCCCTACGTTTATGTTCGCATAACTCGTCAAAATGTGTGGAGCAGCTGATTTTTTAGTACACAGATAATCAGCTTTGTAATATTCCCACTGCTGGGAACTCAGGCCTCCTTTCTAGGAGAGGGAATGGGCCGTAATCCACCACGCGGGCCAAGTACGGATTGTCACTTGTCTTCGAAATTTTTGTTCCAAGACATGCTTGTTTCCTCACGATGTTTTCTTTCACTGTTTTGAGAGAAGTGCTGATAAAATAAAAGACACAAAGTAGGTAATGTGCCTGGCTGTATTCGAACCTGTGACCTATAAATCGTAAGTCGGGGTAGTTATCACTGGGCCACCAATGCTACGCCTATCTCACTCGGTGATAAATAAAACAACAAATACAACAAACATGGCACGTAACTTAAAAACAATATATAATATTTTAACAAATCTATTCAATAGAGTAAGTACTTAATTAAATAAAAAATTAATTTATTTGACCATTACATGTTTGCTGTATGGACTTTAAAAGAGACTTTGACCCCTGAGTTTATTTCGGTGTTTCTTCTCAGTGTAGTCAGCTAGGAAACATCGGCTTCATCTAGTTTAAATTGACAAAAAAATTGACGTTTAAAGTGTTAAAAAGAAAAAAAATCATTTATCATTGAACCATTGTTACAAATAGTACCTTAAATTAAATAATCTTAACGTATAGGTATATATATAGGTCTATAACTAATTGCGGGCTTTATTAATTATGTAGTATACGTGATATAGTATTATTCAATTATATTCTAAACAGCTTTTCTTTTTTTTGCCGATGGAAAATATCTTAGGCCTCAGGGCACACGGCTTGTATCAAAATGAAAGGTGATCTGTCTTTATAAATCCGACAAATATAAATTACAGAAATGGATTCTCTACAGATTTACAGTCGAGTTGATTGATTTTCATAAAATCTTGTGAAAATATTATGTTTTTAGGGGCGTAAAATAAACAAAGCTACTGGCTAAAATCAGAAAAAACGCCGTAATATAATCAAGGATACGATCGCCCTGCCTATCAGTAAATGAACAGGGTTTTTTAAGAGAGATAGAAGAAAAAACCGGTCAAGGGCGAGTTGGACGCGCACCGAGGATTCCGTACAAACTTATACTTATGTAAATAGTTCGATTCCCGAATCGAGACTCGAAGATTTTTTAGAATCGAAAAAGTTTTAATTATGTGATGTTGCGGTTTTCAAACTTTTTCCATTACTTGTGCTATAAGACCTTGATTCTTGCCAAATTTCAGGATTCTAGGTCAACGGAGAATATCCTATAGGTTTTAATTTCCTTGCGAGTGTCAAAATATGCGCTATAAATGAAGCATAAACGGCTTTATCTTTAGATTACGTTGACTTAAAAGAGCGGCGCTGGACCAAACGTATTAATTTCAGCTCAATACGTTTACGCGTTCCTAAGAAAATGGTTCTTGAGTGACGTACAGACTGACAACAAAGTAATCTTATAAGAGTTCCGTTTTTGCTGACTTAAGTACGGGACCCGAAAAAATTCAAACTACCCAGCCCTTTTCCAACTTTGTTGTTGGCTTTCAGTCTAACCAGATGCGATTCCCAACAGTGGGAACATTATAAGGCCGACTGTGCTATGCTATGCTATGCTATAGATGCAATTGAATACTAGTGTTTTACATGGAGTGATTACCTATCCAGCCAAACTTCAGTGGCAGTGTGCAGGGCACATTGCTCACAGAACGGATGGTCGATGGGGCCGAAAGGTTCTAGAGTGGCGACCGCGCACCGGAAAACGCAGCGTTGGAAGGCCTCCCATAAGGTGGACCGACGACCTGGTGAGAGTCGCCGGAATCCGATGGATGCGAGACGCACAGGACCGGTCATTGTGGTGACACTTGGGGGAGACCTAGGTCCAACAGTAGACGTCTTTCGGCTGAAATGATGATAATGATGACATAAAATAAACGTGAGAATTAAATTTAAAACTAGGCTTTTATTGAAACTTTACCTTACCTTAGGCTTTTATTTTTATTTTTTTGACTTATGTATAATATAATTATATTTTAGATTTAGTTATTGCAAGGATTATATTGTGCACTAACCAGTGCATAATATAATCCTACCCTCGAATGTTCTCACTCTGTAACTCAAAGGTTTGCTGGGAGAAAACTCATTGTTGAGTTAAGCTCGCCTTTGTACATAAACTGTATTATCTCCGTGTACTATGTATGTTTTTGTGTACAATAAAGAATTAAGAAACCTAACATAATATGTTATATTACATTCGCTTTATAATGGAAAACAAAGTAATTGTACCTATTCAGTATCTGAAACTATATACTTTCTAAACTTGAAACCGACGAATAATTAAAACAGCTGTTGAACTTCACTCGAAAAAATCCAGTCAAACTCTTGAATACATATTGCCGGTTGGCAAGCCATAATTTTCCACGGATCCCGCTAACCTTTTTGTACGGAACCATCGTAATAAATTATGAGGCTAAGTAGGCAAATGTACTCTGACAGTTGCCTTTATACCTAATCCTGGAACTTGTCATTTTCAAAGAATTCTGCGACAAGGATGAACAGTATTAAGGTTTAGCTCTTAGGAAACACACAATAAACTTGAAATTCTGAGGAAAATTTCTTGACAAGTTGACAAATATTTGGGCCGTTTTCGTCGTAAGAGATATTATAGATTTGAATTTGTTGCCTTTTTTTTGAGGTGGGAAATAATGTGAATGTCTTCTTCTGCTCTAGAGTGGAGCCGGAGGACTTATCAGATTTTTACTGATTAAAACCACACCTTTGTGTTAGTTGCTCTTTGTGTTTTAGGGTTTCCTTTTTAGAAGTTCCCCGTGGTCCCAGCGGAAATCGGCTCTACTGCCACCCCTACGGTTTTGCTGACATATCTTTGAGGCGAGCGTGGACTCGGTCATACCGTACGGCCGGACGGCGAGCTACCCATTACTCCGACCGAAACTTTTGAGCGATAGAGAGAGATCGCATTCGAGGGATAATGATTATGAATATTTACTGTACTTAATAATAATAATAACATTTATTCAAAGATAACTTTTGATCCACCTATGTTAGTTAGTATCTTGTATTTCTATATTAGTTCAGAAGTACAATCAGGTATTCTTACAATAAAACAAATTAAATTTTAAATTTAATTACTATTGTCACTAAATTAAATGTCATTGATTAAAACGACGGCGCCCACGTATACTATTGAAATTGAAAGAAAAAAATATTTAGTTTTATTGCATTAATGGCAAGTAGTAAATTATAAAGATAAAGTATTATAATTCTAATAAATTATGTACCAATTATTATGTCTTCTACTGTTTTTCAATTGAACAGAATCAAAAGCACATAAAGTAAATACGAACTATACATATTTTTTTAATTTCGATAGTATACGTGGGGCCGTTGGCTTCTTTCTTAAATGACATTGATTAAAAATATCTTTCAAAATTAAACTTATAATAATGAGTTCAAACGGTATAATTATATATTAAAACGACGTTTCAAAGAGGGTAGAGGGAAGCCCTAACATGACGAAATGAGTAAGAATTGAGGTCAGCATTAGGGAGTGTACTTGGAATTGTTTAGCGATCAGTGCCATGTGTGGCGGATCGATTTGGGTGCGACGTGCGTGGGCTGGGACAGCTAATAAAAATCTGCAGAAGAGCCAGTCCTTACAATTGTTTGAAAGAAACTTACACGAAAGATCAAAGACCATATCTTTGTTTTATTTTGATAAAAACGGTGCCCTCCATACCAGGAATCTAATGATGTAACGTGGTGCATTCACAAACATGTGAACTACAAAAGAATTATATTTAGGCCATACAAATATGATAGCAGTGGTGGCAGTGTGGTAACGGCCCCTATTTACGAGTATAGTATGCATAATCAACTTTATAATGTTCCCTCTGCTGGGACTCAAGCCTCCTTTCTAAAAAAGGGAATGTACCCTAATCCACCACGCGGGCCCAGTGCGGGTTGGTGGATTTCATATGTCTTCGAATTTTTGGTTCTAGTACATGCCGGTTTCCTCACGATGTTTTCTTTTATCGTTTTGAGAACAGAGGTGATGAAATAAATTACATAAAGTCATGCGCCTGGCTGGTTTGGACCAACTCGTAAGTCGGGGCCGTTACCACTCGGCCACCACTGCTCAATATACCTAATATAAACCTACATATATATAATATATTTATATAATATAAATAATCCAATGTATATATATTATCCAATATAAATAATGCAATGACTTCTCCCGAGTGGAATGAGAGGACGTGTCAGATTTTGCGGACAATAACTACACCTGTGTCTTTCAGTTGCTCTTTGCATTCTAGGACCACGGGTTTTCTTTTCAGAAATTCTCTGAGGCCTTAGCGGCCATCGCTGCTGGGCCTCCACGATTTTAACAACATGTCTTTGAGACGCGCGTGGAACTACGCACCATCGACTACTCGAGTTCGGTCCTTACTGGACGGGCGGCCGGCGAGCTGCCCATTACTCGTCGTCCGCAAGCTCGAGACTGCTAGTGGCGGCTGGGGCGTGAGGATATCCGTTCCCTCACGTTTGTGAAGCTTCTATAAGAATAACGATGTTTATTTAGTTGATGCTTTTACTTAGTACCTACCTAATAAGGTATATTATTCATTAACTGTTTCTTCGAGTGAGTTTTCGGTGCTAACTTATTCAGTAGCACGTGGCTAAACCACATTAACGGCGAGTGGGCGGCTTATTGAGGTACGTAGGGATGTTTTATGACCATCACGGAAGGATGCCATGTGTTCAATCTGATCTTAGTAAAAATAATATTCCACAACTTCGATGATTAGCGACCGACTAAAATACGATTTGCAGCTAAAATCGAAACTGTAACCGAATGTGCGGCCCTTTTCCAGTTTCGGCTATAGCTGAAAACGAAAAACTAACAAAAAATAAAAAGAATAAGAAAAAAAAAGAATAAAAAAATAAAGAAAAAGAATATAATATAACAATAATCTATATAATAATAATAGTCCGATCTCCCGGGAGAATTCTTGTTCTTCATCTCCGGCTTGCCTTTATTGACTGGCTTGAGTGGAAATTCGCAAGAGCAAACATTCTCGGGAGAAGGATGTAATCTAGTATCGTGCTGGTAGGGATCTTGACCGTACTTTTGAGATTGTTCTGATAGCCGTGGTATACCTCTCCACTCCTCAAGCACTTCAGAATATGTTGCCCTCTTGTTGCTACGTCACTTCGTGCTAGCGACCGTTTATGGGGGCCCATTTATGTTGGAGTGTGCATTTTTACAAGTCACGCCCTGCCTTTTTATTGACAGAAATTAATAACACTAGCTTCTACCAACGGCTTTGCCCTCGTAGCTTTCTCCATACAAACTTTTAACACTCGTTTTACCCCCCATAAAGAACCTACCTGCCAAATTTTAAGTTTGTAGGTGTTATAGTTTCTGAGATTTCGTGATTAATCAGTGAGAGGTATTTCACTTTTATAAATATGTATAGATAGATTGTTCAGGCAAGGGCCATAGTCTTAACATAGTTCCTGATAACCAGTCCACTTAAGAATCCAAAAACTATAGCCTTATTGTCTTTGTTTTCCATAGTATATGTCGCAATAGTTTTTCACCAACTAGAGTTTGTCCTTGGATGCACTAGCATACCGCGTACAGGGATAATCGTCGGTTGGTATCACGTTCCATTAAAAGTGATTAAAGGGCCTCTGGAAGTTGGTTTCGGCTCCTCGTACACCTTCCAAAGGCCCTGAACCTCAGAGTTTCGAGATTTATTTACTATTTATTTATTTATTCAACCAGAACGACAAAATGCCAATAACACTGATTACATTAGTTAAAAATAATGTAAAATACATTAAAGAATATAACACAGATAATATAACTAAACCTCTCACTCAGTCTTCTCGCAAATCACCAGACTTTCAGTCAGTATCTCCTTCCATTCATCAGCGAATAGATCTAGTCTAGGACTGGATTCAAGGAGAGCGTTGAGAGCGACTAACATTCGCGGAATAGGTGACATACGTCGTGCAATCGTACGGCAACGTGGCACTACAAATAATTTATGCCGTCTTGCCCGGCAGTAGTTATCAGGGACAAATATATACTGATACAATATTTCGATAGGTAGTAGTAGTAATAGTTCTTCCTAAGTATGATTCGATACTTTACAGTTTAAAAAAAAATAGTAATTAAACGAACAAATTGACGATTACATATAAATATTATAGCATAACCGGTCATTTAGACTCCATGTCTATCCGAAACTTTTATATTAGTTTTGGTTACGGTTACGTAGTTTCGAAACATCCCTGGTTTTGACCACGACCGACTAGTTTGTTCGTCGTGGCCACTCCTGTGGTCTATCGTATAGTGTCCGAACAGGGTTCCGGCATACAAGTTTAGTAGCCTATGGCACGCACCGATAATATACCCATGTATCAGAGGAAGTTAGTATGTGTTAGGGATGCCACGTTTTTGTTAAAAGAAATAGAGTATTTCAGATGTTAAAAGGAATGGAAATGAAGAGTAAATTTTTAGAAAAATCCTTAACCGTGGCATTCAAAAAATTAAAAAAAGACATTTATTTTTGTGATTTTTAGTACACTTTACATGAGATCTACACTAATATTATAAAGAGGTTAGTTGGTTTTTTTGCGGACCGGGATCGCGGTCCCGAGACCGCGGCGAACTGAGCTTTCCGAACAAACTTACCTATGAAAACAGTTCAATTCCCGAATTGAGTTACGAAGATTTTTCCTAATCGCAATTTTTTTTTGTGACGTAACTACAAATTTATAGTTTTCAAGTTTAATTTTTTCACAGCATTAAGAGACCGTAGATAAGTAGGTATATGGTTTTACAGACGGACAACAAAGTGATCCCAGTTTTTTCCTTTTCAGGTACGGAACCCTAAAAAGGCATTAAAGTACAGTATGATACTGTAAAACTGTATTATTTTATTTGTGGGCCCAAAATGCAACTCAAAATAAATAATTATTTTTAAAGGTGGAAGTTGATACCGTGGTCCCAGTCCAAAGAGCCCTAATACACGATTTGATTCACTAAAACCACTTGAAAAAAAAAAACCATTACACCCACATCTCAAGAAACTTCAAAGGATCAACGACCAAACTAGAAAAGCACTGCCATCAATAACGGCTCTTCAAAAATTGGCAAAAGTTACCCTATTGAGTTCGCTGAGTCGCATTAGAGTGCGTTCACCTCTCGCCCCTACATTTGTATGGGTTCCCACTTCCCTCCGTCGGCGACATATTGTTTCACCTCGTTAGGTTAAGCGCGCACTACGAAATTTATTCGTTGCGATTTTTAGAGAGCGATACGAAATCGCAAACGACAATAAAGTGGGAACTACATTAGACTGATGCCCACGTGAGTCACGCCTGATTTGTACGTGGATCGCGTGGATCTAATGTAGCTCTACAAGTCTAGTTGCAATATAAAATGTATAGAGATCAACGTGAACAGATCGGCGTACCTGACCCACGTGTGCTCAATGTAATTCTACTTTTATTCTCACCACGATTTAAGGTAGAACTACATTGGGCCCACGTTGGCCACGTACGCAGATCTGGTCGCGTCTGTCTCCATACATTTTATATGGCAACTAGACTTGTAGAGGCGTCGGTCTAATGTAGTTCCCGCTAAAAGGTAGAACTACATTGGGCTCACGTGGGTCACGTGGGCCACGTACGCAGATCTATGCGCGTCGGTCTCCATGCATTTCATATGGCAACTAAACTTGTAGAGCTACGTTAGACCCAAGCCACGCGACGCCGACGTGCAGCTACGTACGACTCTGGCGTCGCCGACGTGTGCATCGGTCTAATGTGGTCTACGATTTATTCTGGAGTAGGTATGCATCGAAACATGACTTTACAAAAGTAGCTGAACATTAATATACTACTTAATTTTGTACGTATTTATTTTAATCGCAAAGTCGAGTGACCGCTACACTTGCGGTACAAAATATATGTATGTAAGAGTTCGTATTAGCTTTTTTAAATCGCATACGATTTATAATCGCAGTGTGCTGAGTTAGGCGCCTTTTTGACCTTGCACAGTTTTTTTTTTTCCGTACTTTAAATTCCACTGGATGTGTGAGTGTACGAATAAACGTTTTTTCTTTCTTTTCTTTTCTATTTTAGTGTATTTCTATTGTTCACAGATTTACGTTAATTTTTCACAACGTTTTTTTGTCGTAGTGCGCGCTAGGCCTTACAGTAATAATACATCAACCATCATATCTTTTTTCTTTCAATTATAACTGACATTTGCGAAGCAGGCTTGTGGTTCCCAGGAATTTTGGGGTGCTATTGTTTTGATAATGATGTATGTGATTTAGTTGGGTTCTGGGTAAACAGTGTTATATATTGCCGTCTCTTTTCTACACGTAAGACTTTAAATCCTTTTATATATAAGAAAGCTCCTCACTGTGAATCTCAAAACTACTGAACGGATTTTTGTGCGGTTTTCTCCAAAAGATAGTGAAAAGGTTAAGGTACATATTATAGTAGAGAAAAACCGTAAAAAAAGGTGTCTTTAAGGTTACAGTGAGTAGACTCTGGATTTATTAGTGCGCTTCACCATCAACGATCGCATCACTGCTTACCATCAGGTAGGATCTCAGTCAAGGAACTTTTTATATACCTATCATTAAAAAAAAATTATAACACGCATGTGAAGTTATGGTAGGTCGCTCGTATTATGAAATTAACCAATTTAGCATAATCAGCCTTTCAATGTTTCCACTGTTGGGACTCAGGCCTCTTCTCCAGGAGAGGGAATGGGCCGCAATCCACCACGCGGGCCCAGTGCGGGCTGGTGAATGTCACATGTCTTCGAACTTTTGGTTCTAGGAAATGCCGGTTTTCTTACGATGTTTTTACTTCACCGTTTTGAGAACAGTGATGATGAAATCAATTACAAAAAGTAATGCGCCTGACTGGTTTACCACTCGGCCACCACTGTTCTCCTTTACTTCAAATAAAATAAGAATGTGCCTAACTATCTTCCTAACAGGTCCCAATTTGGGTTCTAATTATTTAAAGAAACTTTCACTGAGATTGAAACTGTTCACTCAATTTTGAAAACAACTTTTCACTCAATTTTGAAATTGTTCTAAATTGCAACCAGTTGCTGTTACTGCTCTTTTTTTTTCTTGGGTGGGAAAATCATCTTATGACAAATCCCGCTCTTGGGCGGAGCGCGAGATAGTGTCAGACTTTTACTTTACTTGACTAAAAACCCACTCCTGTTCCTTCGTTGCCTTCGTCCCAGGGCCCCGAGTTTCGCTTTCACACTACCCGTGGCCCCAGTAGGCTTCGATCCTGTTGAGCTCCTACGATGTGCTGACATCTCCTTGAGGCGTGCGTGGAACAGTACGCGCCGTCGACGACTTGTCCGGACGGTTACCGGACGATCGGACGGCGAGCCACCCATTGCTCGCCGTCCGCAAGCCCGCGCCTACGGTGGCCGGAAATCGGGATCGGGATCCCGGCGGCGGTTCTCTATTTAGCCTTTTCGTTAAATTGTACAATAGCACAATAAAAGAGTGTTTTTAATATCGTGCGGATTTCATCACACAGAAAATTTCAAAATGCAACAAAACGAAATTCAAATTTCAAATTTCAAAATGCAACAATCCCTCGTGCGTATTATTATTTTAAATTATTATTGACATTGAATTAACATATTTTATTGAAAATTGACATAATTTATTGAGTTTACGTCTTAAATATTTGACATTTTTACACACCTGATTGTCGTTGAATATGACGACAATGGTTAAACCTGCCAGCTAATTACTATACTCATATTCTAGCAAAATAAATGATTATTATTATTGTATTCCACGCATTACAATAAATACTTGTATGAAATAGACATTCGCGAGGGTTGCGCGTGCGGAGCCATCCCGCATGCGTGATGAAATCCGCACGATATTAAAACACCCTTAGTTTATTCAATTCTTAACAGATTCGGTCCGTACCTCTAGCTACGTTCCCCTTTTTCACATAAAAGTCTTTTGTATATCCCCAGGAAATCTACTTGATTTATCGAGGTTACAAGAGTTACTTTTGATCCCGGCTTCATCGTTGCGACACTGAGTATCGAGCCGAATAAAATGAAAATATCCAATCGGCTTTTTTTCACAAAATAAGCTTTTCCATGTTTAGATTTGGGTAGTTGACTTATTTTTAGGGTTCTGTACCTCAAAAGGAAAAAACGGATCCGTTATAGGATCACTTTGTTGTCCGTCGTCTGTCAAGACCCTTTATCTCGGGAACGCGTGGTATCGAGTTGAAATTAAAACTATATACCTACTCAGGTCTACGGTCCCTTGAAGCTGCGAAAAAAATCAAACTTCTAAGTTAACGAAAAAAAAGATATGGTCATATATGTCGCAAAAAACGTGTATTCCGATACTCTCAAGGGAATCAAAATTCATAGGGTTCCCGCTGACCTAGAATCTCATGAAGCAAGGTTTCATAGTACAAGTACAGGAAAAAATCAGAAAACTGTAAAGTACCTAGTACCTACTTACGTCACAAAAAAAACCTTTTTTGTTATTCGCAAAAATTTTCGTAACTCAATTCGGGAATTGAACTGTTTTCATAGGTAAGTTTGTACGGAACCCTCAGTGCGCAAGTCCGATTTGCACTTGCCCGGTATTTACTTAAATTATTTGTATCAAAAAAATAGGTTTATCCAAAATCGCAAATGGAAATCATTTTAAATATCCGTTCAATAGTAAACAAGTTAGAAATCTTTCAATGGTTTACTTACCATTATTGTACTTGACATTTGCACTTACACTTGAAATTCAACTACGCAATATTACGTAGCTGCTAAATACCAGGTGCCAACTACGTATTATTACGTAGGTCTTCACTACAGAATAAGGTACACAACCTGGATAAAATTAATGTTACTGGTGCCCATGCAATATTACGTGCGGCAACATCCTTCAATAAATTGGTATCCGTAAAGCCAACTACGAAGTACTACGTAGCAGGTCGTATGGTGGCCACAGATTGTGATTTAACGGTTAACGGCCGCATTCAAGGGGTTAAAGTTTAAGTAGCTGTTTCTATCGACCCCTTGCTCCAATCGATGTAAATTATTAATAGCTCTGCTTCGCTACTAATAGCAAATAGCAACAACCTGATGGGGCTAGAGGCTAGACATATGTATAATGACCGCCATTGAACGCGGTCACGTGGCAGTTCTAAACGTCAATAGTCTATCGTTTATTCCCCTTCGTTAAATTTTGAAATGATAAATGATGATAAATGATATTTATTTTGTAAGTAGGTTTAAAAAAACACTTTTACACGTCAATTTTTTTTTGTCATTTTAAACTAGATGAGGCCGGTGTTTCCAAGCTGACTACCCTGAGAAGAAACACCGAAACAAACTCAGGGTCAAAGTCTCTTTTAAAGTCCATACAGTTAATATGTAATGGTCAAATCACATGAGAACAGTGCAGATTTGTCTGAGATGGTCTTTTGAAGAAAGAACCATACAGATTTGAGTGGACCTGTCCAGTCAGTGCAAGCATTTGTCAGTATTCGCAAAGCTCAACCCAGGTCAAAGGGTTACTATGTAGAATTTTGTTACAATGTAAATTGGAAGGCCTCCCACAAGGTGGACCGACGTCCTGGTGAGAGTCGCGGGAATGCGGTGGATGCGAGACGCATAGGATCGGACGTTGTGGAGACGCTTGGTCCCGGCCTGTGTCCAACAGTGGACGTCTTTCAACTGAAATGATGATGATGACAGTGTTTCTACATTGTCGATTCTGCGTCATGAAGTAGGTACCTAATAAGATAAGTCTAAGGTTTTTTTTTTAATTTACTACAATAAGAAAACCAAAAGTAAAGAGTGTGCCCAAAAGAATGGCGACGTTGCCACATTGTAGGGTAATCTCAACTATGTGGTAACATCGTCAGTCTTTTGGGCACACTTCCATTCGATCACACAGTGGATCAGAATCTATAAAAGGCAGCCGGAATCAACGCCTTAACGTGCTTTCCGAATCACAGGGGAATTTCGATATATTAAGATGGTCACCTCACCTATTGTAGCATCCGTAGAGGCCCAGCAGGGTAGAAGCCTACTGGGGCCCTGGAACGAAGGCAAAGAAGCAACAAACGAGTGGGTTTTAGTCAGTAAATGTGTGACACGCCTTCCCACTCCGCTCAAGGGCGAGGGATGTTATTAGATGATTTCCCACCTAAAAAAAAACATGTTGTAGCATGATCATCACAAATATCACACCGTACTGTATGAATAACGGCCCTCGGGAAAAAAATACTGGGGAAAATATTTTTTACGTAGGAAATCGAAGGACTGGAACAACTTGCCTACTCCGGTCTTCCCGTCCGATTATAATTTAGGTGTCTTCAAGGCTAGAGTGAATACGGTCTTAAAAAACTAGTGCGCCTCACCATCAACTATTGCATCACTGTTTTAATACACTAGTTTAAATAATTTAAAAAAAAAAAAACATTGAATGACTTCTCCTGCCCTGGCCCACCCAGGGCAGGACGAAATGTTAGGCTTTTACTGACTAAAACGAGCTCCGATCACTAAAGTAGTGTTACAACCTCTTTTATTTAGATTTCGAAGGTAGGAGAATTTCGCTAGTTTAATGAGAGATTTACGTATATCAGATTTTGGGGCCTCCCGAGCTTGGGGGCCCCTGAGCGCTGACCCACCTAGTCCTTCGGTAGCTACGCCACTGACTCTGTTTGATAGGGCATGCATCGTGACAATAATTCCAAATTTCCAATGTCACGAACTTGTGACACAAATACTCAGTTGTAATACAACAATGAATAGTTAAAGTCAGGCAGTCAGAATATTCAAACTATTTGAAACTAATAACAATCTGAATTCAGACAGCCATTAATGAAATTATTGCTCTCTATACTGCTTGGGCTGAACTCCAACTATCTGAGATTATTCATGGTTATTGTCCTTGAAGTATTGTTGTTTGATTACGTAAGCTTGTGTAAAAGTTGGGTTGCGTAGAATGAATAGGATTAATAGTTCATTAGGCAATGGAAAGGGCTATGCTCGGAGTTTTCTTGCGTGATCGAATCAGGAATGAGGATATCCGCAGGAGAACCAAGGTCACCGACATAGCACGAAGAATCGCCAAACTTAAGTGGCAATGGGCAGGGCACATTGCTCGCAGAACGGATGGCCGTTGGGGCCGAAAGGTTCTGGAATGGCGACCACGTACCGGAAGACGTAGCGTTGGAAGGCCTCCTGCAAGGTGGACCGATGACCTGGTAACGGTTGCGGGAGTACGATGGATGCGAGACTCACAGGACCGTTCATTGTGGCGACACTTGGGGGAGGCCTATGTCCAGCAGTGGACGTCTT
Source organism: Mythimna vitellina (assembly GCA_949316375.1). Taxonomy (NCBI): domain Eukaryota; kingdom Metazoa; phylum Arthropoda; class Insecta; order Lepidoptera; family Noctuidae; genus Mythimna; species Mythimna vitellina. The sequence continues at coordinate 14,995,896 of OX438708.1, forward strand.
TCGGCTGAAATGATGATGATGATGATGAATAGTTCATTAAATTCTTCAAAAAAGACTTTAAAAAAAGGGTCGCAGGGTGATACTCGGCCTTCGTAGGCCGGGGCTTGCAGACGACGAGCAATGAGTATCTCACCGGTAAGGACTAAGACAATTCGACAGTGCGCAGTGTGCGCCTCAAAGAGATGTCAACAAAACTGAAGAGGCTCAGTAGGGTTGATGCCTGGTAGGGTTATGGAGGAACCTACGACTAGAAGGGTGTTGTGTCTGTTCCGGGTAATAGCCCAACAGTTGAATTCAGACTGTTGTATATGTTTTAATCGTGCTGAGATATCTTATACCGCGAAGCGGGATTTTGATGACGAGAGATAAAAATTGTTCACATCTCTCAAAAACAGCTAAATCGACCTTTTCTAGTTTCAGGATTTACTAAATTTTTTTTTTTTTTTTTTCTCGAAATTAAGGATAAGTTTGCAAATATCTTGCGGTGAAACTGTTGGCACATCTTTTTATTTTTTGCGGTGTATTTTATAGAAGTTTTGAAAACTGTAAGAGATATTTCTTAAAGACTCTCCTCTTAACATACCTAAACAAATATCCACGAGGAGCCATCTCAAAGTCAAAGCGAACGTTCAACAAACAACATAATATTCCTACGTCAACATTCATATATAATATACAAACATAGCCTTAATGCTCATAAGAGACAGATCACACATGTTGCGGGGCTCAAGACGGCGCGCGCCGGCTTAAGGGCACGTGCCTCGCTTGCCGAAGTACTAGGGCAGTAGAAAACTTAGGAGTTGAACACATGGTTATTACGTGATGTGATGAGTCAGTTTTATAAAATAAGTTTTATATTTGTGAGTTGTTAGATACGGATTAACATTGATGCACGATGCCCAAATCGGATGATTTATTCACTTTATTTCACACAAAAACATAACATGGTTAGACTAGAGTGATTTGAAAGTTTATGTACGTACAAAGGCGAGCTTAACTCAACGATGAGTTTTTTCCAAGCAACCCTTTGAGTTATAGCATAAGCATAATCAGCCTTTTAATGTTCCCATTGCTGGGACTCAGGCCTCCTCTCTAGGATAGGGAATGGGCCGTAATCCACCACGCGGGTCCAGTTCTGGTTGATGAATGTCACATATCTTCGAATTTTTGGTTTTAGGACATGCCGGTTTTCTCACGATGTTTTCCTTCACTGTTTTGAGAGCATTGGTGATGATGATCACACAAAGTAATGCGCCTGGCTGGATTTGAACTCGCGACCTACAACTCGTAATTCGGGGGTATTACTACGGTCTGCGGTCTCTTCAAGCTGCTCCAAACTTTTCAACTCAACAAAAAAAGATACGATCGTTTATGTCGCTAAAAACGTATATTTCAACACTCTCAAGGAAATCAAAATTCATTGGGTACATCCCGTTAAACCAGAATCCTGTTTAGCATGAAGCAAGGTTTTATAACACAGGTGTAGTATTAAATCTGAAAACAGTAGTTGTTACGTCACACAAAAAAAAACTTTTTTCGGGAATCTAACTATTTACATAGGTAAATCACAATGCGCGAGTACGACTCGCTCTTGCCCAGTCTAATTATTTTAAAGTTAGGACATACTTTTTTTAATTCTTTGAATAATGGTCTTTAAAGCATTAAAAACCTCGCAATCTAACCAAAACAAACCACATTTAAAGCAACATTTATCGGCCAGTGAACACACAGCTTTACCAGGGCATCATAACGTTCTGCTCGGCTTATACCGTTGTAGAAACTTTTGTGGCGGCTTACGAGCTGCTAGGACGTGTGTTTTTATCTCACCGGGATCTATAGCCCTCGTGGGAAGACCCTTGTAATGTATTTAGCACCGATCGCCGGCACTTTGGGCTGATCGTCCTGATTAAAAAGTAGGTGCTTCATTTGAAACTAGCTATTCTTGCGGTTTCATTCGTGTCTTTGATCACTTCTCCGCACCAGTGAGTTGTAGCGTAATATTATATAACCTATAGCTTTCCTTATTACACCACAGTAGTTCTCGAGATTAGTGCGTTCAAACCAATATTTTTTTTCAGCTTGCTTTATTAGTAATAGGTAAAATGTAGATCTTAGGGCCGAAACTGCGTTACGCGGTCTCCGGCGCGGTCCCATACAAAAGAGCTCCGTCGCGACTCGCGGCTCGCCGTTTTGCTACGTAATAATACATTAAAGTTCTCCATCGACACGACTACATGCACACCGTTAAAGTTGAACTAGCGACACTGCGCAGGTAATAATCAGGTTTCCGTGACGGGGACCTTCTCACACGAAATACGCGCGACGTCACGCGATGGGAGCGGTACGTGGGAGCGCGGCGCTATGAGTGGGGTCTCGTGGCGTGCTTCAAACGTTTTCATACTTTTGATCTTACCGCTCGCCGCCCCACGCTTAGCTTCCGTTCACAGCATCAAAGTCGTGAACTGGCCGTAACGCAGTGTCAGCCTTTAGTTCTAGATCTGGGGCTATTTTTACTACTGACTAGCTGCCGATCGCTGTTATATATTTATTCTTTATAGTATTAGTAAAAAAAAGATCGGTAAACTAACCTAAGTACAGGACAGTATACACCAGTCAACATATTACCAAATAACAGACAGATTTAAAAGCAATTGTTTGTTTTTGTCATCCCATCTCATCGTCAACGCTCAAATATCATACGTTTCAATAATTGATTTGTTTCATAGTTGATATCCTGTGGCAGTAATCAAATGTCAAAAGGAAAATCAAAGGAAACAGGCAGTGTGTATATACTCTGTAATTATTGGCAGTAACACTCAGTGCCGGATTAACCGCGTAGTATGAGTAGCAAATGCTACAGGGCCCGCACAAAAGCATGGGCCCCGCATGGACCTACAAAAAACAAGTCAAGATACCTGTACTATTCGAATTCTAATTATGACTTCTAAACTTTCCATAAAGATAATGTAGGCAACTGTTTATAGACTCATTGTTGAGACCCGAGGTCTCTCTGAAAATCAAACTAATAATAATAATGCTTTACTGGCCTGTTGGTCTAGTGGTTAGTGGCCCTGACTGCTATGCCGGAGGTCGTGGGTTCGATTCCCACCCAGGACAAATGTTTGTGTGATTAGCATGATCATTTGTTCTGTGTCTGGGCGTAATTTATTTATAATATGTATTTATTTAGAAATATTTAAGTATGTTTATCAGTTGTCTAGTACTCATAACACAAGCTCTGCTTAGCTTGAGACTGGACGGCGTTGTGTGATAGTTGCTTGAATATTATTATATTATTATTGAGCCTAAGAAAAACCAGTAAGTAATGAGATTACAATAATGTCTCAAGTGCATTAAAGTTTGGTTTCGACACAGAACATATCGCAAGTTAAGCATCTTAGCAAGGTTACGCCTGTGTTAAAGATACCAGTACCATTTCCCACAGGGTTTTACAGTTTTCTTCTTCCTCCTCCTTGCGTCGTTTATCCTCAATGCTGAGGGTCGTGACCTCGACGAATAACTTTCTTGTGGACTATATTTCGCCATGTTGTCCTATCTTCGGCGATGTGGATGGCGTCGCAGACTGTAATCTCCTGCCCCTGTGTCTTTTCCCATCTAATTTTCTTTTATTAGATTTAATAATATATTTTTGACAGACAAAAGAATAGACATATTTAAAGAAGTTTTAATTCCTTATCATTTACTAAGATTTCGGGGGCCCTTTGACAAAATTTTCTACAGTCCCCGCGCCACCTTGATCCGCCACTGGTAACACTCGATAACTATTATTAAACGCGTCAGACAATACATCAATCACCAAAGGCCAATTAACGTAATTGATTTGGTAGTGAGCGATGGAGCGGCAATCAAATATCGATTGATAATTAAAACAATAATTTGTTGCGCGGCTCATTTCACGTTCAATATTTGATACATTCTGCATAATGTCACTGTCAGCTTTATTGACAGACACATTATCTTTCTACCCTTGTCCCATCTTATTTGGGGTCGGCGCAACACGTTTTTTTCTTCCATTCTATCCTGTCAACCGTCATACTATCACTAACTTCCTTTTCTTTCATGTCACTGTTCACACAATCCATCCATCTTTTCTTTGGCCTCCCTCTCCACCCATCCACATGAATACTCATAACTCTTTTAGTAACATGCGTTTCATCTCTCCTCTTTACATGACCATACCAAGACAAACGATTCCCCTTCAACTTTTCAGTCACTGGCGCCACTTTCAAACTTCCTCTAATATATTCATTTCTCACTTTATTGACACACTGTAGACGTTTTTTTTTTTTTTGTGAGGTGGGAAATCTAGGGTGGAGCGCGTTAGACTTATGGAGGTAGGCGGAACAGAGAGTAAAGTCCCGCAAACCTCCGTTGAAAAGGGAGGATCCTCCGCCCGGGCAGGATGTTATATCTGGTTGGCAGTTGTCCGATAGATGATTTCGGGCTGTTCTATATGTTCTAATTGCGCGGAGAACTTTGATTGCGCGATGCAGGATTAATTCTCATGTGACGCCATAGATGTCGCTACAGACTTTTACTGACTAAAACCCACCTGTGTCTTTCAGTTACCTTTTGTGTTCCAGGACCACGGTATCCCTTTCAGAAATTCCCTGAGGCCCTAGTAGGCACCCTGTAGATGTTGTGGCAGTGTAATATTTAGATAATCACTGTGAAAGAACTTATTAATATTAATTAAACGTTGCTTAGAAATCCTAGAATGTTTCCTAAGTAAATAATTTTCAAGTTACTAATTTTAGAATTTTAATTTATTATAATATTATGTATCAACTAGAGATGTACCGGCTTCTAGCAGAATATCCGGCAAAAACCTTTGACTATCCCGCTTCTTACGTTGTATGTATTTCTTAATAAAATGTTTACTTAAATGAGGTTCTCTTGATCACAGAACCAGTCCTTATTTGATGTGGTTGTTCATTTACGTAGTATGTTTGCTGTTTTCCTCTGTCCATCAAGAAAATCATTGTCCGATTTTGTCCGATTGATGAAATCTATATTTTTGACGTGATTAAATTTTAATTGAACTCTTTCATTCACAAAAAATAAACTTTAATAATCAATAACAGTATTGTCTTAATTATTTTACACAGAAACACCACTCTTACCACAGCAAAAATAAAAATCAAGAAACAATGCGAAGTAAACAAAACGTGTATGAAACGCTTGCAGGCAGCGATTGCTATTACCGCGCAAATCAACTGCAAACGAACCGTCACGGATATTGCCGAATACTGCCGAAACCGAACGGCTTGGCCGACTAGTTGGCCGAAATCATAGTCTACATCTCTAGTATCAACACGTGCCTAATAACTAACTAACAGTCTTTACGCAGACGGAGCTTAACCATTAATAAGGTACACGAGGAGATACTTAGGTATATTCCGTTAAAAGTTATTATTAGCTGTCGCCCACGTGGAATTAGTACGTACATATTTGTACTTACTTCTACTCTTTAGAAATTATAGCCTTTTTTGTAAGGTGGAATATCATCCAATTACTTCTCACACTCTAGGGCGGAATGGGAAGGCGTGTCAGATTTTTACAGACTAAAACTACACCTATGGTCTGTCTTTTTTTCTTTTTTTTTCCGGTGGGAAAATCATCTTATGATATCCCCCGCTCTTGGGCGGGGCGGGAGATAGTGTCAGACTTTTACTGACTAAAAACCCACTCCTGTTCCTTTCGTACCAAGGCCGAGTCTTTCTTTCAGAATCAGACCCTTAGCCCCAGCATGTTACTCCTTGTAACATTAACTATCCATGATTGAAAGTTCCCTCAAAGTTGGTCTTTTTTTATTGGGTGTTCAAATCATCTTATAACGAATCCCGCTTTTGGGCGGAGCGCGAGATAGTGTCAGACTTTTACTAACTAAAAACCCACTCCTGTTCCTTCGTTGCCTTCGTCCCAGGGCCCCGGGTTTCGTTTTCACACTACCCATGGCCCCAGTAGGCTTTGACCCTGCTGGGCCCCTACAGTTGCTGACATCTCCTTGAGGCGCGCGTGGAACAATACGCGCCGTCGGTAATTTGGGCTCGGTCCTGACGGTTACCGGACGGTCGGATGGCGAGCCACCCATTGCTCGCCGTACGCAAGCCCACGCCTACGGTGGCCGGTAATCGGGATCGGAGTCCCGGCGGCGTTTGGGGCGTGAGGACCGCTGCCTCACGCGATCGGCCGCCTCCTTTGCTAGCATTACTGCTTCGCAGAAGGAGGCGACCGCCTGCCACTCCTCACCTATGGTCTGTCTTGGGTTCTAGGAACACGGGTTTTTCTTTCGGAAGTCAACCCATAGCCCCAGATAAATTATAGCTTAGGTATTTTGGCTGGCCTTTTGGTCTAGTGTCACGCGTTATGCGTGAGGCCGCAGCTTTATGCTGACCGTTCGGCCGTTTTGCCCGGATGTGACGCATATCTTCCCTATCTATTGATTATGTTTGTTAGCTAGTTTTAAAATTGCGTCATTTCGCGTAAATAAAATTTTTTTTTTCTTTCTTTCTAGTGGCTAGTAGCCCTGACTGCTATGCCGAAGGTCGTGGGTTCATTTCCCACCCAGAACAAATGTTTGTGTGATGAGCTCGATCATTTGTTCTGTGTCTGGGTGTAATTTATTTATAATTTGTATGTATTTAGAAATATATAAGTATGTTTATCAGTTGTCTAGTACTCATAACACAAGTTCTGCTTAGCTTGGGTTTAGACGACGTTGTGTGATAGTTGTGGAATATTACCTATTATTATTTGCTATTCTGATGTACAAGTTATATTATTGTAGATTTTCATCAAAATTGAGCGAGTGACAAACATCCATCCAGATAAACTTTCACACATGTAGGTAACATTGGTAAAAAAAAGCTAGCTTCAGACAGCGACTTCGCCCGCGTGGAACTAGAAAATTATCACAAGGGATTAAAATCATGGAATAAAAAGTACTGTATTATGCCCTATTTTAGGACATGGTCTACATATTATTATGTACTAAATTTCATCAAAATCCGTTCATTTGGAAGTATCCTACAACACATGACCCAGTACATAATGAATCCGTCTGAGGCAGCCATTATAGTGAATAGATCGTCACGGGAATGACAAGAAAAAAATCCGGTCAAGTGCGAGTCGTAGTACTGTCAGTAGCAAAAAACGGCAATTAATCACGTTTGTTGACAGACTGACAGCAGAATGATAGTAATATGGTTCCGTTTTTACCCTTTGACTGCAGAACCCTAAAAAAATTTACATACGATGGTAAATTACACGCGTGGGTCGGTCTAGTACTCGAAAGGTTAATGCCAATCACATACATATATACTTCACTTAGAGAGAATGCCAATCACATACATATATGCTTCACTTATAGAGTTTCAGGCACACTAACTGAAACTATGTCTGACATTACGTGTAGAGAGTGCGTGACCAATTTTCGTGGCTCGGTCACGAACGATGACTAATAATAATATTGTAATAGTAGCTTATGTTGATAACGTTGTGTAATAGTAGGCCTTTTTTTAGTAGTTTATTAAGGTAATTGGCCTGGGGTTGTCCTTACGGGCCTTGAAAGTCTGGGCGTGAGTGACTTATACGTGACGAAATATAGGAGTGGTCGGTTCATGATATTTCTATAATATTATCATAGAGATCAGACCTGCCCCCTAGCCAAGTTACAATCGTTTCGAAATGAACAATAAGTACCTAATTGAAAATTTATAAATCCCGGAATTATTTGTCATGTGTATGATTCAGGGATTTTAGAGGATTTATTATCAACTCTACTTATTTCTACGAACTTAAGCTTTTACTCTATCCATTCTGACCTCTGATTATTTATATCTCACCTGTACAATCCCACAGCTGGGCAAAAACCCCCCTCCATTCTTCCCATTATTCCCGGTTCTGGGACACGTCTTGTTAATTTCTATGAAAGACATATAAGTTGTCCGCCATCTCCTTCGTAGTCAACCGCGATTTTTAGAGTTCCGTATCTCAATTGAAAAAAACGAAACCCATAAAGGAACACTTTGTTGTCCGTCGGTCTGTCTTTCTGTCTGTCTGTCAAGACCCTTTATCTCGGGAACGCGTGGAGGTATCGAGCTAAAAATAAAGCTGTGAAAAAATCAAACTTCTGAGTTAACGAAAAAAAAGACACGGCGTGTATTTCGACACTCTCAAGGGAATCAAAATTCATTGGGTACTTCCCATTGACCTAGAAACCTGAAATTTGGCATAAAGCAAGGTCTCATAGCGCAAGTATAGGAAAAAAGTCAGAAAACTGTAAATTTGTAGTTACGTCACAAGAAAAAACATTTTTTCGATTCGAAAAAAATCTTTTTAACTTCATTCGGGGTTGAACTGTTTTCATAGCTAAGTTTGTATGGAGCCCTCAGTGCGCGAGTCCGACTCACACTTGCCTGGATTTTTATTTCAAAATCATGTCGTAAAGCTGCATCGCGCATATTTATTTATTTAAACTTCATGTACAGTCGTGGTACATAGGCGGACTTAATGCCACAAAGCATTCTCTACAGTCAACCATTGGGTTAAAAAGACAACACTGTGGTAAGTGTGCACAATTTATCGGAGTCTTTATTTCCTCTCTCAATAACAGAAGTTGATTTATAAAATCTAATTAGCCGACCCCATTACAGAGCTTTAAACCCAGTTTTACATCGAAAATGATAACACCATATCTTCAAGCCGATGTAGTCCAGTATAACTGTGTACTTAATCAAATTAACTGGAGAGTACTCTTGAAAGGGGCCCCGAGATTGTACTAATAACTCGCCCGGCTTCGCTTTGCATTGCAGCTCGGTGAGTGCGTCGGGAGTCGGGACAAATTAATTACAAGAATAAATATTATTTTATGTCTTTGAAACCGAAGTCAAAGGGTGTTTTATGGTTTTAATACTGGCTGTTTATTTGATGGTAGAATATAGAATTTTGTGGGAAATATCATAATAGGGCCGCAACTGATTTATTTGTACTTACTACGGTTTTTTTTCTTTTCCCCTTACTCTGGGAAGTACTCCTGTATTGTTTTTTTTTAGGTTTCCGTACCTCAAAAGGAAAAAATAGAACCGTAATAGGATCACATTGTTTTTCGCCCGTCTGTCTGTCAAGACCCTTCATCTCAGGCACGCATAAAGGTATCGAGTTGAAATTAAAACCATATAGTCAAGTTTACAGTCCCTTGATACCGACCGGTCGGTATAGTGACACTTGGGAGAGGCCTATGTCCAACAGTGGACGTGTTTCGGCTGAAATGATGATGACCGATATTCGGTGTATATTACAGCTGTGAAGTCATTGGCTTCGTATAAATCCTGGAGGTTACAGGTGATTGTGCAGGACGGGAAATAAAGTAGGTAACGTATATCCTGAGAAGCGGCTCCACACTGGCACTGTGTTTGCGATGGATAGAAAAAAGCTTATTTGGTCAGTTTGTTTGTGCTGCGGCCAACCTGGGTCCGCAGTTGGTTCAAAAAATATGTTAATTCTGACTTCTTTTTTTAAAATTAATATAAACTAGTGCTTGACTGCGATCCCACCTGATGGAAAGCAGTGATGCAATCGTTGATTGTAAGACGCACTAGTTTATGAGGAACCTATTCACTCTAGACTTGAAGACACCTAAATATAATCGGACGGGAAGACCTCAGCAGGCCAATTGCAGCTTTCTGTGAAGATATTGCGTGGTTTCATATTCCTATTTGTTTTTGTAGAAATGTCTAAAAATACAGGCAGTTAAATACGAAAATAGATGGGTTTAAAACGACTTACCTATTGTGTTTTGATTTGGGTTAAAATTATAATTTTCACAAAAGTTTGTTTTTTATTCTGGTTCTTTTAAAACAAGCTCAGAAATTCAAAGGAACTGCTATAAATACATGCCTAAGTAAATGTATTGAAATGAAGTAAGGTATGCAAAAAGTTGAAGAAAACTTTGGTATAAATTAACCCATTAATTAATGGAAAACTCGTAGAAATGTAGACGTTTCAGTTTTACCAAGAAATTTGTACTAGTTACGAAACAGGTAAATTTCTAAGAATATTTTACTGAGTAACTTTCCTGAGGTATGTTTCTCATATTAGAAAAAACTGGGCAAGTGCGAGTCGGACTCGCGCACTGAGGGATCCGTATAAACATACCTACCTATATGAATAGTTCAATTCCCGAATGGAATCTCGAAGATTTTTTCGAATCGCAAAAAAAAAGTTTTTTTTGTGATGTACCAACAAATTTTCTGTTTTCAGATTTAATCCTGTATCTATACTATAAGACCTTGTTTTATGCCAAATTTCAGGATTCTGGGTCAACGGGAAGTACCCTATGAATTTTGATTCCTTTGAGAGTGTCTAAATGTACGTTTTTTGCGACATAAACGGCCGTATCTTATTTTTCGTTAACTTAGAATTTGATTTTTTTACAGCTTCAAGGGACCGCAGACCTGAGTATATGGTTTTAATTTCAACTCGATACCTCCACACGTTTCGGAGATAAAGGGTCTTGACAGACATACAGACAGACGGACGGACAACAAAGTGATCCTATAAGGGTTCCGTTTTTGCCTTTTGAGGTACGGAACCCAAAAATAGTTACACAATTTTAAAAGCATTTTTCTGGTTGATTTCTCTTCTAGACCGACCGCTTACGGAAAGAAGTATTTTCATTATCAATCTCTCTGTCCTCATCTCCATTTATCTCTCCACCAGGGTCGGTCCACCAGAGCCAAAAGCTACTAGGGCCATGGGTTGACTTCTGAAATGGTTACCCATGGTCCTGGGACATAAAGTGCAACTAAAGGAACATAGCTGTGGTGTTTTTAGTCAGTAAAAGTCCGACAAACCGTCCACCCCTTTCCCCAGAGCGGAAGAAGTAATTCGATAACTTCCCAACTTAAAAAAAAAACCACTAAAACAATGTATATATTTCTTTTTTTTTTTAGCGTGTTGTTACTACGCTAAAAAAAAAAGAAATATATAAACACCGGTATTTGTACATGATAAATTTAGATGCCTATTCCTCATTACTAAAAAGATAACAGAAAACGTATCCATCTTGTTTGAAACCCGAATACAACATTACACTCATGTAAAACTGTAGACGTACAAGTTAAAGTAAGCCATGTTTTGAGGCGGGGAGCTTGTCAAACGCCCACCCTATGTAGATGTATTCAATGAGTTAGGCCCTTCGTACACAAGGCTACGCAAATCATCGATACTTATCTCGACAATTTATGTCGCGAATACCTGGTAGCGTCCGTACACATGACATTGAATCGCAAGACGCGAATGCTAGCGAAGAAGGAGACCGCACACGTGAGGGAACGACCATTCCTCACGCCTCCGCCACCAAGGCCCCGACCCCGACTACCGGCCACGGTAGACACGGGCTTGTGGACATCGAGCAATAGCTGTTTCGCCATCTGGCTGTCTGGTAATCGATTTTACCGAGCCCAGGTCGTCGACAGCGCGTAGTGTTCCACGCGCGCCTCAAGGAGATCTCAGCAAAACCGTAAGGACCCAGCAGTCAAAGCCTACTGAGGCTATGCATTGTGGGAAAGAGAGCACCAGGGCCCTGGAATGAGGGTCAAGAAGGAACAAGTGCAAGCAACACTCAAGAGCAGGAGTAGTCACTGGATGATTTCCACGAGCTGGCCATTTTACGATCTAAATTGAATTGTTAAAAGGGATGGAGCTATATAGGGTGTAAAACTCCATCCCCCTTTCTTGCACGCACGATTGACTAATGTCAGTCGTGCGTGCAAGAAAGGTCATATTAAATCCCCTATTTTGCTCACTCTTCACCAAATTGCTCCGCCATATTACCTAAAAGTTGTAGCGAAGTTTGTCGCGACAATCTCGGTAGGTATCTAAGTAGCGCGTAACTAATGTCGGCGACACGTCTCTGTGTCGAACCTCTATGAATTCGTTTTGCGGTAGTCGTTTATAGACTAAAATCGTCGGGTATCGAAGATTTGTAGCCTTGTGTACGAAAGGCCTTATTAGTAAAGATAGAACATTCAGCTCTTGGTGAGTTGTACCAAGCTTTGATTAGCTATTTGTATGTCTCTTGCCTGGACGAATCAATGAACGTACTAGGACGAACACTACTGTACGTTCATTGAAGCGTAGTTGATTTACTTAAGAGGTCTGGGGATTTTGTTGGCAGTTTTCGATAGGTGTCTTATTGAATTTTGTTATAAAACTAGCTGTTACCCATAACTTCGTTCGCGTTGATTTTAAGAACATTTCGTCTCTTTTTTGGGGCAAATTATTAGTTCTTGCAACAGCCCCTCAGCCAAATTACAACCGTTTCGTTTCGATTCCCTTTTCGTCGATCGCCTCGAGTAGGCCACGCCTCCGATTCCTTTGTTCTGACGTCATCTCAACGCTCAGTCACGTGGTTAGAACAAAGGAATACGAGGCGTGGCCGACTCGAGGCGTTCAACGAAAAGAGAATCGAAACGAAACGGTTGTAACTTGGCTAGGGGAATGAACACATCTAAGCTATCTGTTAATGAAAGTCCCGCCAAAATCTGTCAATCTATTTCAGAGATATCCCCTCGGGAATTAAGTCCCGATACTGCGGGTAAGTAAACAGCTTAAGTAACTCATTATAACATAAGCCATGTACCAATGAAAGTCCTATTAAATGTTGTTCAACGGTTCAGAAGATGTATTCCGTAACTAGTTTGGCATCCCGTTCCTACGAGAAGATCAAAAGTAGCCTATGTTACTCCTTGTAACATTAACTATCCATGATTGAAAGTTCCCTCAAAGTTGGTCTTTTTTTTATTGGGTGGTAAAATCATTTTATGACAAATCCCGCTCTTGGGCGGAGTGGGAGATAGTGTCAGACTTTTACTGAATAAAAACCCACTCCTGTTCCTTCGTTGCCTTCGTCCCAGGGCCCCGGGTTTCGTTTTCATACTACCCATGGCCCCAGCAGGCTTCGATTTGCTGACATCTCCCTGAGGCGCGCGTGGAACAATACGCGCCGTCGACGACTTGGGCTCGGTCCAGACGGTTACCGGACGGTCGGACGGCGGGCTAACCATTGCTCCGCAAGCCCGCGCCTACGGTGGCAGGATATCGGGATCGGAATCCCGGCGGCGGTTGGGGCGTGAGGACCGATGCCTCACGCAATCGGCCGCCTCCTTTGCAAGCATTACTTCGCAGAAGGAGGCGACCGTCTGCTACTCCTCCTCGCTCCGGACCATGGCTTGTACCAAAGCCGGCGCGAGAGATCGACGCCGCCGATCGCCCGCACGAGGACACGGCATTGCTCTGCCCAAGCGGGGGACACCTCCACCCTGTGTCTGTATAGTATGGTTTCACCAAAGGACGTTGTACTACTGACGCTGGTGTCTCCTTACTAAAACACATTTTTAATGCGTGGGAAGAGGCACAGGATGCTATAGGCATCTTCTGTGACCTGTCTAAGGCGTTTGATTGTGTGGTTCATGAAACATTACTCCTGAAACTTGAGCATTACGGACTAGGCAAAACAGCTTTAAGCTTATTAAAATCTTATTTGATTGACAGACAGCAACTAGTTCAAATTAACGGTGTCAATTCGTCGGGATTAAATGTGAAAATGGGGGTACCCCAAGGTTCAATTTTAGGTCCTTTTTTATTTTTAGTTTATATTAATGATTTACCCTATTTGTTGCAAAATAAACTTAATATGGTGTTGTTTGCCGACGACACTTCTTTGATTTTTAAGATAAATAGAAGGACTAATAATCTTGACGACGAAAATAACGCCCTACTGCAGGTCTAAAACTGGTTCACTGCTAATAATCTAGTTTTAAACGGGAAAAAAACTAAATGCATAAAATTTTCCTTACCAAATGTTAAAGGTAGCGATTGTGATGTAGTATTAAACGATGAAAACTAAACTAGAATTTGTCGATAAAACAGTTTTCTTGGGGATTACGCTTGACTCAAGGCTACAATGGGGTCCTCATTTAACATCTCTTGCAGGACGGCTTAGCTCAGCTGCATATGCTGTCAGAAAAATCCGCCAATTTACGGATGTTGATACCGCTAGACTAGTCTATTTTAGTTATTTTCATAGCATCATGTCTTACGGTATCTTACTATGGGGACGGGCTGCAGAAATCGACTCAATTTTTATATTACAGAAAAGAGCGATCAGAGCTATATACAATCTTCGCCGCTGCGATTCTCTAAGGGAACTGTTTAAGGAAATTAACATAATGACGGTGCCTTGTCAATATATTTATGCAAACATAATGTATGTTAGAAAAAATATTAATCTTTTTAGCAAAAGAGGCGATAGACATAATTATGTTACAAGAAATAGGGACCAATTAGTTCAACCAAGTTTCAGACTAGCAAAAGTGGCCTCTTCTTTTATGGGGTACTGTTTGAAATGTTATAATAAAATACCTTCACAAATATTAGAACTCAATGAAACGAAATTTAAATCTTGTATTAAACGCACACTATGCAGGCAAGCATATTATAAGTTGGAGGATTATATTCAGGATAAAAATGCTTGGCTCAATGCTGGTCCAGCTCCACTACCACCGGGGTGTACAAATTGATTAATTAGTATGGAAATTATTTTTAATGTTTTTTTTTTCTTGAAATTGTAAAATATAAGTATTGTATTATATGTATAGAAGCATTTTTTCCACAGTTTGTAAATGTGAGTACCATGGAGCTTTTTATAGTTTTTATGTTGCTACTGGACTTATTTGACATAAATGAGCATGGCAGTTGAGAGTTTGTCATGCTCACTCAAATGTCTCACTGATGGTGGCGCGGGTGTTGGATCATTCGGTTCCCTTCAAAATGGTTGAGCTGAGTGGTGCTAATATTAGCGTCATGTCCGTGAACGGGCGCTGTCAGTTGAGGCTGGTCATCTCTTAGCTGCCAGTTGCTTTTTTAATATCTATATTTAGTTTTTATTTTTATTTACATTGTTCTCACATGATAGCGACAAGAAACATGTAACAGAGATATTTGTAACTACAAAATATGATTGAAAAGAGTGTCCATGGAGTTTCTTGCACATTCTTCTCCATAGAGATCTACGCTTTGGAATGTGCAATTAGCATCATTTATTTTTATTTTTCTGACTAACTGACTTCTTGACATTTCAAAAGTGCCTGTAAATGGTTTATTTGGAATAAATGCTATTTTTGATTTTGATTTTTTGATTTTGATTTTGTGCTCCACCGTGGCAAAGTTGGTCTGGCCGTTTCAGATAATGATGTATTGTTTTTACTGCAATTTTTAAAATAACTCACCATTACCTATATCATAATTTTTTTGCAGTATTTAATTTGTAACAGACGATTTGATTCAAACTAATTGATATTCTAATAGGCATCATAAATATTGCTGACCTACCTTAACTCCAAATTTTAAGATTACAATTATTTATTTGTAAAAAACTAAACGTATTTGATAAAACCAGTTGAAAGACGGTACTTTTTGTTGTATCTGGTAGTTAAATGCCAAAAGTGTAATAAAAACGTGAGAAAATACTTCGATTACTTAATTAATTGTCGTTTTTTTTTGTTCGATCTTATCTTTTTTTAAGGTGCTGTTTCTAAGTCGGCAAATGGAACTCTGTGGGCTGAAACTGCGCAAAGCGGATGCCCGCGCGGTCGCAGACAAAAATGCTCCGTAGCGGGGACCCGTACGGGCATCCGTCGCGGGGAGCCGAGCCCCGCGCTCGTTTTGCTACGTAATAATATAGTAAGTTCTCCATCGACACGACTACATGCACACCTACATGCATATTGTTGAACTAGCGACACTGGGTAGGTGAAAATCCAGATTCCGCGGCGGGAACCGTCCGCGTGAACACACTCGCTTTGTCACGTGACGGGTGCCCGTCGCGGGCGTCCGCTGTACGCAGTTTCGGCAATTACAGGATCAATTTGTTGTCCGTCTACCCGTCAGTTAAAAGCGTTTTTTGAACTCAACATTAATATTAAACTCAATCATACAGATTCAGGACTGCTATTCCTTGGAGCAGAGAAAAAAATCAAACTTCTAAGTTAACACAGTTAAAGCCGTTAACATTATTTATGACGCATATTTTAACGTTCGCAAGGGAATCAAACCCTATGAGGGAATTTCCGTTGACCTAGAATCACGAAATTCAGCAAGAAGCAATGTTATGTAGCACTGCACAAGTAAAGAAAAAAATTACGAAACCATAAAGTAGTTACTCACAAAATACTTTTTCGCGATTAAAAACTTAATATTGTACGGAACTCTCGTTATGCAAGTCGGATTAGCACTCGACTGGTTTTTTTTTTTTTTTTTAATTGTCTTCTACCAATTGAGGAAGGTGGAGATGTCTGTCAGACCTTTATTGATAAAACCACAAGGTGCTCTGTGACTAACTTTAGCTGGAATGCTGGAAAACTTATACAGATCTTCAGGCTTTGCCGGTTAGCTATGAGACATAACCCTCGTTTCTCTTCAAACGTTAAATATCCCTGAAGATTTTCTTAAATGTTAAAAAGGCCGAAGTATCCCAGGTTTTTCGGTAACTCCTGGCTTAACGAACTAATTACAGTGGGCACATCAATACAAAATTAAATAGTACGCCACTTGGCATATAACCCGTAACTAGAGCACTGCCATGAATCAAAATTCAGCTGTACGCTCAAGTTTTGGCAACTCTGTGCGACTGGGCGCCACCGACCTGCAATTTATTTACGTCTCTATGAATACTGGCTATACATAATACAGAGGCATTTTCATATCATCATCTTCATTTGAGCCGATAGACGTCCACTGCTGGACATAGGCCTCCCCCAAATGTCGCCACAAAAAACGGTACTGTGCTTCCCGCATCCATCGGATTCCCGCAACCTTCACCAGGTCATCGGTCCACCTTCATTTTTATATATACATATATTACTTCTATACGTGTTTGTCACCTAACATTTTTTTTAAATTGAAATAAACCAGTGCTTGACTGCGATCCCACCTGATGGTAAGCAGTGATGCAATCATTGACGGTTAGGCGCACTAGTTTATTAAGAGCCAAATCACTCCAGCTAAGACACCTAAATTATAGTTGGACGGTAAGACCGCAGCAGGCAAATTTTTCCAGTCCTTCGATGTACGCGGTATAAACGACGAAGCGAAACGCTTAGACCGGACCGTTGAAGTTTCAACAACGTAAGGGTGGATACTCGCCGTACGTCGGGTTGTCCGATGGTAGAAAGGAGATGGCGGAATCAAGTCATGCAATTCCCGCGCACACTCTCCAAAATGCAACCTGTAATTCCTCCTTAAAGGCTTGACCATGTGTGGAAAATGCACGATCGCTTTGTCATTGTCATACATTTCTGACCATATCCACTTGACCACCACACAGGGAACGCTTAGTACAGTGCTCTTGTGTATGCTTAGGTTAGGTTAAACTCTTTAAAAAATAAAAGACCCATTTTGACATTTGAGAAATACCCTAGAATGTAACTTGGAACGAAACTGAAAGAAACAATAAAATAATAATTAATTACATAATTTTTAAAAATACATAATTTTTTTTGGCGCGTTAAATAATATGATGGAATATAAATATTGCGAGTATTCTTTTTGCGTATTTAAGCATTCGTTTTGACAGATGTCAAAACGGGCCTCTATTTTTTGACAACTTTAGTATCAATACTTAGGCTTACTGTCCACGGCCGCGTAGCTTCATAGACACGTATTTGTCATTATACGCTTGATGTACTCCTGCGTGAAGCTTATATACAAAACTATGGGCTACTGTCCACGGACGCGTAGCTTCATAGACGCGACACGACGTTGCCGCTTCGTCGACCAACTTTCATAGTTTTGTATGTAAGCTTCACGCAGGTGTACACCAAGCGGGGCTGGGTGGAGTGGAACAGAGAAAGGCAGAAAATAGTGGCAAGTGTATCCATGGAAGCAGAGCGTGGGAGTGGATTTGAGGTACCCTCCGCTTCGTGCTTCCTGCTCGATACTAGACTCCGTTCTGTCCGGCTCGAAGCCGCGTGTTCATTCGTTTTATTTAAAAGCCCGCTCAGCTCCACTCCGTTCCACTTACACTGTTTGTGATGATGTGGATTAAAGATTTTGAGCACTGTGATTGGCCAATTCACGGTCCGTTCCTCTACACTTCGTCTAACTCCGCTTCAGTGGCAACACACCCTTAAAGTGTTTTTACCTCATTAGTCTTATTAGGACGATAAATAATCTGAGATATATACTTTTATATCAGCTGAGTGTCAATTAGCAAGTTTTCAAATAAAAAAACATCGATAAATAAAACTTGTGTAGAAAAAATTCGCAATTAATTGTTAGGTACATTAATATATCCTTTGAATGTCAGAGATTTTGAAGTCCTTTATTTTGAAGAAACAATTTATTTAAATTGGTAATAACTTAGTACGTATATATCGATGGTATTATGCATGTAATTTTTTCTACTACTTTTTAGGGTTCCGTATCTAAAAAGGAAAAAACGGAACCCTTATAGGATCACTTTGTTGTCCGTCTATCTGTCTGTCAAGACACTTTATCTCGGGAACGCGTGGAGGTATCGAGTTCAAATTAAAACCATATACTCAGGTCTGCAGTAACTTGGAGCTGTGAAAAAAAATCAAACTTCTGAGTTAAAGAAAAAGAAAAAGATTCGAGAATTGAACTACTCACATCGGTGAGTTTGTAAGGAACCCTGAGTGCGCGAGTCCAACTCGCAATTGCCCAGTTTTTTTCTTGTATATTTTTTTGGTAGGTGAGATTCTGAGAATAGGTCTTTAGACTATTTTGTACCCTCCTACTCCCACCCCCTATTTTTTTCTTCAATTTTGTATGACAGTACAACGTTAACCGATTCAACTAGTATGTACTGAAGTATAAATTCAGAGGCATAAAATATATATCATACAAGATGTATATTTATGCTTGATAAAATTACTGTCATTTTTTTCCGCCGATCTCGGTCTCGACTCGCGTTTATTTGATGTCAACATTTACATTTCAGGGGCTCATTATAGCCAGTAAGCTTATTAGGGGCTTTTAGAAAAACATTTTGCTTATTATAAACGCCAACATTATATGTTATTTACTCTTTTTCAAAACCTTTTCTATTAAATAAACTTCAGGATAATATGATCTCGTAAAAAGCTACTAATATGTTGAAAACGATACAGGAGTAATTTAATTCCTCGTATAGGTAGTCCCATGCTAGGAATTACTGCTTACTTAAGAAACAGTCTTCCGTCAGTCAGAAGTCTGACACTGCTCCACCCAGTGTCTGCTCCACCCAGAGCGGAAGAAGTCATTTAATGATTTTTCACGAAAAAGAACATCTCCGATCTTAGAAGTGGTTCTTGCGATTACTATACCATCGAGGTTTCCCACTAGGAACCCAGGGAATTTTTGAAAAGGAAACCCGTGTTTCTAGAATTTAAAGGGCAACTGAAGGAACACTGAGTATTAGTCCGTAAAAGTCTGACACTCCTTCTCGCTCCAGCCAGAGCAAGATAAGATATATAGACTAAACTTGCCTAGAAGTAACCTATTCGCTCTTGACTTAAAAACCCCTAGATTGTAGCTATCAGAAAACACAGACTCTGGCAAGGAATTACACTCTTTAGCAGTACAGAAACGTTGTGTGTCACTCTTGACTTAAAGATACCCATAGATCTGGCTGGCCTGTTGGTCTAGTGGTTAGTGGCCCTGACTGCTATACCGGAGGTCGTGGGTTCGATTCCCACCCAGGACAAATGTTTGTGTGATGAACACGATCATTTGTTCTGTGTCTGGGTGTAATTTATCTATAATATGTATGTATTTAGAAATATATAAGTATGTTTATCATATATAGCTTGAGACTAGACGGCGTTGTGTGGTAGTTGTGGAATATTATAGATCCAACTATTCCACCCATAGACCATTGAACCCATAGACTTAAGTTTCTATAAAATTGTTATCAACTATTTTGGTTTACAATAAAATGTATTCGTTCTTATTCTATTCTATTTACTTACAAGTAAAGTGGCTGAAGGGCCCCAGGTTGTAGCTATCAGAAAACATAAACTCCGACAGTAAATTCCGCTCCTCAGCTGTACGCACAATGAATGTGTTCCCAAGACGTTTTGTACATATAGGTGAGATGTTTCTTATAGTAAAGTTAGGAAGCTGTACTCAACGCAACTTTCCCTCACGACTCCTTTAACTTATGCCCCCTTCCCACTCAAGAGAGTTCACTCAATCATTTAATTGTTTGCTGTAATTCGGTTTGAGTTCTTCCCACGGCATTTGAGGAGCTTAACAATACAATATTTTATGAGAGAAAAAGCATTCATGGTGGATAACAAGCACTTATTTGATGATTATTTTTCTTGTGTGACTGAGCTTGCTTGCGTGAAAATGGATCCCATTAAAATTTTTGTAAGTATGCTATATGCATACACAGGTACTCTTTTTTAAGGTGGGAAATCATCCAATGACTTCTCCCGGTCTAAGGCAGAGCGAGAGGGCATGTCAGACTTTTGCTGATTAAAACCACATACCTATATGTTCCCCGGGGTTGCCATTTGGAAGTGAACCCATGGATACCTATGTATGGTCATGTGAAGAGAAGGGATGAAACGCTTGTTACTAAAAGACTTATGAGTATACATGTGGCTCGATGGAAAGGCAGAGAGAGGCCAAAGAAAAGATGAATGGAATGATAGCGTGACAGGTGACAGGACAGAATGGAAGAATAAAACGTGTTGCGCCGACCCCAAATAAAACGGGACCAGGGTAGGAAGATGAAGATGCTATCCACATAGTCAGTCTAGTTACAGAATCTTTTGGGCTGGGAAATCTCCCGGTGGAGTGAGAGTGAGTGTGAGATTTTTACTGACTCAAAATCAAATGCATTTTATTTCAAATAAACCATTTACAGGCACTTTTGAAATGTCAAGAAGTATGTCAGTCAGAAAAAAAAATGATGCTAATTGCACATTCCAAAGCGTAAATCTCTATGGAGAAGAATGTGCAAGAAACTTCATAAATGCCTAAAACCTTTGCGCCCCAGAGCCGCGGTGACTCTTTCGAACAATCCCGCAGCTCTGTTATTCATTAGCTTGCCATCCGACCGTCCAGTAACCGACCGGACCGAGCCCAAGTCGTCGACGGCGCGTAGTATTCCACGCGCGCCTCAAAGAGATGTCTCATTAGGGTCGAAGCCTACTGGGGCCATGGGTAGTGCAAAAGTGAACCCCGGGGCACGGAGGTAAAGAAGGAATAGGAGTGGGTTTTAGTCAGTAAAAGTCTGACACGCCCTCCCACTCCGCCCAAGGTTGGGAGATTTCATTACATGATTTTCTACCTAAAAAAAAGCTCTGTTATTCATACTTATCGAAATATGTGAATTGGAAGTGTTGAATGGGAAGTATTGAATTAGAAATGTTGATTGATTCGCTGATTATTTCGTAACGGAAGGTATACAGACATTCGCACAAAACAGTATCAACTCAACACCTCCGCAAACAATTTCTATTAAGACAGACGTAATGTAAAACCACGAAGCTCTAGTAAACCCTCTAAACTATCCCATACGTTCAATCTGTAAACTGTTCAGCTTTACGTCACTAGAAAATCAATTCCGACGCCAAACTTCGTCCAACTACACTCAAACAACTGGTGCATTCAACAGGCATGCTCAAAGCAGCGAGAGCAAAATGGTTGCTTCTTGACAAATGGGCTACCAAAGCCATGAGCGCATTAATCGGATTTACCTGTCCCCGTCACAGTACCCTGTGTGCTGTTGCTTTTGCCTCGCTACGTGTACATCAAAGGCAAGGCGAATAAAAGAAAATCCAATGAGAATCACAATCACACTTCACACTAATATTGTAAAATCGAAAGATTGTGTGTATATTTTTTTTATTATTGGTAGCCTCGAGCTGGATCATTATCTAACCTGATGGTGAGCCATGGTCGACGATGGAGCACACTTATCTAGAAGTAAAGTATACACTCTTGAGTTAAAGACCCCTAGGTTTTAGCTATCAGGAAATACGGGGACTGGCAGAGATTTCCACACCTTCAGGCCAGCCAAGTTACAACAGTTTCGTTTCGAATTTAAAGAGATTCACTGCACTGCACACACACACAACACTGCTACACTGCAGAAAGCTGCAGTCGGTAATGTGATGTCGGAAGGAGATTGCATGAGTTAGGTTAACGAACTGGCATGTGAAATATAGTTTTAAGGATTTTGTTGTTCTAGAATATGTTTGAAAATTGTGTAAGTATAACAAAGAAATGTCTAGTTTTTTTCAGTTCGGACATAACCATTGTAGCGCGATGTACTAATCTTGAAGAATAGTATAAGGATTTTTATATGATATCAAGTATTTAATTGAGAGCAGTGGTGGCCGAGTGGTAACGGCCCCGACCTATAAGTTGTAGGTCGCGAATTTAAACCCAGCCAGGCGCATTACTTTGTGTAATTTATTTCATCGCCACTGCTCACAAAACGGTGAAGGAAAACATCGTGAGGAAACCGGCATGTCCTAGAACCAAAAATTCGAAGACGTGTGACATCCACCAACCCGCACTGGGCCCGCGTAGTGGATTACGGTCCATTCCTTCTCCTAGAGAGGAGGCCTGAGTCCCAGCAGTGGGAACATTATAAAGTTGATTATGCATACTATACTCGTAAATATGAAATTTCTTTCTATTTATGTTTTTGGAAAAAGGTACTTTTTGATACAAACAATAATAAAAATTACGTCAAGTACCCAACTCTCCCAGTTTTATTCGTGTGTACATCATCGTAATACCAAGAGATATTTTCACGCAGCTTCGCCTCCTGTCACCTGTACCGCAATGTGACACAATTTTACTTTATTTCCGTTTACGTGTTTACCACTCAGGCGTATAAGGATGTCAGGCCTCGTAGTTTGTACCATTTTATCTTTTCCTCGCTGTCAGTCCGGATAATTGTCGGCGTAACGACCGAGGGAGGCGACCCATATACTCAACACCAGCTGTTTTGGCTCCTAAGTCTCCCAAACGATCCCTGCGGCTGTCTAAGGTTCCACTAATTAGGTATAAGTTAAGTCTCCCGGTTGAGCTCGTTAATAGAGCTATACAATACAGACAGGTCCACTCAAAAACGCCATCATCATCATCATTTCAGCCGAAAGCCGACGTCCACTGTTGGACATAGGCCTCCCCAAATGTCGCGACAATGACCGGTCTTGTGCGTCTCGCATCCATCGGTTTCCCGCGACCCTCACCAGGTCATCGGTCCACCTTGTGGGGAGCCCTTCCAACGCTGCGTCTTCCGGTACGTGGTCGCCATTCCAGAACTTTCTTCCCCATCGACAATCGCCCATCGCAAAAATGCCATCTCAGATACTAATCCATTACATGTTTGCTGTATGGACTTTAAAAGAGACTTTGACATCTGAGCTCGTTTCGGTGTTTTTTTTTTCCGAGGAGGCAGCTAGGAAACTCCGGCCTCATCTACGAGTAGTTTAAATTGACGTGTAATAGTGTTTTTTTAAACCTAGCAACCTAATTTGCAAATATAATTTATCATTTACCTATCTGATAATGATGTGAGCATCTTGTCAAAGCGTTCGCTTGTCGTCAATCAAGTGTGGTGGTGACTCCGTACTGGTCGCGAGCTTGTAGACGGCGAGCACTGGGTAAGCTCATCGTCCGACCGTCCGGTAACCGTCCGGACCGAGCCCAAGTAGTCGACGGTGCGTACTGTTCCATGCGCGCGCCTCAAGGAGATGTCAGCAAACCGTAGGGGCCCAGCAGAGTCGAAGTCTACTGGGGCCAAGGGTCTGATTCTGAAAGGAAGACTAAGCCCTGGTACGAAAGGCAACGAAGGAACAGGAATGGGTTTTTAGTCAGTAATAGTCTGACACTATCTTCTGCTCCGCCCAAGAGATGTCAGAAAATGATTCTCCCACCGAAAAAAAAACCCGTACTGAGGTAGAGCTCTCAAAGAACCGTCTCATCGATTTAGTGTCGATACCGCTGCGCTACGGTCCCCTGGGATCGCTTAACGCTATTAGGCTCCTTTCTTCAGCAACTTTGGCGAATGTCGACTTCAGTGACAATTCGGTTCTCGTTGACGCGTTCGACTTTAATGGACGACGGGCCACGGCTTTCTCAGATGCGGTCATCTAATGCTCGCCGTTTTTTGATCTGTTCGGACAGAATCAGTGCCTTTGATTGAATGAGTAGCTTGAGCTTTGTTTCAAGTATTAATGCTTAAGGGAATGCAACTCGACTTACATTTTCACTGTTTTTCATACAACCGCTCTTACGCGATTATGACGTTATTACACATTTTTCATTAGATATTATGGAAACACAGTATCTTGTGGATATTATCAAGGCTTCTATTGAAATCGATTTATAAATTTGTGTAAAACTAATCCGGTAAAGACCTCTGAAAATCTGCTATTTTGCATTAACTTTGACACATCATAATTTACAAAAAAAAATTGAAAAGTCAAAAAAGTATAACAATAGAAGCCTTGCAAATTTAATCGAGATTCTAAATGACGACAACATTTTTCAAAAACTTTTAAGTGTTTAAAAAAAACACATATTTCCTGGAACAAGTTTTGTAAAATATTCGAGTAAATCACGGAATTTTCGAATGCTAACAGAGTTTTCAGGCGTTATTGTTGATCTTATAATTGTTGATTTTGACAAGTTTATTTATTTATTTAAACTTCATGCAACACAAAGATACAAAGGCGGACTTAATGCCTTAGGCATTCTCTACCAGTCAACCAAGGGTAGTGAAGAGAAAACATGGTAGGTGCATAAAAAAAAGAAAATATGAATAGGAAAACAAGGGATCAAGTTTGGTAAAGCACTAATAAATTGGCGTCATTATGACTTTCCAATAGGCAACCACTGACGCTCCATTGAAAGAAGTGGCATGGAATGGTAATTTCGTACATACATATTGACAAATGAATATCTGACTTAAGCGGTAATCTGCTAAAATTTTGACAGTTCCTTTGGTCAGTGACCTGCCGTTAGAACGTCATTTTGCAGTCATTTCTTTTAATAAACTCGATATTGCCATTCTACCACAACTCTAGTACGAGACTATTGACCGATCAATGATCGATCATTATGAATTAGCAGATTACGAACTCTTAGCAAAATGACAAAGAGATCGTGTTGGAATGACGAATTTATAAAAATAGCAGACTTGGGCCCCTGTTCACGTAGGGACCTAATGACAGCATCAGTGGACGGCATTATAAAAGCAAAAACTGGGCCAGGCAAGGAATTTAACTAGTTTTGCCATGTACACGCTAAGAAAGAGAAGAAGCCTTATAGTGTCTCCACTGCTGGGCATTCAGGCCTCCTCTCTATGAGAGGGAATAGGTCGTAATCCACCACGGTGCACAATGCAAGTTAGTGGATGTCACATAGTCTTGAAATTTTTTCTTTCAACTATAAGCCGGTTTCCTCACGATGTTTTCCTTCACCGTATTGAGAGCTGTGGTGATGAGATAAATTAGACAAATTAAATTGCTTGCAATGTACGCAAGCAAAGCCACTGGTAGACCCTAGTGTTGTATATGTATACAGTCCCTTAAGCACAATCCACTTATACAATCGGAAAAAAGTGAAGTTCCTTTTTTAAAGAAGACTTTGTTTGCCGAGTTCATTTTGGGTCAAAATTTGATTAAGATGAATTGGGTTGGGGTCGTATTATCTGTGGTACAATTTTTTGTTGAGCCAGTAGTTTGTCACTGCTTCATTAGCTAATTACCAGGGGTTGGAATTAGGTAAAGTTATTTATATACTTGCATCGAAATGTTGTTATTAATATGGATCTTTCCGGGATTTCTAATAAAAATCCCGGGTGGCCAACAATATTACAAATAAATAATAATAAAAGTCTCAGAGATAGATAACAAATAAATAAAAAACATAACATAACAAATAAAACAAACAATACAATTTTTATTAGTATTTTTCATTGAAAAAGATCTCTGTACGTCAACTGAGGCGAGGTTAACAAATTTTTACACTTCCTCCTCCTCCTCGTCATTAATACAGGAAGATTTTTTTTCTTTTATATTTCTGATAGTGTCATAAAAAAATTTCTTCTGCTCTTTAAAATTTATCCATATCCATTTTATCCTTTCGCTGTATGAAATCGGTGTAAGTACATGTTTAACTCTACCTAATTCCGTTTTCTGCTAATTACTTCATGCTTAAGATACATTTTTTTTTCTTTTTCTTTTCCTTTTTTTAATATCATCAAATAAGTTCTCCCGCTCTAGGAGAAATAGAGATATTGTTTTGATTGTTTTAGAAGATGAACATTCAACCACCAATCGTCGTGCCAATCGTCCCATCAAAAGGTATTTTTAGGGTGTCGTACCTCAAACGAAAAAAATCGGAACCCAGGATCACTTTGTTGTCCGTCTGTTTGTCCAAACCATTTATCTCGGGAACGCGTAGAAGTATCGAGTTGAAATTAAAACCATATATTCAGGTCTGCGGTCCCTTGGAGCTGTAAAAAAATCAAACTTCAGAGTTAAGGAAATAGAAAATACAGCATTTTATGTCGCAAAAAACGTATATTTTTGGCACCCTCAAGGGAATCAAAATTCATAGGGTACTTTCCGTTGACCTAGAATTCTGAAATTTGATACCAAGCAAGGTCTCATAGTACAAGTAATAAGAAAATATCTGAAAACTGTAAATTTGTGGTTACGTCACAAAAAACTTTTTTTGCGATTCGGAAAAATCTTCGTACCTCAATTCGGGAATTGAACTGTTTTCATACGTAAGTTTGTACGGAACCCTCAGTGCGCGAGTCCGACTCGCACTTGCCCGGTTTTGTAATTGATTATGTCATCGTATTAATTCAGATAGATATTGATCAATAAGTTTCAATTAAGTTTTCAAATGATATACAGTTTTTATAATTATTTGGAGGTGACTTTTTGTCTTCGTACAAAAGGACCAACAGTTTACTTTTGAAAAGATTTTGTTATTTTTTTTAATCATTAAATAAGTTGCTTGTCATGGATTATCAAGGAAAGTGTAAATTTGGGTTTAGTTTATTATTCCTTACATCCTAACATATTCATTAAAAATATTTAAAAAAACGAATTGGCGGTATAAAAAAACATAAAATTCGGTTAAGCCGTTTCGGAGGTGTTTGATAACAAACACCATGACAAGAAACTTTTATATTAGACATAACAAAATCCCCCACCGCGTCTGTCTATCTGTCTGTTCACGTTAGACTCAGAAACTACTAAACGGTTTTTTGTGCGATTTGCACCAAATAGATAGAGTTATTCCTAGACAAGTTTTAGGAGTACAATACATAGACGCATATACCGTCCTGTAGTAGAGGTAAATCGAAAGTGCCAAGCTGGGGCGGGTTCCTAACAAAAACCAAACAAAACAACTGACTGTGCACAGCACACAATAGGCATATGAAATAAAACTAATTAAAAACCCCAATATACATATACAGGGTGTAAGGGACAGGTTTCCGCAAACTTTAAGGGCTTGCTCAATAGATGAAATTGAAAAAAAACGGCCTCTTTATTATACAAACTATCCAATCAAGTTTATAATATATTTTCGGTTATAAATGCCGATATTTTATTTTCAGTTCCTGAAAAAAAATCTTATGAAAGGTTGTTCAGTTTCATCTACTGTTGCTCAGTTTCATCTACAGTTGCTCAGTTTCATCTACAGTTGCTCAGTTTCATCTACTGTTGCTCAGTTTCATCTACTGTTGCTCAGTTCATCAACTGTTGCTCAGTTTCATCTACTGTTGATTGGACAGTTTGTATGGAGAGCTGAACCCATAAAGTTTGCAGAAACAGTCCCATACACCCTGTATGTAATTATAGGTCATGTTGACAATGAACATTCCTCAGTTCTTCTGAAAACCTCAAGCGAAATCTTCATTCATGTATTTATTAAGAAAATCTTCTTGAATTGTTTTGCATGTGGCATATAACCTCATAACTGGATATAAGTAGGTACAAATAGCTGTTAATAACCTGTGTATAAAAATAGATCAGTAATTGCTCATCCTTACTGAATTTATTTTCGGTGACCTTTTAAACTGGACTATTTAAGTTTTTTCTAAGCCCGATATATATTACATTCGTTCACTTTTTTGTACCCAGATAATGGAATAATGTAATCAAATGTAATTACATCATCTTAACACTAAAATAATAATATACAACTTCGTTCAGCTTTGTAATCTTCTTCTAATTATATAAAATTCTCGTAGCACAGTGTCTTCTGAAACAGCTTGACCGATTTTTATGAAATTTTGTGTGTATTTGGTAGGTCTGAGAATAGGTCGTAGGTTTTTTTTACCCTCCTAGGGGTGGCCTCCATTTTTGCCTTTGATATTTATACGGCAGAACAACATTTGCCGGGCCAGCTTATCTTTACATTTATAATTCGTCTGGACGTGTGTTTGTCACTTATCTCCTCTCAAACGGCTTGACCGATATGGATGAAACTTTGTGTGTATATTTCAGTGGGTCCTTGGTCGGTTTGGAAATAAAATTCGACTCGGTAGGTGGCGCTGCAATCGGGTTCTCAATTTTCTACAGAACGACGTCTGTCGGAGCCGCTATATTTATAAAAATCTCGTGTCACAGAGTAGGTATGTCACTGAAATGCTCCGAAACGTCTTGACCGAATTTACGTGTATAATTATTTGGTAGGTCTGAGAATAGATCTTAGGTTATCTTTTATCCTAACACTCTCACCACCACTTTTTCTTAATAAATTATATAGCAGTTTTTTTTAGGTGGGAAAATCATGTAATGACAAATCTTCGGCTTGTAGGCTTCGAGCCTGCTGGGCCCCTACGATTTGCTGACATCTCCCTGAGGCGCGCGTAGAACAGTACGCGTAGAACGATACGCGCGCCCGTCGACGACTTGGGCTCGGTCTGGACGGTTACCGGACGGTCGGAAAGCGGGCTACCCATTGCTCGCCGTCCGCAAGCCCGCGTCTACGGTGGCCAGAAATCGGGATCGGAATCCCGGCAGCGATTGGGGCGTAAGGACCGTTGCCTCACGTGATCGGCAGCCTCCTTTGCTAGCATTACTGCTTCGCAGGAGGCGACCGCCTGCCACTCCTCCTCGCTCCGGACCATGGCCTGTACCAATGCCCGGCGCGAGAGATCACTGCCGCCGATCGCCCCCACGAGGACACGGCGGTGCTCTGCCCAGGCGGGGCACACCTCAACCGTATGCTCCACCGTGTCCTCCGGACGGTCCACACAGTGGCGGCACCCAGGTGTTTCTTCCGCACGAATCCGGTGCAGGAATCTCCCGAACTTACCATGTCCCGTGAGGACCTGCGTCATACGCAAGGTAAGGACGCCATGTGGTCTTTCCAGCCACTCCTCAAACAGGGGACTTACCGAACCTTTAAAGGGGTGAAACGAGGGTCTAAAGTTTGTATGGAGAAACCTACTTTTACGCAGGCAAAGCCGCGGGCAGAAGCTAGTAAATTATATAGCAGTATAACATTTACCAATGTAGCTTGTACTAGTATAGATAACATGTACCTATAGATTGGTATGAAGCAGGCCTCATCGCCTTTTGTATAAAGCTTGGAGTTACTTTACCACATCTAGACAATTCAACCCTTACAATATTTAGACTAAGTTGATTACTTTGTTACCATAACACTAATTAGTAACGTCGGGCCGGTCAAACCCTAATAAGGGCGGATCCATCTTGGTTAGGTCAGTGTAATAGTCTAAATTAACTTAGTCGATCCGCCCTAATTTTGGGTTAAGTTCAGGGATACCAAAAGGGAAAAAGACTCACCGCTTCTTATATAATTCTCCCGACCGGATTTAGATCACAGTGGCCAATCTAAACAGACAGAAGATATTATAGTACACAAGTGTGTGCAAGTGTACCTGCAGTCACAGTTCCTTCACTCTCTTAATTCGATGGGACAGCAATCAGCCACAACCGGAGAGCCTATTCACTCTTGACCTAAATATTCCCAGGTTGTAGCCATCACTCCTGAGCTGTACGCACAATGAATGTGTTCCCAAAAAGTTTTGTGCGTTTAGGTGAGATGTCCATCATGTACCGCTGTCGCGCATCGCCGTACGCCTGGGGCCTAAGTCTGCTATTTTTATAAATTTGTCATTCCAACACGACCTCATTGTCATTTTGCTAAATGTTCGTAATCTGCTAATTTATAATGATCGATCATTGATCGGTCAATAGTCTCGTACGAGAATTGTGGTAGAATGACAATATCGATCTTATTAAAAGCAATGACTTCACAATGACGTTCTAATGGTAGGTCACTGATCAAAGGAACTGTAAAAATTTTAGCAGATTACCGCATACGTTAGATATTCATTTGACAATATGTACGAGATTACCATTCTATGCCACTTCTTTCAATGGAGCGTCAGTTGTTGACCATTGGAAAGTCATAATGACGCCATTATATTAGTAGATTACCAAGCTTGTCAAAATCAACAATTATGAAATCAATGATAGGCCATTCTGACACTATTGTGATAGCAGACTTGAGGCCCAGGTGCAGGACCTACGGCTATATGTGCTTTCACAACTTCCAAACTACGAGCAGCTACAGAGTAATCAAAGATTCAAAGCATTTTATTTCAAATAAACCATTTACAGGCACTTATGAAATGTCAAGAAGTCTGTCAGTCAGAAAAAATGATGCTAATGGTATATTCCAAAGCGTAGATCTCTATGGAGATCGTGTGCAAGAAACTCCATGGACACTCTTTTCAATCAGGTTTTGTAATTACAAATATCTCTGTTACATGTTTCTTGTCGCTATCATGTGGTAATTCCTAATAAAAAAACCCAATGGATCTTTTTGCCCAACCCGGGAATCAAACACAGGACCCCACGCTCAGCAGTAGCGCTTGCGACCACGAGGCCAATGCGGCAGTCACCGCTTCTTACAAATACGACACGTATAAAAAAAAGATTTGCAAATTTTGAGATAAAGTCAGATTTGAACTTTAAATTATGATTCCGGTATTTTGTTGACCTTGACAAGTCGCTTCATTCTCGACTAATGGCCACTGCATTCCTATTAATGTTCTGTTACTATGCATCGAACAGTTTTTTCGTAAACATTATATGGTAAGGTGGGTACTAGCTGCTGCAAGCAGCTTTGCCTGCGTGATACTAGAAAATTATCCCTATTGAACATACTCCTGCCATCCTAACCAAGTTACAACCGTTTCGTTTTGATTCTCATTTCTTTGATCGCCTCGAGAGGCCACGCCTCCGATTCCTTTATTCTGAGGTCATCTCAACGCTCAGTCACGTGGTCAGAACAAAGAAATAGGAGGCGTGGACGACTCGAGGCGATCAACGAAAAGACAATCAAAACGAAACGGTTGTAACTTGGCCAGGGGGGCTGAGACAATAATTATGTGCAATGTGTCTGCTGCCATCTTTCCGTCTGATTATAATTTAAGTGTCTTCAAGGGTAAAGTGAATAGGCTCTTAATTAATTAGTGCGCTTCACCATCAACGACAGCATCACTGCTTACCAATTAAAAAAAAAACAGACTACCCGTGTTGTTTCATTAGAATCCGTTCAGCCGTTCGAGCGTGTAGAAGTTACAAACATACTTTATAATGTTAGTGCGATTGTAAACAACCTTAAACATTAATTATATTTCAACACTTTTTTGTGGAATAAGGTTGACTATAAATGATAACTTTTCTTGAGTTAAGCCATTTAACGCCACCATACTCAACTGTAGACAGCAAAACAACTGTGTTTTTTTTTAGATGGCCTCGTAGTTTATTAAAATCACAACAAACTTTGGGTAATTTCAAAGTTGAAGGCGATAAGGGATTTAACAAAAAATTGGCCCGTCAGCATAAAATTTAATTTTTTCGTATGATTTTCAAAGGCCGATAATTATTTGTCTTATCATGTATTGTTATAAAATTAATCCCTATGTATAAATCTGAAGGGTAGTCGAAAACTTTTATATTCAATATTATAGGTACCCCTACCAATTTCGGGTACCAACTTCGGGAGGTTCCTGCACCGGAATCGTGCGGAAGAAACCCTTGGTACGACATTGTGTGGACCGCCCGGAGGACACGGTGAAGGTGTGCCCCGCTTGGGCAGAGCAACGTTGTGTCCTCGTGGTGGCGGCCGGCGGCGGCGATTTCTAGCGCCGGGCCTTGGTACAGGCCATGGTTCGGAGCGAGGAGGAGTGGCAGGCGGTCGCCTCCTTCTGTGAAGCAGTAATGATAGCAAAGGAGGCGGCCGATCGCGTGAGGCAACTGTGCTCACGCCCTAACCGCCGCCGGGATTCCGACCGATTTTCAGGCACCGTCGGCGCGAGCTTGCGGACGGCGAGCCCAAGTTGTCGACAGCACATAGTGTTCCACGTGCGCCTCAAGGAGATATCAGCAACCGTACGGGCCCAGCAGGGTCGAAGCCTACTGGAGCCAAGGGTCTGATTCTAAAAGGAAGAGTCGGCCCTGGTAAGAAAGTCGACGAAGGAACAGGAATGGGTTTTTAGTCAGCAAAAGTCTGACACTATCTCCCACCCCGCCCAAGAGCAGGTCAAAAGATGATTTTCCCACCGAAAAAAAAACCCCTACCAATTTCAAACTGAATTACTACCGTAACTGTTTGCTGTAAGTAATCAAAAGAGTACAGCACTCTTAAAGCTAGAACTACACTGCGCACACGTGTGCCACACACGCTGGTCTGGGCGCGTCGGTCTCCATACATTTTATATAGAAACTAGACTTGTAGTGCTACACTTGATCCATGGCAAGCGACGCCACGCGACGTCGTTCTATGTACAAATTAGCACCTCTAGCCAAGATCTGCAATCGTTAACACTAGTAGAAAACTAATCAAATGTATGGGAATGACATCATCTCAACGTTAAGTCACGTAGTCAGAACAAACGAATAGAAAATTCGTAGCCAAGATCACATCGTTCAAAATGACAGAATGAATTATTATAGTTTCTTCAATGTTCAACGCTACAACCTTTATTATTCTAGAACGACATTGTAGAACGCG
The DNA here is from genome assembly GCA_949316375.1 of Mythimna vitellina. Classification (NCBI taxonomy): domain Eukaryota; kingdom Metazoa; phylum Arthropoda; class Insecta; order Lepidoptera; family Noctuidae; genus Mythimna; species Mythimna vitellina. The sequence goes on from OX438708.1 coordinate 15,029,031, forward strand.
TGGCTGACTCAGGCGCGTCAACACGGCTACCAACTTATCGTTTTCTATAATTGCTGACACCGAGGCGATACCGATTGGAGAACAGAATTCGACACGAAATGGTTGTAACTTGGCTAGAGGGGCAGACGTGTTACACGTGTGTGTCGGTCTAATGTAGTTCTAGCTTAAAGGAGCCCGGGTAATAAACTCAGGTAATAAACCCGCCCTATTTTCCTTAATCTTGTTTGTATAAAATACGATAAAAAATAAGGATTTCGAAAATAAATCACTGTCATTTAGCGAGGCAGTTTGGCGCTCAATGTGTTTAGTTATAAAAAACCCAATTATAAATGCAATTCCAGTTCCTATATAAGATCTTAGATTATCTTTTAGAGTCAGTTGGAATTTAGTCTTGAATCGGTCGTGTTTATAAAATGAGAGCGGTATTTTTGTTAGTGTCCCTCACACTATGCTCTGCTTCCAAGAGTAAACGAGGCATAGTGACGGTACAAGGATCTCTGGACGACCTGCACATTACCTTTGGAGCATGTCCCGAGTACACGAACATTCTCGAAGGCTACCGTGAAGCGATGAATAACTTTACCGTTGAAACATTTAAGGGTGTCGCTTCCCAAGGTACGTACCAGTTCATCATGTCACCGCACTCCATGTGGATGACGATAGCCGCTATGGCAGAAGGAGCTGACTACTACACTCAAAATCATCTTTTCGAACTTCTCCACCTTCCAAGAAACCCGTGCGTTCGTCATAAGTACTACCAACTGGCGGCCAGTCGCTACTCATTCAGCACCGACGCTGCTGTTGTCAGCAACCGAGTGCTGGTGATCGATGGAGGAGTCACCCCCAATCCTGTTTGGCATAACTTCGTCGCAAGTAATTCTCTTCTAAATGTTTTGACGGCACCCATAAAATACAACCCTGCAGCAGCAGCTAGTACAATCAGACAAATTGTGTATGCCGACTTCCCAAGACTTGATCTTCGCGGAAATTCAGTATTGATAGATACAATAGACTTCAATGGACTGTGGCACACAGCATTTGCAGACGCGGTGGTTCAACGAGCACCCTTCTACAGTCTATCAGGAAAAAAGATCGGTGCAGTGGATCTGATGACGATAAAGCGTCGCGGCAGAATAGGATATGTGTCATCAATAAAATCAAAGGTCTTAGACTTGCCGATTGGTGAGAATAAAAAGTACAGTATGATTATTGCTCTGCTAGTCGGGGATAATGACTTACGTGCCATTATCAGGGAAATGCAAAGTACGATCATCCCAACTGCGTTGGGATCGTTGAGGGAGACTGAGGTCCCGATAGACATAGCGTTGCCTCAATTTACAATAAACTCTGAGCTGGATGCAAAGACCGTATTGGAAGATCTTGGAATTACCAGGCTTTGGACAAATCCTGAAGCTACCAGGTACGATGTTACAGGTTGTCTCATCATCATCTTCCTGCCCTTGTCCCATCTTATTTGGGGTTGGCGCAACACGTTTTTTTCTTCCATTCTATCCTGTCAACCGTCATACTATCACTAACTTCCTTTTCTTTCATATCACTGTTCACACAATCCATCCATCTTTTCTTTTGCATCCCTCTCCCTCTCCACCCAGGTTGTCTCAGAAAAACGAATTTCTGTAGATGCATAAAAAATTACTGAAGAAACTGAAGATATGGGAATTTTTTTTTTTTTTAATAACATTATTCAAAACATTAGCCAAGAAATCAACAATATTTCTGCTCAACTTCTGAGGCGCGTTTTCATGAATGTTAGAGTGCTAGAACCGCGATTAACCTATATTTGAATAATGTTATTTTCAAAAAGGAATTTTCCCATGGCTTCAGTTTCTTATCTTGTAAATTAACACATATATTTGTTATTTTTTATGCATCTACATAAGTTGGTTTTTTCTGAGACACCCAGTACAACATAATAACGTAATAGAAATACTTTCTGCTCGATCAATTGATCGCAAAAGCAATTTGTGGTTGGGATCCGTAAGGGAAGGCTCTTAAGTAAACTGTAATAAATTTTTGCATTAATTAATTCGAGATTGAAACATTTTAGGCAGTGAACCCTTCTTGATTTGCCCTTCTATAAACAAAATGAATTTATGAGGCTTCAAGGACCTTGTTTTGTACTTTTAAAGAAATTTGAAGGACGGACAAAAATGCAAACGTGTTTTAGTTGGCAGTTGACTATTATTACCTAATGCTAATCATAAAGTCATATAATAATTTAGGAATAATTTAGTCATATAAAGTCATATAATTAATAATTTGGGTATTTATTAGGTCTTTACTTATGAAATTGCCGTTTTTTAAAACGGGTTGCTTTGAAGTGTTATATCTTTGAATTGACTTGGAATTATAAGTTCAAATAAAGTTTATATTAAAGATACGTGATACTTTTTTCGAAATTAGACATTTATTGGTTTCTTTGTGTTTTGTATTTTCTGTAATATCGTTTATATTGTATTCTATCCTAAAGATTTACTAAATCATATCTAGTAAAATGATGATATTGAGAGACATAGTCGGAATTCAAGGGAATGGTTCTCAAATTTCTTCCAAAAAATTATCGATCAAAACTAACCATTTTTCCTCATATCTAGTGCTAACTAGTACTTGAACAAACTTAATTTAGCTTTAAAATATTGATAGTTCGACACATATAACATATTACATATCTCTCTTTGGCCTAACCTTATTCCATTTCATTTTGGGATTGGCTCTGTTTGTCATTTCATCGAGTTATTTCCTTGGGCTTTCTTCAGGTCATTGCTGATTACAAACATCAAAGTTAGAAGAAGTCCACAACCACGCTTTTTGGACCAGTATTCATACGTAGAACTTGCCTTGTCATATCTTCTTCAGATCGTCTCAGTTCATGACCATAGCATCTGAGAAGTGATTCTCTTAGTAATTCTTCAATTGGGGCGGATGTTAAAACTTCCACGTATAAGGTCATTTCTAACAAATACTTTTCCATAACAGGTATATATCGACCCCGCCTGCCCTGCCAAGCAGTTACGTTCAGCGAGCTACTCTAACCCTCAATAAATATGGAGTACATCTTCCTCCTATCGTCGAGCTCCGTTCGTATCGCCCTCCGTTCAGTCCCGAGGAGTCTTTCTTCAGCGAGTTCATAGCTGATAGACCATTCATGTTTGCTCTTTATGATACTGAAACATACAGCTGTCTAATGGCTTCTGCATACACACAACCCACTTACCCAAACTAATTAAATAAAAGGTGATAGAGTTCAAATGGTGACTTCCTATTTTTTATTTTTAAACTGCTAATGATAGTCATAAATCGTTATTTGGGTATATAATAGGTCTTTACCTATGAAATTGCCGTTTTTTAAAACGAGTTGCTTTGAAGTGTTATATCTTTGGATTGACTTGGAATTATAAGTTCAAATAAACTTTATATTAAAGGTACGTTATTCTTTTTTCGAAATTAGATATTTATTGATTTCTTTGTGTTTTGTATTTTCTGTTATATCGTTTATATTGTATTTTATCATAACGATTTACCAAATGATATCCAGTAAAATGATGATATCGAGAGTCGGAATTCAAGGGAATGTTTCTCAAATTTCTTTCTCAAATAGTGATCGACCAAAATTAACCATACCTTCCTCATATCAGGTACAGTACTTGAACAAACTTAATTTAGGCTTAAATAATAAAATATTGATAGTTCGACACATATATGTCGAACTATCAATATTTTAACAATACAAGAACATATTATATCTTTCTCTCTGGCCTTACCTTATCTTTTTCTTCCTTTGTGTTTTGTTTTTTCTGTAATATTGCTGTATTTATAAACATTTTTATATGAAATCTAAGAAAACTCGCATTATTTTATAATATGATTTCTACCATGGAAACAATTTGTCTCAAGCGGTATGCAATATTGATGATGTATAGGTACGGACTTAAAACTGCAATAAAATGGTCACTGTGTACATACAACCGACTTACCCAAACTGGTTGAATAAAAGATGATAGAGTTCAAGGAAAAAACGGAAGCCTTAGAGGATCACTTTGTTATCCGTCCGTCTGTCTGTCTGGCAAGACCCTTTATCTCAGAAACGCGTGGAGGCATCGAGTTGAAATTAAAACCGTATACTCAAGTCTGCGGTCCCTTGAAGCTTTGAAAAAATCAAACAACTTAACGGAAAAAAATCAAACTTTTTTCCGTTAACTTACGGAAAAAAAGATACGGCCTGATATCTACTGACGGGTCCGACTCGCACTTGCCCAGTTGATTTTTTATTTTTGGACCTTGTTTAAAATTAACTGGGCGTAAATTTGGTATCATATTAATCATACTAATATTAAAAAGGTGAAAATTTGTGAGTGTGTGAGTGTGATAAAGCTAAGGAGTGAAATTCCGTGCCGGAGTGTGCCTTTCCTGATAGCTACAATCTCGTGGGAGTTTTAAGTCAAAAGTCAATAGGTTATTTATAGGCAAGTGAACTCCATTGTCCACTACATCATCGCTTTCCATCTGGTAATCAAACGGGAATCAATCAATAAAAAATTGAGCATCTAACTATGGGAAGATGCCCCGAAACTCAATAGTCATAAAATACACACCATTTCACCAGGTCGTCGACATAGCCCGAAGAATCGCCAAACTAAAGTGGCAGTGGGCAGGGTACATTGCTCGTAAAACGGATGGTTGATGGGGCCGAAAGGTTCTAGAATGGCGACGAAAATGCAGCGTTGGAAGGCCTCCCAAAAGGTGGATCGACGACCTGGTGAGAATCGCTGGAAGTCGCGCGCTAGTCGAGACGCACAGGATCGGTCGTTGTGGAGACGCTTGGGGGAGCCCTAAGAAGATGGAAAGAACTTTTGTTACTAACATAACTATTGCCAATTAGACAGTTTGGTGTTAGTAACCGAAATAGGTGACTAATTGGACATCGAAATTCAGGCAAAAAAAAACTGCTATCTTGGTTTTACACTATTGGTACAAATCCTAACAAACTCTAAAAATTTCGTTTGTTACTAACACAACTATTGCCAATTTAACAGTTTGGTCATAGTGACCGAAATAGGTGACTAATTGGACATCGAAATTCAGGCAAAAAAAAACTGCTATCTTGGTTTTACACTATTGGTATTTATTCTAACAAACTCCAATATTCAAAAAGCATAGTGTAATTATTTGCGACCTAATACGTTTGATTTGTCTATTGCAACTGACTTATTTATATATTTATAGTTAATTAAAAAGGCACAAATCCATTTACATTAATTAATTTAGATGTATGAAAAACATAAATAGTTACCTACATAATGTTGGCAGATTTATTATATATTTCTTTAATATAAGTATAATCTTGATTTATAATTATTAAAAACTAAATGCCGGTCGCAACCTTTTGTTTTGTTTTTTAGTTCCTTGAAAACACACATAAGAGCCTACTACCATCGAAATGGATTTGGGCCTTCGTTCAGTCTGAAACTCGAACCAATATTCCATGTCATCTATATATATACACAGGGTGTTTCTGACATCGACGCACAAACGAATAATGCGGATCCAGCAAATGATTTTGGACCCCCCAGTGGTGGAATTTTTCGTCGGTTGTTTCCTAATTAAAAAAAAAATCTTTACATTTTTTAAATTAAACTGTATAAAATCGTTATTCTTACATTTTTAGTGAAAAAAATGAATGAATTACTTTTAAAATCAGAAATATCATCGGGATTGATTAGAATAACGATTTTATCTATGCCGATGACTTTTTAATAAATCAATTTTTAAATAATTTTTCTTTTTACTAAAAATATCATCAGGGTTGGTTGAATAACGATTTTACACAGTTTAAATTAAAAACAAATACTGTTTTTTTTAAATGTACATGTATTGGATCCGTGGTATTCGTTTGTCGCGTCGTGTTTGGTTCGTGGCGTCGATGTCAGAGACACCATGTTTATAAAGGAGAAACTGGCTGACTGACATATCAAGCACACAGCTGAAAACTGCTGGGTCTAAGAACGTGAAATTTTACACAAGGTTTCCTTTTATGACATAAGCAAGCACTAAGAGAGGATTTTCCAAAATTTACTCCCTAAGGGATAAAACGATAAAACGGGAGTATAGTATAGTATACATACATAGTTTGAGAAAAGAAAGAAAGAAAGAAAAAGTTTTTTTTAATATGTCCTTACTATTCAAAGCTTGTTGGGCGACTGTCGCGGGACACGAAGGTTGCACGTATCGTCGACTTGCGGCAAGTTTTGCCACCCGTAGATATCGCAAGCGACGCGACGTCGGGTGACTTCACGCGCGGGATACGCAAATTTTATCTCGAGCAACAGTCGCCGGAAAAATTTACCCTAGCGAAAACGCGGCCTTAAATGTCCTTTCAATGTCTTGTTCTTATTATTTACCTACATTTGACCGACCTTGATAATGTGAATGCTAAATGTAAACACCTATTGAGACACGTTTCTATGCTAATCATGTTATTGTCTACTACATTATGCACGCATATATATTAACTAGCGTTATATAATATAACGCTAGTTTTCCTAATAATTCCGCTATTTTATAGACCAAATTTTCTAAACACGTATAGCTTTTGCAAAACAGGAAGACTGTTTTATGTCAGAAATAAACTGATCGTTTATTCCTATGCTTGTTGACCTTTATCAGAAACAGAAATATTTATCTACAACTTAGTACGTTAAGTGGCGGAATCTTCTTAGGACGTGCCGAATCATGAAGACATTGATTCTAATTTTGTTAGTTGCGTGCTGTGCTGTTCAGATATCAACGCGACAGAACCAGCAATTCTTTTCATCGATCTACGATTCAAGACCGTGCAACGTCTACCAGGATCTTAGTAATGAATATGGACCTGTTGTCTACCACTTTTTCCTGGAATCGTTCAGATCAGTAGCTGTGCGAAGCCATTTCCACTTCGTGTACTCACCAAATTCAATATGGATAATGGTCGCGGCGATAGCAGAAGGTGCCGATCCTCTAACTCAGCAGAAACTGTTCCAACTTCTAAGTCTACCAAACGACCCGTGCACTCGTCAGGTGTACTATCAACTGGCAACTACTCGGGTGTTCCCTTCCAATGACGTGGACATTAAAAATACGCGGGTTTGGTTATTCGACAATGGAGCAACACTCAACCCGACTTGGTATGACTTAGTCGTAAAGAATTCTCTCCTAGAAGTAGTTAGAGCGCCAAACAGATACAACCCGGTAGCAACAGCTAATCAGATCAAAAGAATAATGTATTCACACTTCCCAGGACTCAATCTAAGCGGAAACTCTGTCCTACTCGACACGATGGACTACAATGGATTGTGGACCACAGCATTTGCAGATGCCGTAATTGAACGAGCACCGTTCTATGATCTGCAAGGAAAAGTAATCGGGGCTGTGGATATGATGAGGGTGCAAAGAAGAGTTAGAATGGGTTATCATAAGAAGCTGAGGGCAAAGATTATAGAATTACCAGTCGGTTCGGATGAACGATATCGATTTCTGTTCGGTGTAACAGTCGGGAATACTGACGTCGAGTCAGTTGTAAGCGAAGTTACCGGTGACTTTTTGTCTGAGGCCATAGCAAGTCTGCGACCCAGCCTCGTGCCAATAGACGTGGCCATACCGCGCTTGGTGATCACCAGTTATATTGACATGAGGGTTATATTAGAAGACTTAGCGGTCAACAAACTCTGGACTGATCCGGCTGTTACAAGGTGAGGTTTTGATATTAAAATATATTAAACAATTCCATTAATTTTAAAAATGAGTTGAAGAACATGATAATATTTCCTTGACTGACGATGGACATTCATACCCTTTTTCTGATAAATCAGTAGAGCTGATAAGATAAATATACTCTTTATTACATTTATACCTACAGTAGGAGCTTAAAATTACTAGGGTACAACTAAAAGTGGCCTTAGGTCGTTGACAGTACGTAGTGTTCCACGCGCTACTTAAGGGCAAGTCGGCAAACCGTAAAGATCTAGCAGGGCCGATGCCCGGCAGGGCTGATGCCCGGCAGGGCCGCGGGAATTTTCTGAAAAGGAATCGCGTGGTCCTAGAACCCCAAGGGCGACTGAAGGACATAGTGTGGTTTTAGTCAGTAAAAGTCTGACACGCCCTCCCACTCCACAGAAGAGCTGGAATCATTGAATGATTTTTCAACTACAAAAAAAATCGCTGAAGGCGATTTGAACAGACAGACGCAGAGCATCTTTATCACCGTCTTAAACCAATCTCTCTGCCACAGGTACATATCAGACCCACCAGCTCTTCCCAGCGGCTTCGTACAACGTGCCACCCTGGTTCTCAACACCACTGGTCTGGAATACGCGTTCCCAGAGTCCGTGTCCACTAGCAGCACCTTCACTGGACTGGAACCTATCCTGGGAAGGGACTTTATCGCTGACCAGCCATTCTTGTTTGGTCTTTACGATGCTACGACTTGGTCTTGTTTGATGGCTGGTGCTTATAGTCAGCCGACTTATACTTGATTGAAAAAATAAACGAAGGAAGGAAAGAAGGAAGGATGAAGGATTTTTTTTTGCTGTACGTCTTCAGTGATTTCGGTTTAAGACTATGTGAAAGTTCGAAAAAAAAATCCGTGACTTTGAGCGCAAAATAATAATAATAATATAGACTGTTGACTCGGCTATCATTGTGCTGATTGTCGTGACCGCCAACGGCCTTATAGCCAAAAGCTTCGACGATCATCTGTCGATGCTGTCATGGCGCGTAGAAAGATGCATGTAGCTGTACTTCCTATATTGCTCCTTTCCTTTATCATTTTAGGTAAGCCAAGTTACGATCGTTTCGTTTGCGTCTAACGCCTCGAGTAGGCCACGCCTCCGATTCCTTTATTCTGACCACGTAACTGAGCGTTGGGATGACGTCAGAACAAAGAAATCGGAGGCGTGGCATACTCGAGGCGTTCGACGCAAACGAAACGATCGTAACTTGGCTTGTCTTCAAATAAGCGATTTAAGAGCTCGTGGCAAGGCCTCAGCTCACAAAAAAGTTTTTCTGTTTATCTGGACTGGAAACTCACTATCTACTAGTCAACACTACAGTCTAAATAGAGTGGATAAGTATTGCGTTCAACCAGGGACGTGTCCCTAAGTTTCCTACAAAGAACAGGCTGAAGGATAATTGAAATTGGAAGTATTCAGGTACTCACAGGATGCTGGGGGCCGGGAGATCACCACACTGTATTACTAGCAGTAGTATTTCACGATATTTTTAAGTTTTCTTTACGCCGTGCGCACCCTGAGGTGCTGTTTGAACTGTTGCTGCTTCAATCTGCTCTCAGATGGCGGTGCGATGCGTGTGCGAATGGCGGCGAATTCAAATAAGGGAGGATTAGGAAAATCATCCCAAAGCCGGTTCAGAGACTAATATAACTTTACGGTTGCAAAAACTTTTTACAAAAAAATAAATAACCGACTTCACCAAAAAAAAAACACTAAAAGGATCAAAATAACTAGTTGGTGTTTCTCGGTATTGTTTGTTTCTTATTTAACACCGACTTCCAAAATTAAAGTTATTTCGATACTTTTAGTGTTTTTTTATTGAAGTCGGTTATTTATTTTTTAAGTTTTTATTTCACACTTTTTAGTTGCGATACATTTATAAACAGAGTGTCTATTTCTCATGACAATTCCAATTAACCCTAACACTGCTTGGTTACATTGATTGACTACCTTCCACCTTCCACCTTCCAGTTCCATAATCAGATCAGTTCGATAGTACCTTATAGCCAAAGTGCATTTCATGACAATTCTAATAAGCCCAAAAACGGCTAGGATACATTGATTAATTACGAAGTTCCAGTGCCTACCTTACGGCTCCATCATCACCATCAGACCACTTCGATGACACCATTTTCAACGTTACTATTCAGAATCATTCATTTATTTGTATTGTCATAGTCGCTTAATTATCTTCATTGTGATATTCATGTGAGTATGAAGTTCCGTTAACCATTTCTGGTTTTCTTCATCAGTTCCACTTCATTAAATGTTACTTTTTGACTGTAAATGCTTAAGTTCTCGATAAAAATACCAAAATCACTATATGATTGCCTATAATATTTGAGGAGTTCCCTTGATTCCTCATGGATCTCATTATAAGAATAAAAAAAGATCTCAAAAAAGAAAAAATGGGAACAATCTGAAAGCATATCCTGGGAAAAAAAAAATTTGCAAATCGGTCCATACAACAGACAACTACCTCTTATTTCTCGAAATAAATTAATAAAGAGATTCTGCTACAGCCACGGTCATCTCCGCACATGATAACTCTTTGACGATTTCGCACCTACCGGCGTATCGTCTTGGATATAGACGTCGAGAATATTCATCGACAAGTTATGAAAAAAAAGTAAAAAAATATTAGTTTTTAATTGAAGAACACAAAACTTTTTTTTTTTGGGAACATCATCTAATAAGATGTCATTAATCCGCCCAAGAGCGAGGGCATGTCAGACTTTTACTGCCTAAAATTCCACTCGGCAAGGGCAATGAAGGAACAGTCCTTCATTGCCCTTTAAACCAGGGCCGGGTCTTCCTTTTAGAAACAGACCCTTGGCCCCAGTAGGCTTCGACCCTGCCGGGCCCCTACGGTTTGCTGGCATCTTCTTGAGGCGCGCCTAGCGACAGTACGCGCCGTCGACGAAACACATAATAACTTGGAATCCTTATTAACGAAAACGATTGATGTGTAAATTAATTAAAAAATAAACGACTGACAAAAAACGTTTACTATTGGAAATTGTCTAAACAGAATCGATTACTTTGATAGCTTTTTTTTAAAACTTAACACATTCTCATTAAAAACGATTATCCTGTATACCTATTACTTTTTGACGAATATAAAAGCATGAAAATTCAAGGAGTCATCAGTATACCTTCGCAACTGCAAAGACGTGTTGCAAAATGCAAGTTATCATTTTTGCCTTTCTCGCCGGGAGTGTTGGGCTCTCCGTTTCGGTCCCACACAGCTTTGACTTGCGCGGAACACATATCCAGGAGCCGTGCAATGTTCACGAAGACGTTTCACACAGCTACCGGTCCGATACGTACGATTTCGCTGTCAAGTTCTACAAGGCAGTCGCTGCAAGGAGTGTAAACTTCAACTTCGTTTATTCTCCCATCTCCGTGTGGCTTATTCTTGCGGGAATGGCCGAAGGAGCTGATTCCTTGACCAGGCAACAGATATTCAATCTCCTAAGTTTGCCTTATGATGATTGTACCCGACAGAAGTATTACCAACTGGCAACATCACACATCGTTCAAGCTGACGACATCAAAGTTATCAGCAACCGAGTTTTACTGCTCGATGCAGGCGTCACGCCCAATCCCACCTGGTATGATGTTGTTAATAAGAATAATCTCTTGGATGTGCTCACTGCTCCTATTAGACACAACCCAGCAGTGACAGTCGCAGAGATCAAGAAACTCATGCACGCAGAACTACCAAGAATTAATTTCGATGGAAACTCTGTCATTCTAGACACAATCGACTACAACGCACTGTGGACAACTGAATTCGCAGACGCCAGAATCGAACGCTCTCCTTTTCATGACCAACTCGGAAATCCAGTCGGATTCGTTGATCTTATGAAAATTACCAAACGTGCGAGACTGGGATACGTTAAAAGCCTAAAAGCGAAAATGTTGGAGCTGCCGGTCGGTGAAAACGAGCGCTACCGAATCGTTTTCGCAATTTTTCCCGAATCGAATAACGTTAGGTCAGCTTTCGACCCCATAAGCACCGACATTGTATTTGAGATGTTCGAGTCATTCAAGGAGAGCTACGTCCCGCTTGAGGTAGCGATACCACGCCTAGTCATATCCAGTGAGCACGACGTGAGGGCTCTCATTGAAGATATGGGAATAACCAGTTTATGGAACGATCCAGCTGCAACTAGGTAAATTCTTTGTCTTTTTTAAACGTTTTTATTACTACTTTACGATTTTTCTTATCCAACTTATCAAAGATGAACTACCACAAATAGATTGATGTTTACATTAATGTGCGAGCAGTGGTGGCCGAGTGGTAACGGCCCCGACTTACGAGTTTTAGGTTGTGGATTCAAACCCAGCCAGGCACATTACTTTGTGTAATTTATTTCATCACCACTGCTCTCAAAACGGTGAAGGAAAACATCGTAAAACATCGTAAGGAAACCGGCATGTCCTAGAACCAAACATTCAAAGACATGTCACATCACCAACCCGCACTAGGCACATTATAAGGCCGACTATGCTATTCTATGCTATACATTAATGTGAACCGTAATTATTTTTGCATAAAAGCTAATTGAGAATCGTGCAGACAATCGAGCCGATAAAAATTTTTTTTATTTATAAACTTGGACCAGCAATGTGCATTACCAAAAGAAACTACATAAATCTAGTAATTAATAGAAGTCGATATCACAACCATGTTCAGAATATAATAAATAGGTAAGCTCGCATTTGACCACAATTTATTTAATGCTTCTTGCTAGTTGTTAAACTTCTGGTACTTAAAACTTTATATCGTTGCAACAGAAACGTCTCCCACCCGCCTGCCTTGCCAAGCAGCTTCGTCCAACGCGCGACCCTGACCCTGGAAAACCACGGGTTGCACTCCTCGCCTCCAGTACAAGCCACACCGTTCGGCACGCCGACTGGCCTGGACCCCAAAGTAGGCAATGACTTCATTGCCGACCGACCGTTTTTGTACGCTCTGTTTGATGCTGAAACCCTCACTGTTATCATGGCATCAGCCTTTAGCGTGCCTACTTATAAGAATTGATGAATAACACCAATCTCCGGTTTCTGAAAGCCAAAGTTTCCTGTTGTTGGATCTGTTGTGAGAATTTATGATTGGCTTTGTTCTAAATAGAACTGCTAATAGCAAAACTGACAGAAACTTAGTTAAGCGTTTAGAAACCAGGGTTTGTCTGTAGACAGAGCACCATTGACAGTCTTCGATTTTTTAATTGATCGGTGGATTATTAAATTTCGTGCTTAATTAGACATCGTCATAAACAAAGTTAGGTGATGGGTTTAACAAAAGGTTACATCAACTGTGTGTTACTTACTTCAATTAAAATATCATAAGTACCATTTAATTAACATCAAATTTAATACATTGGATCAATTCATCGGTTTAATATATAAATGATTTTTGAAAAATAATTCTGTTTTAATAAAAAATAAGGTTTATTACAATTTATTTGGACCGACCCGAGGATATAGAAATGGTGTACCTGCTTTACCTATTATTATGGAAGAGTAACCGTTAACATTAAACAGGACCTGTACCATGACGTTTAAAGTAAGATTGATTCATTCTTATTTCCAGAGTGGGTAAGAGATGGTGCTAGATAACCTATATAGCTCTGTCTCTTACCCACAATGAAATAAGAATGAAACAATCTTACTTTGAACGTCATGGTAACCCCGCATGTTAGACGAATTTGAGTGTTTAAACCGAAGGGAAAAGTTGTTTTAAAAGTGTAGGCAACGGTTTACAGTATTAATTTAGACCACGAGATTATCTATGGAATGTGGCTCTAACAATTTAAAAAATGTTTTCAAAGTTTTATTGTCACTTTCAGATACCAGGGCCTCAAGTCTGCTATTACAATAGTGTCAGAATGGTCTATCATTGACTTCATAATTCTTCATTATGACCAAGTTTGGTAGTCTACTAATATAATGGCGTCATTGTGACTTTCCAATGGTCTAACACTGACAGTCCATTGAAAGAAATGGCATAGAATGGTAATCTCGTATATACTGACAAATGAATATTTGACGTATGCAGATAACTGCCAAAATATTAACAGTTCCTTTGACCAGTGACCTACCATTAGAACGTCATTGTGCAGTTATTGCGTTTAATTTCAGAGACAGCTCGCTATTGTCATTCTACCACAAGATCCGACCGATCAATGATCGACCATTATGAATTATCAGATTACGAACTTTTAGCAAAATGACAATGGGATCGTGTTGGTATGACAAATTTATAAAAATAGCAGACTAGGGCCCCTGTACGCAGTTAAAGCCTATATACAGTATAAAAGTTTTAAGGAACTTCTAACACCCAAATAAATAGGTATAACGGAGAATATTTATTAACTAGTTCCAACACTCGTACAGAGTTTTGTGAGAAGAATTTTTGCTATTAACACAGTTATTGCTGGTTATAAGTCCGTTTAGAGTTAATTACTTATTTCGCTGTTCCAAAAAGTTATGGTTTTAGTTTGGTACACTATACGTTATGATTATTTCATAAGTTACATTAATAAAAAGAGAATGTCAACCTGAACCTTTGCTACTAACAACAGTTTTGCTCATTGTTAGTTCGGATGGAGTTAATGACTTAATTTTGAGAACATAAGTTGAAAGTTTCTTCCCCCCTAGCCAAGTTACGAAGCGTCGCTTCGAGTAAGCGACGCTTCCGATCCCTTTGTTTTGACCACGTGACGGAAACGGAAAAAGGAATCGGAGCCTAGGCCTCCTAACTTGCAAATCATCTGCAGGTAATAGGAGGAAAAAAAAAGGTAGTAGGAGGAAAGTAGTCAGAGATAGAATTAATGAATATTGCGAAGAGTAAAGGAGATCAGACGCCACCCTGAGGGACTCCAGTAGAAGTATAATACCAAGAAGAACAGGAGTCATCTATGAAAATATGTTGTCGGTGGCCAAACAGGTAAATATGAAACCAGTCAATCGCCGTTGGAGACATATTAAGAGAGCCTTCGCTCTCTTAATATGTTGAGGAGGATATCATAATTGAAGGTATTTAAAGCGTTGCTAAAATCTAGCAAGCAGAGAACCTTCATATTTCCTGTATCCATACCTAGCCGTATGCCATCAGAAATGTCTAATAGGGCTGTAATGGTACTACGACCAGGACAAAATTCAGACTGGAATGGATTAAGCAGACTATTCTTGCAAAAAAAAACTAGGCTAACTGTAGTCGAGGCGTTCTAGGACTTTTAATAGGAAAGGCAGAATGAAGATTGCTCGATATTCTGAAAAGGAGGTGTGATTTTTTAGGCAAAGGAGTAATTTTGGCCTTTTTCCATATTAGTGGAAAGATACCATTGAAAATAGAGTAGTTAAGGATATAACACAGGATACGAAGAATTTCGTCAAGGACAGGGAGTATCATTTTCCGACTGATACAATTACTACCAACTGCGTTAGACGTTATTGAAATTATTAACAATCAGAAAATTGACTAAAATTTAATGGTGTAATGTTGATGGTGATGATAACTCTTTATCGATTAGGAACCTATTAGTCTAAGGTTAAAATAGGTAGGTACGTAATAATATTATAATTTTCTTATAATTCTCTTAAAAAAGGTTTCTCTCTTGTTATAATTTTCTTCAAAATAAAGGTTTTGCAATTATTTATCGTACATTAAGGCGTCATCATAATATATATCTTGCAATAAAAACAAGGTAAAATATTATTTTTAGTCCTCGATTGGTACCTAACCGATTGAACCCAAAGATTTGAAATTATTAACGAAAAAAGAAAAGGTATAATTTAATAAAAAACGAACGAAGGGCAATAACATTACTTTTAGAAATCTCAAACCCAAAAATAAGAATCTCTCTCTTGCTTTTTTTTTTGACGAATATAAAAGCAAGAAACTTCAAGGGCTCGTCAGTACATCCTTGAATCTGCAATGACTTGTTGCAAAATGAAAGTTTCTATTCTTGTCTTTCTCCTCGGGTGTGTTGGGCTCTCCGTTTCGATCCCACACAGCTTCGACTTGCGCGGAACACATATCCAGGAGCCGTGCAATATCTACCAAGACGTTTTGCATAGCTACCGGTCCGATATGTACGACTTCACTATAAAGTTCTACAAGGTAGTCGCTGCTAGAAGCACAGATTTCAACTTTGTTTCTTCTCCCCTCTCTGTGTGGCTCATTCTTGCGGGAATGGCCGAAGGAGCAGATTTCTTCACCAGGAAACAGTTATTCAATCTCCTACGTTTGCCATACGACGAGTGTACCCGACAGAAGTATTACCAACTGGCAACATCTCGCATCGTTCAAACAGACGATATCAAAATTATCAGCAATCGAATTTTGTTGCTCGATGCAGGCGTCACACCCAATCCGACCTGGTACGATGTAGTGGCGAAGAATAATCTCGTGAGTGTGTTCACTGCTCCTATTGGACACTCAAATTCTGTAATTTTAGACACAATCGATTACAACGCACTGTGGACAACAGAATTTGCAGTCGGAAGAATCAAACGCTCTCCCTTTTATGACCATGTTGGAAATCTAATCGGATTTGTCGATCTTATGAAAACCACAAAACTTGCGCGACTGGCATACGTCAAAAAATTAAAAGCCAAAATGTTGGAGTTACCGATTGGTGAGAATGGGCGCTATCGAATGTTTTTCTCAATATTTCCCGAATCGAATGACTTTATTGAGGCCCTCGGGATCGTGACCAATGACATTGTATTTGAGGTGTTCGATTCCTTCAAGCATGGCTTCGTTCCGGTCGAGGTGGCGATACCACACCAGTTTATATCCAGTGAGCTTGACATGAGGACTCTTATTGAAGATTTTGGAGTGACCAGTTTGTGGAACGATCCAGCTGCAACTAGGTAAATTAAATAAGTATTCTTTAAAGTTTTTCCCATTCAGTGATCCTTCATATACGATGTATCGTAGATGAGAATACGCCGCACATATCCTTATTTAAAACTGCCATTAATGGTTTAATTTATACAATAATCTAAACAGGGACCTGATAAATGCTAATCAAGGATCACGTAGTCAATTGAGCTGGTTAATATTTTAATTGATTTCTTGTTTAGTTCAGACTTTCTTGCATATTTTATTTAGAGGGGTGAGAGCTAAATCTATTACCAAAACTGCCGAACTAAAGACCAAGTTTTTAGGCAAGTCATCCAATTGAAACGTTTGTTGATAATTACGACGCATCTAATAATTCGTAAGAGTCGATATCAATATCGTGTTCCAAAATATTTTTTTTTTTTTTAAATATTGAGGTTCACGTTTTTCTGATGTACTTAATTATCTTAAACCATGATGTCCTTGCAACAGAAACGTCTCCTACCCGCCAGCCTTGCCAAGCAGCTTCATCCAACGCGCGACCCTGACCTTGAACAGTCACGGACTGCACTCCCCGCCTCCAGAACAAGGCGCTCCGACCGGCCTAGACCCCGAATTGGGCAACAGCTTCATTGCCGACCGACCGTTTTCGTACGCTCTGTGTGATACTGAAACTCTCACTATTATCATGGCATCAGCCTTTAGCGTGCCTACTTATAAGAATTGATGAGGAACACTACTCTCCGGTTTCTGAGAGCCAAGGTTTGGTGATTCAAACACAAGATCTAACAGAGGTCAAATTAAGCGTTCAGAAACCAGGGTTTATGTGTAGATAGTGCACCACTGACAGTTTATTTGTATTTAATATTGATTGCTAGTTTAAGAACTTCAGTGGTGCATTTCACATCGTCATAATTTAAGTTTTAGTTAAGGTGATGGGTCTAGTAAAAGGTTACATCAACTATGTCTTATTTCAATTGAAATATAATTAATTAAAGAAAAGAAGGATGGATTGTCATCCTTCTTTCTATTGGCCTGCCTCTCCATTCCTTTCATCTCTCCTCTTCACATGACCATACCAAGACAAACGATTCCCATACCGGCGTCACTTTCAAACTTCTTCTAATGTAGGTAGGTACTTAGTTCTCATTTTATCCATTTTCGTCCCACCACACATCCATTTCAACAGTCTGATCACCACTAGGTACATGCAATAATTTTATATCCATCTTTTTCACAAGGACAGGTCTTAATAAGGACTTGTCGATTTTAACCTTCAACTTAAGGGGCATCTGTGGGTCACAAGTTGTTCCAGTGACCTGTCGCGGTTGTTACGTCTCGATCTACCTACCTAAAACTCGTTTTAACTTACATGTATATCCAAACAACATTCCAAAAAATCAGTAAATTCAAATTGTTTGCGATCAAACGCGTTTGACCAGTCGGTGACTGGCCTTATCACTGGTGGCCACCGTTTATCATTTGTAATACTAAAGAACCTAACAAGAACCTAACCCTAAGCCCTGAACCTAATAAGGTTAATTGAGAACACAAATACCAGCCTACTCCCACTGAAATATATATATGATATGGACCTTCGTTCAGTCCGAAACTCGTAACTAATACTCATATTATCGAGAGTTTGGTGTCTTTTCGACATAGAAACAGACATATATTTCACGTCATCTACCTATAGATCCTACTGTTTTGATTAATAAGTCCTTTCAACTTCTTGTTCTTTTTAGAATTGTTATTAAGCATATTATTCATATTCGATCGAACTTGAGAAGGTGACTACAATATGCAGCTAACATTTCGTTCCGAACACTTCTTGAGACACATTTATATGCTAATCAAGTTTTTGTGTGCATCATGCATTCACGCCAGTTCATCTGATCATTCTGCTATTTTGCAAACCAAATATTCAAACCACGTGGTGCTTTTGCACAAACCAGTCAGGTTAATAAATTCAAGACATAATTTTATTGAGGCTAAAATTATTCGAGGAGTGCAAAATACACGTAAAAGACGACATTTATAAATCATAAGAAGCAACAGTTGATCTTAACAAATTAGCGCTGTGCTCTTTGACCTATATAAGAAACAGGATTCTTATTTACGTCTTAGTAGATTACGTAGCAGAATCTAATAAGGACGTGCCTAATAATGATAAAAATAATTTTACTTTTGGTTGTCACGTGCAGTAGTGTTCAAATAACAAAGCAACAGAACCGGCAATACTCTCCAGCAATCTCCGACTCAAGATGGTGTAATGAATATCAGGATCTCACTTATGAATACCGGTCTTCTATCTACCACTTTAACCTTCAATTGTTGAAATCAATAGCAGTGAGAAGCAATCTCAACTCCGTGTTCTCACCAAATTCAATATGGATAATGGTAGCGGCGATAGCAGAAGGGGCCGATCCTCTAACTCAGCAGAAACTGTTCCAACTTCTAAGTCTACCAAACGACCCGTGCACTCGTCAGGTGTACTATCAACTGGCAACTACTCGGGTGTTCCCTTCCAATGACGTGAACATTAAGAATACGCGCGTTTGGTTGATCGACGATGGTGCAACACTCAACCCAACTTGGTATGACTTAGTCGTGAAGAATTCTCTTCTAGAAGTAGTTAAAGTGCCAATCAAAAGCAATCCGGTAGCAACAGCTAATGAGATCAAAAGAATAATGTCTTCACACCTCCCAGGACTCAATCTAAGCGGAAACTCTGTCCTACTCGACACGATGGACTACAATGGATTGTGGACCACAGCATTTGCAGATGCCGTAATTGAACGAGCACCGTTCTACAACCTACAAGGAGAAGCAATAGGGTCTGTGGATATCATGAGGGTGCAGAGAAGAGCTAGAATGGGGTATCATGAGAAGTTGCGGGCAAAGATTATAGAATTACCAATTGGTTCAGATGAACGGTATCGAATGTTGTTCGGTGTGACAATCGGGAATAGTGACCTAAGGTCAGTTGTATCCGAGTTTAATGTCGACCATGTGTTTGAGCTGATAGAGAGTCTGCAACCCAGCCTCGTGCCCATAGACATTGCGATACCGCGCATGGTTATTACCAGTGAAATCGACATGAGGGTCATACTGGAAGACTTGGCAGTCAACGAGCTTTGGAATGATCCAGCTGTTACTAGATGAGGTTTTGATATCAAAATATGTTTGACAATACAATGCAATGGTAAAATCGGGTTACTTTGGCCCTGATGTACTTATATAACTTTAACCCCAGCTTATTAACTAATAGCAATACGAGACATTGAAAAAACCAACGTTATTGTGACTAACGATGATAAACTTGATGACGAATCCAGATGAATTACTTCAGCTAATAAGATAGTTAAATAGCTAATCTTAGTAGCTTACTAAAAGTTGCAAAAGACACTCTAACAGTCCTACGCCACCGTCTCAAGCCAATCTTTTAACTACAGGTACATATCAAACCCGCCTGCTCTTCCTACCAGTTTCGTACAACGTGCCACCCTCGTTCTCAACAACACTGGTCTGGATTACGCGTACCCAGAACCCGAGTACACTCGCAGCACCTACACTGGACTGAACCCTATTCTAGGAAGGGACTTTATTGCAGACCGGCCATTCATGTTTAGTCTGTTTGATGCTAAGACTTGGACTTGTTTGATGTGTACTGCATATACTCGGCCGACTTACATTTGAGTGAAGAAATAAATGTTGGAAGATTTTGTTTTTTATTTTTTTTGCCTCTTTTGTCCGAACTGGAAATAGACACGCGGTGTGGCAGCCAAGTTTGCAAATATTATAAAAACCAGCCCATCGTTTGTGACCCATTGATAGCAGATAATAATTGTCCTTATAAATATAACTGAAGAAGTTTCATAAGTGAATGTCCAATAGATATTGGATTGTAGAGGTCAGAATATAAGCATTCACTCGAAATAAAATATTAGTATTCGGCTTCAACCGGTTAGGCAGGTTGTTTTAGAGTCACTTTTTGGGTTCGGCACTTCACTATCTACCTAAGCACCTATACTAAAATAGGTGCTGACAAGCTAATTCCGGAAACCTACCTCTTCTTTTGTCGAGACAATTTATTGAATAGATTCTGCTGCAGCCAGGGTCGTCTCCACACATTTTAGCTCTTTAATGATTGAGCAGCTACTGGGCTACTTACTTAATGAAAGGTATTTTTTATTTACAAATTATGGGCTGCCAATTTTTTATCGCGTATTTGGATAACGCATATCTTATATAATAACTTCGAATCTCTATTAAAAAAAAAACGATTGGTCTGTAATTTAATACAAAATGAGCAACGAACAAAAACTGGTCTACTCGTACCTACTAGTAAAAAACTATCTAATGCAATCGACTATTTTTTGACGTATCTACAATTATTCTACAAAATAATTTTTGACGAATATATAAAGCATGAAAATTTAAGAAGTCACCAGTACATCTTAGTGTCTGCAAAATGCAAGTTATAATTTTTGCCTTTATCGCCGTGAGTGTTGGGCTTTCCGTTTCGAACCCACACAGCTTCGACTTGCATGGAACACATATCAAGGAGCCGTGCAATGTTTACGAAGACGTTACGCACAACTATAGGTCCGATATGTACGGCTTTTCTATTATGTTCTACAAGGCAGTCGCTGCAAGGAGTACAGAATTAAACTTTGTTTATTCTCCTCTCTCCGTGTGGCTCATTCTTGCGGGAATGGCCGAAGGAGCTGATTCTGTCACCAGGCAACAGATATTTAACCTCCTAAATATGCCTTACGACGAGTGTACCCGACAGAAGTATTACCAACTGGCAACATCTCACATCGTTCAAGCTGATGACATCAAAATTATCAGCAACCGAATTTTGTTGCTCGATGCAGGGGTCACGCCCGATCCAACTTGGTATGATATTGTGATGAAGAATAATCTCTTGGATGTGCTCACTGCTCCTATTAAACACAACCCAGCAGTAACAGCAGCGGAGATCAAGCGACTCATGCACGCAGAACTATCAAGAATTAATTTCGATGGAAACTCTGTCATTCTAGACACAATCGACTACAACGCACTGTGGGCAACAGAATTCGCAGAAGCAAGAATCGAGCGTTCTCCTTTCCACGACCAATTCGGAAATCCAGTCGGTTTTGTCGACCTTATGAAAGTTACCAAACACGCGAGACTGGGATACGTTAAAAGCTTAAAAGCCAAAGTGTTGGACTTGCCAATCAGTTGGAATGAGCGCTACCGAATGGTATTCGGAATGTTTCCCGAATCAGATGACGTTAGGGCAGCCTTCGGGATTGTGAACAACGACATTTTAATTGAGATGTTCGAGTCGTTCAAGGAGAGCGTCGTTCCGGTTGAGGTAGCGATACCACGCCAGGTTACAACCAGTGAGCTCGATGTGAGGGCTCTGATTGAAGATTTGGGAGTGACCAGTTTGTGGAACGATCCAACTGCAACTAGGTAATTTCTATCATTATTTCTTTGAATGTATCGTAGATGAGTTCACGCAACAAATAGGTATCCTTTCCTGAAACTGCCAAATGGTTCGATTTATCCAATAATCTGATCTACAACTTGTTGTATAAAAGCTAATCGATGCTCATGCGATCGATAATCATGTAGTTGGTAGTTAATGGAGGCGCCGGAGGTGGTAATTATTTTAATTAATTTCATGTTTTTCAGTACCTAATCGTGATATTTCTAGAGTTAGAAGCGATTTCAGGGTTCCTTAGAGATTTAATTGAAACGGATAAACAGCAATGTCGACACCACTACCACGTTCGGAAACAAATTAAAAGTTTTCTTTGTATTGATAATGCCGGGTGCGTCTCAGATCTTATATAGTTATTTGGTATATTTTTATTTCAATAACATTCACAAGATATAATAAACGCGAGATATACCAACTGTTGATATAATTTTTTTATATATAAAATTTATATAGTTACTTTAAAACTTATTTCGTATAACGTTATTGGATATAAAGTTTATTTCATCCAAAATCGGTCTATCGTTTAAAATATATATTTGTCGAAGCTGTATCGTATAAATCACTATTAGTATTACAAGTTGGCGAGGCATATTGAAAAACGTTACTGTAATAAATATAATCCAGCTATGGAGCCGCGACGGCGCGGCGGCGAGCGAACGAAGCGATCATGTATGTGGGTTAGGTTGGTATCCATTTATTTCATGATTTTATACTAATGGCAAAATGCCGGTTTCCCTTATTGTTTTACTTATTTCTGCACTAATTTTCTATACTAATCAATAATCTAAAATTTACATTTTGCCAAGGTTTATATATACTTAAATAAATAATTTAGCAAACTTATTTATCTAATTCTTATTTCTATTATTTACTACAGTACATATTTCTGTGCAGTAATTTATAAATCTTGTTGAGCTTCTTGAACCGGTGAGTAATTCACAGAAGTTTTGCCTGTTTAGTCTCAGTCCCAGTTTTATCTCCACATTATACCTCTCTACTGCATGAACTGGGCAATCTACCAGTATATGCAAGACGTACTCTATAGCGTCTGGCTCACAAATGCATGATGGACTCTCCTTTAACTTGAACCGTTTCAAGTACTGGGAGAATCCACCATGCCCCGTCAGCATTTGAGTGAGCTTTCCCTCGGGCTTAGCCTTGCGAACAAAGCGGTAAGCCACTCTGGCGTCGGGAAGGAACATCTTAGTGACCGATGCAGTGTCTAGGGCTATATATCGACTATTCCATATATCTAACGAAGACTGACGTATAAGCCGCTTTACATATGAAATGGGACACTGGTCATAGTCAGGTTTCCTTTTCGACGCCAGAGCCGCTTGTTTGGCCAAATCGTCGGCGCGCTCGTTTCCGGGCAGTCCTGCATGAGCCTTGACCCAGAACAAAGATACAACTTTGCCCTGGGCCCCAGCCTTCCGCAGGTTTTCCCTCGTCTCCACGGCTATTGGGTGGAGGGACCAATGGTTAACGACCGTCTCCAAAGCGGCTCTCGAGTCGCTGTACAGACCATAGGTTACCTCCTTACCCTTGAGTATGACGCTCGTGGCTTTACATATGGCTAGGAGCTCCGCCTGGTAGACTGTGCAGTACGCGGACAGACTAAGCTTAAGATTCCGAACTTCGGCCTCGCCATTCCACAGGGATAGCGCGGCTCCGACCTTTCCCTCAATCTTACTGCCGTCGGTGAAGATTCGCACCTGCTTCACGTTGTACCTGTCCACAAGGCTTTGGTCTACCAGTTGGATAATTTCCAAAGCCATATGTTCAGCCGGGTGAGGAGTTTCTGCAAACCTAACCGGACGCTCTGTTTCCCTATCTCCTAGCTCTAGCGGAGGCGACCCTCTCTTTGCCTCGTACAATGCGGCTGCTTCTTGTACCCTGAGGTCGAGAGGTAGTATCCCCGCCAAAACCAGAGCCGAGTGTAGGGAAACTGTTCGGTAAGATTTGCAGAGCTTCTGAGCGAAACCTCTTTGAACCGTGTCGAGCATCTTACGCACCCCGATCTTCCTGGCTGCGGGCGCCCACACAGCAGACGCATACAATATTATGGGCTCTATTGTAGCCGTATAAATGATTCGGATGACGTCAGTGTGCAGTCCCCAGTCTACCTTGGCAGCCTTGGACAGCTGTTTATAGATATCCAAGGCTTTCCGGCACTGTAACGCTACGTGCGTGTTGAAGGTCAGTCGGTCGTCGATAGTCAGTCCTAAAATCTTGACCTCCCGCGACATGCCAAGCTGACCCCTCCCATGCTCAGCTGCGGGGTGTCATACTTGAGTTTTTTAGTTAAAACCATTGCGCAAGTTTTATGCGGCGCAAACTTCAACTTATTTCTGACACCCCACTGCTGAACACAGGCAAGCGCTGCGTCCGCACGCCTCGAGACGTCAAGACCAGTGTCTCCGTCGAAAACCATGACGACGTCATCCGCGAAGGCCTGCACATACACTCCCATCTTCTCCAAATCTTGCAACAGAGGATCCAGAAGAAGGTCCCATAGGATGGGACCACCGATTGACCCCTGCACGCAACCTTTGTTGGTGCTCCTCGTACATTCTTCCCCAGCGTATCTTACACTGACTTTTCTGTGGTCGAGATAGCTGTCCAGTAGCCTCCTGATGTTAACCGGACACTTTTCCTCAGCCAGACGGTTGGTTAGGTTAGGTTAGAACAAAGACCATTACAGCGCGTGCCGCGACAGCGGCCGCTGAGCGCCAGATCCTCTTCTAATGTTAGTGAATCATTTGGGTTAGGATAGGTTGAGTTAAAAATTACGCCTGGATTAAGTCAGGTTAGAATAGTCACCATAAGAACGCGATAGCAAGTAAACGAAACGATCATGTAGGTTAGGTTAGAACAGTGACCATTAAAGGGCGAAGGCAAGCGAGCGAAGTAAGCACGCCGCGGTTGCCGCCGCCGAGCGCCAGATCCCCTTCTAATATTACTAAATTATTTGGTTTAGGTTAGTTAAAGTTAAAAGCCACTATGGTTTATAAAAAGCTTTTGTTCTTTCATATTAGACTAAATAAATTATGTGTTTTGAGTGGTATATCTAAAGATTTTATAATCAATGCATATTATGCTCATAAATATTCGTTATTTGAACATTATATCCATCATTTATTATATCAACTGATCATTATATCAAATAAAATTATAAATTCAATTGTTGTTCTTGTAAATATTAGAGATTTTGTAATTATACCATATATTACTTACCCGATATTGCTAGTTAAACTAATTAAAACATGATGTCTTTGCAACAGAAACGTCTCCCACCCGCCAGCCTTGCCAAGCAGCTTCATCCAACGCGCGACCCTGACCCTGGACAACCACGGGGTGAAATCCCCGTTTCAAGCACAAACCGCACCGTGCGGCACGCCGACTGGCCTGGACCCCAAAGTAGGCAATAGCTTCATTGCCGACCGACCGTTTTTGTATGCACTGTTTGATGCTGAAACCTTGACTTGTATCATGGCATCAGCCTTTAGCGTACCTACTTATAAGTATTGATTGAGTAACAGTAATCTCTGGTTTCGGAAAGCCTTCTTTTGTTGGTAAAAATTTGTGATTGGCTTTTGTTATTTAGGTGATCCAATCACAACTGCTAACGCGAAATCTGACAGAGTTTAAACTAAGCGTTCAGCACCCTTTGATTGATTAATTACAGATACCATTTTAAACATAACCATTACAGAACCATTTATTTATTTGTAATTCAAGTTGTACAGACGTATGTACAATCGAGGTTACATCAACTGGGTCTAACTTCAATTAAAATATTATTAATACCATTTAATTAACATCTATAAAAAAACTTTTTAGTTGCGATACACTTATAAACAGACATCAAATGTTACTTTTTGACTGTAAATGCTTAAGATCTCGATGAAAATACCAAAATCACTATATGGTTGCTTATAATATTTGAGGAGTTCCCTCGATTTCGCCAAGATTACATCATCAGATCCCGACTTGGTGACTATGGGACCATTTGGGAAGTATACCCTTTCCAACAAACATAGAATTTTTCAAATGGGTTGGCAAGCGACGAAGTTATGCGCGAACAAACATAAAAAAAAACAAACATCAGAATTGAGAACCTCCTCCTTTTTTAGAAGTCGATTAAAAATCAGTGCAGCCATTTCATTAACATCCGTGAACAGTAAATACATTAGATCATTAAGTAGATAATAAAACAGTCTAGGATAAGAGTGTAATTTTCGCAAAACTATGTACTTAATAAATAAAGAGCGCTGTACATATTATGACGCAGGATATGCATCACCTCATTTCCTGTCCAGCATGCACAATTACCTGAACCTTCCACGACTTATGCGAAGCCAACGACAGAGCGGTCCAGTCGGCTGAATATATTTAGCCACCGACATATATATATTGGACCAGATTTCAGTCAGATCGATACGAAAGAAGAAAGAGTGTCGAAAAGTATCTCTCGTTTAATAAAAAACAAGCTTTATTATAATTTGATTGAACCGATCCGAAGATATTGAAATAGTCTTCGTACATACAAGAGAATTACATTAACGTCATCAACATTAAAAAGTCGAAGGGAAAAGTTGTTTTAAAATTATAGCCCATTCTAATCTAAATCACGAGATTAGCCGTGAAACGTGGCACTGACATTTGAAAACGGTTTTCATATTGTTAGCGCCACTTAGGACACTACAGTTATCAGGCCTACAGATATCAGCACCACCACTCTCAAGGGAGCAGGACCGAAGCCTATTGGTGCCATGGGTTAAATTCTGAAAGGACAACCCGTGGTCACACGGTAACTCTTTCGAACATTGGCACCGCCCAATGCAGCAGGCATTGGCCCAATTGGAACTGCTACAGCCACGCACGTTATCGCACATAACTCGATATGGAACCCACTAGTCCATCGTCTTGGGCAAGAACGTAGAGATAGGGAAATAATGCATTCACAAGATAATGTAATAAAATCTAATTTGAGATTTTTTTCAAATTAAAGGTTTTTGCGATTTATTTATCGCAAATTTATTTGCTATAAATATCTTGCAGTAAAAAAAATATTATTTTTAGTTTTCGCTCGAGGATCACCTAATGACTTCAAATTAATGATAAAGGAAAACGATGTGTGTAATTTGATCAGATATGGTGGGATGAGCATAAAGAATAAGATACCATTGAAAACTAAATACCTACAATCGATAACTTTTAAAACTTTTTTTAATGACTACACATTCCCATCAATAACAAATTATCCTGTTTCGTGCTTTTATATTCATTAGGAGGTAATATCTTCTGGTGAATATAAAAGCACGAAAATTCAAGGAATCATCAGTACCTACATCACTGCATCTGCAAAGACGTGTTGCAAAATGCAAGTTTTAATTTTTGCTTTTCTCGCCGGGAGTATTGGGCTCTCCGTTTCGAGCCCACACAGCTTCGACCTGGGTGGAACACATATCCAGGAGCCGTGCAATGTTTACGAAGACGTTTCACCCAGTTATCGGTCCGATATATACAATTTCACTATTACGTTCTACAAGGCAGTCGCTGCAAGGAGTACAGAATTCAACTTCGTTTATTCTCCTCTCTCCGTGTGGCTCATTCTTGCAGGAATGGCCGAAGGATCTGATTCCGTCACCAGGCAACAGATTTTTAACCTCTTAAATATGCCTTACGACGAGTGTACCCGACAGAAATATTACCAACTGGCAACATCTCGCATCGTCCAAGCTGACGATATCAAAATTATCAGCAACCGAATTTTGTTGCTCGATGCAGGCGTCACACCGAATCCGACCTGGTACGATATTGTGATGAAGAATAATCTCTTAGAGGTGCTTACTGCTCCTATTAGACACAACCCAGCAGTAACAGCCAAGGAGATCAAGCAACTCATGCACGCAGAACTACCGAGAATTGATTTCAATGGAAACTCTGTCATTCTAGACACAATCGACTACAACGCACTGTGGACAACAGAATTTGCTGACGAGAGAATCGAGCGTTCTCCTTTCTACGATCAGGTCGGAAATGCAGTCGGATTCGTCGATCTTATGAAAGTCACTAAACGCGTGAGACTGGCTTACGTCAAAAGCCTAAAAGCCAAAATGTTGGAATTGCCAATTGGTGAGAATGAGCGCTACCGAATGATTTTCGGTATGTTTCCCGAATCGAATGATATTGTTGCAGACTTCGGGATGTTGACCGTCGACATTGCATTTGAGATTTTCGAGTCATTCAGGGAAAGCGTCGTTCCGATTGAGGTGGCGATACCACGCCTGGTTATATCCAGTGAGATCGACATGAGGTCTCTGTTTGATAATTTGGGAGTGACCAGCTTGTGGAACGATCCAGCTGCAACTAGGTAACTTTTTTTAAACGTTTCCCTATTTAACTATTTATCATATCCGATATATTGTAGACGAGTTCATGCCAAAAATTTAATTTTAAATCAGTTCATGCATTTCCAAGAATAAGAACTTGCCTATTTATATGAAACAGGGATGAGATAAAACGCTTTTAAAACATCATGCTTTTGCAACAGGAACATCTCCCAACCACCAGCCTTGCCTAGCAGCTTCGTCCATCGCGCAACCCTGACCCTGGATAACCACGGGGTGCACGCTCCGCCACCAGCCGCTACGTACAACAGACCGTCTGGCCTAGACCCCAAAGTGGGCAACAACTTCATAGCCGACCGACCGTTCTTGTTTGCCTTGTTTGATGTTGAAACCTATACTGCTATCATGGTCTCGGCCTTTACCGAACCTACTTATAAGAATTCACCAGTAACACCAATCTTGAATCAATTGACGACAAATTGAATCAAAATATGCTGTTATGACATTTGTTTCAAAAACGACTGCTATTAGGACATATGATAGAGATCAATTTAAGCGTTCAGAAAACAGAGTTTGTCTGTAGATGTAGAGTAAAGATAAAAATAAAGATAGTTTTATTTTGCAAATATGGGTAACAGTAAAAGATGACAAAAAAAATATAGGTAACAAGTTCAGCCACATTTTAACATGTAGGCATGCAAAAGACAAAATTTAACATACTACGTACAATTTTAAAATAATACACAACGATGTAGGTATAATAGTGCAACACTGACAATCATCGATGCTTTTAAAACTAAACACAGGCGTCGTCGTAGCAATCTTTAAAAATGGTTGCTCTAAATGCAATCCGTGCTTCAGTGGTGCATTAGATAGTGTCATAAATAAAGTTAGGTGATGGTTTTAACAAAAGGTATCATTGTGTCCTACTTCAATTAAAATATAATTACCTAATACCATTAAATTAACATTGATAAGTAATAAACCGGTCTATTACAAGAATGTTAATTTTTACAAAACTTGCTCAATTAATATAGACTTCAGCAAAATAAAATTTTAATCAATAATACTTATGCATTATTTTAATTTAGTTGTACCGAATCTAGAATGATTTACGATTCAACATTTCCTAACGATAAATATATTAAAATCTCTAAAACGCACTCCGTAACAATGCTCAAGTAAGAATCTCTAACTGGCGCTCACTAGATCTGAATATGACACTCATCATCATCTTCCTGCCCTTGTCCCATCTTATTTGGGGTCGGCGCAACACGTTTTTTTCTTCCATTCTATCCTGTCAAAAGTCATACTATCACTAACTTCCTTTTCTTTCATATCACTGTTCACACAATCCATCCATCTTTTCTTTGGCCTTCCTCTCCCTCTCCACCCATCCACATGTATACTCAGATCTGAATATGACACTAAATGTGTTAATTAGGATGTGGTATATTACTGATCTGGGACGGATTGTTCAGATACTAGCTCGATGCGCTTGAGTTATTTGAGAAAAAGCGAGCCAAGAGGATCATTGGTACATACACACGTCAAGTTATAGCTTCGTTAGCATCGACGCCGAGTTGCTAACCTGTTCGTGTGCGAGTATGCGTCGAAATAGCATAATTTAATTCCGCCAAACCCGTTTCATCATTGGGTCACCCGACGTACGGCGATGCGCCACCGGTACATCCCACTCATACGCACAAAACGTTTTGGGAATGCATTCATTGTGCGTGCAGCTTAGGAGTGGAATAAACTGGGGGTCTTTCAAGAGTGAATAGATTACGTCTAGGTAAGGGTGTTCCATCGTCGACCACATTGTCACTTTGTCAGAAGTGGTCAAGCGCGAGCCTATCAAAAAGGAACAGAACTGTTTAAAGACAGTTCCATTTCAAGCATCGATTTTGAACAACAAAAGAAAACACAATTCAACACATTCCTTTATTCTCAATCTCTACTTCAGATTATTAGGCCTAGAGAAGGCTCCAGCAAATAAACAGGTTCTTGTCTCTGTATCAAACAGTGCAAACATAAACGGTCTATCGGCTACAAATTCGTGTCCAACAGCTCTAGCCACACCCCTGGCGGTATTCGAAGCTATGTTGACCAGACCTGATATCAGGTCATTGCCAACTTGCGGTGGAGGAGACACTCCTTCATTGTCAACGTTTATGGCGACGCGTTGGATGAAACCACCCGGTGCTGCTGGCGGATTTGAAACGTATCTGCAAATAAAATTATGATAAATTAGTTTAGTTGTTCGATCACTGGGGGTGTTGGAGAAGTGTTGGGTTTTTTTTGGGTCTAGATGACGTCCAGCCTTGTATAATGCAGGGTGTCTTTGACAACATCGACGCACTAACGAATAACATGGGTCCAGTACATGATTCTGGACTGTGGTGGAATTTTTTGTCGATTTTTTCCTAATTTTAAAGATCAAGGTAATTTTATTTTACGGCTTTAGATACTTTAGGGCTGCGAGAATGTTTGGAACTCTTTCAAACGTTCTCGCAGCCCTAAGGTCAGTAAACCTAAGAGTAAGATCTTTGGATGCTTACCTTGTAGCAGCCGGGTCTCTCCAAAACGACCGAATACCCAATTCTTCAAGTGCAGGCCGTGCGTCAAACTCCGACGTCACGGCAAACCGTGGTATCGCTACGTCCAAAGGAAACAAACTCATCTGCAGCAGCGAGAATATCTCAATGATCGAACCCATGAAGATCTGGATAGCATTTTTGAGAATGTCATTACCAGTTCCAACCGCTATCAACATAGTGTACCGGCCGTCAACACCAACTGGCAATTCCACGACTTTCGCACTCATAAAGGGAACGTGGGCCAAACGGACTTTCTTATGTATATGCATCATGTCAATCGTCCCAATTTTCTGCCCCAACTCGTTAAAGAACGGCTGACTCTGTATATCCGCATCGGGGAACGCTGTCGTCCAAAGACCTTGGTAATCTAACGAGTCCAAAAGTACTGAATTCCCTTTCAACGTAATATGGGATCGTGTAGATAAAAAGCTGCGGACTTGCAGAGATGTCGCCTTTGGATCCTTCTTGATTGGTGCGTAAGCGACATTTAGAAGTCCTGTTGACCGTGCCATCTTACCCCAAGCAGGATTAACTTTAAGGCTTTCATCTAGAAGTAAAGTCCTTCGTCTTTTAAGAGATACGTCTCGACCAGGTCTTTCCACATTCAGGGCTATGTCGTAAAACTTCTTGCGGATACATTGTTGTTGGGGTAAATTCAGGGAGGCGAAGATTTGGTCTTGAACTGCCGGGTCAGCTCCTTCGGCTAAAGCAGACAGGGACAGCCAGATGGTGTAAGGCGAAAACACGAAATGGTTGTCTCGGCGAGCAGCAATGTTAGTGTAGAGTTTGTGGTAGAAGGCCGTGATGGCTTTCGTGTAGTCTTCAGTCACATCTTGGGCACATTGGGCAGTGGTTTTGCCTCCAAAAATGCCATTTAAGACATTTGTCGCTCCGTTTACTAAGTCTCCTGGCACTTTAATAAGACTATTGAGTATTCCTTGACTGTGAACACTATTTGCAATGCACAAGGTTATGACTGTGATGGACAACTTCATTTCGTTATACGTTTCTTGCTATCGAACTATAGAGCAAGTATCCGAGCTATTATATAGTTTAATTCTGATTGTATTGCCAATTTAAATGAAATTATCGTTATGATATGACATGATATTTGCGGTCGTTGATAAAATAAAAATGATCAACATTTATGTTCATAATTATTATTCACATTACGGTCGTTATTTTATGGTTCATAAATAGGAATTAAATGAAAAAACAATTTTAAACACAACGTATTTAATTATTATATGCCGTCTAATGGTAACAGTTTTATAAATTCATTAATACAGTATTTTTAATTCAACGTAGTGTACATTTGGAACCTAATATTTGTGTCAAAAAGTAACTTTATCGTATATTTTTTAATCTTTCTAATATTAAGTAAGTTAGAATCTTTTCAAATCTGGTGATTGAAGTTTCATGCCTCATGATTATAAGGCAGACTTAGAATAATTTTCTGTCATAGCATCAAATGTATCATATATCGCGTTAAATTCTGAATAATATATATATATACCTTTAGATTTTAATAGTATAGATAGGACCATCGTCAGAACGGTTTTGATCTCTCGCGCAAGCGACTGATCCCGAAGATTGGAGATAAACGTCAATTTATGACGAAAAAAAAACACTGCCCTGGAATCACTATATAGATCTACATATAAAGTAAAATTAATTAATACCTACTTTAAGTACATCTAAGGCTAATAAAATAACAGTTAATTTATGATAGTGAGCCAAAATAAATGATATATTAATTCATACTATCAATACATTTTTTTTAGGTGGGAAATCATCTAATGACATCTCCTGCCCTTGGGCGGGGCGGGAGGGCGTGTCAGACTTTTACTGACTAAAACCCACTCCTAGTTCCTTCGTTGCCTTTCATACCAGGGACGGTTTTGTCGGTTAGGAATCATTACTATCTGTACATAGAATTACATTTCTAATCTTACCATTACGTTCTAGCATTAAACTAAACTAAAATTAATTAATACTTTAAGTACATCTAGTACTAATAAAATCAACAAACAGTTAAATTATGACACTGAGCTAAAATAAATTATAATGAATGTCATTAAAACTTAACACTAATATCACAAGGTTCTGTGAACATTTCAGTACAGTCTACTAAAGAGATTGGTGTGCAGGCAAAAAAATACTCCTGGTCACTAATCGCTTTCCTTGATTGTACTAAATATAAGAGGCGAGGGTGGATTAAAAAAAAAAGTATTTAGCCTGACATAGTATTGTTTTGAACGGCATTAAGTTATGACAACTTCATGCCGTTTGCCGTCACGGCATTCGGTATGTTAGCATCATGCCGTTTACCGTCACGCGATTCAAGTTTAGTGTCAAGGCGCGCCAATAGATGTCTCACTTCAAAATAAAGATACAATTGATTTCATACTTTTTATTTTCTTGGTCAGTCCGAATACTTTTCAATCGACTCTCGTACCCAAATACTTCATAAGGAACAGAAGATATGCAAATGTTGCATTAGGTATTCTTTTTAACATTTTCAATGTTAGTTAAGTATATATAAATTAAAAGCTTATTCAAAATATAACTATTTATAACATACATATAACGGCACTCCTTTATCCTCCTAATAGTGATGCAGAGACGTAACGATATGTTTTAGTTTTGTGTATTACTGGGCGCCCATATTAATCCTGTTCAAATCAAACTGCCTGCCTTTTCCTGACTATGTTGGGGTGACTTCCAGTCCAACCGGATGCAGCTGAATACCAGCTGAGTATCTGACCTTCACAACCCAGTAATGGGTAACACGAAGTGGCGCAATAGCTACGCCACTTCGTGTTACCGTGGTGCCCAACAACCTCCTTATATTACGTGAATAATTATAAAATAACTTCTCGTGCTTTGGATTGAGCAGAAGGGAGTGTCACACTTTTACAGACTAAAACTTGTGTCTATGATCAAAGTAGTATTGCAACTTATTTAGATTTCTAAGGTGAGTTATGTTTTACTTCAAGCTTGTGGACCCCAGGGCACTGGCCCATCGAGACTTTCGGCAGCTACGCCTGTAGTAACTATCAGTAACGACTGTCAAAGATCTTTAAATTTTTAGCCGTCAGACCCGGCTAAAAATTTTTTAACGTTTACTTATTTAACGTGCTTTCAGAAGCACGGAGGAATCTCGGTTTATTACGATGGGCAACCATCTATAGACCGACCTTTTATTCTACTTTCTCAAATGTGTCGAGAGAAAAAAAAGATTTTAAGTCGTCGCGTGACCTGCGCGAAACCTCAAACTCTTTGGAATGAGACTTTACATTGACATAACCCCGTTACTTTGTACAAGTTCTGTTGAACTTCTTGGGTTGAAGTTACTATTCTTATTATTTAACTATTCTCATTGCTCTAGGGTAGCCCGCGAAATGTATTTATTTACTAGTTTCTGCCAACGGCTTCGCCCGCATGAAAGTCGATTTCTCCATACAAACTTTTGACCCCCGTTTCATCCCCTCAGGGGATGAATTTCGGAAAATCCGTTCTTAGTGGATGTCTACACCCTATAAGGAACCTACCTGCCAAATTTTAAGTTTGAAGGCGTTATAGTTTCTGAGATTTCGTGATTAATCAGTGAGTGGTTTTTCGCTTTTATATATATATCGACGCTTGAAAGGCAAAAATTACTAAGCGACATTTTCATTACTAAGCGACTTTACAAGAGAGTGTTTAAAATATTTTTTTTTTGAAAAAAATTGTTAGTTTAAAAAAGGTTGGATTTAGATATTATTAACACGATGTCAATAGTATCTAATTCCGACTATTTCGTTGTTATTAATAAAAAAAAATTCAAAAACATTAAAGTTCAATGTCGCTTAGTAATTTTTGCCTTTCAAGCGTCGATATGTATATAGATTCAAACTTCATGTACAGTAGTGGTACATAGGCGAAATTAATGCAACAAGGCATTCCCTACCAGACAACCTTAGAGTTAATAAAAAAGACAGTGGTACGTGTGTACAATAAATAAATAATAGATAAATTTTTAAATAGAATGAAGTATCATTGAATTAAGGCATTAAATTCAAATTTTCTTAAGGTTTTTTTGTTGCATGTCAATGCCAGATTCTATGTTTAAGACAAACTTCGGACTCACAGAAATTTACAGGCCTCGAGGCTAAAAGGGGAATGAAGTGTAAGGGCGTGGAGACATATCTACGGTACGGCACCGGAACCTTGTAACGGCTCGATACTTCTGCCGGGAGACGGCACGACACCTTTTCCGGTGGACGTCACGATATCGTGCCGCGAGCTCGGCGCCATGTACGATGCACCGCGGTGGACAGGTTTTCTAAACACGTATTGCTTTTGTATACGAGGAGCAATCTTGGTTAGTAGTCCTTCAAAACTTGATATGGACATTCTAAAATATTCGTAGAATTTTTCATCACCATATATTTTCTGCACTTCATATTTTCTCATAAAATAACTTCCGTCATGGTTCATTATAAGAAAGACATGAATTCATCCATTTTTTTTTTTGATTCTGTTTTTTCTTCATTCGTCGCCTTAGTAACAGGGGCAGAATAATACGCCTTTCGCGGTCCATATCAAGATAAAAACTGAAAGATGGCTGCCTTGTGCCGTGGTGCACCCTGCCTCAGCACGTTGTCGTGCCGTATCCAGGTATTGGCAACATGCCGTTACACGGTGGCCAGTGCCGTACCGTAGACATGTGTCTACTCTCTAAGACACAATCTCAAAAAGCATAGTCCCCTCTGTAACCAGCAGATTTAACTGAATCAGAGACCCAATAATAGAAAGAGCACTCCCTGGAGTCTCCTTCTAGCTACCATCCGAAATCCCAGTACAATAGTGCGATGGATGTCTGACGCCCAGCAATTGCTGAGTTGGCGACCTTTCGGTTCGGGCACGTTCAGCGCAACTGTATTGTATTTTTGTACTATATTTATTATTATTATGTGTTGTTGCCTATTGTAATGCCTGCGTCGAATAAATCCTATTCTATTCTAATCTCCATTCCATTCTATTCAATAGAGTGGCTCGTTGTATTGAACACTGATCGCCATATTGCAGACATGAGAAAAAAACTGGGCAAGTGCGAGTCGGACTCGCGCACTGAGGGTTCCGTACAAACTTACATAAATGCAAATAGTTCAACTCCCGTATAGTCTCGAAAATTTTTCCATTTTTTTTTGTGACTTGACATATTTGCTATTTTCAGATTTATTCCTATATCTGTGTTATAAGACTTGTAGCTTTATGCGAAATTTCAGGATTCTGGGTCAATGGGAAGTACCCTATGAATTTTGATTTCCTCGAGTGTCGAAATATACGACTTTTGAGACATAAAACGCTATCTCATTTTTTCGTTTACTAAGAAATTTGATTT
Source organism: Mythimna vitellina (assembly GCA_949316375.1). Lineage (NCBI taxonomy): Eukaryota > Metazoa > Arthropoda > Insecta > Lepidoptera > Noctuidae > Mythimna > Mythimna vitellina. Next base: position 15,065,520 of record OX438708.1, read on the forward strand.
ATTCACAGCTTTAAGAGACTGCAGACTTGAGTATATGGTTTTAATTTCGACAGACAGACAGACGGACGGACAACAAAGTGATCCTATAAGGATTCCGTTTTGCCTTTTGAGGTACAGAACCCTAAAAAATAATTAAAATCATCAATACAATACTCTCAGTTGCTCTAACCCTATAGAATTATTATTTCATTAAAAACTCATTTATAGGGTTAGCTGAACGGAGAGGGTTGTATTTATAATTTTATTGAATATAAAGCCATATTTTCCAGGTCTTGAAACTGAAAAGCCGGACAGATTATCCTATTTAACCACACATTAGGTCAAAAAGGCCAACATTTTTTTCTTAAGTCTAACATGACTTTTTAGTAACAATAAAAATAAGTGATATAATTGCTAGACTAATTTAATGTCCGCTCTGCTTGTGCTAGCGATACAAGGTAAGGCAAAAATCAAATGACAATTCTGAACAAAATGGTCAAATTTAAAAAGCCGGACACAAAACAAAAAAGCATGTCCGTGTCCGGCTTTATCCGGACAACAACCGGCAACGCAAATCATATTTTAATCAATATAGAAGTTGACACTAAACTGCAAAATACAAAAACGTAAGTAAATTTGAATTTCGCGGGCCTACCCTTTCGATGGCGGTTCCCCCTTGAAGGTGATAAAAATCAATGTCCCTGACTGTATCACGTCTTGTCTTTTCGTTTTTGATTTTTTATACAAGGTACTTTTGTTTAAAGTCCATTTGAAATAAGATTAGACATTAATGGCTATATTTCACCGTGACACCATGGCGGGGACACCATGGCGGCGCGACCAGTTGCGCCGCCGTGATGTCTGTAATTTACCAAACTAAACACCATACAGACACTAGACTCGCTACACCACACTGAGACAGAATCAAAATGGATCTTAAGTGCATACGTCCGAGTCATGGTCGCGCCACCATATTTTTGCGCAACCAAACGGACACCAGGTGAGTAACCCACTATAGAGCTGTATACATTTTGTTGGTAGCGGCAACTGGTCGCACCGCCATGGTGTCCCGGTGAAATATGGGCTATATTTCAAGTTAAACAAACCTTTTTCACTGTCCTTTCAACCCATTTTGACTTCTATTACGTTGGTAGTATGACAAATGGGGACTGCAGCAAAAAGTTTGTACTGTAACCACTTTTTTTTTATTTGACTGCCATCCTTTCCAGCCTACGGAATAGAGCTCAAAATCGGTTGAACAGACAGTGAAGAAGTTTAGTTTATGTCTAATCTTCTTGCGAATGGAGCGTAGATACTTATTACAATTTAATACTACAATATTAGTAATACCTTGAAACTAGAAACTATTTTGGCTTCTCACATTTAGTTACTTAAAGTATTCATGACTCATTTTAAATAAAAACATCAACTACTTAAAATAAACAACGCTTTGGAATAATCAACCTTAATGCCGTTACACACAGTTCAATTTTCATTACATCAAAAAATCTTATGTCATTTCGTATCATTTAAAAGTCCACCTAATTACCTTGAACGTATGGTCGATATTTGCGTAGATTTCAACAAATCGTACGGGGTGTATGATATTTTACAGTGGGTAGAGTGTGAACATGACGACATCTGCAACAAAACCATTTCGATTAAAAAATCAAGAACATGTTTATACTAAAATAAAATAAAAACTGGTCAAGTACGAGATAAACCCGCACACGAAGGGTTCCGTACTACAATATTAAAATCCATTAAAAAACGCCGACGAGATAACGTTTCTTGTATGGGAACCTCCTTTGATTTTCGACTTTATATTATTTTTTGTTGCAGCGGCAATAGAAATACACATTCTGTTTAAATTTCAACTCTTTACATCTTAGGCCCCTCGCCCACGGCGACTTTTTGTCTGCTGACGCATGTTTCGTAAGCGCGCGACAGCATCGCTACTAACGCGCGTCAGTCGCATTTGCAAGCGCTATAGAAAATATGCCAACGCGCTACAGTATCGTGACTGTATTTATTTATTTATTTATTTAAACTTCATGTACAGTGGTGGTACATAGGCGGACTTAATGCCACAAAGCATTCTCTACCAGTCAACCATTGGGTTAAAAAGACAAAACTGTGATAGGTGTGCACAATAAATAAATAACAGATATTTTTGAAATAGAATGTAGTAACATTTTATTAAGTGGCTTATAATAATAAAATACGTATATATGCTAATATAATAAACTAATAAATACTATGATACATAAGAAAACATTCTAATTAAGAGAACTTAAAATATAGCAATTATGACGAAGACCAAACTAAGATTGAGAGAACTTCAAGTAGTAGTTCCGAATTTTACGCTTGAAGGAAAATTTACTTTCAGCTTTTTTGATGTCAAGGGGAAGCACATTCCAGAGTTTTATGGTATAAAACTGTATGTATGTATGGTGTAACTGTATCGATGCGAACGCGCTACAACATCGCTACAAAAAGTTACCGTGAGCGAGGGGCCTTACGGTTTATGAGATACAACCCACTGAAAATTTTTAGAAATATAATATATTCCATAACTATCACACAACGCCGTCTAGTCCCAAGCTAAGCAGGGCTTGTTATGAGTACTACACAACTGATAAACATACTCATATATTTCTAAATACATACATATTATAGATAAATTACACCCAGACACAACAAATGATTGTGCTCATCACACAAACATTTGTCCTGGGTGGGAATCGAACCCACGACCTTCGGTATAGCAGTCAGGGCCACCAACCACTAGACCAACCGGCTAGTCAACAACCCGGCTAGTCACGTAAACAAATGAATGAACTTCATAAATAAAGTGTAACTCACCGTGCCCTGGTACTTTTACGTTGATTGAGTCGGTGAGCGACACATTCATGAAATACTCGCCAGTGAACACGTTCTGTAACAGATTATTCTTATCGTCATCATCATCATCATCATCGCAGCGAAAGATGTCCGTGTTCTCGTGGGAGTGATTGGCGGCAAGTTCCGGCCACCATAAGTGTGGGGTTGGGGACGACGAGCAATGGGTCGTTCGGTTGCCGTCCGGGGCCGAGCCCAAGTCCTCGACGGCGCGTAGTGTTCCACGCGCGCCTCAAAGAAATGTCATTAAAGCCGTTGGGGCCCTGGGTTCGCTTTTGAAGTGGAAACCAGGGGGACCCTGGTGATCCTGGAACGCAAGGCAAAAGTCTTAGATCCTAGAGCGGAAGAAGTCATTGGATGTTTTTCCACTTAAAAAAAATCCGTATGATAAGCCTCTTAGAGTCGTCACTACGCCCGGTTCTTTGCGTCTCGCATCCAGTGACTTCCCACGACATTCACCCCACTACATTCACGGCATTCATACTATTTAAATTCCGGTTGTTCTTTTCGTGGAATATTTGTAGATTTTCAAACACGATAGTAGATCCTGTAGAATATTCGTAAGTTGACTTTCATGTGAGCAAACCTAGACACTATATAAACCTGGTTGTACTTTCTGTGGAATATTTGTTGATATTGAAGTGAACAAACGTAGACACTTTCCGTGTGATATTTATCATTTTTAGTGAACAAACCTTAGTATTATTTAAACCCGGTTGTACTTTCCGTAGGATATATGTCGACTTTCACGTAAGCAAACATAAGAACTTTTTAAACCCGACTTTCATATGAGCAAACCCTCTAGCTAGTCTGTACTTTACTGCTTTGTAACCTGTTATATCAACATACCTACATGTTTGTTTCAAACATGAAAGATCTACGTATTTACATTGAAGACTCACTTAATACATTAATGTTCCATGCAGTATGCAGTAGAACAAAGTCAAACTTAGTCTCTCTTCAGAGTCAAACACCTAAGGGTCAGTTCACACTGTGATGTGACGCGACGCGACGCTGCGTGAAGAGCAACTCAAAATATTGTTATATTATATTATATTATATTATTATATTATATTATTATATTATATTATTGTTATATTATATATATTAAATAGAATTCAGAATACGTTGCACCACGCAGCATCTCAATCTGAAATATGTATATTTTATTGTAGTAAATAAAGTTACGCCTTTTTTTATCAGTGAGAAAATCGTCCAATGACATCCCCCGCTCTTGGTCGGTGCGGGAGGGTGTGTCAGAATTTTACTGACTAAAAACCCACTCCTGTTCATCGTTGCCTTTCATACCAGGGCCGAATCTTCCTTTCAGGAGCAGACACTTGGCCCCTGTAGGCTTCGTTCGACCCTGCTGGGCCACTGTTTGCTAACATCTTGAGGCGAACAGTACGTGCCGTTGACGACTCGGGCTCGGTCCGGACGGTTACCGGACGATCGGACGGCGAGCTACCCATTGTTGCTGGGCGCTCGCCGGCGCGGGCACGTGCGGCCTCCTCCTTTGCTAGCATTACTGCTTCGCTGAAGAACGCGACCGCCTGCCACAACTCCTGGCTTCGTACCATGGCCTGTACCAAGGCCCGGCGAGAGATCGTTGCCACGAGGACACAGCGGTGCTCTGCCCATGCGGGGTACACCTCTACCGTCTGCTCCACCGTGTCCTCCGGGCGTCACTAAATAAAGTTACATCTTGATTCGCCCTTCGTACACTGTCGCGTCGCGTCGCGTCTCGCTGTGAACGGACCCTTAGGTCTTCAAGTTACCGTTCAGACATATCTTAGTCTTTTACTTATTAGCGTAATGAACGTCTATTCATTATCGCCGACTCTGACCGGTCGATACGTGATAAAACTTAGACTATAGAGTTGATATTCGAGTGAAAAGTTATTTTATATTTCCTGCCTTGTGTTTATGTAACACTAGCTTCTGTCAGCAGCTTCGCGCGCGTGTAACCGCTTGCTTCGTCACTTGTCACTAAAGGTTGGTTGACAAGCGTCATTATTTTTCTGTCTGGCAACATTGCTGAAATTAACCTTTTTGGCGCAGCCACATTTTATTTAAGTGATCCTGGTGACTTTCGCCAAGTAAATATTTTTACTTTCTTTTTCTTTTGTCATCATCATCATCTCCCTGCCCTTGTCCCATCTTAATTGGGATCGGTGCAACACGTTTTTTTTTCTTCCATTCTATCCTATCAACCGTCATGCTATCACTAACTTCCTTTTCTTTCATATCACTGTTCACACAATCCATCCATCTTTTCTTTGGCCTCCCTCTCCCTCTCCACCCATCCACATGTATACTCATAACTCTTTTAGAAACATGCGTTTCATCTCTCCTCTTTACATACCAAGACAAACGATTCCCCTTCAACTTTTCAGTCACTGGCGCCACTTTCAAACATCCTCTAATATACCTCTTCTTATTATTTTGTGAAGGTCGTAAATTATCAAAAGGAAGTATACTCTTGGGATAAATAATATCCTTTTCCAGAACAAGATCTTTCCATGAGACAAGTTTACTCCAAATCTGTTCAGGTGTTGAGGCATAACGCACATATAAACGTGACATATCACATTAAAAAAGAAACAGTAAGTCTGACATTCCATCTTGCCCCACCCAGAGCAGGAAACGTTATTTAATGGTTTTCTACCCTAATAAAAGATCTTTATTTTTATATTACTAGCTTCTACCGGCTTCGCCTGCCTACTACCTACACTATGTACTCTTTCAAGACATAGTCTACCCATGATGTGCCTTTCATTCAAATCCGTTCAAACAGCTGAACGGATTTGAATGGAATTTGGCACATGCTATAACATTAGTGTGAAGTAGACAATACAATACTTCATTTAGGTGGGACGCGTGTGACAGCGTTGCTTGAAGAATCAAGCATTTATTTCAAATAAACCATATACAGACACTTTAAAATGTTCAAGAAGTCAGAAAGAAAAATGATGTTAATTGCACATTCCAAAGCGTAGATCTCTATGGAGAAGAATGTGCAAGAAACTCCGTTGACACTCTATTAAACCATATTATGTATGCCTATGCCAAGTAAAACTAAAAACGCCTGGAAGAGCTATTGGTCCATGAAAGACCTGTTTAAAGGTTATGCCCATGGCACTAAAACAAAAGCTCATGGACATGTGTATTCTCCATGTCTTAATCTATGGCGCACAGACTTGGTCTTTGACTAACATCCAGAAGTCCAAACTTAAGGTGTGCCGACGTGCAATGGAGCGTAGTATAGGTACTAGGTGTTAAATTAACGGATCGAGTTCAAAACACTATACTGCGCTCCAAAACCTGGATAGTTGATATGGCTCAAAAGAATGGCAAACTGAAATGGGACTGGGCAGGACATGTCTGCCGCATGCCCGACAAACTATGTGCCAAAGTAGCACAAAGTTGGTGCCCAGAAACAGCGCGACGGGGTCGCGCTAGGCCGCGAAGGAGATGGCGCGTGAGACTAGACAGATTCCACGAGAACTGGCAAGAGGAAAAAAGATAGATAACGCCTGAAAACTCTGTTAGCATTCGGTAATTCCGTGATTTACTCGAATATTTTACAACGAGTAATAAGTGATTTTTTTAAACCCTTGAAAGTTTTTGAAAAATTTGTCGCTATTTAGAATCTTGACTAAATTTGCCTTCTATTGTTATACTTTTTTTTTCATATTTGAATAAATTATGAAGTTTCAAATTTCTTGCAAAATATCAGATTTTTAATGGTCGTTCAATAGAAGCCTAGACAATATCCACAAGATACTGTGTTTCCAAAATATTTAATGAAAAATGTGTAATAGCGTCATAATCGCATTAGAGCGGTTGTATGAAAAACAGTGAAAATGTATGTCGAGTTGCATCCCTTTAACACAAAGTCACACACACAACGTTTTATTTTCTTAAACCACATACAGGCACGTACTCCTCGTTCCAATAAGTCGGTATTTACGAACAATAGTTTCATGTCAATACTACTACAATAATCCAATCTGTAATCCGCTAGCCAATCAGATCGGCTCTTATTTCTCTGGGGACAAGATCTCGATAGTAATACGGAACACGGAGCAAGACGCTGGTTTTATTGAGACGATAGCTGGATAATAGATAGATCATTGAACTATAGTATAAGTATCGTAAGTTAGTTTTTCAATAGTACTAGTCATTCTGAAATTAACATAATTATTATAATAATAGCATGAAAAGCCTTTTTTTTTAATTCCCACTGCTGGGACTCAGGCCTTCTCTTTAAGAGAGGGAATGGGGCGTAATCCATCACGCGGGTCCAGTGCGGGTTGGTGAATGTCACATGTCTTCGAATTTTTGGTTCTAGGACACGCCGGTTTCCTCACGATGTTTTCCTTCACCGTTTTGAGAGCAGTGGTGATGAAATAAATTACACAAAGTAATGCGCCTGGCCGGGTTTGAACCCGCGATCTACACAACTCGTTAGTTGGGGCCGTTACCACTCGGCTACCACTGCTCTCTTGGCTACCACTGCTCTTGTTTAAAGTTGATTTTTGTTTAAGAGTGTTTATTTCTTACGTATCGTCTCGTGTCTTGTGTCTTGTGTATGTGAGTCTATATGTTCGTAAACGCACTCGTGGTACAGGAGTTATTACTAGGGTATTGCCCCACCTTTCTTTTTCGTTAATAAGAAAAAAAAAGCATATACCTAATGCATGGATGCAAAGTCAAGCCTCTCCTCTAGGAGAGAGAATGGGCGGTGATCCACCAATCAAACCCAGAGTGGGTTGGTGAATGTCACATGTCTTCGAATTATGGCGGTAAGTCCCCTCTTTGAGGAGTGGCTGGAAAGACGTTACGGCGTCCTCACCTTCGCATAACGCAGGTCGTCACCGGACATGGTAAGTTCGAGTGGTTCCTGCCAACGCCCGGGTGTCACGATATTGTGGATCACCCGGAGGACACGATGGAGCATACGGTAGAGGTGTGCCCCGCTTGGGTGGAGCACCACCGTGTCCTCGTGGGGGCGATCGACGGTCGCCTCCGTGTGTGAAGCAGTAATGCAAGCGAAAGAGGCCAGCAAACATGTCTTCGAATGTATGGTTCTAAGACGTGCCAGTTTTCTCGTGATTGTTTTCTTTCACAGTTTTGAGAACAATAGTGATGAAATAAAGTATACAAAATAAAGCGAATGCCTCAACTTGAAATATACTATACTAGCTTCTGCCCACGAATTGTAATGTCGAAATGAAATGTAGTTTTCTCCATACAAACTTTGGACCCCGCTTCATCCCCTTAGGGAGTGAATTTTGGAAAATTATTTCGTAGTGCTCGCCTACGTCATAAAAGGACGCCTTGTGAAAAATTTCACGCTCCTAATCCCAGTAGTTTCGGCTGAGCGTTGATATGTCAGTCAGTCAGTTTCACCTTTTGTATATATAGATAGTTTGTGATAGAACTTCTATTTTACAATCTTCTATTTATTATTGTCTAGTCTCGAGTTCACATTAACGTAATGAACGAAATGTTTGTCTGGGACACTTTTATCGCTGTCTGTGATCTTGCTTTAACTTATGTTTTTATTATTTAAATATTTAAATTCTGATTCATCAAGGCTTTTTCTTTTAGAAACAGATTTTTCTAACGTTATGCTTAATAGAAACAGCACTAAAATGATAATTTGTGTTTTATACTTTTTTTTTTAGGTGGGTGAATCATCTCATGACAAATCGCGCTCTTGGGCGGAGCGGGAGATAGTGACAGACTTTTACTGACTAAAAACCCACTCCTGTTCTTTCTTTTGGTGGATTCTAGATGATTTTCACACCAAATAAAAAAATAAACACGAGTTGGCGTCACTGAGTCAGGTCTTAGCCTTTGAAATCGTATACATGACGTTGATGTCTAACTGATGTCATTAACATAAGCGTTTTGACAGGTGCTTGGAACTGAACGTCATTTTAGAACACCCTCATTGGGGTAATCGACAATTTTTTTGTTTATTTGAATCAAAAAGTAACTTCATCCCAAATCGCAAATAGAAAGTAACTTTCAAATCTGTTCATATAAAGTAATTTAGAAACCTTTCAAATCTGGTAGAAGGGGAAACTGTCAAGTAGTGTTTTTACAGGTTGCATTTTGAAGAGTGTGCGCGGGAATTGCATGACTTGATTCCGCCATCTCCTTTCTACCATCAGACAACCCGACGTACGGCGAGTGTCCACCCTCACGTTGTTGAAACTCCAACGGTCCGGACTAAGCGTTTCGCTTCATTGTTTTTACCGCGTACATCGAAGGACTGGAACAATTTGCCTGCTGCGGTCTTCCTGTCCAACTATAATTTAGGTGTCTTCAAGGAAAGAGTGAATAGGCTCTTAATAAACTAGTGCGCCTCACCATCAATGATGGCATCACTGCATACCATCAGGTGGGATCGCAGTCAAGCACTGTTTTATATAAATAAAAAATAAAAAAAAACATAAAATAGATGAATAAACTGAAATGTGACGTCACCGCCATCAAGTTACACGTAAGCGTAAAGAGACAGCGAGATAATCCTGCGCTCCCATATTTCCTAAAATTCAATATTTCAAATGCTACTTGCTGCTTCATATAACAAGTAATAGTAGAAAAAAGTACATACAGCCAAACATAGAACATCTTCTTTTTTTAAGTCGGTTAAAAAGAACGCAAAACCTGAATTATGTACAAATGCGAAATGCAATTGCCCGGTTATTTTAAAAAAATGCATGATTTTTGCAAGATATGTCACGGAAGCGAAGCTGAAGGGCAGAGTTAGTATCGATTTAATAATTTGAATAACCCAAGCTCCTATCAGGCACTGCTCATTATACAAGTGGGTCTTTCAAATATGTTCAAATGAAGTAAGTTTCAAATCATAAACATAGAACCTCCTCCTTTTTGAAGTCGGTAAAAAAGGATGCAAAACCCGAAATGTGTATAAATCCGATACGCACTTGACCGATTATTTCTATCCCGTTTTTTCCGGGATATATCCCGGGAGCGAAGCTGCGGGGCAAGTTAGTATCGATTTAATAATTTTAATAACCCAAGCTCCTATCAATTCAGGCACCGCTTTCTATACAAGTGGGTCTTTCAAATATGTTCAAATAAAGTAAGTTTCAAATCTGGTAGAAGAGGAAACTGTCAAGGAACAGAAAAAAACACATACAAACAAATATATAACCTCCTTCTTTTTGAAGTCGGTTAAAAAGGATGCAAAACCCGAAATGTGTATAAATCCGATACGAACTTAACCGATTATTTCTATCCCGTTTTTTTCCGGGATTTATCCTAGGAGCGAAGCCGCAGGGCAAGTTAGTATCGATTTAATAATTTTAATAACCTAAGCTCCTACCAGGCACCGCTCTATATACAAGCGGGTCTTTCAAATATGTTCAAATGAAGTAAGTTTCAAATCTGTTAGAAGAGGAAACTGTCAAGGAACAGAAAAAAATACATATAGACAAACATTATTATTATTTATTTATTACATTATATCACCTTTACAGATGAGTCCAAGGCGATGTTATAACTAACACTTAACCTCCTCCTTTTTGAAATCGGTTAAAAAGGATGCATACCCGAAATGTGTATAAATCCGATACGCACTTGACCGATTAATTCTATCCCGTTTTTTCCGGGATATATCCCGGGACGAAGCCGCAGGGAAAGTTAGTATCGATTTAATAATTTTAATAACCCAAGCTCCTATCAATTCAGGCACCGCTTTCTGTACAAGTTGATCTTTCAAATATGTTCAAATAAAGTAAGTTTCAAATCTGGTAGAAGAGGAAACTGTCAAGGAACAGAAAAAAATACACATAGACAAACATTATTATTATTTATTTATTACATTATATCACCTTTACAGATGAGTCCAAGGCGATGTTATAACTAACACTTAACCTCCTCCTTTTTGAAGTCGGTTAAATAGGATGCAAAACCCGAAATGTGTATAAATCCGATACGCACTTGAGCGATTAATTCTATCCCGTTTTTTCCGGGATATATCCCGGGACGAAGCCACAGGGCAACTTAGTATCGATTTAATAATTTTAATAACCTAAGCTCCTACCAGGCACCGCTCTATATAGAAGTGGGTAGTCTCGTTCATTCCCGCCTCGCCCACTCATTAGTGTAATGAAGCGTAGCTCGCTGCACCTTTATAGTCTGTACTATGATCGATAGACAGCTGCGGTGGCACTGCCTAACTTTGAAACGTTTTACGTTAGACTTCATATATTTGTGAGGGAATTCATCTATCTATCTATATATATATGGGCTAGGCTCACCTATCCAAACCAAATGTTTAGGCTTTGTTCAGACTATTTAGTAGATGATTTATGTGAAGTTTGCACAAAATCAGTCGAGCGGTTCTGCATTTAGCACATTATTAGTCGGTACGAAGTTCGCCGAATCAGCTAGTATATATATAAAAGGAGAAACTGACTGACATAAAAACGCACAGCCGAAACTACTGGGACTACGAACATGAAATTCTGCACAAGGCTTCCTTTTATGACGTAGGTGAGCACTAAGCAAGGATTTTCCAAAATTCACCCCCATCATGAAACAGGGGTCCAAAGTTTGTGTAGAAAAACCTTTTTTTCACGTGGGCAAAGCCGCTGGCAGTAGCTAGTTTGTATATATATATTTTTTAAATTGATATAAAATAGTGCTTGACTGCAATCCTACCCGATGGTAAGCAGTGATGCAATCGTTGATAGTGAGGCGCACTAGTTTATTGAGAACCTATTCACTCTAGCCTTGAAGACACCTAAATTATAATCGGACGAGAAGGCTGCAGCAGGCAAATTGTTCCAGTCCTTCGATGTACGTTGCCCGTAGAGGTTTCAACAACTTAAGGGTGGATACTAGCAACCAGCTTCTCAAAGAGCGGGGGATGTCATTGGATATCATCGGATATTGGATATTCGCACCATAAAAAAACCAGTCTCTCAAAAAAATATTTAAATTCACGGCTTTTCTGTACATGCGATTATTATAACACCTAAACATTTCTCAAGAATCATTCTGTCTATTGGGGAACACCACGTGGAAATCCTTTCAACAGGCAAAAAAAAACAACAATTACGTCAAATCCCTCTCCTAGAGAAGAAGCCTGAATCTCAGTAGTGGATTACGGCCCATTACTTTTCCTAGAGATAAGGCCTGAGTCCCAGTAGTGAATTACGGCCCATTACTTTTCCTAGAGATGAGGCCTGAGTCCCAGTAGTGGATTACGGCCCATTACTTTTCCTAGAGAGGAGGCCTGAGTCCCAGTAGTGGATTACGGCCCATAACATTTCCTAGAAAGGAGGCCTGAGTCCCAGTAGTGGATTACTGCCCATTCCTTCTCCTAGAGAGGAAACCTGAGTCCCAGTAGTGGATTACGGCCTATTCCTTCTCCTATAGAGGCTGACTATATTGTCAGTGTTTTTCAAGATAAATAAGCTTTAAAAAATTGTACTTACCATAACAGTATATCCATCTGTAGCGTTGAGAGAAAACTTCACCAAATCGATGAACCCCTCAACGTCTTCAATGTTATTATTGACGACTGCGAACGTGTAGGATGGATACAAGTCGCCCTTCATTGGCAAATGGGGTTTCAGCCAAGTTGTCGTACTCGAAGAGCCTGTCAACTGGTTCATCGGAAAAATAACGTTAACTAGACTACTTAAAGTTTAGTTTTCTTTAAAATATATTCTTATAAAAATTTTAATAGTCATTTTGAATGTTCATTATGAAACCAGCTTAATTCAGACTTACATAAACACTACTCCTTAAGTATGGATGTCTTAAGGATGATTTTCCCACCCAATAAAAAAAAAAACCCTTAAGTATATTTCATAAACTTATTTAAAAGTTAGTGAGAAAAAAAAAGTTGTACAGACATGAAAAAACAACGAAAGATTTGATACGAAAAAAAGTAAAACAATTAAAGACCCTTTTTTTTATTAATGCACTTTAATTTACCCATCTAAAATCAGATTATTATACTCTATTTTTCTTCTAAAAAAAAAACACAACCTTTTTTTTCCGTGGGAAAGGGAGATCAGAAATCAGAAACATTTATTTCAATAAACCCATTTTTTAATTGCAGAATATTGGTCACTCAAAAAATTGAAGTCAGATTCGCGAGGCGTGTCTAGTCGCAAAGCTATTAATATCCTGCAGCAACACATTTAGGATAGAAAGTAATCCTAGTTGCGGATAAAACCTAGGTCGTCCTGATAATAAATCTCTTGTGGGCGCGGACACTAATAAATTGTATTTAACGCCGCCAGCAGATGCACCTGGTACTAACAACTAACCATTAATTTAAATGTAGCTACCGGATTGCGTCTAAACACCTTCTATCGACCAGTGCGTGTTGCAAGTGATGACATATGGTTCCGAAACGTGGTCGCTCACAATGGGCCACATCAGAAAGCCTAAAGTCACCCAAAGGGCAATGGAAAGGGCTATGCTCGGAGTTTCCTTGCGTGATCGAATCAGAAATGAAGATATCCGCTGGAGAACCAAGGTTACCGAAATAGCACGAAGAATCGCCAAACTTAAGTGGCAATGGGCAGGGCACATTGCTCGCACAACAGATGGCCGTTGGGGCCGTAAGATTCTGGAGTAGCGACCACGTACTGGAAGTCGCAGTATTGGAAGGACCCCTACAAGGTGGCCCGATGACCTGGTGAAGGTTGCGGGAGTCCGATGGATACGAGACGCACAGAACCGTTCTTTGTGGCGACATTTGGGGAAGGCCTATGCCCAGCAGTGGACGTCTATCGGCTGAAATGATGATAAATAAATAAATATATGAACGTACCTGATACGGCTCCGCCATGATACCCAAGGTGTCTTGCCCAATGGCAATAAGGTTCAAATTCTGAAGAAGCTCCTTCTCGTACGGCGTGATCTGCTTCATGTTGCAGCTCAACAGTATGGGCGCCGATAGCATGGCCATCAGAGCTAGTTGGACGCGGCTCTGACTGCGAGTTAGCATACCGGTGCCGAAGATCAGCTGGAATAGGATGATAGCAATCATTTGTAGTCGCATAAGTCCTATCCTGCGTCATGGTATCAGATTTCTCCACACGATTAGAACATGTACAACAGTCCAAAATCGACTATCGGGCAGTGGTCTGGGGCTCAAGTCTTCTATTTTTATAAATTCGTCATTCCAATACGACCCCATTGTCATTTTGCTAAAAGTTCGTAATCTGATTTATAATGGTCGATCATTGATCGGTCAATGATCTTGTGGTAGAATGATAATATCGAGCAGTCTCGAAACAAATTAAAAGCAATGACTGCACAATAACGTTCTAATGGTAAGTCACTGATCAAAGGAACTGTCAAAATTTTGGCAAATATTTATACGTCAAATATTCATTTGTCATTATGTACGAGATTACCATTCTATGCCATTTCTTTCAATGGAGTGTCAGTGGTTGACCATTGGAAAGTCATAATGAAGCTATTACAAACTTAGTCAAAATCAACAATTATGAAGTCAATGATAGACCATTCTGACACTATTGTAATAGCAGACTTGAGGCCCTGGTCCGAGACACAATACCCGTCTGGTCGGATGATCCTCCCTTTTTAACGGAGGTTTGCGGGACTTTACTCCCTGTTCAGCATTCCTCTAAAAGACCATTCTGTTTCAGTGATAATGTAGCTTCCAATGTAATTTAAGCAGTGATGCAATCGTTAATGATGAAGCGCGCTAGTTTATTAAGAGCCTGTTCACTCTAGACTTGAAGACACCTAAATTATAATCGGACGGGAAGACCGCAGCCGGCAAATTGTTCCAGTAATTCAATGCGCGGTATAAACGACGAGGCTAAACGCTTTGTCCAGACCGTAAAGGTGTCTAAAACATAAGAGTGGATACTCGCCTTACGTCGGGTTGGGTCGGTAGTTAGGAGTATACATATGGATGGATAGAGAGGGAGGCCAAAGAAAAGATGGTTGGACTGTGTGAGGAGTGATATGAAAGAAAAAGGAATGTCTTAGCGTGACGGGTGCCAAAACAGAATGGAAGCAAAAACTTAATGCATAGCATAGCATAGTCGGCCTTAAAATGTTCCCACTGTTGGGACTCAGGCCTCCTCTCAAGAAGAGGGAATGGGCCGTAATCCACCACGCGGGCCCAGTGCGGATTGGTGGATGTCACATGTCTTCGAATTTTTGGTTCTAGGACATGCCGGTTTCCTCACGATGTTTTCCTTCACCGTTTTGAGAGCAGTGGTGATGAAATAAATTACACAAAGTAATGTGCCTGGCTGGGTTTGAACCCGCAACCTACAACTCGTAAGTCGGGGCCGTTACCACTCGGCCACCACTGCTCTCAACTCAATTAAACTTAATGCGCGCACGTCAAATCAAAAATCCGGTCAAACACCATTCGTTCTTTCCTACGCACCATGTCCGGATCGTTCCAGTGGCCGGGCCCGTGGTGCGGCGCCAGCTGCTCGTAGCGCGCCTCGTAGTGGTTCAAGATTGCCATAATACTGTCCCAAGACGTCTGCACGTCGTGGTAATTACGCCACATGTTGCAGTACTTCGATATGAGACGGTAGTCCGGCTAGAACACAACGAATATTACTAGTAAGAAAGAAAGAAGAAGAAAGAAAAATATTTTATTTGGCACACGTACACAGATACACATAATGTAACTTGAAATTTAAAATACCAATCCATACGACTACTTTCCTGGATAAGTCTTTTACTGTCCAGGCCGCTCGTCTATGGAATGCATTGCCTGTGGCAATAAAACGTGCGCAAACACTGCCTGTATTTAAAAGGCTTGTTAAGGATCATTACTTGTCACTGTGATCATGTCTTCGTTTCATCACTTATTTCTCTTGCTTATATATTTATATTTTGTATGTATGTATATGTGTATCTATTTTAGTATTAAGTTTTTGTTTACTTCTATATTTGCACCAAGTGCAACCCCATTTTGTGTCCAGGCAATCTCTATCCATTCTGGGTTGCCTGGAAGAAATCGCCGAGTGCGATAAGGCCGCCAATTGTATGTTTTATATTGTATTACAATTCAATTTGTAAATCTCTAACTTGGTATGCAATAAAGTATATATAAATAAATAAAATAAATAAATGTAGAAACAACATGTAAACACTTAAGAAAATAAAATAACTAACATTGTGTGTCTTGCGCCTGCGCCAAATAGGTCCAGTTCAGCAAAAATGCCAGACAACTTCGTGGTAGTTGCCTGACGCTGGTTTTCAACTGAACCTTATTGAAAGTGTACGGTAAAAAAACTCATCATCATCATCATCATTTCAGCCGAAAGACGTCCACTGTTGGACCTAGGCCTCTCCCAAGTATCGCCATAACGACCGGTCCTGTGCGTCTCGCATCCAACGGACACCCGCGACCCTCGCCAGGGCATCGGTCCACCTTGTGGGAGGCCTTCTAACGCTGCCTCTTCCAGTACGTGGTCGCTACTCCAGAACCTTTCGTCCCAATCGACCATCTGTTCTGCGTACAATATTTTTTATTAGCCTGAACATAATTTAAAAAATATAATTTCGCTTCCTTTTCGCCAGGGTCGTATATTTAAGACCAAATACTCCATGTCGTCAGTTTTTTGTCACTCATAGGAATCAAAATCAAACATATTTTTATTGCAAATAGGCTTGGGCACTTATAAAACGTCAGAAGCTAGTGCACGGTCAAATTGGCCGTTTCTTATGGAGAAGAACCGGCAAGAAACTCCATGGTTACTCTTTTAAAAAATGTGGTTGATTATATTTTCATATTACAGTATTAATAGATATTATGTAAGAACAGTGTAGACCAGTCAATATCGTACCCAAAAGCACAATAAAAATAGTCATATTAAAAAAAGTGAGTCGTAATAGGAAGTAATCTAAGAATACGTAGAGTCTACAGTGTTCTCACATTCACATTCAATCGAAGAGTTGAGTGCTTATTTCGACGTAAATATACGTCCCTAGCGAAATGGACACGAAAATATTTGTCGGATTAATTCGACGTAAGCAGTTAAGGGGACCTGCTGTGAGAACGCTTGAGTGACCGCGGCCCTAGAACGCAAAGTTTGGTCTTTGCGTTCTAGGGCCGCGGTCACTCAACTCACTCAACTGAAGGAAGAAAATAATTTAAGATTTAATTCCATGAATTGTTACTTTGCCTACATCCTCTCTCCTACATTTGCTGTGCCCGACAGGGTCCATATTGATCTTGACTATATTTTATACCACCTATGTACATAATATGGAATGCAATAAAGTATTGAGTATTGAAAAGTCATTAGATGATTTTTCATCTCAAACAAAAACCAAAATTAACAAAAAATTATTTTTGCTATATTTTTCGCCGTGCTTTTTTAATCTATAAGCATTAACCATCTCAGTTAACTGGATCTTTTCGTTTCAACAGTTTCACAATCGCACGTACGTGTAAATATGTAGATGTTACCATAAAATTGTAAATACCGTTAGATTATAATCTATATCGCGAGATTGTAAACTATCAAAATATTGTGAACTGTAACATACTGCTTACAATATAACGCATTAGTTTTCGGTAGATTATAACCTATCGAAGTGAAACTGTTACATTGTGAAATGGTATAGAACGCAACGTATCTCGCGCTGATTTGTTGAACGTCATGTACGTGAACGTCGTTAAATTGTAAACAGTATATTACGGTTTAAACTCTTTCGACAGTTTACAATCTAACGAGACAGATTATATTAAAAATATTAAATATAAATCTTGATTTAATATGGCTGACTAATTCGACAACGAAGCAAATAATAATCAATTTATTACTGCCGGTGCTTATCGGCTTTATCAACAAAAAAGTAATGGTCACCCAAATCGCTATCAAATAATGAGATACCGCCAGCCTTGGATAACATAATTTTAATAAAAAGTCGATACGATAAGGTTTGATTAACCTCCACTTATTTTCTAGGCATACACACATTGTATTTTCTAAATAAGATTTCCATTTCAGAAGTTAATCCATGGTCCTAGTAAGCTTTGACCCTACTGGGCCTCTATTCAGGTTCGGTCCGAACGGTTACCGGACGGACGGACAGTAAGCTACCCATTGCTCGTCGTCCGCAAGCCTACGCCTACGGTGGCTGGTAGTCGGGGTCGGGGTCTCGGAGGCTTGGACGTGACTCCTTCGCTAGCATTACTGCTAAACATCACTTAACAACCTGGATCGGTCGATGTGACGACTCTTGAGGAAGGCCTATGTCTCGAAGTGGCAATTTTTTGGCAAATTGAAAGTAAATTATATCATCTTGAGTTTTGTTAATACTTACAGTCAACATTAAAAAATCTTTTTTGGCTTTACTGGTCGAAAATTATGGTGATAGCCGATAAATAAACTTCGGCCAGAAATCGGGCTCAAGTTTTTTTTTATAGGTGGTTTTTATCATCTATCATAATAATAATAATTTATTAAGAAAAAATTAGGTTACAAGGAGTGGGTAGTTCTACAGTGTCAGACTTTTACCGACTAAAAATCCCTTGGGTTTCACTTCCACACTACCCGTGGCCCCAGTAGGCTTCGACCCTGCTGGGCCCCTATAGTTGCGCACATCTCCTTGAGGCGCGCGTGGAGAGTACTTAAATAAAGCTAAGTTTGTTGATCATACCTTTTTCCTATGAATAAACTCGATGTAGTACGGCCAGCTGCAGGAGTACACCATCGGTCTGCCAGTGTTGTTCAGATGCTGGCCCAGCTTTATGTAACCTGGACAAACAAATAGAAAAATTGAATCAGATTCGCATAATACTGCCTAATGATTGTTTATCTTCTTTGTGTTAGAGTTCATACACACGAGCAGCATGTTGCTAACGGCAGAGGTAACTGCAGCCGACGTCACGTGTCGACACACAAATTCCAACTTTAAAGTTCAGTGGCAGCCGTCGTGTGCGTCAAGTGTATAGGTCGACAGCTGCCGTCGACCCGTGTTGTCGGCTGTTACTTCTGCCATTGACAACATGCCGCTCGTGATTAAGCTCATATGCTTAAAGAGTCTTTGCTGTAACAGTATGCTGTTATGCCGACTATGATCGGCCTTATAATGTTCCCACTGTTGGGACTCGGGCCTCCTCTCTAGGAGAGGGAATGAGCCGTAATCTACCAAGCGGGCCCAGTGCGGGTTGTTGGATATTACATGTTTTCGAATTTTTGGTTGTAGGACGTGCCGGTTTCCTCACAATGTTTTCCTTCACCGTTTTGAGAGCAGTGGTGATGAAATAAATTACACAAAGTAATGCGCCTGGCTGGGTTTGAAGCCACGACCTAAAACTCGTAAGTCGGGGCCGTTAGCACTCGGCCACCTCTGCTCCTAAATCCCTTTGCCTTTGTAAGCAGCAAAGGATATTTCTTGAGAGTATGGAGATAAAAACGTGTCAATAAAGGCAACAGTGCTAGGATAGCCCGCGAAATTAAAATTTCCTTGTGTTTTTTGCATTGCCGGTCAGTGTCAATTTTATGTTCTTTAAAATACGTATCCCTGAAATAATTTTAGTGCAATATTCGAGTAAACGACAGAATTACCAAATAAATGCCAACAAACGTTCAGGCGTTCCCTCTTTTTTCATGATGCTTCTTTATCAAACTTTGCGTTGGAATGCGTTGATTGAAACAACGAGTTTTGAAACCATACTTACGTTTGGGATTAGGTGTGTCTACTACACATTTTAGAATATCCTAGAATTCCAATTGGAGCACGAAAAACGTGCAACACTGTCACGTTGCCTCACAGAACTATCATGTATTGTTTGTACAAACACAAGTGTCATTCATTGTGAGGCTAGCATCTATGCTTGAATTCAGTATTCGAGTCAATTTCAATGCATTGCCACTAACTCATGTACCTATCGATTTGCATCATCATCGGCCTTCCCAGTGTCTCCACTACGAACGGTCCTGTGCGTCTCGCATCCATCGGATAGCTGCGTCCTATACCAGGGACTCGGATCGGCTCCCTCGACCGGGGTCGACTTTAGAGTTATGGAATTAAAGTTGATTTTTGAATGACCAATTTTTTTAAAAGACCGTATGCATGAAGCACTCTGCTTTATTAAGAGCATATTTAGAGGGAATAGGCTCTGAAGCCTTGAATACACTTATAATCAGACGCGAAGACCGCAGCAGGGCACTGGCAAATTGTGCCAGTTCTTCGATGAACCTACGTGTTATAAACGACGAGGTGAAACGTTTAGTCTGGACCATAGAGGTGTCAACGATGTAAAAGTAGACGGACACTCGCTGTACTTTAGGCTATCCGATGGTAGAGTTTAGGTTCCACTCAAAGAGAAGGCCTGTGTGATGTGTCCCAGCAGTAAGAACTTTAATAGACTAATTATGACTATGCTTCGCTAATGGCTTAGTGGATACAGGCTTCAGACTCACCTTCATTGAGGATCTCCTCAGAAACGAAGCACCCATCCACCTTGAGGTAGTCCACACCCCACTCCGCGAAGGTCTTAGCGTCGATCTCCATATGGCTGAGCGAGCCAGGGTACCGCATACACGTTGTTTCTGCTATGTTCGTGTACATGCCGAACTTTAAACCTAGGGAGTGGATCTGAAAATATTTTATTGTTTTTAATAAATCTTTTCTAATACCTAATAAAATATAAAACAAATTCGTCTTTTTCTTTATCCACTAACTTTTCTTAAATCACAAAACGGATTTTGATAATAATATGTTTTAAATAATAAAAAGAGGACACAAGAAAGGTCAAACGACAACAAGAAAGGCTTTTGTATATACATAACTAGCAGCAGAAAAGAAAATTTATAGACTTTGTCACTCCGTAATTACATGACTTTCTACTGGTAAACAATTATTTAGAATCGGTATAGTAGTTTTTCAGTAGGTATAACAAACAAAAATACAAATCTGAACTCTTAAGGGCCTCGTCACGACTTCGGTCATAGCGGCGAGCGGTGCGGCGAGCGGGGCGGCGAGCGGGGCGGCATAAGTAAGCGGGCGCGCGGGGCAATGCGCGCCGTCTCGGGGTGTGCTTCAAACATTTTCATACTTTTGATTTGACCGCTCGCCGCCCCGCGCTTAGCTTCTGCTCGGCAGGTCGTGAACGGGCCGGTATAATAGTAGCATAGATTCGTAGACATGCGAGGCCGGGGCGGACCTAGGGGAGGGTCAAGTAACATGGAACATGGGCAGGTAAACGATGTTGACGGATATTCCCAGATTCGTAAACAGCATACAAAACGCATAGTTTCTGTACCCTTAATTACATCTAAATATTTGGCCATTCTTGACAAAAGCGAAGCTCAAAATTTTTGAAAGTGTAACTTTCAAAATACATTTTTTTTTTATAATTTTATAAGTTAATTTTAGTAAATAATGAATTGATGTGGTTATAAATTAGTAAATAATAATTGATGGATTTTAATGTTTTTATTATAGTTTTTGTCTTGTGATGTTCTAGTCAATTATTTTTTGTATTTTTAATTATTTTTTTTTTATGTAATTAATTAATTAATAGACAATATTAAAATAATAATGCTCGCTTAGTGGCACTCTTTATCACATATTTTTGATAATTTCTGGATGAAGCAGTGGGCTGCAATATTGTTACCACTCAAATTATTGATATTTGTATAGGTAAATTATATATTGTGGTTATTAATTATCCCTAAATAAATAAAATAAATCTTTTTGTAAATCACACAACTTATTGTATTTTGAACAATAAGTATAATTATAATATAGCTCCAAAAATAGCATACTTACTAAACAACAATACACTGCAAAAATGATACGTCACTGTGAAATTTACACAATGTCATAATTATGGACAGTAGACAACACATTTAAGTGTGACAACAAGGCTGCTGATGTTATTTTAGAACGCTCCCGTGCTGTATTCTTGTAGGTATATATATATGTCGCAGCCGTATCGTATAACACGCTATATTACAAGTTGGTGCGCCGTATTGGATAACGTCGCTGTAATGTAATGCGGCTAAGTAACGTTCAGCCGGATTACAATTTGGCGCGCCAACTTGTAATACAGCGTGGGGCGCTGGGCGGAGTGTAGAGGAAAGGAGTAGTGAAAAGTGGCTAGTGCCTCCATTTCGTGCCCTCCGCTCGGCACTAAACTCTTGTTTGTCCGGTTCGAAGCTGTGTTCATGTTTCATTTGATAATCCGCTCGGCTCCATTCCGCCCCACTTAAACTGTTTCCCTGATTCGGAGTGGAGGTTTAAAGCACTGTGTTCGCTTCTCTACAGTGCACCCAGCTCCACGTCTGTAGAAACGCATCCATTTTTAGGTAGAAAATCATCCAAAAACTTCTCGCACTCTAGGGCGGAATGAGAGATCCTGTCAGACTTTTACTGACTAAAACCCACTCCAATGTTCCTTCTACAGTAGGCGTTTTGCGTTCCAGTAAACCCATGGAACCAGTAGACTTCGAGCCTGCTGGGCGCCCACAGTTTTGCTGACATCTCCTTAAGGCGTGCGTGGAACTCTACGCGCCGTGAACGCCTCGGACTTGGTCCGGACGGCGGGAAACGCATCCCAAAAGAGGCATTTGAAACCTAGCACACATTCTGTGCGACATAGCACGGAGAATCGCCAAACTTAAGTGGCAATGGGCAGGGCACATTGCTCGCAGAACGGATGGCCATTGGGGCCGAAAGGTTCTGGAGTGGCGACCGCGTACCGGAAGACGCAGTGTTGGAAGGCCCCCTACAAGGTGGACCGATGACCTGGTGAAGGTTGCGGGAATCCGATGGATGCGAGACGCACAGGACTGTTCTTTGTGGCGACATTTGGGGGAGGCCTATGTCCAGCAGTGGACGTCTATCGGCTGAAATGATGATGATGATGATGACACATTCTGTACAGTCTAGAAAGATTTGATCTATAAATACACCATGTAGGTGACTTGTTAAAACATGTTAATACAATTATTATTATTTAAATTTTATATTTAACATGTAAATAAATTGCAGTATTGTTTTAAATATTTGCACCATTTAGTAGGGCAAAAGAAAGGACATGATCTCATTGAACTGTAGTTTATTTATGTACTACTGTGAAATCAAATTTGCCTGGCTTTTTCCTAAGTATATTGGGATCGGCTTCAGTATTTTACATAGAGTGACTGCCTATCTGTCCTCCACAGCCCAGTAACTGGGTAACACTAATATCCCCTTATGTGGCAATGGGCAGGGCACATTGCTCGCAGAACAGATGGCCGTTGGGGCCGAAAGGTTCTGAAGTGGCGACCGCCTACCGGGAGACGCAGTGTTGGAAGGCCCCCTACAAGGTGGACCGATGACCTGGTGAAGGTTGCGGGAATCCGATGGATGCGAGACGCACAGGACCATTCATTGTGGCGACATTTGGGGGAGGCCTATGTCCAGCAGTGGAAATTACCGGCTGAAATGATGATGAATACCCCCTAGGCAAGACTGGAGTCAGCTTTCCTGGTTTCTGGCTATCCGTAATAACTATCAAAGATGCGCTAATGACAGCCAGGACCAACAGATAAACATGCTTTTTAAGGCATGAAGGAATCTCGGTATGTTAAGATGGTCACTTGTACGCAGGCCAATCTCTGAAAGTATTGTTTAGCCTTGGAGATCAACCTGTTTCACTGTTATTACTTAGCCACAAGATCCTTCTACAAGCAACTGAGCAATAGCTTCAAACATGACATGAATACATAAATACAAATGAATAAAAAAAACAATTTAAGCAATACTGTTGAAATACGGTTTAACATTTAAACAATATTGCATATGTAAGATGTATAATGTGTATACTTTTTTATATGAGAAATTATCAAAGAAACTTCTCCCTCTATGGTGGAGGGAGAGTCAGGCTTTTACTGACTAAACCTCACCAGTGTTCCTTCAGTCACCTTTTGAGACGGCAGTATATTAGCTTGTTCATGTAATCAGCTTTCCTGTGAGAATGTTTTGTAGTAATCGAAATTTTTGTCAAAATATATTTATTTTCCTAGTAATCTGTTGATAAGCTACTATACATCTATGTATAATATTGAAGAAAAAACTGTTTTATTACAACAAGTTTCTATGTAATATAAAATAATAGAAGTTAGCAGTAAACTGAAAACGTAGTTAAAAAATAAATTTTAATTTTTACAATTTCTAAGTTTAAAATCGAGTTTTAGTCTTTCAAATTTATCGTCAGCCAGTTTAACACATTCTTAACTCCAAATGTTCTATTCAGAAAACGTTTTTCAATATATAATAATATTTGGAGTGAACACTCACATAATCAGCAATAAACTTCATTCCTCGTGGGAACCTCTTCTTGTCCGCGACCAGCCTTCCGTCTTTATCCCGTTCCTTTTCGGACCAGCAATCATCAATAATGATGTACTCATAGCCTGCCTCTTGATAGCCCTCCTTATAAAACGTATCAGCTACTGACAGAATCAACTTTTCACTGTAATCAAGTAAGAAAAATTAATGAGTTCTGTTTACCATTTGGCAACTCAAGAAATAAAATGGCTTTCTAGATACTTATCTGATCTGTATAAGAAATGTTTATTATAATATATTTTATATACATCTTAACTAATAAATATTATAACTTGATAAATATTTAAACAAATTGAAAATAATATTATGTACAAACTGGTAGAAAGAACTCATAGGGCATCAAAAAATTCGTTCACATCGATGTCAATGGGAAAAGTACCCAGATGGCAATGCTAATTCGTTGACCAAAGAAAAGCCCAGCCCTCTGGTCTCGCGAAGAGTTGACCAGCTGTTTGCTGATATCCCGAACAACTCGATGAGCGCTCGGACCCAATGGCCCGTGTTTCAACCCCGAAATATAAGAAATTAAATTACCATAATAGTTTAGTAATTGACTTTTTCTTGTCTTTTTAGAACATAAATCTGGTTTTACAAAATACCGTTGGGCATTGTATTACTTATCAAATTACATTCCCATTGGTTTTATACAGCAAAATAAAATGAAAAAGAACTTATCGACGGCGTAAAACGCAAAAAGAACCATGTATACCATAGATATGCAATATTTTCATCGGTTATGAAGAAATATGAGAATATAGAAAATAATTCTTACTTTAAACATTTATCCTCGTCGGCCTCGCATCTAATTGCACACATGTAATATCCCCATGACATCCACCCCATAGGAGGGGTGCGCGCCAAACCATTTTCCAGTAAATCCACTTTATCCAATAAAAATGTAAAAAACAATATGCATAGCGCGCACCGAAAGTTGAACATTTTACACAAACTCGCTTTTATTATTCACTCAGTTGAACGCTTATATTTACTATGTTATTACAATTTTAATCACCAATTTTACGCAAACATTTTCTGACATTTAAAACTGCCACACCGGCTAGTAATAAAACACAAATGCCGTGATTAATTTATTTGTTTTGTTTACCTCTGAAAGATTACCCTGATACGATAGATTTTCGCAAGACAAGGAAATAAGATCGTCAGTCGCTACAAGTGTAAAAGAGATAGCGTAGTAACATTGATGCTTGAATTCCCAATACGCAGTAGACGGAACATTGTTAGGCTACTTTACATGTCAATGTACGTGTCAATGTCAAAACAGTAGACTTTTCTGTTATCAAAAGTGTTGTTGTCGGAAGTCCGGGCACACTGAAAAAAAGTGTATTCGCTACAACCCAGAAAAAAAAAAATTAAAATGTCGTTTCGTTTGTTTTTCAATCATGGATCTTATTACACCTTGCGGTAATTTTTTTTTTGGTTTCAATTAATGTACAGCTGACAGTGATCTCGGAATAAATTACCTCAACTAATCGCTAGCATTTCAATATCATAAAAATAACTTAAACTAATACTAATAATACTTACTTATACTAATAAGATGGGAATATACCTACTTACCAATCAGTGCCAACCACCCATTTACACTTAGATTCGGATTGTACCTACGTTTGGGTGAAGATAAGTAATCCAATCGAAAACTTTAAATGGGAATTGCAAAATTCTGAAGTCTGGAGTTAGCAAGGAAACTCCAGCAGCGATGTTTTCAGCTATGTTGAAGTTGCGTGATTGATTAACGATCTGTACGAACCTACCAGATGTAGGTACTTATTCCAAGTGACGAGGCTTTATTTGAGCGGATCAATATGCTTGCCAAACTTTTGTGTGGTTTGAAAAATGTGAAGCCATGAATTTAAATTGGATCAAATTGGATGATGAGTCGCTTGGAAGTGTTTCTGACTTCATTAACTTTACTTACTTTTAGGTTTGAATACCAAACCTAAGATTAATAATCTCGTCCAGATTATAATAGTTATCTACAGCCCTTTATCTGACAGGATTTTACTTGTAAGTAGGTGGTATATCCGCAGGTTACCTTCTACTATTCATATATTTATCGGTAGCTTGCGAATTCACATTCAGTTTTCTTTAGTTTTTTTTTTTTCATTTTGCTTGTCAGTGTAAAGCTGTATCTTGACTAAAATATGATTGGCGTTTGTTACACGTACTTTACTATTAAAATCATCATACAACCCTCTTAATTCAGCTAAAAGTTGAAATAAAATACTAATTAGAAATGATCGCACAGGCTACGGTGGTGGCGGTGTTGCCATATATCTTCGTGCTAATATTCCTTTCAGTGTTGTTGATATGTCACCACAGCCACCGCCGCCGAATGCTGGCGAGCATCTCTTTTTAGAAGTTAACCTTCATCACTCGAAGATACTGCTTGGTGTTTACTACTGTCCCTCTTTGCGTATCGACTTTTTTTCCTCTTTTGAAAATCTCCTTGTTAAACTTATTCCCTCTTACAGCCACACCATGATAATGGGAGACTTCAATACTTGTCTTCTCAAACGTGATTCACGGTCTTCCTCACTACAATCTATTACACACTCTTGTAATTTGTCTTTTCTTCCTTTGGCTGCCACTCACCACTTTCCTAACTGTACTCCTTCACTACTCGATCTCATACTTGTTTCTTCCACCCAACATGTCGCTAAGCATGGCCAATGTACAGCTGATACCTTCTCCTATCACGACCTTGTCTTCCTCTCCTACAAAATTCACCCTCCCAAGGTGAAATCTAAAATACTCCTTCAGCGAAGTTTTAATGGTATGGTTCTTGAGAGTCTCCGTGAGGATGCTGGCAACATTGACTGGTCTGACCTCGTTGCCGCTGAGTCGATTGATGTAAAAGTCGAAATACTCAACTCTAAACTTCTCCAACTTTACGATGTCCATGCACCTGTTCGGCCCGTGAAAATTAAACACCTGCCGGCCCCTTGGTTAACAGACGACTTGAAAAATATGTTGAGGAGGAAAGCAGCGGCTAAGTCTAGATTTAGAAGTAGACCTAATTCTCTAAATCGTGAAAAATATGTTGCAATCCGTAATCGCAGCAATTTGGTGTGTAGGGATGCTCAACGCCGCCACATTCATAAATCCGTTGAAAACGGTGACCCAGCTAAAATCTGGAAATTTCTTAGATCAATGGGAGTTGGTAAGTCGCGCCAAGATTCTATTCCTAAGGATGTAGATCTTGAATTACTTAATCAACATTTTTCCACTTCTTCTAATTTCAACGGTTCTATCAAAGCAAAAACATTAAATGATCTTTCATCTCTTCCTACTCCCGATTATTCACCATTCGTCTTTAAACAGTTTTCCGATTGTGATGTTAAGAAGAGTATTGTATCTATCACGTCTAATGCTGTCGGTAGTGACTGTATCAGTCGTAAAATGATACTACCTATCCTTGACGAAATCCTTCCTGTCATCTGCCATGTTCTTAATCATTCTGTATCCTGCGGTATTTTTCCCTCTTCTTGGAAAGATGCCCAAATCACTCCTCTTCCAAAAAAGCGTAATCCCGTTTCCTTCTCTGAATTCCGCCCCATACCCATATTACCCTTCCTATCCAAGGTCCTTGAACGATTAATCCACATTCAACTTAGTACCTTCCTTTGCAAAAACCGCCTCCTCAATCATTTCCAATCCGGGTTTCGTCCAGGACACAGCACTACAACAGCGCTTGTTAACATTACGGACGACATTAGACGTGGTATGGAAGATGGAAATCTGACGGTACTTTCCTTATTAGACTTTAGCAACGCTTTTAATACCGTCGATTTTGATATCTTAATCGGCATACTTAAGTCTCTTAACATATCTCCAACGGCGATTGATTGGTTTCGTAGTTACCTGTGTGGCCGCCGACAACGTATTCGCATTGATGGTTCATCATCATCATGGTGCAATACAACTGCTGGCGTACCACAGGGGGGCGTTCTATCTCCTCTTCTTTTCGCAATTTTTATAAACTCTATTTCTAATGAACTTCTATCATCCTACCACCTTTACGCTGACGACCTGCAAATATATTCGCAAGCTCCTTTAAATAAATTATCTGAGGCCGTTAACATAATTAATAAAGATTTAGCTCGTATTTCTGAGTGGAGTGTGGCCCATGGCTTGAAGGTCAATCCTACAAAGACCAAAGTCATTGTTGTCGGCAGCCCTAGGTTGCGCTCAAGAATCGACTGGACGCGGCTCCCACCGATTGTTTTTGATGGCTCAAGCATACAATACAGCGATTCAGTAAAGGACCTTGGGATCATTATTGATAAAGACTTTTCGTGGGGACCTCAGATGCAGGAAGTTAGCCGCAAGTTGTTTGCGTCTGTGGGGTCTTTACGAAGACTGCGCAATTTTCTTCCTACTGCCACTAAAACTGCACTCGCCCAATCCCTCCTTCTCCCAATCCTTGATTATGCCGATGTCAGTTATTTAGACCTAACTGAAGTGCAGCTAGATAAGCTTGAGCGACTCCAAAACTTTTGTGTTAGATTCATATTTGGATTGCGCAAGTATGATCATATTTCTGAATTTCGTACCAAGCTCAAGTGGCTGCCTATCCGCCTTCGCCGGAATGCTCATATTTTATCTTTGCTTTACAGTGTTCTGTTTATTCCTACAACTCCATCTTATCTTAAAGAACGTTTCAAGTTCCTTCATGACACACACTCTAGACACTTGAGATCATCGGAGAATTTGAAACTTTTAATGCCCTCGCATTCTACTAAGTTCAGTGACAAATCGTTCACGGTCCAAGCGGTGCGACTGTGGAACGCGTTGCCGCTGCCAATTAGACAAGCCCAGTCACTAGCTTCTTTCAAAAAACTGGTTAAAAATCATTTCCTTTCACTCTAATTGCTATCCTGCCTCTACTGTTTTGTTCTGTTATTGTTCTTTTCTTTTTATGAAATTGTGTAACTTATAATATATATATATATATATATATATATATATATATAATATTTATATATTTTCTTTTATATGTAACAGCTATATTATTTCTATGTATAGTCTAGTATATAATTTAAATTTAATATTTACACTATTAATTTTCTGTACACCGCAAACTACCCCCCTTTGTTTCTATTTCAAATTCTTACATTCCACCCTAAGGTTGTCTGGTAGATATCGCTGTCAGCGATAAGACCGCCTTTGTACCCATAGATTTAAGTTAATGTAAAAGTTTTTGTTACTATTTTGGTGTACAATAAAGTTTATTCTATTCTATTCTATTCTAAAAGATGATTATTGTTATTATTTTTAATAGGGTTGTATCGAATGACTTTTTCATGGAATGACCATCGAACTGAGAGGGAGATTTTCCTTTAGCTCCCCAGTGGTAAACAGGAGTAAGGTTGTTTAAAATAAAGTTTATTGAAAATACAGTCACAGATTACTATGTAGGTACTTACTGTACCTTGCATCCATAGAAGAGAAAACTAAAGTTAGTTCTGATGGGTTTATGGTTAAGCTTCTAGTTGTGTACGAGTTTATGATTGAGTGTCTAGTCTCGTATGGGTTTATGGTTTATCTAGCCTCGTTCCTAACAATTATCTTCCAGATTAATGTCGTAGGTACAGTGGCAGTACCACTGCCACTGTACCCATCACAACTAGCTGTTACCTATTTAGGTAACAGCTAGTTGTGATGGGTAAAAAAGAAAGAAAAACGAGAGGATCTTTCGTTTGAGGGTCACTCGGTTCTTTAAGTAATTAGTAGGTATTCAAAACACGTACAATGAACGAAATAAAAAAAAGGATTTTTAAAACCAACATTGTTAACCGAACGAGAATATCATCCATTAGAAAATCAGGATTTTATTTTAATTGGTGTATTTTTGTATCTCAAGTGTACCTATGTGCAACTGGACAATATCTATACATATAATAAAACAGTAAAATTATTTTGCGTTGGTATTAATTGGCGCAAAAAGTACTGAACCGATCCTGTTCAAATTTTGCATACATAATCCTTATAGGT
Organism: Mythimna vitellina; assembly: GCA_949316375.1. Taxonomy (NCBI): domain Eukaryota; kingdom Metazoa; phylum Arthropoda; class Insecta; order Lepidoptera; family Noctuidae; genus Mythimna; species Mythimna vitellina. The sequence goes on from OX438708.1 coordinate 15,095,778, forward strand.
CAGGGCAACTGATAGGCTATAAATTATCACGCTATTTGCTATGGGGGGTGAGCAATAATCCAAAATGTAGGTGTTGAACGACATTTACCGCAAGTTCGATTCCCAGCTACAGTTAAAAATTTTGAAATTATTTTGTCTTATTTTTTTGTATTAAAATAACTTTTACCAATTTTTCAAAATAAAATAGACATTTCTATTCGATATCTTCTAAATATTATGTAAAAACTAATCAAAACACATAATAAAATCAAAGCGGCGACTAAAATCACGTACTATAATGTTACATTATTCCATTTAGCTGCAAATTTAACTTCTAAAACGAAAATCATCACGCTATCATCGTTAGGGAGCCAACCAGTCAATTATGACGTTTATATAAGAACGTCTATTTTATGTCTTTAGCGTCGAAGACCGTAGCGCAGTGGGTTCGTATCTAGACTTGCATGTAATGTAAAGATGGTTCGAATCCCATATGGCTTTCTTAGGGGAAATTTTTGTTTTATTTTTTCACCGTGAATAAGATTTTTTATATATTTTTGCATGCTTACAATTTTTTTTATAAATATACGTATATAATATATCTGTAGAAATTTTTAGTGAAGTGCGTATTATTAAACTTTAACTTTAGAAATCGATGTAGATAACTTTTATACATTAAATTGTGTGTAACTTGATATATTACGCTTGGTATATTATGCTTTGTTTCATCGCAAAGAAACAAAGCATATGAAAGACAAACAAAGTTCAAAGTTTTCGAGAAGTAAAATATGACACCACACGCAACTCGCAACGCCATCTAAAGACTCAAAGTAGAAATAATGATGACAATGACGGTTGAACTTCATACTGAATTTGATAGATGGCATTGCGTATTTTACGTAATTTTCTGAGTGGCAGAAGAATCCACGGGTAGTGTGAAAGCGGAACCCGGGGCCCTGGGACGAAGGCAACGAAGGAACAGGAGTGGGTTTTTAGTCAGTAAGAGTCTGACACTATCTCCCGCTCCGCCCAAGAGCGGGGATGTCATTAGGATGATTTTCCCACCCAATAAAAAAAAAAAGTGGCAGAAGAATGGCCATCACCCACGTTTACAGTTATGGTTAAACTGGTGTTAGACGGAGGCATTTTTAACAATCCTACTGCTTATTTTTATTATGTTTTTCCCATTATTGTAACAAGCTAATTGACCGTGATTATTCAAGGGATACCATCCAAAGACGATAAAAGTAAATACCTATATGTATTTAATTATTCATTTTAAAATAACACGGCCACATTTTCGGGAGGAGTTACAGGGTACCTTGCGTTGGATGGCCCCCAGGTGGACCGATGACCTGGTAAGGGTCGCGGGAATCCGGTGAATGAGAGACTCACAGGACCGGTTATTATAGCGACACTTAGGGAGGTCTATGTCCAGCAGTGGACGTCTTTTGGCTGAAATGATAATGATGATGATGGCACCTTTTTTTCTTTTTTTAAGGGTGGAAATCATCCAATGACTTTTCCCGCTCTGGTTGGAGCGGGAGGACGTGTCAATCTTTTACTGACTAAAACTACACCTGTGTCTATCACTACGCGCTGTTGAGGATTGGGCTCGGTCCGGTCAACTACCGGACGGCTAGGTACCCATTGCTCGACGTCCGGAAGCCCGTTTCTACCGTGGCTGGTAGTCGGGGTCGGAATCTCGGCTCGACGTGAGGCCGTTCGTTCCCTAACGCGTGCGGCCTCCGCCTTCGCTAGCATTACGGCTTTGCATAAGGAGGCGACCGCCTGCCGTTACTCCTCGCTCTGGATCGGAGCCCGGCGCGAGAGGTCACTGACGCCGATTGCCTCCACGAGGACACGGCGGTGCTCCGCCCTTGCAGGGCACATCTCCACTGTGTCCTCCGGCATTATGGCACCTTGCGGATTGATGTGTTTTATTATTTAGTCACTGCTTCATATAAAACGGTATCGAATGTGTTTTTTGATCACAGTTTGACAACGTATGATGTATCTCAGATTCCTTGCAGCCTTACGTCGACATCTGGACATTACCTCCTTGCAGTGATTGGTGACCAACACTGGAAGAACCTTCTAAGGGAGGTCAGTCTCAGGGATAACACTAATCGGCTGCTACATTTGTTAACCGTAATATCAATGTTTTATGGATAAGCTCAGGACTGTTGTGGGTGTTTCGAACGGTTTCTGTTCTGGGTTCGGTTAAAAGTACCCTGATATTACCATTTTGTGAATCGTCTGGAGGACCCGGTGTAGCATGCGGTGGAGGTCTATCCATCCATCTTGAGTGAACCGCCGTGTCCTCATAGAGGCAATCGGTGTCAGTAATTTCTCGGTTTGGCCATCAATATGCGAGTTCGATGGAACGGGGATACACGCGCACAAGGTTTCGCCGAAGTTTATTCATAAGTTGGAGACTCTTCGTAAGGTAGTTCCCACTATGGAAAAAACATTTGTCTTATATACGGGGACGTCTATTAAATACACACCAAAATATCCTAGGTAAATGAACAAGTAATTCTAACGTTCAAAATGATCAAACCAGGGACTGAAAGCGGTTACGGTTATAGGTTAAGATACCTCAAAAATATATCGGTACCGATTTAAAATTAAGGTTGAGCTATACCGGTACCTTTAAAAATAAAGGTAGGACTAAATAGTTATTTAACCTTTAAACGATTTCGGTACCGAAAAACATGCAAGAGGCCTGGCGCGGGTGCACTGGGGTGTCGAACACGTTAGAACTAGTGTAGGTATTTGTGCATTTTATTCGCTGTAGGTACTCTTTTATTTATAACTAGCGACCCGCCCCGGCTTCGCACGGGTGCAATACTGATTACTTCATAGTATAAAACAAAGTCGCTTTCCGCCGTATGTCCCTATGTACGCTTATATCTTTAAAACTACGCAACGGATTTTGATGCGGTTTTGAACAGCATTGCATCCGTGTGAAGCCGGGGCGGGTCGCCAGCTGTAGTAATTATACTACAGAATTTCTTTATATACAACGTTCAAAGCTTTTTTTGTCATTAGATAATACAAACATGTTTTCTTCTGAGGTTGCTCTTGAAAGAGCGACATATAATTGGTCATGTGAAAAACACTCAACGATCAAATAACGATCAATAACGTTGCAACGTTGACAGTTTGACCCTGCGATTTATTATTGGTCATTGCAAAAGAAATCTTTACCGGAAATTGTAGGCGTTTAAATTGGAACGGTAAATCTGATGGTACCAGAAAAATTTGGGGAATAAAACATCAAAGATTCAAAGCATTTTATTTCAAATAAACCATTTACAGGCACTTTTGAAATGTCAAGAAGTCAGTCAGTCAAAAAAAAACTTTTTACAAAAAACAAAATAACCGACTTCACTAAAAAAATACTAAAAGGATCAAAATAACTTTAATTTCCGAAGTCGGTGTTTCTCGGTATTGTTTGTTTCTTATTTAACACCAACTTGTTTTTTATTTCACACTTTTTAGTTGAACCAGAGTGCCTATTTCTCATGACAATTCAAATTAACCCAAACACTGCTAGGTTTCATTGTTTTATTATGAAGTTCCTGAATCTGCATTCCATCTACCGGCTCCATCATCAAATCAGTTCGATAGTACCTTATAGCCAAAGTGCATTTAATGACAATTTTAATAAGCCCAAACACGGCTAGGTTACATTGATTAATTACGGAGTTCCAGTGCCTACCTTTCGGCTCCATCATCATCATCAGTTCACTTCGATGATACAATTTTCAACATAACTTTTCAGAACCATTTATTTATTTGTATTGTCATAGTCGCTTAACTAACTACATTGTGATATCTATGTGAGTATGAAGTTCCGTTGGCTATTTCTGGTATTCTTCATCAGTTCCACTGCATCAAATGTTACTTTTTGACTGTAAATGCTTAAGTTTTCGCGTTGCGTTAAGGTTGCCTATAATATTTGAGGAGTTCCCTCGATTCCTCATGGATCACATCATCAGAACTGGATATTTAAAAAAAAATGGGACCAATCGGAAAGCATATTCTCTGAGATAAAAATAAAAAAAAGTTTTGCAAATCGGTCCGTAAACGACGGAGTACTGAGGTAACTAACACACATAAAAAAATAAAAAAAATACAACTGAAGTGATAACCTCCTGTTTTTTTTTTTGAAGTCTGTTAAAAATGATGCTAATTGCACATTCCAAAGCGTAGATCTCTATGGAGAAGTGTTCCATGGACACACATCTTCTCCGGTACCACATCCAGTTTTTAGTGATTTTACCAGCAAATGCGTGCCATTGCAAAGTTTAGATGGATTCAGGTTTTTTAATAAAATAATAGGACAACCTACATACTTTCAACAACATTTTATGAGGAGGGAGTCCAGACGGGTTCAAAGAATTAAGAAATTCTGTCGGAAAAACCACTTTACAAAAAAAAAACTGACATCAATACAAAAAGTGGGCAAGTGCGAGCCGGACTCGCACATTGAGGGTTCCGTACAAACTTAGGTATCTATGAAAACAGTTCAATTCCAAAACTGAGTTACGAAGATTTTTCTGATTCGCAAAAAAAGTTTGATTTTTTCACAGTTTCAAGGGATCGCAGACTTGAGCAGTTTTAATTTCAACTCGATACCTTCACGCATTTCCGAGACAGAAAGACAGACTAAAAACTTTTAGTTGCGATACACTTATAACCAGAGTGCCTATTTCTCATGATAATTCAAATTAACCCAAACACTGCTAGGTTTCATTGTTTTATTATGAAGTTACTGTATCTGCATTCCATCTACCGGCTCCATCATCAAATCAGTTCGATAGTACTCTTATAGCTAACGTGCATTTCATGACAATTCTAATAAGCCCAAACACGGCTAGGTTACATTGATTAATTACGGAGTTCCAGTGCCTAACTTCCAGCTCCATCATCATCATCAGTTCACTCATTTTCAACATAACTATTCAGAACTATTTATTTATTTCTATCGTCATAGTCGCTTAACTATCTTTATTGTGATATCTATGTGAGTATGAAGTTTCGTTGGCTATTTCTGGTCTTCTTCATCAGTTCCACTCCATAAAATGTTACTTTTTGACTGTAAATGCTTAAGTTCTCCATGAAAATACCAAAATCACTATATGGTTGCCTATAATATTTGAGGAGTTCCCTCGATTCCTCATGGATTCCATCATCAGATATTTTTTTTTTTAATTTGGTTAAAAATCAACAGCTTCCAAATCGAGAACAGTATCGACTAAGTAGGATATTTGCGTCGGCGCATCAATCTTTCAAAGAATCAAGTTATTTACCGAAACCGCTATGTCCCTGTATTTTAAATCTGTAATATCTTCGAAAATATTCATTTAAATTACACGCTGTAACGGGCTATATTGGTCTATATTAAATGCGAAATTTATTTAAGGTACTTAATCGGATAAAGATTAATGCTGTATTGCTTAAAATCGTTTCGTAAATAAACCATTATTTCTCGTAAAAAGTAAAAGGTTAAAAAATGGTTATTGTGGGTTACACCTAAAAGATAGACATATACCATCGCGGACTTTTTTGTAGACCTTTTTAAGGTGTACAATACTGTAGTACATTATTTTGATCTATCTCTTAGGGTTCAGCCAGCGTTTGCAATGTAAGCGCAAAAAAATGTGTTTATTTACGACATCACATTAGAAACCTCTAAAATCATCAGTGTTCCTCTACTATATTGTGCATGTATTATACACATAAACCTTCCTCTTGAATCATTCTATCTATTAAAGAAAACCGCATCAAAATCCGTTGCGTAGTTTTAAAGATTAAAGCATACATAGGGACAGACAGACACGAAAAGCGACTTTATTTTATACTATGTAGTGATATCTTTATTTGTTGCTGACTGTGTACCGGGTAGTACGTTATTTTTTTTCCTCAACTGCTTACTTTTATCTACGTGATTTTTATAATTAAAATAATAAAATGGGCAGAGAGCATCTAAACGCAGTTTACGCATTTTTTTTTCATTTTCAAAGGAAAATAATTGCCTTGACTTGCCTAGTGATTAGATGTTCAGCTATTATAAAAGTACAATAGAATAAACTTTATTGTACCTACATCAAAAAAGTAACACTACTTATGCATAAACTTAAATATATGGGTGGCGGTCTTAATGGCGGTATTATCGCTGACAGTGATATCTACCAGACAACCTTAGGATGGATCGTAAGCAGGTACTTAAAATAATACAGGGGTAGTCTGCGGTGGACTGTTAACAAATTAATCAATCTCGATATAAAACACAAAATATGACTATAAATATATCATCATCTTCCTGCCCTTCCTGATATCATATCCCATTTTATTTGGGTTGGTTTTTTCTTCCGTTCTGTCCTGTCACTCATCACGCTCTAACTACCTTTTCTTTCATATCACTTCTCACACAATCCATCCATCTTTTCTTTGGTCTCCCTCTCCCTCTCCATCCATCCACATCTAAACTCATAACTCTTTTAGTAACATGCGTTTCTTCCCTCCTCTTCATATGACCAAACCAAGACAAACGATTCCCTTTCAACTTTTGAGTCACTGGCGCCACTTTCAAACCTCCCCTAATATACTCATTTCTCATTTTATCCATTCTCGTCACACCACACGTCCATCTTAACATTCTCATCTCCGCTGCGTGCAATTTTTTTTCATCCGTCTTTTTCATGGCCCAACATTCTGATCCATACAGTATGACAGGCCTTATGACGGACTTGTAGATTTTACCCTTCAACTTGAGGGGCATCCGTGGGTCACACGTTCGTTCCCGTGACCTGTCGCCATTTCATCCATCCTGCGTTGATCCGATGTGTTACGTCCCGGTCTACCTCACCGTCCCCTTGGACGAGCGACCCATCTACTTGCAATAACTTCCAAACTTCAACTAGTATTCCATCTGGACCAATGGCTTTACCATTCTTCATTCCATTTACTGCTATTTTGACTTCATCCATACTAACAATTCTCACTAATCACACATTCACTGGTTTATTCTTTAACACTCCACTCCAATTATTTTCCTCATTCATCAGTCTTTCAAAATATTAATTTCACCTCTTTTTGATTTTTTCATCATCCGATAGAACCATTCCAGTTTCATCTCTTATACATCTTACCTGACAAACATCCCTCGCCTTTCTCCCTTTTATTCAAGTAAGCCGGTATAGCTCTTTTTGGCCTGCAGGACTGTCCAGTGTGTCATATAGTTTGTCCTGGGCTTTTAATTTTGCTATTGCCACGGCTTTCTTCTTTAAAACGTATACTCATTCTTTTTTTTTCAACGTTTGAAGTAGCGTTTCCTGGCTCTACACGTTGCCATTCTTTGATTTTTTTCCTCTTTTCTTTCAATACACTCTGAATTTCTGTCGACCACCACCATGTATCCCTACCTATTATGCCCTTTCCTCTCGTCTCTCGCAAAATATCTTTTGCTGCATGCCTGATACATCGAGCCATCTCATTCCAGCTTTCATTTATACTTCGATCATTCATTTCTCTAATCTCTATCATTCTGTCCACCACTTGCTCCCTGAACTTCTTCGCACAATCATTTCTCTCTAACATATGCCATTTTATTTTAGGGGAAGTACGCTTTTTGTATTTGTTAGGCAGCATTTTGACCCCTGATATCATAAACAGGAGTCTGTGTTGTGAGACTAGGTCTTCTCCTGGCAGTACTTTTCAGTCTTTGACGTTTTTTAGGTGGTTGCGCCGAATTGGAAAGTAGTCGATTTGGGTCTTATGATTCTTTTGAACGTGATCATGTGTTCATCTCTTTCTGGTATCACGTATTGGCTACTGCCAGTCATTTCAGTAGCGGATTACAGCAGTGTCTCTCCTTCACTAACTACATTCAACATTCACATTCTCTAACATAACTTTCACAACTATAAATCTATCACCAATCCTTTGTACTTCCATCACGCTTTTTTTCAATTTACCGTCTAACACTATTCCTACACCATTTCTTTTTCCATCACTTCCACAGTAGTAGAACTTATATCCCTCACCAATTTATCTCGCTTTTGTTCCTCTCCATTTAGTTTCCTGCAAGCATGATATATTTATCCGTCTTTTTTTTAATACATCCGCTAACTCTCTGGCCCTTCCAGTCTTAGACCCAACATTCCAACTTGCATACTTCAATCTTATTTTCCGAGCTAGCTTTTTACGTTGCACCCGCCCGAGGTGGTGCAACAACCCTGGTCCATTTCCCACAGGAGCCGGGTACTGCCCCTGCGCGTTGCCTGTGGGTTACGCCTTAAGCCTATCGCGCATTCCATTAAGACCGAACATGTTGCAAAGGAATTTGGCTAGATTTTTTTTAAAGTCGGCCGCCAGCCTGGCACCAACCCTCCCTGGGAATGCTTTTATTGGTAGTTTACCCGCCACCACGGGGTGACCTAAGGTGCTGTAGTATGCACAGTCTCTAAATATCCCTTAGACGCCTCTTACGACACCCACGGGAAAATATGGGATGGTGCTTTTCTTTACGTCCGACACCATATATACATACATATTATAATATTACACAAATTCATTAAAAAAGGGACGAAAAAAAAGAAGAAAAAGAGAAAAAGTAAGAATAAAGTAGAGTTGGTGGAAGAAATTAAATTACGTAGAACCAGGATAGTGTTAGAGAGAAAGGATATATTTTTATCTAGATTTTTGAATGAAACTAGTGACTGGGCTTGCATAATTGGTAGTGACAACGCGTTTCATAAACGCACCGCCTGGATCGCAAACGACTTCACGACGGTCACAAAACTTGGTAGAATGTGAGAGCATCAAAAGGGTCAAATTCTCCGATGATCTCAAGTGTCTAGAATGTGTGTCATGAATTAACTTAAAACGTTCTTTGAGATATGAGGGTGTTGTAAGAATAAACAGGACACTATAAAGCAACGATAAAATATGAGCATTCCGGCGAAAGCGGATTGTCAACCACTTGTGCTTAATACAGAATTGCGCAATCCAAATATGAATCTAATACAGAAGTTTTGAAATTGCTCAAGCTTATCTAGCTGCACTTCAGTTAGTCCAGATAACTGACATCGGTATAATCAAGTATTGGGAGAAGGAGGGATTGGGCAAGCGCAGTTTTGGTAGTAGTTGGAAGAAAATTGCGCAGCCTTCGTAATGACCACGCAGACGCAAACAACTTGCGGCTAACTTCCTACACCTGAGGTCCCCACGAAAAGTCTTTATCAATAATAATACCAAGGTTCTTCACTGAGTCACTGTATGAAATCGTTGAGCCATCAAAAACAATCGGTGGGAGCCGCATCCAGTCCATTCTTGAGCGCAACCTAGGGCTGCCGACAACAATGACTTGGGTCTTCAGAGGATTTACACACACAAGCCACACTCCACTCAGATATACGAGCTCAATCTTGGTTGACCATGTTAACTGCCTCGGATAGTTCATCAAACAGAGCTTGCGAATATATTTGAAGATCGTCAGCGTTAAGGTGGTAGGATGAGAGAAGTTCATTGGAAATTGAGTTCATTAAGATAGCGAAAAGAAGAGGAGAAAGAACGCCCCCCTGCGGTACGCCGGCAGAGGTAAACATATTTCTGAAGATCAAAGTCTGAAAGCAGTAGTCACTCACAATCAGTCTTTCCGATCGGAAATAAAAACCAATACCTACTTAGTTACAATGTGTAACAATCGGGAAGTGCACGACAGACGAGTGGCGAGGCGGTGCATCAAAGAAAACCCCTATTTTTAAGGTTTAGGTTCTGCTACCGATTCATTTATAAAGGTTATGGTATTGCTACCGAAATCATTATAAAGGTTATAGTATTTCTACCGAAATATACCGGTATTTATTTTCTACCTTAAAATTCCGCTGATATCCTTATTTTACGATATCGAAATATTTCGGTAACCTTTATTTAACGGTATGACGTCATACCGAAATTTAAAGGTATCTTAATTTTTGGGTAATTCAGTCCCTGGATCAAACTTCAACAATCAATGCAAGCATGTTCTCGCAAGTTCTTCATAAGTACTGTTGTGGAAGAAGATAGTTGATGATTTATTTATTTAATCCTTTATGCACAAATGTACAGCGACGGACTTAATGTCTGCCGGATGATGATGGTAGTTTTTGGATTCACTTAAGGCTTTTCACTATCAGTGCACGTTATCCAGCTGTAGGTCGGTGTCCCGATTATACTCTTTCGTTTACCTCTACCAAAGCTGTCTAACTGCTTAAACTCTTCAGTGAAACGTTATTGAGGCGAAAATTGTTATGGGAGATAACTCTTTCGATCAATCTTGCAGCCCTAGCAGACATCGGCCCTAGAGGGCCCTATCCATTTGCTGAAATCTCTTTGAGTCGCGCGTAGAATACTACGCGCCGTCGATTCAGGACTGCTTTGACCAGACGGCCGGACAGCACCACCGCAATCCCGTGTTTGCGATGGCTGGGAATTGCCTTGCGGCTTTTAACACCCGGAGCGTCCCTTGCAGCGACCGCTGAAGAGTCAAGATGTCCTATCCCTCATAGTTTCAGCCACCTTCTTTGATCGTAGTGCTTCACTGAAGGAGGCTACTGGTTGTCAGTTTTTCTACCAATCGCCCCCATAAGGACAAGGCGGCGCCGGCGCTCCGACCAAGCGGGACTGACTTCCACCGTATGCTCCATCGTATTCTCCGGGCGATTAGCACAATGGTGAGACCCGAGTGTTTCTTCCCGCTGAATTCGACACGGATACCTTCCGAAATACCCACAACCGGTGAGTCCTGCACAAAAAGAGGATGCCGTGACGCCTCTGTAGACACATAAACCAGAAACATACATATGCCCATGCATACATATGCCTTTTCCCTTGGGATAGTCAGAAATGACAACTGCTACGACACATACATGCTCTTTCTATTCATTGACGGTCATACATTTGGATCTGGACGAGTACATAACATGTTTCCTCAAGGTAATTTGCTTATTTAACCGACTTCTAAAAAGGAGGAGGTTCTCAATTTGGGTATCCGCTTATTAACCGTTTTATGTTAAAGCACAATAAATAATTGTGATGCTTTCGGAATGAATTGCAAGCACAGAGTGATTGTACAGTTTTACGAACTTACGTTACGCGGACGAAGTCGCGGGCAACAGCTAGTGTGGAATAATTGAAATAGGCGCGATCTCGGTAAAATGGAGCTGAGAATTTTATTGTAGTTAGCTACCACAGCAAAGTTTGCCGAGAAGGCTGACTCGATATATTTGCTGCGAAATACTAAAAAGCTAATGGACTATTCATACGAAGACATAACTTAAAAGAATTAGTATCCAAACCAAAAACAAAAAAAAAAATCATAAAATCTATTTTTTTAATTTTCTCAATGCCTACTAGTACATTTCTTTTTATACATTTTACTCAATTTCTTCATTATCTTGTTCCCAGGGCAGGCGCATCGGGGTAGGCATGGGCGGAGATGGCATGGCGTAGTGGAGCGATGGCTGCGCCGCGGGTGGCGCCACTGGCCGCGCTGTTTCTTGCGCTGTTGGTGTCGGCCACCTCGCGCGCCTCCACGCAAGATCCCGTGCAATTTGAGGCCGCGTTTCAAGGTGAGTTTCAAACTACGTTGCCACCCATTCTTGCTCACCATACCAATTTAGGAACACAAACCGAAACGAGTATTTACGCTGTTATATTTTCCATAGTACCTATATACCCCAAAAAATGCAAGAAGCCCTGTGTAGGTATAGGTAAAACTTTTTTTTAAAATTATCACTATCACCGATTTGGCTTACCCCTTTAAGAAACTTCATTTTAAGGGTTCCGTACCTCAAAAGGAATAAGCGGAACCCTTATAGCGTCACTTTGTGTTCCGTCCGTCTGTCTGGCTAAGACCAAAGGGTCTAAACCAGAGATAAAGATCCCGAAGAAGATCGGTGTTCCCGAGATCTTTATCTCGGGAACACGTGGAGGTGTTGAGTTGAAATTAAAACCATATAGTTAAGTCTGCGGTCCCTTGATGCTGTGAAAACAATCAAACTTCAAGTTAGCGAAAAAAAAGATGCGGTCGTTTATGTCGCAAAAAAACGTGTCTTTCGACACTCTCAATGAAATCAAAATTCATAGGGTAGTTCCCGTTGACCCAGAATCGTAAAATTTGGCCTAAAACAAGGTCTTATAGTACTGATATAGGTATAAATCTGAAAACAGTAAATTTGTTGTTACGTCACAAAAAAACCTTTTTTTGCAATTCGGAAAAATCTTCGTAACTCAATTCGGTAATTGAACTGTTTTCATAGGGAAGTTTGTACGGAACCCTCAATGCGCAAGTCCGACTCGCACTTGCCCGGTTTTTTTCTTATTCACATACTGTTTTTGTATCCCATAGGTACAATAAATATATACATACACAAGTTTCAAATAAGTCCTTGTCTTTTTTTTTGGGCATTATTATTAGAGCTTATTCGTTTTCTCATTAAAGCGCTGTGACAGTTTTTCGATTGTTCAAAAAAGTGCGATTACTCGAAAACTATAAATATTTCTAAAAATCTAATTCTGTCACAAATACGCACATATCAAGAGCTACCCGTATATGTTTATTGCACAGCCGCACATACAATGGTTTTAGAGATACACAATTCTGCAAAACGTTACTCTAGCAGGAAATGCAATATCTCGAAAACCTGAAGACGCACCAATTATATTTTCGGGGCACATCTTTGCACAAGCATAAGCTATCGGCTCATATACAATATTTCTGTCTCCAATCAGTCTTACAAAATTTTCTTGCTGGGGTAACGTTACTCTAGCAGGAATCGTTTTTTCCATTTTTTTCCAAAACGGCAACACGCACTAATTTTATATGCGGCGCACATTTACAGCAGATTACGCACTAATTATACGTTCCACTCATCTCGCTCTACGTGCAACTTTCCTGCTGGAGTAACGTACACTATATGCAAGCCTCCTTAAATATTTATTTTATTCTGTTTTTCGTATTTTGTTTTATATAAATAGTTCAATCCCCGAATGGAGTCTCGAAGATTTTTCCCAATCGCAAAATTTCAGGATTCTGGGTCAACGGGAAGTACCTTTTTTTTTTTTGTTCTCGAGGGGAAACCTTCGAAAGGCGCCCGGACTTTGGGGATAAGTCCGGGGAGTGTGGGATTTTTACCGCACTAAAACCACCCCGGTGATCACCATCAGCACATATAGAAGGGGCGCCGTTACCTCTTAAAAGACCATTCCGGAACCCCCTTAGTGCAACGCTTGTTAGGGCACATCCCTGAGGAGACTGTACCTACCCTATGAATTTTGATTTCCTCCATTTTGAAATATACGTTTTTTACGATATGTATCTTAACTTAGAAGTTTGATTTTTTAACAGCTTCAAGGGATCGTACACCTCAGTACATGATTTTAATTTCAACTCAATACCTCCAAGCGTTCTTGGGATAAAGGGTCTTGACAGGCATACAGACGGACACCAAATTGGTACAATAAGGGTTCCGTTTTTTCCTTTTGAGATTCGGAACGCTAATAAAACTCGAAATTCAAAAAAATGTATTTAATATAGGCTTATATGGGCACTAAAAAACGTCAGAAGCACGGAGTGCACGGTTCTAACTGATCTTTTCCTATGAAAAAGAACCGGCAAGAAACCCCTTGGTTACTATTGGGGTTGGGTGTAAATAAGTGGATTGTATTTTAATAAGCGATGGTATATTGCCGTTAATCAATACTTTTAAAAACACAACGATCCCGGTAACAAACAGTAATTAATTTAAGAAATTCGAGAGCGTCGTCCGTCGCGTCGGTGTCCGTGGAAGCGAGTGCCCCACAGAGTAATTTGTAATATACTGAAAGAGTGCCCGCGGTGCGCCGGACAGCCAGTGTAATAAAATCACAAAAAAAAGAAATTGAAAAAAAAAAACTGGTTTTACTTAGGAAAGTCGAAAATATAGAGACCAAAATTTTCGGCCGAATAAATTTCGTACACCCATTTTTACAAAACGACAATTAAGCGTTTTTCAAGGTCGCTCAAGTTGTACAGACGTATGTACAATCGACGAAAGGTTCTGGAATGGCGACCGCGTACCGGAAGACGCAGCGTTGGAAGGCCTCCCACAAGGTGGACCGATGACCTGGTGAGGGTCGCGGGAATCCGATGGATGCGAGACGAACAGGACCGGTCATTGTGGCGGCATTTGGGGGAGGCCTATGTCCAACAGTGGACGTCTCTCGGCTGAAATGATGATGATGATGATGATGTACAATCGGCGCTCGAGGGGGAGTAATTTTCCAATGTTTTCCTCAATGTGCTTGTTTTAGACATTAATCTAACTACTTAGTCGAGCTTTCAGCATGTGCCGTGACTTAATTAGCCGTTAAATTTCCCAGAAAAGGGTGAGCTCATCAGAATTTGGGCTAAAACATTAACGTGCATTATAATAATTAATTTAAGGTAAGTGGGTAGCCTGGTTGACGCACAGTCTGGGTTTAAAACACGTTTTACTAGTTTAAACATTTTATCTGCTATTTTTTAATTATTTTTTTCGTCGCTTTCCATCAGGTGTCAGTGACAGTGACAGTGGTCAAGCGCGAGTGTGTTTTTTGTGTTTTTTTTGTTAATTTTATTTCTCCTTATTTTTTTTTATTTTATTTTTTTAGTTTTAAATCAATTATTTTGCCAAATAAACCTATTTTCTTTCTTTTCTTACTTTCTTTTTTAATATGTAAATAATTGATAGCTTTATTTATTTGATTAATTCAATAAAAAACATTTAACTAATTAAAACTACATAAACATTAAAAGCAAAAACTATTCGCTAAAATATGGCGTCATAAAACTCCTTCGCATCGTTGTCCTCCTCACCTCTATGAACTGGCTTATTCTGAGTATAAATATGTGGGTGTATTGGTATATCTACTAGGATTTTTCGATCTAAAAATCGAGAATTTGGATGTTCAGAAAAGCTTCTTTTTATCTAACTAATTAAACCAAGACCGTATAAAGACTCGATTTCATTTGAATTTTAGAATTGTTATCCTGTACAGAATCTCAGACCTCGTAGCTCGGGAATTTTAATGAAAAGCGATCAATACTGTCGGAACGCAACTTTAAATAATCCCCAGGGGTCAGAGCCCTCTGAAATAAAACCAACGTTTCCGTTCCCCTACAGACGCAATTCATTATTTTTCTTAGCGAAAGAATTTCGCAACAGAAAGCCGGAAAGATGCAATATTGCAGACAACTCTTTGAAACCCGAAGCAAACGGCGGCGGTCGCTTTAAATACCTCTTTAAAACCGACCCTCTCTATACATCTTGGGATTAATTGTTCTTTAGAAAAAAGGAAACACTCAAACTTAAGGATATCCTCACGGAATTACAGTGGACCCCCGGTAATTCGGCCCCTGTCTAATCCGACATGGTCTATAATTTATTATTGAAATATTTTTTTTTGATAATATTCGCTAATGCATGATTTTTTTATTATTTTAGTATGTACATTTGTTTGTACACAATTATTTCCTAATGTAAAGTTATTGCATATTTTTTGTAAGTTCTATAGCATTAATGACGTTAATTTTATAATAAAACGTAAGCTCTCTATTGTGTTGTTTAATATACTAAATTTGACATACATAATGAAGTATGATTTGTACTTCAGAGTACTTATATATAATATAAAGAATCTTATCATTAGATCTGTAATTTGTCGGATTACAAGGTACTCTTTTGTAAAAAAATCGTGACTATAGGGGGTCTTAGACAGAACTCTATAATCCGACAAATTCGATAGTTCGACACTGCCCTGCAAAATGTTTGTCGGACTACTGGGGGTCCACTGTACAAAGGGAACTGCTCCAATGCTCCAATTATTCCAAGGCTCCTATTATTTGCTTAATTTCTCTATCAAGATTCCGTTCTTATTGAAACGCAAATGTCTTTGCCGTTAGCGCAAGAAGCAAGAACTTATGCTCAAAATGAGGTACTAGGGATGTAAATGTATGTTTTTATGATTTTAACTGTCGTCTCTGCTATTGTTAATCTGTGTTCGCGATTCATTAAAGCTTCCGAGCGGTAGATAATCCACATTTAATTACGTTGGTGCCCTTGTCGTGGTCGCAGAAAGTAGAAGCACAAACAGCGAACATTTTAAATTAGCCACAACTTACAGGCGCGCTCCAATTAGCTCGCTTTTATAGTTCTTTTTGAACTGAAAGTACTCAATTGAATTTCCTATATCGTTTGGTAAAGAATTTGTGTCAAGACTCGATACGGTTTTAATCTAAGTTTGTTTGTATCGGTTTAGAATTAAGTTAGTAAGTAAGGAAGTAACCATTTATTGTACAAAAAGATGAGCCTTTATAGGTAACTAGCCTCTGCCAGCGGCTTCGCCCGTGTGAGAGTCGGTTTCTCCATACTAACTTTAGACCTCATTTTCCTTCGACCTTAGGGAGCGAATTTTGGAATACTCTCTCTTATTTATTTATTATTTATTTATTGTATCCTACATTGTAAACCAAATACAAAAATAAAAGGAAACTAAAAACTAAAACACATACGTACATACAATGTCAGTTTCTATATTGTAATTGTTATCTCATTGTGTGTACCTGTGTGCCAAATAAACGTGTTTTCTTTCTTTCTTTCTTTCTTTCTTTCTTTCAATGGGCGGCCTTATCGCATTCTGCGATCTCTTCCAGGCAACCTGGAATGGACAGTAATTGCCTGGACAAGAAATGGGGCTATCATTGGTGTAACAAAACCAGCATTAGCAATTATATATTATCTTAGTGCTCGCCTACATCATAAAAGGAAGTAAAGTGCAAAATTTCAAGTTTCCAGACCCAGGAGTTTTGGCTGTGCGTTGTTATGCCAGTCAGTCAGTTTCTCCTTTTAAATAAATAGAAGATAAACTTAGAAACAATCCTGTGTCTTGAAGAACAGTGTATTTGATTATGTTGGAACCGAATTCGGAACCGGAGTTTTTTGAAGAGAATAAGAGAATTTGGTCTTTCGGAATCGAAACTGAAATTGGAGGTGGCGGCGGAGGCAGAAGCGTCAAATAAAACATTACTAAAACAAATATAAAGCTCGAATAAGTATAAATGAATCTACAACATAAGTATAAATGAAGAGCGAATTCACAAAATTCCAAATTTAAAACAAAACAACAAGTGAAAGAGTAACCAATAGAAGACACAGGGAAAGGCAGGTTTCCCGCACGACAAGTACAAACTTGTTTGTACCTCCGATATAAGTTCCAAACAAAATTTATCAGAGACGGAGGTGCATAATCAGTGTGAAGTTCCGAACTTTCGGAATCGACATCGAACCTCGGTAACATCTTTGGTAGAGATCTATAGAATACTAGCTTCTGCCAGCGACTTCGCTTGCTTGAAAGTAGGTTTTTCTATACAAACTTAACTCTCATTTCGTCGACGGCGCGTATTGTTCCACGCGCGCCTCAGGGAGATGTCAGCAAATCGTAGGGGACCAGCAGGTTTGAAGCCTACTGGGGCCATGGGTAGTGTGAAAACGAAACCCGGGGCCCTGGGACGAAGGCAACGAAGGAACAGGTGGGTTTTTAGTCAGTAAAAGTCTGACTCTATCTCTTGCTCCGCCCAAGAGCGGGATTTGTCATAAGGTGATTTTCCCACCCAATAAAAAAAAACCCTCATTTCCTCCAATAAAGGAGTGAATTTTGGAAAATCCTCTCTTAGTGCTCACCTGTGTCATAAAAGGAAACCTTGTGCAAAATTTCACGCACCTAGTTCTAGTACTTAGTTTTGGTTGTGCATTGATACGTCAATCAGTCAGTGTCTCCTTGTATATATATATACAGATAAGTAAACGCAGACAAGTAACATGTCATCTCATACAACTGCGATTTTGAGGAAAACGTTTTTAAAGTTTTTGATCTTCAAGCATTGTCAGCTTTATAATGTTCCCACTGTTGGGACTCAGACCTCCTCTCTAGGAGAGGGAATGGGCCACAATCCACCACGCGGGCCCAGTGCGGCTTGGTGAATGTCTTCACATGTCTTCGAATTTTTGGTTCTTGGACATGCCGGTTTTCACACGATGTTTTCCTTCACCGTTTTGAGAGCAGTGGTGAAAAGTTTTGCACTGTTGTTTCAGCAAAGTTTTATCCACTCTAATGCTAATGTACCTATCAAGAGTTTGATGGATCCACCAGGTATTGCCTCCTCCATGAACACCACCCACATCTCAGTTTCCCCCCACAATTTTTACTACACATTTGGTTAACAATTTAAAGCCAAATATAAACCTCGATCAATCATAATGAAAGCAGTTTACCGCGGCACTTGCGAATAACGACTCGTTTTACCGCCAGAGAGAAAATAAACGGCAGCCAAGAGCTCGTATGACCAATAAAACTAAGATACGGTGGGCGGTCGGTAAACATTTATGAGGAATAGAGCGCCGACCCGTGGCCGTATCTGTTCCAATATTTTTTCGGCCAGTTACGAGCAGATAGTGTCCGTCCTAAACATCGGCTTCGGGCACCTTCGGCTAAACCATCCGGTACGGCGAAAATTGACCGACGTTTTGGCTAAAGTTTCGATTGAACGAACTTCATAATGTTACTTACTATTTTGTGGAAGACAACGTGAGTGCCTTCTACAAGGTGGACCGATGATGATACGAGACGCACAGGATCGGCCGATGTGGCGATTGCATCAGTTGCGTTTTGTTATATCACGTTTTATTTCACGTTTCACGGGAACGCGATAGAAAGTATCCTATGTCCGTCTCCTGATTCTACGCTACCAGCCAATTTTCAGCCAAATCGATTCAGCCGTTCTTGAGTTATAAATAGTGTAAATAACATGACTTTCTTTTATATATATAGATATCGTATACTGACGCAAAAACGCCTGTTATTTACTCCGATCCATTACAGTAGTTACCTTCCTACATTCTACCTATATACCTACAACCAATGAAGTCCCAAGTAACTTAAACGTAATTAGCGTTGCGGTAGACCAAATTGTACACAAATGTTGTCTAGAAAGACTAGATGTGAACAACGCTAAACTAAGTTCAGTCAAACACTTTAAAAGGTCGGAAATGTTAATTAGTACCCGGTACGCAATGACAAGACGCTAATTAAACGGAGAATAAAATAAATTCTAACAACACGCCTCAAACAACTTCGCGTTAAACTTTTCTTCGATATTCAAATACAATAGACCTCGTGACGTTACACATTTATTTCAAATAAATAATACAGAACATTGTGTACAGACATCGGCCAATGTTGGCCAAATGTTTCGTTCGTTGCCGAAAATACAAAATTCGTGATAAAACATTTCAGAGTCGGGCAACACAGCGAACAATGAGCGAAATGTATGGAAACTGTGCGACCTCATTTGGCTACATTCCATTGTTGCAAACAATAAAGCTATTATCTTGCCAAATTGAATGAATAATTAAATCTCGTGTATAGATATGTTGCGCATACTGGATGGATTAATTGTTTAAACTGATTTTCTATATTTAGAGAATAGGATTATTAAATTACACCAATAATAATAACTCTATACATAGATCTTGATTATGGGTTCTTCAGATAAAGCTATAAGGGCACACAAAACTGCGATGAGATGCGATACGACTTCGCATCGTAGAGAACTGCGATGCGAATGAGGGTTTTCAGGATAATTTACACCACCAATTAGCGCCTCTTAGCCAAGAAGTCTTCTACTTTTGAAAACGTATACATGACGTTGACGTCAATTTCAATTTAACTAATGTCATTAACATAAGCGTTTTGACAGGTGCCTGGTCCCGAAAATTCAGTGCTGCCACCTGGTGTACGTCATTTTAAAAATCCTTCATTGCTGCGATACGATTTCGTGCGGCAAAGCATTGGTTCAGTTGACCATACTATATGCGATGCGAATTAATTCGCAAGTTTTTCGGATACGTCGTGCGAGATCGCAGTGCTCGTGAGTTAATTATATAAATCCCTCACTGCATTCGGGACTAAAACTTAGCAATCCTCGTTTTTTTCGGAATTCTACATGCCACCGCGACTTGAAAACACTGCTTTATCCCTAGTCACATAATCTAGTATTCTCATGCATACTCCCTATTTTGTACTTTTAAATCCGATCACATACAGCTGACACACTCTCAAACCGAAACAAAACCCGCATTAGGACTGTGTTAATTTAATTCCGAAGTCACAACCTTACCACCTAAAATAAATAAATGTTCATTAAGGTCTAAATCAAGTACATACGGCTGCGGTACAGCCAAACGTCGGCGTTGATTACTCCGGCCTGATATATGGCGGTGTGGAGAACTGAATTATTCAGGCGGTGAGGGTAGCTTCTGTTATCAATGTGTATCTATTTTTCCTCGTTCCACTAATTCGGGGAGACGGGCAGACTGTTCGTAGACGAGACAAGGAATGATGAAACGTAGTGGGTATTATATTTAATTTTGGCGAAAACTAGATGAGCTCTATGTGAAGTATGCGCGGGAATTGCATGAGTTGATGACGACAACCGTTGTCCGATGGTAGAAAGGTGATGGCGGAATTAATTCATGCAATTCCTGCGTCTACTTTTCGAAATGCATCCTGTTAAATACTGAAAGGCTGGCTACCTTACGCCTGTGCTCCAAGCTTTGTAGATTGGACTTAACTAAATCTGGATCACCAATCCTTTTGCCTCGGTTGTCTGATAACCTGACGTACGGCGAATATCCACCCTTACCTTGTTTTCACCTCTACGGTCCGGTCTAAGCGTTTCGCTATATATAGGGTGACTGGTAATTAGTGACCGATACTTAAACACGTGATTGTACTCATGATTACAAACAACTTTTCCAAAGAAACTTTTTTATTTTTTGATCTAGTAGTTAACAACTGAAACGTAGGTACATACACTGATTACGTACACCGCTGGGTTTACAAGCCGCGTGAGTGTTCTATCACTATTGCAGGTATGATGGCATCATGCGGCTAACAGCTGAGCGGTTACTTGTCACAGGCGTGCGAGTATACAGCTTTAGATTCAAACAGCTGTTTTGTTGTTGTGATAAAACTATTGAGTAAATAAAAAAAGTTTTTAACCAGTCACCCTATATATTCTCTTTTTCGCTTTGTTTATGCCACTACCGGTCTATCCGTTCGGTTATAATTTAGGTGTCTTCAAGGTTACAGTGAATAGAATCTTGATAAACTAATGCGCCTCTCATCACTGCTTATCGTTAGGTGGGATTGCAGTCAAGCACTAGTTTGGAGTCTTAAAAAACTAAAACCACCTACCTTATCAAAATGTAGCGAAGCAACATAACCGTATCTGCTTAAATCAGTATCTGCTCAGGCTTCGACATCGCACCTCACGTGATGAAGCGAGAATAGCATGGTCGCATAGTTTAGACCCTCTCGACTCTCGGGGCTCTAAGTTGATCATATCCTTGCCAGATTCGGCTATGCTGGCTTTGTAGAGGTGTTCAGGGCTTACCATAACATGTTAAAATGTCAAGCCTGCGTGCGAGTAAGAGAGATGGAGCTATACAACCTATATAGCTCCATCCCATTAACAGTTCAGTTTAGGTCGTCAAATGGATCGCGTTAAAACCTCGTGATATGGCTGCTGGTATGGTGCTGCGAATTGTTCGAAGGAGCAACTGAAAAACACTGTGAGTTTTAGTCAGTACGGGTCTGACCCTCCCTCTCACTCCATCTGGGTGGGGCGAGAGAAGTTATTTGATGATTTTCCACGTAAAATAAAAGAGGCGTGCAGGGACTTGATGACCATGAACCACCGGGGACCATGACGTGTTGAAATGTCGGGCATGCGAGCGAGGAAGAGTTCTACACCCGCGTTCGGACGGGTAGTTCATATATATGTACTACGCGTCAATGCCTTTAAAAGTTCAGTTTATGTCGTCAAATGGCTCGCGTTCTTTCTTTCTTTAATTCTTTATTGTACACAAAAACATAATATAATATATGGAGACGCCGACAGTTCATGTACAAAGGCGAGCTTAACTCAGCAATGAGTTTTCTCCAGCAAACCTTTGAATTAAAGAGAGAAAACATATTTGAGGGTAGGATCCAGTTAACAGCTTCTCTTGCCTTTTTTTTTTGTTCTTGAGGGGAAACCTTCGAAAAGCGCCCGGACTTTGGGGATAAGTCCGGGGAGTGTGGGATTTTTACCGCACTAAAACCGCCCCGGTGATCACCACCAGCACATATAGAAGGGGCGCCGTTACCTCTTAAAAGACCATTCCGGAACCCCCTTAGTGCAACGCTTGTTAGGGCACATCCCTGAGAGGAGATTGTACAGCGGTCTCCCCTGAGCCTCTTTGTGCACGGTAGCACGTGATCACTGTGCCACCGTCTTCCTTGGAATCACTAGATGGGCGGGCAGAGTCCCCACTCTGCACGCTCTTGCCTGCGGTAGGTCCACAGCCAGACAGAGAGATTATAAGTACCTCTTCTTACTTGCTAGAAAGATAGAAATGTTAAACAGAATATTTGAATCCAGGTTTACAGCGTGTTGCATTTATATGCATCCAAGGAAAGCAAGAAGTCATAAAATCCGCAAGAATTTTATAGTTTTGTTTATGGCTGGGTATAAAATTCTATAACCAGAACGCAGTATTATGTTATCTGTGACCAAAGTTGATGTGAGTGAAATGCATGGAACTACTATGTACCTAATGTAGGTACTTATTTATTTGTTATGGATCTCTCATTTTTATGGTCTGAAAATAAAGTTTATTATTGGGTCGTTTATTGCTTAGGCTAGCTTATTGAATATTTTTTTAAATATTTCTTAAAAGACTGGGCAAGTGCGAGTCGGACTGACCTGAGGGTTCTGTACAAACTTACCTATGTTAACAGTTCAATTTCCGAATGAAGTCTCGACGATTTTTCCGAATTGCAATTTTTTTTTATTGTTCTGATGTAACAACAAATTTACAATTTTCAGAATTATTCCTATACCGATGCAAAATTTTAGGATTCTGGGACAACGGAAAGTAGCCAATGAATTTTGATTTTGTGTGTCGAAACACTCGAGAAAACGTTACGTATATACGTTTTTTGAGATATAAACGGCCGTATCTTTTCTTTTCGTCAACTTAGAAATTTAATTTTTTCACAGCTTCAAGAAACCGCAAACTTGAGTATATGGTTTTAATTTCAACTTAATACCTCCACGTGTTAGACGGTCTTGACAGACAGATGGACGGACAACAAAGTGATCCTATAAGGGATCCGTTTTTTCCTTTTAAGGTACGGAACCCTAAAAACACTAAAAAAATATTATATTATACCAGAAATGGCGTGTTGAATGTTTCGTATTAAATATAAATTAAACAGGGGTAAAGACTCACAATGAGAGTTAGTAAAAATTTCTTTTCCGTTCCGAGTAAAGCGAGTAAACTTTGAATAGAAACCAAACAACAATACTAGCAATAATTCTGGAAGCTTACGACATTACTCGAGTCAACTGTTCCCTTTGGAAAAAATCTAAGAAGTGTTAAAGTTTCTTCTTAGGGAAGGCAATGTGAACTTCGAATTTATTTTTTTGTTGGGAAAATCATTCAATGTCATCTTTCGTTCTTGGGTGGAGCGTAAGGGTGTGACTTTAAGTGACTAAAAACCCACTGCTGTTCCTTCTTTGTCTTCGTCCCAGGGCCCCAGGTTTCATTTTCATACCACCCGTTGATATAGGGTGTATAGTTTCATAACTCTTTCTCGCTCGCACGCCCGACATTTTTATACATCATGGTAAGGCCTCAGGTTCTTCCCGCACCCTATCACTGAGACCCTTCAGATTTTCTTCTTCTACAGCCGCCCGAAAGCTTTATAGTGGCCGAGGCATCACGCCTTTTTTCCACACAGTTCTTTTTTCTGCTAGAGCATTATTAGTGGCTGGATAAGCATGACGTCTAACCAGGGACGCTTCCCTAAGTTCCCTACAAAGAAAAGGCTGAAGAATAATAGAAATTGGAAGTAGTCAGGTACTCACAGGATGCTCGGAACCGGGAGATCATCACGCTGTATCACTATCAGTAGAATTTCACGATATTTTAAAGTTTTCTTTACCTCGCGCGCGGGTTGACGTGCTGTTGAGTTCGAACTGGTGCTTCCTCCATCCGCCGTCAGATGGCGGTGCGTTGCGTGTGCGATTGGCGGCAAATTCAAATAAAGGAGGTACAGGAAGAATTTGTTTAAGGATTTTGGCGGTCTCTCGAGTCCTGTGCTCTTAGCTCTCGCTGGAACGCCCATACCGATCTGCTCCGACTTTCGGTACCTCGGGTCGCTTATCCAAGGAGATGGCGAGGTAGACCGAGACGTAAAACATCAATTCAGGAAGGATGAAATGGCGACAAGTCACTAGAACAACTAAAGACCCACGGATACCCCTCAAGTTGAAGGGTAAAATCTACAAGTCCGTGATAAGACCTGTCATAATGTATGGATCAGAATGTTGGGCTGTGAAAAAGACTGATGAAAAAAGATTGCATGTAGCGGAGATGAGAATGTTAAGATGTATGTGTGGTGTGACGAGAATAGGTAAAGTGAGAAATGAGTATATTAGAGGAAGTTTAAAAGTGGCGCCAATGACTGAAAAGTTGAAGGGGAATCGTTTGTCTTGTTATGGTCATGTAAAGAGGAGGGATGAAACGCATGTTACTAAAAGAGTTATGAGCATACATGTGAATGGATGGAGAGGGAGGCCAAAGAAATGATGGATGGATTGTGTGAAGAGTGATATGAAAGAAAAGGAAGTTAGTGATAGCTTGACGAATGACAGGGCAAAATGGAAGAAAAAAACGTATTGTGCCGACCCCAAATAAAACGGGACAAACGCAGGAAGATGATGATGATGAGGAAGGGATTAAGAAAATATAAAAAATAGTAGCCTATTATCTCTTAAAATCATACCCTAAACAGCTCTAAGATTACAAGCTTACAAACATACGGTGACCGGAGTAATCACTCTTGAAGCTTAATTTTATTTATTTTATTAGGGACAAAAAAAAGACAGTTACATGCTAGAGAAAATACAAGAAAATCCTTAAAAAAAAATTTAAGCCCAAACTAATAGCCCAAAAAATAACAAAATGTTCTGTGATTGTGAAAGCATACAGTCCAGCAAAATCTGAAGCAGTTTACTTAACCTTTTTTGTATAAAGGTCACTCACGAAGAACCCTTCAATAATGAAACCTCAAAATCAGGTCTCAATGTTATCCAAATTAAATAAAACGCTAAGCAAACCGTACGTTTTTACGACGGCGCGAAGAACCGTAAACATCAGTCGCCGACAGAGACTAATTACTAGCGATATAATACTCCGGAAAGGGCCTAAATAAGCAAACGAGATGGGGTCCCAGTAAATGTGAATTTAAAGGAACGAAGACTGGAAAATAATGACGTGAATATCTTTTTAAAAGGCTGGGTTTTTCAGCTATGTCATGGATCTATTAGTTTCGTATTTTATTAAATTAATTTCTCTTTTTTTTAGGTGGAAAATTATCCAATGATATCTCCCGCCCTTGGGTGGGGCGAGAGGGCCTGTCAGACTTTTACTGACTAAAACCCAATCCTGTTCCTTCTTTGCCTTTGTTCCAGGGCCCCAGGGTTCATTTTCGCACAACTAGTAGGCTTCGACCCCGCTGGGCCCCTACGGTTTGCTGACATCTCCTTGAGGCGCGCGTGGAACACTAAGCGCCGTCGACGACTTCGGCTCGGTCCGGACGGTTACTGGACGGTCGAACGGCGAGCTACCCATTGCTCGCTGTCCGCAAGCCCGCGCCTACGGTGGTCGAAAATCGGGATCGGGGTCTCGAGATCCCGCCATGCCCATTGACATATATATTACTAGCGTAAGGACCAGGTCAAACGCGCGACTAAATGGCACTAGCGCGCTGGCCCTAAAATTAAAGTTTAGGGCCAACGCGGCTTAGTTGACAGTGGTCCGTGTGCGGGAGTGAACGAATATTTGCTTGTCATAAAAATGCCTATTTGTGTGGTAAAAGGCTACAAAAATTATGATACAAAGGTTAAAAAGGAACATGGGATATCGTATCATCGGTAACTAACCTTACATTATTTTGTTTTATTAAATAAACACATTTTATTACGATAAATAATTTACTACCGAATTCCACAATAGCGGCCATTGTGTGGACGCTACTGATCGCGCGAAGTGCATGAAGTAAACTTGTACGGACGTAATTTTTATTTATTTCATTGTTGAACTTAGTGCTTGTAATTTTGAATTTAGGTATCTAATGTGTTTTATATTCAATAAGGGTAAATAAAAAAGATTAAAAAAAGAGCTTAGAAACGGTACCTACCTAATTGAAACTGAAAATTTATTCATAAATTATTTTGAAATGTAGTTTTATTTTCTTCACGCTAACTGAGATGACCGTTAAATTACTAGCTTACGCCCGCGACTACTTCCGCGTGAATTTCGGTTATCGCGGTTGCAAGTGGATTAAAAATAGCTTACCTATAAGGTCCCATTAAAATAGATGGACAAACTTAGAAATTATTCAGACCACCAAAATAAAGACAATAGTAAAAAAAAAAAAACTCTGTACATACTTACTTACAAAGAAAAAAAAAAACAGCTAACGAAAATTTACTAAAAATGTTGGTCACCCGATGCATAAACACATCTCGTATTACTACAAAATACCTACGTCACCGGCCGCCGCGTTCATTGTTCAATTCATGCCTTCTCACTCTAACATAGCCCTTCGCAGGCGCCCGCGTCGCGCGCTTGCCATAAATGACAATGATGACGCAATTTCAATTTTCGTCGTGCAACCGAGACGGTAACGTGTTTCGCGAACGTCGAATGTAAGTGTGTGACTGTTATTACGTACCTAGGTAGTTATCACAATCGACAACAATGCCTTATTACGCGTACACCAATCAAGAATAATTGTAAATAGCACACGACAAGCCCAAATCCTTTACCAAAGCAAATTTCAAATAAAGCTGATTGAGACTCATGTTTTATTTATATTTTTATAGTGACCTGTAAAATATAATCGCAAAAAAGAAATCGTTATGTACCTACATAAAACGGCATGCAATTGATTTAATTATACTGACTCCTAATATGCGAAAAAAAACGCATACGCGCGAACAAGGTTACGTCGAACACTTATGCAGTGCGGCAGTCACGTAGTTCGTATGAGTTATCACAGATGTCGCTATTTTTGCTTGTAGTATAAAGGTTTCTAAGAAATGTTCAGATGGGCGCATCCTTCCTTTCGAAATCATTGGCCATGCCTCAACTTTTCGCAGCAACGTTGTTTCGCCCAGATGGTAGTCTTGTATCACCATTTGGCATTATGCTGAGCTGAGGCTCAGTTGGCATTATTCAGTGTACTTTTGTTTAATTTTAAAGTGTTTCCGTTTTTATAATGGCAATAAACGCTTTTTTCTTTCTTTCTTTCGTTCTCATCCACACAAAACGTTTCACACATTCATTGTAACACAACTAAGGAGTGAAATTCCCTGCCGGAATCAAGTTAAGCCATGAGAGAATAGGTTACTTCTAGGTAAGCGTGCTTCATCGTCGACCACATCAACGGTTACCATCAGGTGAGGTCAAGGTCAAACGCAATTCTATCAATAAACATTTTTAAAAAATCACGGTGAGCATAAGATTACAACATTTTCTAAAAAGGGTTTAAGCCAAGCAATTCTTTCCGTTCGCCACAAGACCCTGTACAAAGTGAAAATTCTCTTGGAAGAAAAATTGTAACAGTCCTAATGGTTCAAAGAACGGAGGTTTAATGTTTTTCCCTTTATTAACACAATATTTTTACGTCGGTTTTTTAAAACTCAATTATTTTTTTAAGGCTTAAAAGGATCAAAGATGTTCAACTGTGTTGATATAATTAAATACTTTGGAAGTGAAAAATAATACTCAAACGTTTTTTGAGGATTATGTTACTGTATTGTCATGACATGGTCCGTCATAGCCCGAAGAATTGCCAAACTTAAGTGCCAGTGGGCAGGACACATTGCTGGCAGAACAGATGGTCAATGGTGCCTAAAGCTTCTGGAGTGGCGATCGCGTACCGTTGGAAGGCTTACCACATGGTGGACCGATGACCTGAAGAGGGTCGCGAGAATCTGATTGAGGACGTCCATTTCTGGACATATTCCTGTCCCTTCCGGGACAGGAATATGTCCAGAAATGGACGTCTTTCGGCTGAATTGATGATGATGATGATGATGATGATGAACGGCAAGGGGAATTTATTTCAGTAAAGGTACTTCAAAATGCCTGAGATTCGGAAAGTTTATGATTTATGCTTTTTTATGTGATTATACCTACTGCAATGTATTGTCAGGGGTCAAAAGTGCAGGGCTGCGGCATCGTCTGCAAGAGTCACCGCGGTCCTGGAATGCTGGTGGCAACTAAAAGAACATTGGTGCGATTTAGTCTGTAAAAGTCTGACATTTAAAAAAAGGACTGGCTACCAAACTATTCTGCTGACTTCGGCCCGGACACAAAACGATTTTACGATGTGACGAGCTCGTATGACGCAAGAATTTGCAAATTGATTTGCATCGCACATTGTATGTTCACCTGAACCGATGCTTTGCCGCACGATATCGCCTCGTAGGTTTCTGCGATGCGACGTCGTATCGCATCACATCGCAGTTTTATGTGAGACCTTCCTAATATGAAACGTAGGTATGTACATGCGTTTTCGCTCATTTTTTTTTTAATCCTACAAACTAGTGTGGTGGGATCACAATCAAGATTGCGATCTTGTGACCTGATGGTAAGCATGGGCACGCCATACTTATGGCGGTAAGTCCTCTCTTTGAGGAGTGTTTGGAAAGACGACACGGCGTCCTCACTTTCCGCATGACGCAGGTCCTTACCGGGCATACGGTAAGTTCGGGAGGTGGATGTCAGCAAAACTGTAGGGGCCCAGCAGGGCCGAAGCCTATTGAGGCCATGGGTTACTTCCGAAAGGGATATCCGTGGTCCTGGAATGCAAAGGGCAAAGAAGAACCATAGACGTGTGGTTTTAGTCAGTAAAAGTCTGACACGCCTTCGCGCTCCGCCCTTGAAAAGACATTAAATCATTTTCCAAGATATAAAAAAAAACTTTCTATGATGTCCTGAACTTAAGCTTTGCCGCACGAATTCACATCGCAGGTTAATGCGATACGGCGTCGTGTCGCATCACATCGCAGTGTTATGTGGGAGCCCTAAACCATCCTAATACGAAACGTGAACGTGCGTTTGCTTCGCTCATTGCATGAAGTCTACCTTCTGCACTATTCCGTTTCACTCGTACCAATATTATTTAGTGCAGCCAAGCGGAGGGCGGACGATCAAAGAGGTCTATATTACAGTGATCGGTCACGTCCCTGCCACACGCTGGCACGAATTAACGGGTTATTCCCTTTCTAAATATAATTGAGCGCGGAACGTGCGAGATAATATTCTGATAGATTGTTTTT
Source organism: Mythimna vitellina (assembly GCA_949316375.1). Lineage (NCBI taxonomy): Eukaryota > Metazoa > Arthropoda > Insecta > Lepidoptera > Noctuidae > Mythimna > Mythimna vitellina. The sequence goes on from OX438708.1 coordinate 15,125,290, forward strand.
AATTAATTTTGCTAACTACTTGACTGGCCTGTTGGTCTAGTAGTTAGTGGCCCTGACTGCTATGCCGGAGGTCGATTCCCACTCAGGACAAATGTTTGTGTGATGAGCACGATCATTTGTTCTTTGTCTGGGTATAATTTATCATTAATATGTAAATATTTAGAAATATATAAGTATGTTTATCAGTTGTCTAGTACTAACACAAGCTCTGTTTAGTTTGAGTCTAGACGGCGTTGTGTATTATTATTACTTGTAGCATAGCCCTTTTCATTGCCCTTTGGGTGACTTTGAGACTTCTGATGAGGCCCATTGTGAGCGACCACGTTTCGGAACCATATGTCATCACTGACAACACGCATTGGTCATAGACTTACGTCTTGAGACACTGTGGTATATTGAGTTTCTTTGCGTGATCGAATCAGAAATGAAGAAAACCGCAGGAGAACCAAGGTTGCCGACTTAGCACGAAGAATCGCCTCCTCTCTAGGAGAGGGAGTGAGCTCTAATCCGCCACGAGGGTCCATTGCGGGTTGGCAGACTTCACACGTCTTCCAATTTTTGGTTCTAGGACATGCCGCTTTCCTCACGATGTTTCCCTTCAACGTTTTGAGAGCAGTGGTGATGATATAAATTACACAAAGTAATGCGCCTGGCTGGGTTTCAATCCGTGACTCGTAAGTTGGGACCGTTACCACTGGTATATCACAGCTCTTACTTGTTTTTTTTTTTGCAAAGTTAAAGGCGATCCGATAACTCCATTCTTTATTAAAACTCAAATTTTCAATATCATTACTCCGATTCAAAATTGACACAATTAAGTACCCCGCCTACCGGTGCTGTGAGTCCCTGACACATACGATAATGAAATCAACGAATTCGATGAATCGATTAACACAAACGAGGACGTTAAGCACCTTGCTGTTCAGTGCTTTGAGTACCTTTCATGTTCAGCGCTTCACGCTGAGCGCCATTCGTCATCCGGCGTAATCATGGTTGATCGAGTTATATTTTTTTTTGTTTAACAAAGAATCGAGAGCTGTTTTTCTGGGAAACACGGATGAAACTATAAGCTGGTCATTTCTGGTAATATTAAAATTTATAATGGTACTGTGAAAGTGAAAAAGCTCCTTTGTGGCTGTTGTACGGATTGTAGAGGTGTGTCTTGCTAAATATCCTTACATATAAAACAAATTAAGTTCCCACACTGCGTTTGTCTCTAAATGAACGCGATAAACTCAAAAACTGCTTAAAAGATATTCATGCAGTTTTCACCAATAGATAGAGTAATTCATGAAGAAGGTTTAGGTGTATACCTACATATAATACATGCGTATATAGTAGAGTAAAACCGAGATTTTCAAATATTTCTAACACCCGGCCGTGCGATGATTTTTTGCGCCCCGTCCTGGTCGCAAAAAATAAATAATTAAATTGAATTAATTTTATTTTCGTAAAAACTATTACAATACTAAGGTGTGACAGAGTATTTACACTGAGATACCCGATATTGCAAGATCCATTTTCTCTTGACAGATGCGTTTATGGTTAGGTTAGGGGTCAATTTCAAAATTCGGGCACAAAATTCGAAATTAAGTTACTATTGTATTTGCAATTTATTTTACATTCTATGTGTTAGTTTGACCAATAACATTATTTTTAAATAAAAAACCGAGCTTAAAACAGCCTAATAGTAGCCGAAAAAAAATTTAATGGCCACGGCGTGGAATTATAAAAAAAAAGTAAAAGCTAAAGTAAAAAAAAGTAAAAAAATAAAAGTTAAAGTTTATTCTATTCTATTATGTCCATAGAGTGTGACGCGGACATTTGTCTATGGAGTGAAGCATAAAAAAGCTATGTTAGATTTATAATACCAAAGATTTTGATATAATGGAAATAAAACGGAATAAATTAAGTGGATGCAGAAACAATTCCAAACCATGGACATTTCTTCCACTCCATGGACATGGGTTGCGCATGGAGTGGAATGGAGCAGAGATTTTTAAACATCTTTCGGCCGTTTTCTTAAAATTTAAGATTATAAAACAGAAAAATGCTAAAACATCAATTTTTTACATAATGTAGATAAATCTTTTATGTAAATAACTTACTTTTTACTTAACCTAAATAATCCACTGAGAAGTGCTTTTAAAGTTTCCATTTTGACAACACAACATTTTGAAATAATTAAGAAAAACATACATAAACAGACTTTTACATTTTTTCAACTGACATTTTATGTGTTGCTAATTAAAAATAAAGTCATACTCATCATTCCTAAAATTTTTAAATGTATTTGAAATACTCGAAATTATAGTGTCAATAGAGTGTTAAAAAAATTGTCAGGTGAGATCAACCTCGTAAATCGTAAAATAAAATTATACATAACCATGCTAAAATTGTACCTGCTGAATACCTGTGTTTTACATGGAGCGACTGCCTATCAGACTTCCACAACCCAGTTACTGGGCAACACGATACTCCTTGGATAGACTGATGGTCAGACTTACTGGCGTCTGACTACCTGTAACAACTGCCAAAGATCTACGAAAGACAACCGAGACCAACGGGGTTACCATGACGTTCAAAGTAAGATTGTTTCATTCTTATTTCAGTGTGTGTAAGAGTTACAGCTATACAGGTTGTCTAGCGCCATCTCTTACCCACACTGGAAATAAGAATGCAACAATCTTACTTTAAACGTCATGGTACAGGTCCAATAGAACCTCTTACCATAAAATGCCACAATTTGCATAAACAGCTTGTAATAAAGTCCAAAGTTGATTACTCCGACCGCTGACCGCTACCCTAATCAAGTAATCATCACAGTGCAAAGTCCTCTGTCCACACATGGGGCTTAAACTCACAACATGATATATCAGAGTGGACGGCTATGGTTTTATGGGTTAATGTTTGCGGTCATCGCAGTAGATCCTCATTAGGGCAAGATTTAACTCTTTTAAAGGCAAAGGGATTAGTTATCCAGATTTGGTTAAGTCCAATCTACAAAGCCTGGAGCACAGGCGTTGGGTATCCAACTTTTCGGTATTTTACAGGATGCATTTTGGACAGTTTACGCGGGAATTGCATTGATTCCGTCATCTCCTTTCTGCCATCGGACAACCCGACGTACGGCGAGTATCCACCGCATTTGTCAAATGGCTGTGAAAGTTTTACTTTTTGTGAATCTACTGTATCACTGTATTAAAAAGTTTATGTACATTTTTCGTAACGTAACCGTATCGTAGAATTGTCCATTTCATGAAGTGGCCAATTATTATGTGAAATAGCCGACGACATTAAAATTTTGACTACATAAGTCAAAATTTTAATGTATATAATAACAATTGCTCAATTAATAATCAATAATTTGTAATTCTAATGATAAATAATAATAATGTATTGAACCATAATTTTACAAACCATATTTGTACGCCGGAAACGGTAGAATATTACCGTTTCCGGCGTACACGATCATAATATATAACCACATAACAACTTTGTACAATATTCTAACAAATAAATACATTCTATTCTATTCTACATCATGAAATTGACAATCCTACGATATGACGACTACATAATATACATTATGCTTAATTACACTTGTGTTTACGTGTAATTTTATTTAAGTAAATTTATTTTTCCATTTATGGTAAGCGATGGTTAACCAACGACGATTACGTAACCCATTCCCTCTTGACTTAAAGATCCCTAGGTTGTAGCTGTCAGAAAACACAGGCTTGAACAAGGAATTCCACTCCTTAGCAGTACGTACAATGAAAGTGTACCAAAAGTAATTTCTGGAACAATCATAAAATATATAGCGTGTCGAAAAGTAGGTATAATAAAATGAGGGTGGTACGCTAGGACGCGTATCAAAAGCCTTACGCCGCGCCCTTCTTATAATGAGCGCAATGACTAAGTGTTAAGTAATTACATACCATTCCGTTACCCCTTTTAACTCGATCAAAGTGAAGACAGGGAGCGCCGTCTTTTTGTAACAGCATTTGATTTCTATGCAATGAAGTGCTTTGGAACGTAAAATCTTGGGTTTTAATTTTTATGTTGGCCATAATTTCGCAGACTTTTGTCTTTTGTTTCTTTGTCGTTTCAACAGGCCATATAGTGATTACGCTCGATAATGCCCTTTTATATGTCCAACCATCACCTATATCCAACATGGGAATAAAGCTGTCTTTGCTTTGGGCGGCTTGAATTTCTCACTTAACTCAGTTTTTGTATTTCTCCCCTCGCGTGCTCGGGAGTTAATTATATAAATCCCTCACTGGCGTTCGAGATTATAAGTTAGCAACCTTCGTTTTGTTCGGAATTCAACTTGCTGCCCGCGACTTATGTGTGTGGTCACGTAATCTACTAGAATTTCCTTTTTTTTCTGATTTTCGGCAAAATTGATTTCTCAACTTGAAAAATACTACTCATGAATGGCAGTATTAGAATTATGAGAGTAAAGTATTTTGCTTAAGTTTACTTAAATTGTGAGTTTTGCTATCGAAGCCTGGATTTTAGATTAGATTTTCTTTCGTAAGGACTCTTAAAATTAACAATAAAAAAAAACGACTCCGTAAAAGAGATCATTTACTTTTTCAAACATCCGGTAAGTGAATTAGGGAAGGTAGCTACTTAAACTTAAATAAAAGATAGGCTAAACCGCCCTAATTTGATCAACAAGGAATGACGGCTAACAAAAGAATCTCACGTCAAATTACTGATCAAAAGCTATTTCTTTTCTCGTAACACGAGGGAGGTACGGTCCCGGGATATAATCCCGCTCATTTGACATTTATTTTGTAATGGTCGGCTCATTTTTCTCGTTGCCAGAGGATCATTTATAATGGCAATTTGGGACGCCTCTCGCTCAATTTTTGCTAGAGTTTGCTTACCTGTGGATCCAGTGTTTATTCAAGAAATGCAAAGTTGGAATAGTGTAATATTCTACAGAAATATTCTAACAAAGGGTTGGTTCTCTTTGAAATATTTCAGCAAAAGGATTGAGTTTCAAATCTAAATCGAGTTGTTTGAACAAAAGTTCTCTAATTTGCCCTGATTCAGTCCTCCGATCGCGTATTTGTTGTAATCTTGGGTCGTCAAACGTACGAAAACCACGAAAGTTGATAGAAAGAAGACAATGTTATTAAAATGGGAGATATTTCCTCGGTATAATGATCGCCCTTTGAGTAATCTTGCTTTAATCTGAAATGTCAAAGAACGTGATTAGATTTGTAATTAACTTTATAATTCTTAGCTAATGGAATGAATACCGCTAACCTTCCTCTCGAGATATTTTTAACATTCGAGGACTTTTACGTAATTTGAATAAAGGTGATAATGACATTAAGTACGGGCTTTGATAGTTTTAGTTTTCGAATTTTCTTTAGCTAAAGTGATTGAGGTGTTAAGACGAATTTATTGAACTTTACAAAATTGTTTGATAAATTTTTTAAAATCTTGTTTTTAAAAATGTTTTTGTTTTTAACATTATCTCGTTACCTTTAGTAATATTAGTTACAAATTAGTTTGACTATCTAGTACTAAAAATTAGATGTTATATACTTGCTTAGGTAATGACGAAGTTTTACTTCAAATCTACTTTTTATACATATATTTATGAACCGAGGAATCGCCAAAAGTGGCAGCGGTCGCAGAACAGACGGTCGATGGGGTTGAAAAGTTCTGGAGTGGCGACTGAATACCGGAAGACAGAGTGCTAGAAGGCGCCATACAAGATCAAGGCTAGAGTGAATAGGCTCCTAATAAACTAGTACGCCTCACCATCAACGATTGAATCACTACTTACCATCAGGTGGGATCGCAAACAAGCACATAGTTTAATTTTTTTTTAATTAAAAAAGGTGGACCGATGACCTGGTGAGAGTCGCGGGTATCCTTTTTTCGTTTTGGCGATACTTGGACTCTCCCAAGAATCGCCACAACGAACTTTACTGTCTGTGTGTTGGACTTAGGCCTCTGCCTAGGCCCAACAGTGAACATCTTTCGGCTGAAATGATTATGATGACGATAATTTATGAACCAGTGATAAACTCGTTAAGATAGAATAGTTACAAGTGTAGTTGTGGTTGCAGGGCGGTGCGGCGAGGGCAGTCCTTGCGAGCAGCTGTGCCGGGAGCTGCACGACGGCACCTATGAGTGCGGCTGCGGCCCTGGTTATGTGCTGCACGTCGACGGCTATGGCTGCTCAGGTGAGTGACATCTTCTACATTTTCTGATGCCCTAGTACTTACTTGATCTTCGGTAAGATATTTTTCTGTACGACGCAGCGACGGCTGCGGACCCAGATATGTGCTGTACGTTACTGAGATAATGCCTCCTTCATTGTTGGATACCCTGGTACTCGATTTATTAGAAGATGTACATAGCAGTCAAACGACGGCACCTTTGAATATGGCTGAGACTCTAAGCATGTACTACACGCAGTGTTGCCAACCCAAATTTTAGAAAATTTGTAGTGGCCAAAATTATTAGAATGGAAAATAAAAAAGTGGTAGATGCACTGCCCAAATTGTAAAATGAAATATTACAAAAAGAAACAGAAAAAGAAACGTTTTAAATTAAATTATTTATTATATATATAGTTTTGAATTTTCCTTTTGTTGTATTTTTACAAGTGACTCTAGTGACAGCGGCTAAACGCGATTATGTGAGCCAAACGTTAAAACGAGATTAGTTTTATTGGTGAATTCTGCCCTTCGTATCGTAAGTAAAATAGCATGAAATTGCTAAAAGGCTTAGGATGGTGGACAGGTAGATGTACCAAAAAGTTGATAGATGCAGTAACGCTAGCTGCATGTTATGGATTTCTTGTTACCCTGGTACCTTATCACGATTTATCAGGCCGAGCCATGTTCTATCGGCTACTACATTCTTCACATTCTCGGTTACACATTCTTCACTTTCTGATATCCTAGTCATTCGTATGAAACACTCAATAAAACACTGTCGAAATGTTGCTAGCATTTCATTTTGATCCGAATATTTTAACTCACAAAATTATTTCTCATATATTTGAACCATTCCTAAAATTACATTCCATCTGCCATTTCATGCTTGTTTATTGGTTACCACATATTTGCAAAATTTAACCAAACAGAACTAAAACTGTGTGGCACTATTTAAGTGCACATTTTCAATGTTTACTATACAAAATGAATACGAATGGCATGAATATTTCCATTTATGAAATGTTTGTTTAGTTTGTAAGTTTCTATTTTAAAACGCCTTGGACATCCTCTGTAAAGTTGTACAAGTGCTTCTAAATAAATAAACATTCACATTCAACGTTCTTATATGCATTCTCTGTCTTTGTTTGAGCTCCTTAGTAGTCCTGCCCTCCTAGCCAAGTTACAATCGTATCGTTCGCGCCGAACGCCTCGAGTAGGCCACGCCTCCGATTCCTTTGTTCTGACGTCATCTCAACGCTCAGTCACGTGGTCAGAACAAAGGAATCGGAGGCGTGGCCTTCTCGAGGCGTTCGGCGCGAACAAAACGATTGTAACTTGGCTAGGGGGCTGAGTTGAACTACACGAATACTGATCAATGCTTGCACTGACTTGACAAGTCCACTCAAATCTGTATGATTCTTTCTTCAAAAGACCATCTCAGACTCTAACCTGAATTGTTCTCATAGGATTTGACCATTACATCTTTTCTGTATGGACAATGGACTTTAAAAGACACGGACCTCCGAGTTGGTTTCGGCGTTTCTTCTCAGGGTAGTCAGCTAGGAAACACCGGTCTCATCTAGTTTAAACTGACGAAAAAATTGACGGGTAAAACTGTTTTTTTTTTAAATCTTTTTGCAAAATAAATGTCATGTATCTATACATCACAAATTTTTAATTATTACAAATACTTAAAGGGCTCATTAGCAAAAGGTCTTGTTATTATTTAAGTAAAGTTTCAATAAATATTATTCATAAACAGCTAAGTTATTAGAGTTTGTTTATAACCCAAAATGCTACTCAATTTATGGAAATATTATTTAATTTTGGCTTTTGATTATGAAACAAAAACAATGGAAAAACACTACGCGTAGTATTTTCTAGTAGCAATCGTTATGAATAATTGATTCAATTATGAATTTAGCAATTATGACAAATTTTCGTGGACATTTTTGGACATTTTTGGGATAAAATTAGTTGTGTATGTAAGGAGAACTGACTATCATCAACACACAGGCGAAACTACGGGTACTAAGAATATGAAATTTTGCACAAGTATTTTATTACGTAAGCGAGCACTACGAGATGATTTTCTAAAATATATCCCCTAAAGGGTTGAAACGGGGGTCCAAAGTTTGTATGGAGAAATCTAATTTCACGCGAACGAAGCCGCAGGCAGAAGCTAGTCATTCATAAATAGGTTTTAATACATTCCCAAGTAACGTCAGTTAAGTTTCTAGAAAAAGTCCAAACTCCCATGATGGAAACAAAGCTATTCAAAGTCTTCCAATCGATAGACTTTACGCGAGATATGAATTTATGATGAGCTGATATCCCCCATTAGAATATTAGGGATGCGGCTAAACATCAACATAAGCATTCTCCAGGTGTTATCCTCATAAGTAAACGCTCAATTTGCACTTCAACTATAATCTATAATAGTGATCAAAACCAAAGGTGAACGCATTCATTCACCATCTGAATGTGCTGCTGTAAGATTTCACAAACTCTTCCTATTTCTACACGCTATTGTCTACATTTCTTCTGATCTTTCCATTGGCAGGTCTGCTGGAAGAAATTTTTTTTGAAATAAGCAGTACCTTTGTACAAATTTTTATAATGTTGTGTCTTTTTCAGTATATATGTGTGTGTCCATAAATTATAAAATAAATAAACGATATTTCGTCCCTTAGCTAACAACACCGCATAAGACATTTTTACCAACTTTACAGGAAACCAAAAAAAATTGTGCGGTGTTGAGAGGCCAGCCGACTTGCACGCCGTCACTATTTTTCGAAATATGGGTTCTGATTGGCAAAAATCTATATCATGTGACCAATGGTTAGACGTGCAATGAGCAGCTCCATCTAGAGGCATTCAAATGTGAAAATCGCCAATTTTCGACTTGAGCGGTGTTGTAAGCTAGGGGATGATTTCGGTATTTTAATTTCATACACTCTCCACTATATTTTGGACGTTTCGCCCATCGTTTGGTATCGCTGACAGAATATCAATTTATGTAGGACCTCTTAGCAATCATGAAACGCAAAGACACATTTTGTAATTTCACTCGATACCGTTATCATCTCCAATTCCCTGTTACAAAGAAAAACAAACGAAATTTTTTACCTGACCCAGTAACAAACGGTGCGATCACATAAAATAAATTCGAGATACACAATGTCGATCGCAGCGATATCATAAAAGCGTATCGCTCGATTTGTAAAATAAATCGATTTCACTCGCGCCCGTCTCGATTGTCGGGGAGCGAATGATAGAATTCCTGCGTTTTAAGTACCGAGTGTACCGACTTGCGCTTTGAAGTGAATAAAGTCTCTTTCAATGTCTGAATACATATGTATCGTTCTGTAAGTCCAGTTGTACACGTTTAGCTATGTGCCATTATGCACAATCCTGTGTGAATGGACACCAAATGGACCCATTCATATAAAGAGGAGTACTTAAGTGCTTACAAAATGTTACAAAAGTTTTAAAGCACTATTCGTTCGATTGCTCATGTTGGACGGAGTTTAATATATGTAGTAAAGATACTATGAGTACGTGCTATCGAAGAGCAGGTACGCTCTTTTGTTTTAATTGTATTAACAACAATACTCCACAAACTATCTACTATTACCCGACTTTTCACTATGGGATATAAAATAATATATATTACATCTTGAGATATATTATTTTATCGCTAGTCATACATTTTGTACGAGACCGATCACACTATAATATATATTACATCCCAAACTATAAATATGTTTTCGATCGACTAAACGCTATTAAGAGGTCACTTGCAAATGTATATTTTACCTCAGGTCCCCGCACAACGCGCTTCCCCCCTGCCTCGCCCTCAGTTTGAATGGTGACACGTTCGTGTGCAGACATGTCAACTGATCACGTGTTTAGAATTTTTGTTTTTATGTTGACCATAAATGTTAACCATAGGTATTTAAAGTACGCAATCCTTACTTACGCATTAAATTACGGAATGTTTTATAGAAAGTGAAAATTCATTTATTTATTTATTTTATTGTAATCGGAAAACAAACAGTATTAACAACTGATAAAAAGAACAAATTATGCAACTATAAACCAATGGCTTGTTTTCGCATTTAAATCGCTACGAAGAGCATGGTTGATAAAAAAAAAAAGACGGGTTGCACTCCGGGAGTGCCGGCAGAAGTGAAAACTTGATTATTAACGTTGAGTATGTTTGATATTTTGGAATGGTTAGGGAATAATTTTGCACCAATTGCTTTATCAGTATAAAAGTACTATCATTTATGTGGTAGAATACAATATTCATTTATTGCGCTATCGTACACAAACATGACAATTTCGATATTACACACATAAGTTTAGACTGCGGATTGTTGTGATACCGCAAGTTTAATTCATTCATTTAAAAACTAAAGTCTTAACTTCTTGCAGATTCAAGTAAAAATGTCAATTTATTTCTGTAATCCCAGTGATTACAAAAATAAATGAAGTAAATAAATGAATAAAAAGACTTAAAACATAACTTGCGAAATGTGGGTGTACTATTCGGTGCATCCCTGCCTGAGCCTTCGAGGATTACAGGATGTTATGTTATCATTGAATCCTGCCTAAAGAATTTGTAATTAAAAGTGTGGAAGTAATCTGTCGCACATAAAAATGTGTGCGATACATCTTTTCACAGGCGCTTAGTAAGCACGTAAGCAGGAACGTCACATTCGATCTTACTACAGAATTAGCTGAGAATTTATCGGTTTCCTATACCAATAACACTCGTGCTTTTTAACTTACTTGTAAATACTTGTAATCAAATTATGATGGGGATGAACTGCTTGCGTCCGTAGGATTTACTTAGTTCTGACCACCCTACACGTGTCCCCTGGGTAGTGCTAAACGAGCAGTAAATGCGGTGGTAGGCCATAGCATCGGCTGCCGGCTTAAAGTTACCACCCACCAGACAAAGCCATGCCGCCAAGCGATCCGTCGTGTTCCGGCGTGATGTCTGGTGAAGCCGTATGGTGGAAGATGGGTCTGAGCAGTTGTGTTGTGACGTATACTGGGTCCGATGCGCCAGCTGTTGTTGTGTCGGACGTTTGATCGTGGAGGGTAGCGGGATCCGAAGCACGGTGCTCCGCTGGCCGACCGCAGGTAGTTGGGGGCCCAAGTAGTGTGCCAGCCACACACGAAAGGCTGCCCCGCCAACTGCGAAAAATCCCAGGGTGGCCCCATCGTGCCGGTTGGCGACCGGGCGTGAGGACCCGATGGCGATCCCTGGGGGGGTTCGGGCGTCCCCGCAGTCTCCAGATCAACCCTCCTTTGACGCAGCAACTCTGGTCGTGTTGTAGGGTTTAAAATCGCATCACCTCGCTCAACTGCCATCTTCCATCTCTCCTATTCACTCCAAAAAAAATTTAATAATGAAAGGTAAAAAGAAAGGCAAGTGTCTACAGCGGATGCACGTCCTCTCATTTCTAGTGCACCTCTCAAATATTAGAGGGTTGCACTCTAATCTCGATGCGGTCCACCACCATCTTGAGACTGAGAAGCCACACTTGCTTTTCTTGACGGAGACCCAAATTAGATGTCCGTCAGATACGGCGTACCTAAACTACCCGGGATACTCACTGGAGCATCATTTCCTGCAGCGTGCCGGGGTCTGTGTGTACGTCCGTAATGACATCTGCTGTCAGCGTCTCCGTCACCTTGAAGACCCAAATTTATCCACGCTATGGCTGTTGGTGGACACTGGTATGGACAAAATTGTTTATGCCTGTGTCTACTGATCGCACAGCGGTGATCAGAAGACAACTCGGTTGTTCGACCACCTCAGTGAGGCCGCCGATAAGGCTCTGCATCGGCACCCTGATGCGCAGCTCGTCGCTCTGGGGGACTTTAACGCCTGCCACCAAGACTGGCTTTTCCCATACCAGAAGACCGACCATGCTGGGAGAGAAGCGCGAAACTTTGCAGTGTCGATGGGCCTTTCCCAGCTGGTTAAGCAAGCGACTAGGGTGCCTGATGTAGTTGGTCATACTGCCAATTGTTTGGACCTTCTGCTGACCACAGATCCGGACAGATGTATTGTAACGGTTTCCTCACCACTGGGAACTTCAGATCACTGTCTGGTGAAGTCTGTTTCGTGCTTCTCCCCACCTGACTGCGACTCACGTGGTCAACGGAGAATATGGCGTTACAGGTCAGCAGATTGGGATGAGATGCGGCACTTTTTTGCGTCTTATCCTTGGCAGCAGGTCTGCTTCTCTTCTGAAAGTCCGTCGAGCTGTGCAGATGCTATATCCGATGTGATACGTCAAGCTATGGAGTTTTTCATCCCTTATAGAGACGTAACCATCGGAGGCTCAGCTCAACCATGGTTCAACGCCGACTGCGCTCAAGCTGAAGAGCGTAAGCATTCGGCGTTTCTCGCATGGGTTGACGCTCGTGATCGCAAAGCTCCGGATCTGAGCTCAAAGAAGAGAGCTTTCAACCATGCTGCCAAGTCCTACAAAAAGGCACTGAAGAAGGCTCGGTTCGACCGCATTACACATATTGGCGCAAAGCTCTCTGCACAGCCGTCCGGTAGCAGAGCATTCTGGTCCCTTGCCAAATCGGTCGAAACGAACTTCTGTAGGCCCACATTGCCTCCGCTGGTTAAACCTGATGGAACACTGGCTCATACAGCGAGAGAGAAAGCAGGTCTCTTTGCAGCTCTCTTCGCCCACAATTCTCGTCTTGACACTAGCAGTGCTACTCCACCAACTCCACCTCACTGCAACACCTCAATGCCAGATATTCGCATAAGGAACAGAGAAGTTTTGAGAGCACTGTGTCGTCTAGACGTGAATAAAGCAAGTGGACCAGATGGTATACCAGCAATAGTTCTCAAGGCATGTGCGCCCGAGTTGTCTCCTGTATTGACGCGCTTGTATCGCCTCTCATTTAGGACTGGTATAGTGCCCAAGTCCTGGAAGCTTGCCAACGTGCAACCCGTGCCCAAAAAGGGCAGTCGTGCCGATCCTGCCAACTATCGGCCGATTTCAATAACCTCCATACTCTGCAAGATTATGGAGCGTGTATTGAACTCGCGCCTCCTGGCATACCTGGAAGGTAACGATCTCCTCAGTGACCGACAATACGGGTTTCGCCAAAATCGGTCTACTGGGGACCTACTAGTGTATACCACTCACATGTGGGGCGAGGCCCTCGAGAAGAATGGAGAAGCGATTGCTGTCTCCTTGGACGTCTCGAAGGCCTTCGACAGGGTATGGTACGCTAGCCTTTTGAGTAAGCTTCCAGCGTACGGCATTTCCCCTGGCCTGATTAACTGGGTAAAAGACTTTCTGAGTGAACGGTCTCTCCGAGTTGTTGTCGATGGATGCTCATCAGAGCCCATGACGACTAATGCCGGAGTTCCTCAGGGGTCAGTTCTCTCTGCAACTCTTTTCCTGCTGCATATTAACGATCTGCTGATGCCCGGTATCTATGGGTATGCAGACGATAGCACAGTTGTAGAGAGGTACCTGCCAGGTCCTCGGGCCAGTAAGGAGCAAATTCGGTCCGAACGAGAGGCTATGGTAGAGCGTTCGAATGTCTCACTTCAGGCAGTCTCCAAGTGGGGCGAAACCAATCTGGTTAAATTCAACGCCGCCAAAACACAGGCGTGTCTGTTCACCGCTAAGAGGAGCCCGTTCACCTTGGCTCCCGTTTTTCAGAATGTATCCCTGGAGTGCACCGACCGCCTTCAACTCTTAGGAGTTGAAATTTCCTCAGATCTCAATTTCGGGCGGTTCATTGAGTCCAAAGCCAAGGTAGCTGCTAGAAAACTAGGCGTTCTTGCAAAGGTCCGACGGTACTTCACACCGGGACAGCTTCTAATGTTATACAAAGCACAGGTCCGATCGTGTGTGGAGTACTGCAGTCACATATGGGCTGGTGCTGCAAAATGCCATCTAGCAGCTTTGGACTCAGTGGAAAGGCGTGCGAAGAGGCTAATTGGGGATCCAGATTTGGTTAAGTCCAATCTACAAAGCCTCGAGCACAGGCGCAGAGTAGCCAGCCTATCGGTATTTTACAGGTTACATTTTGGAGAGTGTGCGCGGGAACTGCATGACTTGATTCCGCCATCTCCTTTCTACCATCGGACAAGCCGACGAACGGCGAGTATCCACCCTTACGTTGTTGAAACTTCAACGGTCCGGACTAAGCGTTTCGCTTCGTCGTTTATACCGCGTACATCGAAGGACTGGAACAATCTGCCTGCTGCGGTCTTTCCGTCTAACTATAATATAGGTGTCTTCAAGGCTAGAGTGAATAGGCTCTTAATAAACTAGTGCGCCTGACCATCAATGATTGCATCTCCACTTACCATCAGGTGGGATCGCAGTCAAGCACTGGTTTATATCAATTAAAAAAAAAAAAAAAATATTTTTAAAGCAGATTTAAATAAACTGAACTTTATTTTACCAAACAACAAACGCCTTAGTGAAAATGTTTAGCAATTTAATACTCGGAAGGTACTTATTGCGATTGAACGATTTCCTTTTTTATTTTATTATCATGATTGTGCTTGCATCTTAAAAGCCTTCACAAGTACTTTTAATAGCTACTAGATACTAAGAAAGCTGCAAACTCAAAGACAACACTGTCTTATTGATTTTAGAATCTCTTGTCATTATGCGTCAATCAATAAAATTGCAAGGAAATACGGAATTTTAGCTACACTAACATACCTACAGGTACGTAACGTTTGTAAATAGCACGTAAATTGCCTTCGTAGTTAGCACGGTGCGAATCCCCCAAAGACCACGGTTCTATCACAATCTTAAGGACGATGAAGATAGCCAGAGGACTAGGTTTCGCGGCGCTGCCCGGCGCGCGGCGGGTGGCAATTTATTTAATAGATTTGTCAGCTTTATCCCTAAAGCATTAGGTTCAAAGTTGATTGGAAACATTTAAAAATTTCTTTAAATGATTTTAAACCATAAAATGTTGAAGGTTAAGTTCAAAATCGAATGAGAAAATTTGACTGGTGGCCGTCTTACGCTTTTTCGATCAGGTCACGTGTCCTGACGCGAGTTTAAGATTTTATACCCATTACAGAAAAAGTGCTCAACGCCGCTAAAGAAGTTTTCACTTCAAAAAAAACAAAAAAAGAAGTTAATAACAATGATGATATGCACTTTTACAATATGACACAATCATGATATTACGTTTTACACGGCAAAATAAAACAGTTGTCGAACCAATGTTTGGTAAGTATTCGATTGAATACACGCGGCTTAGTAGTGAATAAGTCAAGTTCAGAAAAGTCAATCAAATTATTGTAGGGCTTTGCGCATATATTAAAGAACGAATTCTGTCTGTACTTTGTGTAGTAGCGGGGAACGTTAAGAAGAAGAAAGGGTATTCTAGCAGATCTAGTGGGGGCGCGTAAATTAACCTTAGAGAGAAGTTGAGAGGCGTCGATGTAAGAATATTATCATAATCAAACCATCCATCACCACCACCATCACCATCAGACAAACCGACGAACGGCGAGTATCCACCCTTACGTTGTTGAAACTTCAACGGTCCGGGCTAAGCGTTTCGCTTCGTCGTTTATACCGCGTACATCGAAGGACTGGAACAATTTGCCTGCTGCGGTCTTCCCGTCCAACTATAATATAGGTGTCTTCAAGGCTAGAGTGAATAGGCTCTTAATAAACTAGTGCGCCTGGCCATCAATGATTGCATCTCCGCTTACCATCAGGTGGGATCGCAGTCAAGCACTGGTTTATATCAATTAAAAAAAAAATCTTCTCTTAGTCTAATATGATTCGACATCCAGAATAGTAGTTTATTATATTTTTTTCTTAATAATGATACTTGTAAATCTGAACTATAGCAGGGATCAAGCAAAACAATCTTCATATTATCCATTTCAGAATTCAACTGTTTCGGTAAAGAACTTGATGACACTGTGGTGACCGAACCTGAACTGTTCCAAAATATATTTTACAGTGTGAATAGCAATCGTGGAAATTTTTATTTATTGCTCAAGTTGTAATATATAAGGTGTTAAAAAATTAACTTTAAGATTTTCGAGGGGTCATTGTACTCCTCATTATGAACAACTTTTACTATGGGACCAAAGCTGAAATAGCGAAAAAAAAATCAGCTGCTCCATACATTTTGACGAGTTATGCGAATATAAACGTAGGGAACAGCTGATTTTTTTTTCGCTATTTCAGGTTTGGTCCCATAGTAAAAGTTGTTCACAATGAGGAGTACAATGTCCCCACGAAAATGTTAAAGTTAGTTTTTTAACACCTTATATATTACATCTTGAGCAATAAATAAAAATTTCCACGAATGCTATTCACACTGTAAAATCCATACATTTTGACGAGTTATGCGAATAATATAAACGTAGGGAACAGCTGATTTCTTTTCACGATTTCAGGTTTGGTCCCATAGTAAAAGTTGTTCACAATGAGGAGTACAATATCCCCTCGAAATTCTTAAAGTTATTTTTTTAACACCTTATATATTACATCTTACAGTTAAAAGTAGGCTTAATGCATACTCTTAAGTTTTTAAATGTCTAAAATAACGATTATAAATGATCAAATATTTAAGTAATATAATACAGAGTGTCTTACTTAGTTAAATTGTTTAGAAATTATTTTTTATAAAATGTCTCTTGGGTGTCTGTCGTATCTGATAATGGATGTAAACTACTTTAATGAATTTGTTACTGATTATTGGGGCATTGGACCATTAACCGTTTTCCTTAGCTAGCATTTCGCACGGTTGATCATAAAGAGATCTAAGTCAAAAACTAGTAGTTGAAAATTGAATCTTAAATCACATAATTTATGGTTCACTTTTCTAACATCCTGTTTTGACTTAGGTCTTTTTATGATAAAGCGTGAGATTTGTTGCAATGCTTCAGGCAAAAGGACATTCCCGTTATCAGCAATTATGTATTTAGCTTAAACATCCTTTGTGTGTTAATTTATAAATTTACCAGTGGTTTGGAAAAAAGTATTCTATATCCTATTTCCTGGACATGATCTACCCGAGTACCAAGTTTCAACCAAATACTTTCAGCCAATACGACATGAAGAAATAACAAACCGACAGACATAGTTACATGCGTATTTGTTTCTACCAAATATTTATTTTATAAGGGCTTACCAGAAAGCAGTTCGTTTGATAATATTCAAAGAGTAACGAGGCCGGGATCTACATACAATTAACGAGGTATCGTATTTTGAGGAGACTTTCGACGTCAATCGATCGCAGTCTAGTAACAGATTTACACAACGTACTTACTAACTTAATAAATGATTGCGTCTCCGCTTACCATCAGGTGGGATCGCAGTCAAGCACTGGTTTATAACAATTAAAAAAAAAAAAAAAAAAAATGAACTAACTGTTAACACCTATATACAGGGTGTCTTTGACATCGACGCACAAACGAGTACCATGGATCTAGTACATGATTCTGGACTCCCCAGTATTGGATTTTTTTGTCGGTAATTCTTAATTTAAAAAAAAAACCTTTACGATTTTTAATTTATACTGCATAAAATCGTCATTTTAACATTTTTTTTGTGAAAAAAATTGAATTAATTACTTTTAAAATTAAAAATGTCATCGGGTTTTATTAGAATAACGATTTTATCTACCCATGATCATTTTTTAATTATTTCTTTTTATTTTTTTTGCTAAAAATATCATCGGGGTTTAAATAAAAAAAATGCAGATTTTTTAAAATTAGGAACTAGCCGACAAAAAAAATCCACCACTGGGGGGTCCAGAATCATGTACTGGACCCGTGGAGTTCGCTTGTGGGTCGATGTAAAACACACCGTGTATACTTTGAATCCCGTTTTAGTATTGAGTAAAGTCTAACAGTATATCTAATATTCACCTTGTTTCCACAGAAATAAACGCAACCAGAGCGACTGATATCTCCGACGCAGAAGAAGACGTACTATATCAGAAAGACGTGTCCTTCTCAGCAGAACTAGAAATAGCACCGTCCAATAGAATTAGTAAACCTACTGTAAGCTTAAAACATATCGACGACGCCAGAACGCAAAGACTTACAACAACGCTGCCAATAGTTCATAACACAAAAATCACACCAAATTATACATATACAGGAGAGAAATTCAAACAAGTGGATGGTTTAAAAAGTCTTATAGAAGACGGAGTTAGTGAAACTGATTTGAACATCATTGCTGATGAGACGAAAGAGAATTTGTTGGAAGCGAGCGAAGCGAAGGTGACGACGCAAGGACCTAGTTTAGAACAAAAAGTAAGTATAATAATAATAATAATAATAATTTATTTCCAAAACTTCAAAATACATTACATCAATGTGGTTTCAACCCCTGAACTAGGACAACCTGTATGACAGGGGTTGAGGTATCTCCGATTACAATGATCCGATATGTGTAGACTGTGCGTCAAAAGAAATAAAGTGAACCTACAGTCTAAATCAGTTTCAAAGGTCTAGTCTAAATGTCGTAGGGGCTATCGATTTTAACAGACGATTCGCTCCTTTATTGTTCAAAGAAAATCTCGACCTTGTTGCTTCTTGTTACTAGTATTTCACTGAGAAGAAATTGCTTTGTTAAGTTTTCAATCGAAGCTTTAGCATCAGTTTTAGTTTGAACCTCTGTTTCTTAGAACTTCATATTTCAATTAGTATTTTAATTTTAACCTTTCGAATACCGTAATTAAAGACACAATAGTAAGATAATGAGAGAGTTCGCTTGAATTTCAATGAATTAAGGCGAAAATAGGCAAGTGTCCGATTTTAATTTCACTATTATAGATACCGGCACGGATCTTGAGCGCTGACTTCTACAGTTTTACTTGCACAGAAGCACGAAGAAGCTAAATATCGGGTTTCTTTAGTGGTATGAAAAGAGATGCGGGGGCGGGGAGTACAATCCTTACAGGGATTCGCTCGCCGGTATTGTACGATGCGCAAAGCGATCCCCGCTCTTTTGCCGAGCGCTCAAGATTTGTGCCGCTATCTGTAATAGGTGGACATATTTTATAGCACTTCTTTGCATTATCGTTGTTAGCGATAACAACATTTATTATTATTATATTACATAAAAATTATTACACACTTATACGAATGAGTTAATCAGTGTTTGGTATCAATCACAACCGTCAGCTCGAAGACACTAGTTTCGTTCGAGCCGAATATTCGGCCCATTTTTGGCTTAAACCGAAACTCCAACAGAAACCAGTTTTTTTGGCCGAATCAGGCCAAAATCAAGCTTTAGGTCGGACTCAACCACCGGAGACAACCAATCCACATGATAGAGATTTTTAAAAGCAATAAATGATGCAGCGCTGTTTTTCTGCTAGGGCTCGCTTTGACGCAACAGACTCTCTCACTAAACCTTGGTCTTGATATAAGGCAAATCTACCATCATGTTCTTCCAGATATCCTTTATAATTACTTACTGTTCTTTCTACCAGGTACCAGGGGCGACGGCATCACCTCCATGGACGGCAGCAGTCGAAGCTTGCGACTGCGACAGCTGTAGCAGTGAACGGTGTCCATGCGCTGGAAACCCTAATACTTGCAAACCAGGTAACTTATTATGATTCAAGGTTTTACAGCAAAACGTTTAGTGAAGTAGTGCGGTGAGAGGTTTAAAGTTAATACTCCCGGCCACCGTAGGCGCGGGCTTGCGGACGGTGAGAAATGGGTAGCTCGCCTTAAGACTGTCCGGTAACCGTCCGGATTGAGCCCAAGTCGTTGACGGCGCGTATTGTTCCACGCGCGTTTCGAGGAGGTGTCAGCAACCGTTAGGGCCCAGCAGGGTCGAAGCCTACTGGGGACATGGGTTGTACTTATCATAACTCAAGGTTTTACAACAAAACGTTTAGTTAAGTAGGGCGGTGAGAGGTTTGAAGTTAATACTCCTGACCACCGTAGGCGCGGGTTTGCGGACGATGAGCAATGGGTAGCTCGCCGTCCGACTGTCCGGTAACCGTCCGGATCGAGCCCAACTCGTTGAGGCCACGCCTCCAATTCCTTTGTTCTGACCACGTGACTGAGCGTTGAGATGACGTCAGAACCAAGGAATCGGAGGCGTGGCTTACTCGAGGCGTTCGAAGCAAACGAAACGATCGTAACTTGGCTAGGAGAGCAGGTGAGATAGCGGTCAAGCGCGAACCTATCAAGAAAAAAAAGACATAGTAACCAAGCTAAAAATATAAATAAATAAAAAGATATTTTAAAAAGTAAACAGCAATCCATTTAATGCTATTTGGACTAACACAGTCTACCTATACTTAGATTTATTTTGAATATATTTCTAAGTTTTGCTCGTAATTTTCACAACCACGAATGTTGTGTTGGAGAAGCGTCCGCCAGGTATGCTTAGGGTGGCGATCAGAAATTCCGGATCAAGGCAAATATTTAAATGGCACACCGGTATTTGAAGTTCAAATACTTTTGCACAGGTAAAAAAAAAACCGAGGGATTTTGCCCCGAGGGCCACGGGGTGAGAAATCATTTTATTAGGGATCTGTATCCAAAGGGTAAAACAGGACTGTAGTAATAACTAAGACTCCATTGTCCGTCCGTCCGTCTGACTGTCTGTCCGTCTATCACCAGGCTGTGTCTCATGAACCGTGATAGCTAATATTAATATTATTTGTGTTTTTTTTTGCAACTTTTTAACTTAAGTGGCAGTGGGCACGGCACATTGCTCGCAGTACAGATGGTCGATGGGGACGAAAGGTTCTGGAATGGCGACCACGTACCGGGAGACGCAGCTTTGGAAGGCCTCCCACAAGGTGGACCGATGACCTGATGAGGGTCGCGGGAATCCGATCGATGCGAGACGCACAGGACCGGTCATTGTGGCGGCATTTGGGAGAGGCCTATGTCCAACAGTGGACGTCTTTCGGCTGAAATGATGATGAATGATGATGTTTTTTTTTTGTGCACTGACCGCCCTAATCTATCTCCTTTCGTTCAGTCCATCCTAAGGTTGTCTGTAAGAGATTGCCCTGTGCTATAAGACAGCCCTTTGTACACTTTGTTTTTGTATGTATTTATCCTGTCCACATTGTGATGTGTACAATAAAGTAATAAATAAATAAATAAATAGCAAGACAGTTGAAATTTTGACAGATGATGTATTTCTGTGGTCGCTATAACAACAAATACTAAAAACAGAATAAAATAAATATTTAAGTGGGGCTCCCATAAAACAAACGTAATTTTTTTGCCGTTTTAAGCTACGGACGGTACGGAACCCTTCGTGAGCGAGTCCGACTCGCACTTGGCCGGTTTTTTTTAAATGCTTCCTTGTACAATTATTTACTTAACAATCAAGTTAGACTGATTTGGGAACAGTATCCCCAATACCCTTCAAAATTCGAAGCGAAACTCAATGGTAGCAATTAACCAGGCCACAAAAGATAATGCTTGCCAAAGAGTTTGAATATTGGCCAATGAGTTGGGCCTCCATTTTGAATTATTGCTTTTTGAAGTGCTTACAAACTGTTAATAAGACAGAGTTTAATCGACTGGTTTTGGTGTTGAATTGTTGTTAACATTCCAATTATTTGAGCAATACAGAATATTACTAAATATGAGTTATGGAACTTGGACAATGGACTAAAATAGATTATCATTCAAAACCAACGGCGAGCAATGGGTGGCTCGCCGTCCGACCGTCCGGTAACCATCCGGACCGAGCCCAAGTCGTCGACGGCGCGTACTGTTCCACGCGCGCCTCAAGGAGATGTCAGCAAATCGTAGGGGTCCAGCAGGGTCGAAGCCTACTGGGGCCACGGGTAGTGTGAAAGCGAAACCCGGGGCCCTGGGACGAAGGCAACGAAGGAACAGGAATGGGTTTTTAGTCAGTAAAAGTCTGACACTATCTCGCGCTCCACCCAAGAGCGGGATTTGTCATAAGATGATTTTCCCACCCAATAATAAAAAATAAAAACAAATTTCGCGAGCTAATTCGTAAGAAGTTGGCAGTAGTATCATCACAGCGTTAATGTTTTCCGATTTGAACCAATTGTTTGACTTTATTAATATAGATATATATGTAGATAGTTTATTAATTTGTGTATGTATTGTATAATTGTATGATATTTATGGTTTATTATTATATCTATTCTTGTACCTATTCGCCTTTTTTCTCCCTTTTATTGCACCTACTACTATTTATCTCTGCATCACCCTAAGGTTGACTGGTAGAAAATGCTTAAGGCATTAAGTCCGCCGCTCTACGTTTGTGCATAAAGCATTTCATAAATAAATAATTACGCTTTAATTTAAATTGGTAGGTATATCTACTATTCCAGTTGACAAATAAACTTTCTTAATTTCTGTAGACCCCTTTTTTTGGGTGAGAAATCATCAAAGAACTTCTTTCGCTCTCAGAAGGAGCAGATCGAGTTCAGATGGAGCGAGAGGGAGTGTCAGACTTTTATTGACTAAATCCTATCTCTGTCCCATAAATATCGCGTGAATTTAAATGATAGTCACCATTTTATAAGGAATCTATTTCAGTCATCATCCTTTTTTTTGAGTTCGAAGGAACACTAAAGATTTCCGCACAAATGATAAATAAATTTTGATGCTGACACGCCCCACTGAATCAATCTAGTTCAAATAAAAGTATACTTCATGCAGCTATGAACTACAATAGCTTCAGAAATACAAACGTATCTTGTATGTATGTATGCATGATAATGACTAAAATCATCCCATATTATATGGAATGATTTTAGTCTGGATTATTTTAGGGGGTCCCGACTGTTGCAGTTTTGTTTTAATTAAATTGGTTTCTACACTACTGAACTTGTTTTTTCTTCTTTTTTCTTTATTAAAAGGTAATTTGTAGCAGTCGGGTTTTTTTTACGATCTATCTTATAGATTTGGTTTTTTTATAGCTTAACTTTACGGATCCTAAAATATACATTGCTTATAGTCAACCTTTAATGTTTCTGAATAAAAATTATTTCCACATTACTACACCTTTCATAAGAGTCATGTATCAGAAAAAGGTGTTAATTGAGACCCTTTTAGGGAACATAATGGTGTAGAAAGATAACTCGGTACCCTACTGAAATAACTTTAATATCTTGTGTATGTGAATCGCGAGAATATTGTCGATTCAACCTTTAAATGTGTGTTCGTTAAACGAGGTTCGTGGAACAAAATAATAACATAACGTAGGTAGGTGTTTCTTTAACATTATGAAACAGGTTCGATAGCATTAATAATAACCTAATGGTTGTGAAATAATTGGTGATAATAATAAAGTTATAATTGTTTGCAAGGTTTTATTTGGCGCCCAACTTGGAGTCCCAAGTTGGGCGCCAAAATTATTGTGAAGAGATTTAACAAAAAAATAAAAAGATTCTGAGAAAAGAAGACAGAACGGAATACCACACTGCGTTTCACAGTAGAAGTAAGCAATAAGGCTGCCAGGCTCAAATAGGATTATGCGGGTCATATCCACCGTATGGACGACGACCTCTGGGCAAAAGTCTCTCCACAATGGGTGACTGAAAATGGACGGCGCCTCTGCAGTGAAAGAGGAGGTGAGATCCTCTGGACGCGTCATACATGTACGTGTGTAGTACATGGATGGCCTTAGGTAAGTCTTTGCCCAGCAGTGGGACAGCATTGATAAAAATATATTTAGATCATCTGGCATTACAGCAAAAATAGGCAGTCAAATAAGGTTCAAACCCACACCCAACTGGTACTTATTTTCAGATTTTTTAAATTAATTATATTATGTATAAGTATTTCTGTCTTGTTTACAAGTACTCAGGTCCTATTTCTGTTTGCGAGGTTTAAAGTAAGGCTTCTATTTCCGGGTGGTTGTAACCACGAAGGCTAACCTGTCTGTACTGGGGCGCCCTAAAATTAATTCACTTCCTTCCCTACTCTCGTCTTTTACACACATTACGCTGCGAATTTAGTATTGTATAGAATACCTAGGCATAGTATAAAATACATATTAATTCATACATTACCTACCAGTTTCTGGTATTCCATACATTGCCTAGGTATTGTATAGAGAAACGGAATAGACAGATTGCCGGTAATATATACACAAACACTGGCTGTTACGCTTCGTCAAATAAATAAAAGAAAAGTACCGCTAAAACATTTTACGGCGAAATATTGACCTACCTTTTCCATACACGTCATTTGGTCCAAATGGATGGCGCAAAAATCCCAAAAATATTACTCGAAAAGATTTGAGGTAACAACTTCGATTTCTAGCGGCAATAAGAATTCGAGGTCTGGTTACTGTCAATTACAAGATGAAGAGAAATTGATTTAGCAGCCGAACGATTCACCATACCGGTGGAGAAACAGAAGGTTGGATCTAATCAAAGGACTATATTTCACCGCAACCAGTGGTGTAAATCTACAGAAGACGTCCACTGAATTAAAGGCTAATATTAGGCATGCACGTTCGTCGCGCGTGCGAGTAGGCGAGGCGCCGTGTGCGCGCCGCGAGCGCGCTGCGTGAGCGTCGCGTTTTTTTGCCCTGCGGCTTGTGTAGAGAGTGCATCGGCGCGCTCGTGGCGCTCACGTCCCGTTTTTATCCTTTCGCCCGCTATATCCACCGCCCGCTACTGTTTGTTGTGACTGACTTGACTGAAGGGGGTTAAACGCCCAGGCGAGCGCCGCATGCGCGCCGCGTGCTAGCTGCACACACGTCACCTGGCGGCAATACGCGACGCTTGCGCAGCACGCTCGCGTCGCCGAGCTCGAGGAATGCGCACACCTAATGTGGCGGACGCCAAAATAAATTTCCTTTGAAAAACTCTAAAAAAATTCAAAATATGTTTGATATGGGATTTGGTAATCCTGGAAGAACGCTGGTCTGATGCTGCGTAAGCGAGCGCACGTGACCCACTATAAAACTTTAAATGTTTCTTCGCGGTATTAGAGTTCTCCGCGTGATTAGAACATACATCTACAACAGCCCGAAATTATAAAGTCATCTTCCTGTCCTTATCCCGTTTTATTTGGGGTCGGCGCAACACGTTTTTTTCTTTCAGTCACCCGTCACGCTATCACTAACTCCCTTGGTGTGACGAGAATGGATAAAGTGAGAAATTAATATATTAGGGGAAGTTTGAAAGTGGCGCCAGTGACTGAAAAGTTGAAAGGGAATCGTTTGTCTTGGTATGGTCATGTGAAGAGGAGGGATGAAACGCATGTTACTAAAAGAGTTATGAGTTTACATGTGGATGGATGGAGAGGAAGAGGGAGACCAAAGAAAAGATGGATGGACTGTGTGAAGAGTGATATGAAAGAAAAGGAAGTTAGTGATAGCATGACAAGTAACAGGGCAGAGTGAAAGAAAAAAACGTGTCGCGCCGACCCCAAATAATACGGGATAAGGGCAGGAAGATGATGATGATGATGATGATAGGGGAGATGCAAATGAAAGGCTTCTGGTTGAATTATACTATTATTATATTGAATGAAGCACTTTCTAATACATTTTATATATTAAATTACGTCTCGACTTTTTTATTGACATCCCCTATCTATCTATTTTTCATCTATCAAACCTAAACTTTTTAAAACATAATCCTTAAAATGCCAGTTTGCAAGTTAGTAGTATTAGTGTGGCCTCCATGGTCACCACAATACTATATCATAATTTTCCGAGATCACCTCTTGAGCGGAAATTTTAACAGTAATTGGGAAGCCTTTAGTTGTAATTTTTTCATAATTTTCATATTGAGTGGTACTTCTAAACAAAACTGCAAAGTGCCCCCATCAAGTGGGTTATATAACGGGCACCGGAAGGCACACGCCGCCATTACCAGCGACCACTTCCGCAACACGCCCCAACTTCCCAACTCCACCCCGACAGTTGTTATTGAGTTGCCTCCTCGCACTTCGTGATCCGATTATGTCGAATTCACTCTAAAATTAAACGTGTTTACCTGCATCCGGATGAAACTTGATGCTTTTGAGGGTAAAATGGAAAGTGATGACACACTTTGTAATGGTAATGGTTTGGAAGAGGTATAAGGGGCTCATTGGATTATGGCAAATAGAGTACTAAACAGCCACAGGGAAGACAAAACCACTCTGAATAAATTATGATTTGAACTCATACTCGTTAAATAGAGCAGTGGTGGCCGAGTGGTAACGGCCCCGACTTACGACTTGTAGGTCGCGGGTTCAAACCCAGCCAGGCGCATTACTTTGTGTAATTTATTTCATCACCACTGCTCTCAAAACGGTGAAGGAGAACATCGTGAGGAAACCGGCATGTCCTAGAACCAAAAATTCAATGACATGTGACATCCACCAACCCGCACTGGGCCCGCGTGGTGGATTACGGCCCATTCCCTCTCCTGGAGAGGAGGCCTGAGTCCCAGCAGCGGGAATATTGTAAGGCCGACTATGCTATACTCGTTAATTAATTGAGTTACCTTTTTTAAGCAATTTTCAACCCGGTTATTAAAATACATAATTACGGTTCGGGCTAAGCGTTTCGCCTCGTCGTTTATACTATGTACGTGGGTACGAAGGTCTGGAACAATTTGCCTGCTGCGGTCTTCCCGTCCAATTATAATTTAGGTGTCTTTAAGGCTCATAATAAACTAGCGCGGCTTACCATCAACGATTGCATCACTGCTTACCATCAGGTGGGATCGCAGTCAATTAGTAGTTTATATCAATTTTAAAAAATAACTGGCACAGAAAAGATTTTGTCCACTCTGAATAAATTGTGATTTGAACTCATACTCGTTAATTAATTGAGTAATCTATTTCCAGCAATTTCGAGCCCAGTTATTAAAATAGAAGGAATCGGGGCGATTCCCGGTACTGTAGGACGCGGATTAGCGGACGGCGAGCTATGTGCAGCTCGACGTCCGATTATGACCTTTTGTTTTGTTCTACGCTCACCTCAATAAGCAGCATAAGTGACGTAGCCCTTTCATTACTTATGCTGGATTGTTCGAAAGTGTTTCCGCGGCGTTGGAACGTAAAGGGCAAAAAAGGGCACAAGAATAGGTTATAGTTAGTACGAGTCTGACTCTCCCTGTCTATGCACATAGAGTGGGAAAAGAAACAAAGGAATCGGGGCCTAAATAAATTCACTAAAGTATACTCACTCTCACTAACACAATATGTATCTACCTACCTACATAATACAAATAATTATAACTAGCTTTTGCCCGCGACTTCGTCCGCGTAGAAGTCGAAAATGGAATTATTAGGTTTTTTGAGATACGAAAATATGAAATATTATTTGTTATCTTAATCGTGTGTGATAGTCCATTGAATTGTATGGCGAGCGATATTGTATCTGAAGATAAAATATTATAGTATCTTAGCCGTGTGCAGCGCCCCTTAGTGAACTCCACTGCAGGTGATGTAACCTACGACAAACTTATTATTTGTGGTTGGTACAGTAATCAGGTCTAGGGATCGAACTGCAAAATTAAGTTTATTTTTTATTGTATATACTTTTCCGGGCTAAACAGTACCCAATGTGGTACCCAGGATATTAAAGAATAATTATATCAAGTTTCATCGTAATCGAAACGGTAGTTTTTGCGTGATGCCTGAATAAACAGACAGACATAATTTTTCTAAATCACATTTTTGGGTTCGGTGTCGGTCTTGTAACACACCATTTATTTTTTTGATATTTTCAATGTACAGAATTTTCACTTCTACAGATTTATTATAAGTATAGATTAAAATAATTTATTGACGGAAATAACCGAAAATAACTCATCGTAAATATCACTCAAATCGATTAAAAGTAGATTCAAGAATAAAATTCACGTAGTATTTGTAAAACTTTCCTGAAAATACAAATTCTGTCACCGAGCGCCTCGCATCGGCATTGCGTGAACTGAGTCACCCCGATTTTTCGATTAGCGACCCCCGTGGGGTGCCGGTGTGTCCCCTCCCTTAATCGACATCACTTGAAGAATGCTGGGCGCTTGAATTATATTAAGCAATATCGAGGGTGCTTGATCTACGGCCTCTGGACTCACTCCTAGACGATCTAAGGGGTGAGAATGTAGAAGAAAATAGCTACATTATCCACCGCCATCGCCACTATGTCTGAATAACACTCCTGATTTTCCACTGATAGAATTTTGTAGCGAATATCCCAATTTGATTCTTTTTTGGCAGCACGAACATAGAGACTTTTTATTTCTCGCTTCGGTTGAAAATTGTGTTGCATATCGATATTTGTTCAGTGAGAGCTTTTTGGACACAAAATTAGAAAGAAAGAAAGAAAGAAAAAACGTTTATTTGAGACTCATACAATCGTATAAACTAAAGATACACAAGAAAAAAAAAAGAGGTATAATCAGTGCGAGACCAAAAAGATACCTAACTCAGCATATAAATAAATAATAATATAATAATAATAATATTCCACAACTATCACACAACGCCGTCTAGTCCCAAGCTAAGCAGAGCTTGTGTTATGAGTACTAGACAACTGATAAACATTTTTAAATATTTCTAAATACATACATATTATAGATAAATTACACCCAGACACAGAACAAATGATTGTGCTAACCACACAGACATTTGTCCTGGGTGGGAATCGAACCCACGACCTCCGGCATAGCAGCCAGGGCCACTAGCCACTAGACCAACAGGCCAGTCTTTGATTCCAAAGAAGACCAAAATTTATTCTCTAGTATTATTGCTGCAATTACTCTAGGCGTTAGAAATATAACATAATGTAAGAGGGGGGGGGGGGATATATATTTAAGGTTGATTGGTCATCAAAGTCTTGAGCATCGACGTCAAGTTGCTAGCCTGTCGGTTTTCTATCTTTTACGTTTTGAGGAGTGTACACTGGAATTTCACAATTTGATTCCGCCAAAACCGTTCCATATTCGGACCATTAGACGTACCAGTATTGCGCCATCGGTACATGTTTTGTCATTGTTGTCATTGTCATTTTAAAATAGTAATGGTAAGTCCCCTAATACTCGGAATATCGTTGAAATGGTTTTCTATTTGTGTCAGGGTTTTTTTATTGGGTGGGAATCAAAACTCACTACCGTTCCTTCTTTGCCTTCATCCCGGGGCCCGGGCTTCGCTTTCACACTACCCGTGGCCCCAGTAGGCTTCGACCCTGCTGAGCTCCTACAATTTGCTGACATCTCCCTGAGGCGCGCGTGGAACAGTACGCGACCGGACGGTTACCGGACGGTCGGACAGCGAACAACCTATTACTCGCCGTCCGCAAGCCCGCGCCTATGGTGGCCGGAAATCGAGATCGGAACCCCGGCGGCGGTTAGGGCGTGATGACCGTTGCCTCACGCGATCGGCCGCTTTCTTTGCTAGCATTACTGCTTCGCAGAAGGAGGGGTAAAATAATCCCTGGGGAGGGGGGGATTTGTGTTATAAATGGGAGATAGAAACTATCGTCCAACCCACTTTACACCTACATCGTCACTAGTTCTGAGTTCATAATCCTTCAACTTATTAAAAAAGTACGAAATATTTTACTCCACCATCGCATTCGTGAAATTGCATTCCTATACAAAAATTAATTGACTGAATAAACAATTCAATTATTTTATCTATCAAATTCACAGCATATTCTTTTGTATACCAAATCCTTTAAATAAATATTTGTACAACCGCCAGAGCTATTTTTCATGCGATCTCACAATACTGTTCACAAAAAGTTCGCTTCGAGAACCTTAACTTGTTTCTTCAATCTTGAGAATAAACAGTTTTGAATTTCTAACTTTAATCTTGCCATGATCCATGCGTCCTGCACATCGGTACAGGGCGCGTGGATCATCACTCAGCTTGACTTCACACGAAGCAAAGCTAACACAATATTGAAATAAAGAAGAAAGAAATTTGGCATCTGTAGGCTAAATAAATGTATTTTATTTCTTTGTACACACAATGAAGAAACAATTTATATAGAAAATTGAATAAAAAAATAAAAATAACAACTTTGTGTGTGTCTCACGGCTGTGCCAAATATTCAAATATTCAAGTATAGAATCTAATTAACATTTGACCTGCCTCTTGAGATCAGCCTCATTTTATTATAAGCGGCGTAGGTACAGGCTATAAGCCATGACAAACGACGCCAGATTGCTTTTATTGTGAAGCTGGCGTGTCTTTGTCATAATTAAGAGGTTTCATCTCGTTGGAGCCGGTTGTCGGTGAAATTACTCAATTTCCTACCCTCACAGATGTGGGTACATTTGTTTACGGTGTTTCCTTAAGCGTTCGTGTAATATTGCTTTGTAACCAATGTTTGTTCTTCTCTTCCGACGTTTGAACTTTATTCAGAGGGTGAGTTACACGATCTCGATGTATTTATTTATTTATTTATTTATTTATATATACTTTATTGCATACCAAGTTACAAATTTAAGAGATTGAATTGTAATACAATAAAAAACATACAATTGGCGGCCTTATCGCACTCGGCGATTTCTTCCAGGCAACCCAGAATGGATAGAGATTGCCTGGACACAAAATGGGGTTGCACTTGGTGCAAATATAAAACTAAACAAAAACTTAATACTAAAATAGATACACATATACATACATACAAAATATAAATATATAATCAAGAGAAATAAGTGATGAAACGAAGACATGATCACAGTGACAAGTAATGATCCTTCACAAGCCTCTTAAATACAGGCAGTGTTTGCGCACGCTTTATTGCCACAGGCAATGCATTCCATAGACGAGCGGCCTGGACAGTAAAAGACTTATCCAGGAAAGTAGTCGTATGGATTGGCATTTTAAGTTTCAAGTTATCTGATGACCTAAGAACTTTCATGTGTGAGTCGCAAAGAAATTGGAACCGATCTTTGAGGTAACGAGGGGTAGAAGGGGAAAAGAGCACATTATACAAGAGGGAAAGAATATGAGCATTACGGCGAAGGCGAATCGGCAACCACTTGAGTTTAACACGAAATTCAGTAACATGGTCATATTTACGCAAACCGAATATGAACCTTACACAAAAATTTTGAAGTCGCTCAAGTTTATCCAGTTGTACTTCAGAGAGGTCAAGATAGCTGGCATCAGCATAATCAAGGATAGGTAGAAGAAGAGATTGTGCAAGCGCAATCTTGGTGGCAGTCGGCAGAAAATTGCGTAGTCTTCTCAATGATCCAGCAGATGCAAATAACTTGCGGCTAACTTCTTGTAGTTGGGCAGTCCAAGAGAAATTCTTGTCGATGAATATCCCCAAGTTCTTAACTTTCTCGCTAAAGGGAATTACTGAACTGTCAAAACAAATTTGGGGAAGAGTAGTCCAGTCGATCTTCGAGACCATCCTAGAACTGCCCACCACTATAACCTGCGTCTTTACGGGGTTCACCATAAGTCCGTACCTCTTGCTCCAGTCGCATATACGAGCCAGATCAAGGTTAATGGTCAAGATAGCCTCAGACAGTTTTCCAAGAGGTGCCCGTGAGTATATTTGAAGGTCATCTGCATAAAGGTGGTAGGAAGAAATCAATTCATTGGAGATTGAGTTAATAAAAACTGCGAAAAGTAATGGTGATAAAACGCCACCCTGTGGAACTCCGGCAGAAGTACTACACCAAGAAGACATGGTCTCTCCGATGCAAATACGTTGCCGTCGACCGAACAGGTAACTATGAAACCAATCAATCACTGGTGGAGATATATTAAGAGAGCATAAAATACCAAGTAAAACATCAAAATCAACCGTATTAAAAGCATTACTAAAATCTAGCAATGCCAAGACCGTCAGATTACTGCTTTCCATGGCTGACCTTATATCGTCCGTAATATTGAGCAGCGCTGTAGTGGTGCTATGACCAGAACGGAAGCCGGACTGAAAGGGGTTGAGGAGATTATTTTTGGAAAGGAAAGTACTTAATTGGTTGTGGATTAAACGTTCTAGGACTTTAGACAGGAATGGTAAGACGGATATTGGACGATATTCAGAAAAGGATGTAGGATTGGACTTTTTGGGTAGAGGAATTATTTGAGCATCTTTCCATGAACATGGAAAGATACCGCTAGATGCGGAAAAATTTAAAATGTGACAAATGACAGGGAGGATTATGTCCAGTACCGGTAGTAACATTTTACGGCTGATACAGTCACTTCCCACAGCATTGGAGGTAATTGATAGTATACTCTTCTTAACATCACACGCAGAGAACTGACCAAATACGAATGGAGAATAACTGGGAGTCGGAAGAGATGAAAGATAATCTATTGTATTCAATTTTGTTGTCCTATCAAAATTGGACGAAGCTGTAAAATGATTATTCATCGCATTGATGTCTAAATCTTTAGGAATCAACTCTTTTCGGGTTTTACCGACCCCCAATGATCTAAGAAAATTCCAAACTTTGGACGCGTCCCCATTTTGGACAGAGTTATGAATATGTTGGCGGTTAGCATTCCTACACACCTTATTACAGTGATTACGGATGGAGACATATCTTTCTCTATTAGCGTCATTAGGGTGACGCTTAAATTTGGACTTAGCTGTAGCTTTCTTATTCAACAAAGATTTAATTTCATCCGTCAGCCACGGAGCCGGAAAATGTCTGACCTTGACTGCTCGAACAGGAGCGTGGTGATCGTAGAGCTCAACGAGCTTGGTGTTGAATATATCAACTTGCTCATCGACTGATGTAGAGACATATAGAGAAGACCAATCTATATTGCAAGCATCCTCGCAAAGACCGTCGACGTTCATGTCACCAAAATTGCGTTGCATGAGAATTTTAGCTTTAGTTTTAGGTGGACGAATTTTATATGAGAGAAAAATCAGATCATGATAAGAAAAGGCATCAGCTGAGCATTGGCCATACTTAGCGACGCGATCAGAAGAGGAGACAATAATCAAGTCTAGAAGTGAAGGAGTACAATTAGGAAAATGGTGAGTGGCACTTAGCGGAAGAATAGAAAGATTGCTAGAAGTCGAAACATTAAACAGGGAAGAAGAGCGATGATCCTTTTTCAGGAGACAGGTATTAAAATCACCCATGATTATGCTATGACTGTAGGAAGGGATTAGAAGTTCTAAGAGGTTTTCGAAAGATGAAAAAAAGTTAATGCGCAAAGAGGGACAGTAATAAACGCCAAGTAGCAATTTTGAGTGATTAAGTTCGACCTCAAGAAAGAGATGTTCACCAGCATTTCGATGGCCCCACCGAATAAACGTGTAAGAGAAAAGTGACAACTTTCCAGCAAAAAATAAAAACGTTTAAACTTCTATAACGCTTATTTCATTATAAATAGGTATAAATAATGTATAATCGAATTAAAGGTAAAAAAATAATCTATAGACTTGTATATTTACTTCTTTGAAAATATCAACGAATTTTAAGAAATTCATGAAAGACTACTTAATATTTTTACTCTTGTGAAATTCGCATGACGTATATATAATAGGCGTGTTTTGGGTCTAAAATTCATAAAAAAAATTGAGTAGGTGCAAGATATGCAAAAGAAACGAAAAATGAAAAAAAAAAAAAAACGTGTAAGAACTCTTGCACGTTTATTCGGTGGGGCCATCGATTTGATGGCGGAGGCTGTGCTGACACATGTACAATAGAGAAAGGAATATATGAACGGAGATATATGGCAACACCGCCACCACCACCAACTGTCCGGTCATTTCTTATAAGCACAAAGCCGGGAAGAGAGTAACTAGTGGAAGGGAGACAAGGTTTAAGCCACGACTCAGAAATAAGAATAGCATGTATGTTTTTACAGTCAAAACTTGCCAGCATATCGTGGAAATGAGCCGGAATGCTCTGGGCATTAATATGTATGACATTGAAGTTCTTAGGAACATCAGAAAACTGCGCTGCAAGACTGTCTGCAAGAGAAGGAACACTCGCAAAACTGTCATCATTACTTGTCACAGAAAAAAAACTGTCATTATCACTGTTTAAATCTTCTGTAGACATATATATATATATATAATTTAATTTTTAACTAATACTATTTACTAAAAAATTCAAAACAGTAACTAATTCACCTGCTGGTTGCGCCATTCAATATTTGATTGAACAAAACAGAAAGAAGAATTGCCCGAGTAACAAACAAAACAAAAAAATGTCGAAAGAAAATTATAAAAAAAATAAAATAATAAAAAGGTTAAACAAAAATTATACCGAAACAAAGTTAGAACATTAAGTTGCATATTACTTAAAAAGGAACGCACAAAAGCAGACATTGACATGACACTGACAGTACAGAGACGTCACAACAGTAAAATTTAATGTCAATGTCAAATGTTCTTAACACATTACGTGAAGGTACGAAAACAAAATAAAACATTACCCGGACTTGCATCAATACATCAAAGAAGGAAGAATATCATTTCTTTATAGCAGCAACACGCTTTAATCTTGCGGTCTTCACAGTAGTAGCAGTCGAAACAGCGTCTGGTACGACCGATTTAGGTTCACCTGGCTGTGGTTCACTGGAAATCGGCACAATCTTGTCCAGTTCAGCGAGGGACTCTACTCGGTGCCGTGTACCGTTGGTGCCAAGGACGTACACGCAGCCCGCCTTGGTCCAGCTCTTGGAGACGCCGCATCTTTGCCTTGCAGCTAAAAACACATCATGCCGCGCCTTTGTTAAAAATTCGGACATAGTGACACCTGAAGCTCTTAGCTTGGCTTTGGAAAACCAAACTTTATCCCGTACTGCAAGACTGCGAAGTTTAAACAAGATAGGCCGTGTTTTGTTGGCCACCGCTCGTCCCATTCTATGACATCGGCTGATGTCACCAACGGTAAAGTCGCTCATCTGTAGTTTACCGCAGATCACCTTAACAATGAGCTTGGCGGTGTCCTCCTTCTGCTCCTCATCAACACCATGTAACAGCAGGATTTTCCTTCGTCCTCGCATTTCAAGCTGGTCAACACTTCGGGCAAGAAGCTCCACCTGCTGCTGAAGACTGTTCAGTGACTGCGTAATGAATGTGCGGAACATTGCAAACTCTGCAGCCAGGCTAGAACTTGTGACAGGAGATGGAGGGGCCCTCTGCAATTCCTCTTCGAAGACTGACATCCTCGCGTGGAACAACTCCTTCAGTTCACCAAGAGTGCTAGTCAGTGAATCCATAGTGATAATGTGAACAGTAGTTAATAGCGAAGAAATAATGAAGAGATAACGCTACACCAGCAGGTTTTGATTACAAACTTTTAGAATATTTCATAAATAATTGTATTAAAATGTATAAAATAAATAAATTAATTTTTTAAAATCTGAACTAAATTTTTGTTGTGTCACTGGTACAACTACCCACAATAATCTCTATAATGTATATTTATATTCAGAGTATTCCCATTAAGTTCGAAAAGCTCTGGGGATGTTTTTGCTTTCGTCTTCAAACGAATGTAGAAAGAGTTTTCTTGTGGAAATTTAAGAATTAAATTGATGTTAAAAGAACAAAGATGCTGTCACATTTTCCGATATCAAAGGAGATTTAACGACTGACCTTTTTCATTGCTACAAAAACTCTAGGATCAACTTTATGTTGATGTAACCGTCCATTCATTACAAACGGATCCTAATCTGGGTTCAATGTTTCCAAAGCATACAAAACGTCGAATAAATGCTTTGTTTGAATATGAACGGATATAATATTAATTTATTCAGAGCTAATCCAGGCAGAGCGCGACTGTACAGATCATGTAAATCCCCGTCAGTCTGTGTACACTCGACGACGCAAGTGCGACATTTATGTACGACACTTAATCTCCTGAAGCTTGTGACGTACCCTTCATGTGCTGTCACAACTAATTATTTATGGAAGATGTTTGCATTGTTGAGCTTGATTGTACCAATTACTGACGACAGTGGCGACGACATGGAGTCGTATTTGGAAACAGCTGATGAACAAGAATCCGCTCCTATTCGAATTTCAATTAGATGTCACACAGTCGACACTCAAGAAGGATCTATGACGGAAAATCGGATTTCATTGACATGACATACACTAGAAAAATCGAAATGGAAGGAGGTGGGTTGGAAAAGCAATCTACATTGACAGTGACAATAATATAAAATGTTATCGATTGCGATGCATTTGAACAAACAGTATTATTACACAGTTCTGATAGTACGGAAAAACTATCTAGAGACGTACCTAAGGGTTTCAAACGGAAATTAAACCAAAGTAACTTCACTGTTGGACCCGCAAAATGATAGGAAGGGGCCAAATGTTGCATGTTTATTTTTATTACGACATTGTCGACATTTATCGATGTCGCCTGCTTAGTACACAGATCATAAAAAGTTTGCGTTCGCTGGGAAAACTTAAGATATTTTATGATAAAATATATAAAATCGTTTTTGGTACTGCTAACTTATTTAAATACGTACGATTTTAGCTTTAAAATAAATAAATAATAATTTGTATTTTTAAATAATAATATTTTTTATCAATAATGATTATTTATTTTTGCTTCATAATTAAAAGAAAAGAAAAGAAAAAGAAAGAGAAGATAGATGGATTGTGTGAAGAGTGATATGAAAGAAAAGGAAGTTAGTGATAGCATGACGAGTAACAGGGCAGAATGGAAGAAAAAAAGTTGTTGCGCCGACCCCAAATAACACGGGACAAGGGCAGGATGATGATGATGATGATGAATTACAACTGTCTTAATCTATGTACATAAAATTCGTTGGTTGGTTGTACAGCAACACTCAGTAAATGATCTACTAACTCCTTAAGTCAGGCTAGTATTTTGGGAGGTAAGGGTTCTTCGG
Source organism: Mythimna vitellina (assembly GCA_949316375.1). Taxonomy (NCBI): domain Eukaryota; kingdom Metazoa; phylum Arthropoda; class Insecta; order Lepidoptera; family Noctuidae; genus Mythimna; species Mythimna vitellina. Next base: position 15,162,280 of record OX438708.1, read on the forward strand.
AAGCAAGATTTACATTTACACAACTATGTAGTTAAAGAAATAAAATCAAATCAAACTATCCTATGAAACAATGATGTAAATGCCAGCCAAGAGAGTCGGACTCGCTCACGAAGGGTTATGTACCATTGCCTATATAACATTAGACACTACATTATAACCTTCTTTCAGTTTTTAGTATTTGTTGTTATAGCAGCAACAGGAATACATGTGAATACTGTGAAAATGTCATCTGATATATAGTATATTTTATATGATAGACAGACAGAGTCAGACGGACAGTGGAGTCTTAGTAATAGGGTCCAGTTTTTACCCTTCGGGTACGGAACCCTAATACACGACGATTTTATCAAAATATTTTTAGATTTTATCATCCTAGTAGCAAATATAACATGGTATAAAAGTTATTGGAATCGATTCAGTTACTGATTCTGAACAAACTATATTCTGGTTTTGCATGTAGTAAAAATAATTTTGTATACAAGGTGTCTTTGACATAAATAAATACCATGAATCCAGTACATGATTCTGGACCCCCTCATGGTGGAATATGTCGTCGGCTCTTAACTAAATTTAAAAAAAAACAGTACTTTTTAAATTTAAACTATGTAAATTCGTTATTCTAACCAACCCTGATGATATTTATAGTAAAAAAGAAATGAGTTGGTCAGAATAACAATTTTACACATTTTACTGTTTTTTTTAATTAGGGAAGTGCCGAAGAAAAATTCCTCCACCGGTCCAGAATCATGAACAGGATCCGTGGTATTCGTTTGTGCGTTGATGTCAAAAACATCGTGTATACTACTCACACTTGTACACACTCACTAACTTTCGCCATTATAATATTAAGTCTTTAACTATGAAATTGCCATTTTTTAAAACGGCTTACTTTGAAGCGTCATATCTTTGGATTGACTTGGAATTACAGGTTCAAATAAACTTTATATTAAAGTTACGTTATTCTTTTTTCGAAACTAGTTATTTTTTGGTTTCTTTGTTTTTTGTATTTTCTATAATATCGCTGTATATTTATAATCATCTTTGTATGAAATCTAAGAAAACTCGCATTATTTTGTAATATGAGTTCTACCGTGCAAATAACGTGTCTCAAGCGGTATGCAATATTGACCATGTATACGGACTTAAAACTGTTATTGAATGGGATATCAATTTTTGTTTCATTCACTTTCCCGTGGTAAATTTTATCTCACGAATAACTTTTCTTCTCAGGGCGGCTACAAGACAATTTTTTTCCAAAACGAAAGCTATTAAACCAAGAACACAGAGTTCTTTTGTTAGAAGAAAGTCGTAGGTATACGTCATTGATGTATATATAGCTTTCATGGTTGTAAGTACTGCGATATTACAGAAAATACAAAACAAAGAAACCAATTAATACCTAATTTTGAAAAAAGAATAACGTACCTTTAATATAAAGTTTATTTGAACATATAATTTCAAGTCAATCCAAAGATATAACGCTTCAAAGCAACCCGTTTTAAAAAACAGAAATTTACATACTTTAACCCCTATTATTAGTGTGTCTTGGAATAAATGTTCAATCTGTTTTTAAACAGCAATATTCCATCAGCACCTTGCTAGCACGTTTGAGTCTTGTACAAATTCCCTTGCCACCTTTTCATTTGGTATTGTCAGCAACTAAAGACCTTCAATTCCATTTTTATCGCTCAACACAAGATACAATTTCTCCGTAACTTCAGGGTCGACGAGAGTGAAACAATGGAACTTTTCTAAGCACAGTTGTTGTTCGCAGTACTAACGTTCAGGGAATCAGCCGTCTTGACGATACCATAATACAGAGATAGGTACAGAAGTCAATCTACATACAAAGTGCGCTCGAGCAACGCACATATATATATAAGGTGTTAAAAAATTAACTTTAAGAATTTCGAAGGGACATTGTACTCCTCATTATGAACAACTTTTACTATGGGACCAAACCTGAAATCGCGAAAAAAAAATCAGCAGCTCTATACATTTTGACGAGTTATGCGAACATAAACATAGGGAACAGCTGATTTTTTTTTTGCGCGATTTCAGGCTTGGTCCCATAGTAAAAGTTGTTCATAATGAGGAGTACAATGTCTCCTCAAAATTCTTAAAGTTAATTTTTTAACACCTTATATAAATCTCACGGACACGATATCTCGGAATAGTTGAGACCAGTAAGAGCGTAACTGTCATCCGCTCAAGACACGCGTCTGTGAACTTTTTTGTGCAAAAATCGAGTAGCAAAACAGCAACCCCAGCGCGACCACTGAGCGTAAGGTTTGAAAAGTGAAGTATATACATGAGAGTGACTTCTGTATCTATCTGTTTTGTGACGATACCTTGTACTTAAGTACTGGAACTCGTGTAAAAAAGCGTAAAATATTTCTTGAATAGTCTCAGGTTACGACTTAGCACTCGTATCACGGGGACTTTGGATTTATTATGAAATTATGGAGCTGACAACGCTATAAAATCAGCGTGAGAATTTTTGTCGAGAAATATTAACAAAATAAATAAAGGTGAATCGATTGTCTTGGTATGGTCATGTAAAGAGGAGAGATGAAACGTATGTTACTAAAAGAGTTATTAGTATACATGTGGATGGGTGGAGAGGGAGAGGGACGCCAAAGAAAAGATGAATGGATTGTGTGAACAGTGATATGAAAGAAAAGGAAGCTAGTGATAGAATGACGGTTGACAGGATAGAATGGAAGAAAAAAACGTGTTGCGCCGAACCCAAATAAGATGGCACGGAGTACGTCATAATTTTCTAAATATTTTCCTGAATATGTTGAGGCCAAGCAGTTTCATCGGATCGGATGGATTCGCCAGGCCTTTTCGAAGTGCGTTCTTTACCACGGATATTTTTGTGCAAAATGTCGTGAGCTTTAAGAATATTCCTTAAGACTGTCAGCATTTTCTATATTTACTAGCTTTTATTTTGCTTGCCTGTTCTGGTAGTGGACAGACCACATTGCTCGCAGAACAGGTGTTCGATGATAATCTTGAGGCACATTACAAGTTACACCTAACGTTTCAAGTTCTCGTAGCGCGTGTAGATCGCTTTGGCAGGGTCGCCATGTAAGGTGCGGTGTTGATGATAAATGAAACCAACGAGCTCTAAAGTAATACTGAATTATATTAAATAACATAGTGCATATAAACGGTTACAAAGGTGCATAGATTATAATAATATAGATCTTAAAGTAGGTACTAATACTAATTACTTAATACAACCCTCACAAGGCCAAAACGTTTTGGAAAGGCAACCGCGTACGTACTGGAATATGCAGCGTTGAATTGTTTCCTACAAGGTGAACCAATGACCTTATGAGAGTTACGGGAATCTGATGGATGTGAGACGCACAGGAACTTTCGTGGTGACACTTAAGGAATGCCCATGTCCAGTAGTGGACGTCTTTCCCATGATGATAGGTTATATCTTCTAACAGTATTCCATAAACGTTTGAACTGTTTAGCATACACGTTTGGTCTGGATGACAATGAACGGTTAGCTGCTATGGGACATTATTCTAGATCCAATATGGTGATCTTCCAAATATAGCGGACCAATTATTTCATAAGCACTCCCTATGATATACAGGGATGTAAGGGACAGGTCTCCGCAAACTTTACAGGCGAAACTGAACAACCTTCCACAATTTTTTTTTGTATGGAGAGGCCGATTCTTTTTCCTTTCCTGAAAAAAAATCTTATTTATTTATTTAATTAGTTACAACGGTTAAACAACCAATTACAGTAACTAAACAAAAAGTTTAAGGTTAAAAACAACATGTACATCAATTCTTCTCGCAGTACTTCTGACATACCAATAAAATCATCTTCCATTCATCCGCAAACAGATCGTTTGTTGGATATGTTCGACGCGAACGATACGATTGTAACTTGGCTAGAGGGCTAATGCACGGAAAACGACTTTTTTTTTTAATTTTGTTTTTTTTTTTCAACAGATGGACGAGTATCAACGCCACGTTTCTCGGGTGTGTCATGGCTGGCCCTGCGAGCATTGCGCGGTGCATACAAGCGAGTACGAGTGCGGGTGCGCGTGCGACCTGAGCGCGCGCGCGGTGTGCTGCTCCTCACTGGAGAGCACGATGACCTGTCCGGGGACTATCTCGCGCTCATGCTGAGAAATGGCCATGTGGAACTCAGGTATGTGAGTGGTTTGTGTACGGTGGAAGTAATTTGGGCATGTATAGGGATATGGTTTCTCCGGGATTCTTTTAGTTTCATTGACTCTTTCATTTTATATCTAAACAATAAAATAATATTTTCATTCCTAAGATACCGATAGATGTCGAATCATTATAGTTTAAGAGAGTTCTTTTCGAGGTACATTTTCATACAACCGCTCTTACGTGATTATGATGTTATTACACATCTTTCTCTAGATATTTTGAATACACATCTATCTTGTGGATATTATCTAGGCTTCTATAGAAATCAAAACATAACCTTGTGTTAAACTAATCCAGTAAAGGCCTCTGAAAATCTGCTATTTTACGTGAACTTCGGCTCTCTATAATGTACTCATATATTAAAAATATAAAAAAGTACATCAACAGAAGCCTTGCACATATAATCGAGATTCTGAATGACGACAATTTTTATGAAAAACTTTTAAGAGTTTAAAAAAAAAACACGTATTTCAACAAACAGGAACAAGTGTTGTGGAATTTTCGAGTAAATCACGGAATTACCGAATGCTAACAGAGTTTTCAGGCGTTATCTCTCTTTTTTTGCATTGCCTTTTCATCAAACATCGCGTTGGATTGCTATAAATGAAGCAACAAGCTTTTAAACCATGCTCGATGTTGACAAGTGGCGAGTGGAAAAAGGGTTCTTAAGTCTTCAAATTAAGAATATCAATTAATGTACCTTAGTGGGTTAATGACGTTATTGTTTTATTTTCAATACATCTACTCGAAAACCCCCTACCGCTTTTAGGCACGTAATTTACTGCTTTTCGCACTAGTCCAGAAAAATACGCAAGCTCATCTCCGCTACAGTTTATTAAATTTATCGTATCAGGCTATACGCTAAACGACCCCCATGAGTAGCATTTAGAAAAAGATCGTTTTATGCACGTAGGAATTTGTCACTGAAGCACTCGGCTCCATAAAACTTTCACCTGCAGCTCGGGCGAATTTCGCCTCGGTTGCGATGACGACTACCATAGTAGTTGATATATTTGTTGAAATTATTAAGCCATTGCCACACCTTTAAAAAAGAGTTCTTTTATTCAAATGCTTATAAGCATAATCAGCCTTTTAATGTTCCCACTGCTGGGACTCAGGCCTGCTCTCTAAGAGAAGGAATGGGCCATAATCCACCACGCGGGCCCAGTGCGGGTTGGTGAATGTAAATGTCACATGTCTTCGAATTTTTGGTTCTAGGACATGCCGGTTTCCTCACGATGTTTTCCTTCACCGTTTTGAGAGCAGTGGTGATGAAATAAATTACACAAAGTAATGCGCCTGGCTGGCTTTGAACCCGCGACCTACAACTCGTAAGTCGGGGCCGTTACTACTCGGCCACAACTGCTCTCAATTTATTCAAATGTCTCGTACATTATTAGAACAATGGCCAATGACCCCGTGGCATGTCAGCAAAATGCATCGTCACCTTCAAATGGGGTGATATCAGTTATCCACTTACCGATAAGTGCTTCATGTTTTATTAGTATAGTGGAGTGGTCACCCCATAAGGATAGGGGATGACAAGGTGACACACACACATACAGAGACAAGAAAACACGAATTTACATTAGCATGTAGGGGTGGGTATAAACAGTAGTATCCGGCCGAAAGACGATTTCGGCACCTTTTCTGGTTTCGGCCGTAAACCGAAACCCAAAACTGACGTCGTAACAGAAAGACTGTCAAAACTTTAAAGCAATATTTCGATATTGTTATTCTTAATTGTGTTTCGTTATTTATACTTAATTTTGTAGTAATAACTGTCAAAAAATACTTTTTTTTTACGTTTATTAAATAACAACATTGTTCCAATCATTTATTAACGTTAACGTATTAATATACCATTAGACATTACGCTCGCCTTTGTACCGTTGGTTGCATGAAGATTAAATAAATAATACAAGTACAAACATCGCGGGTTTAACAGCGGTATGTCAGAAGCGACAACTCGAAGTCCGAAGCTACGTTTCAAGGTATACTTTTAGACGAACTGACAGTAAGTAGCTGGGTATTAAATATACACTAATATTATAAAGAGGTAAAGTTTTTTTTTGCTTTTTTGTTTGTAGGAAGTAATCTCTGAAAGTACTGGTTCAATTGCTAAAATTTTGTCACTGATAGAAAGCTGCTTTATTCCTGAGTGACATAGGCTATAATTTATTTACGCGAGAAAAAGCTAATATATGAATAAATTGACAAATACACAAATAATTGTAAGACGCATAGACGTACGATACAGTCAGTTTTTAGGCCTCTATCACAACTGTCAGTTAAAAACGCTAGTTCCAGTCGACCCAAATATTCGGCTACTTTTTGAAACCAGTACTAATGCCGAAACCGAAATCGAATCTTTGGTCGGTCTCTATGAAGGTTTAGTGATTTTCTTTGTGAGAGAAGTGTGAGAAAGTACAAGTGTTGTTTTCCAATCCACCGACAAATCCGGGTCTGTGTGTCTTTTTTATGCGAGTTTACATGTTTGTGAACGCACCCACGATACAGGGGTATATTCTAGTGCACGGCAATGTTTTTTTAAAAAAACGTTCTATTTGCTATTCTAGAAACTATCGTGTATTTTTTATTATTATTGATAAGCTAGCTTGATCACTATCTCACCTGATGATAAGCGATGATCTGGTCGACGATGGAGAATGCATGCCTAGAAGTAACCTATTCACTCTTGACTTAAAGATCCCTAGGTTGTCGATGACCCGCCAGGTCATCGACAACCTAGGGATCTTTAAGAAAGAAAGAAAGAATAAATAATAATAATATAATTTATTTCGATCAACATGGATCATACAAAATTAATAATATTTTTTTTACACACACACGACATATAAAAACAATGCACACACAATGTATGAAAGCAATACACACATAACATTGAAGAAAAAATCAGTTGGTACACACACATAATATACACACACTTCACACTTACAAACTCCGATTACTCAGTACATGCTATGATGCATGTACAACAGCAATGGTTCAAGTACGGCAATAAAACCTCTGTGAGAATACCCTTGATAAAGCTTTAGGAAGAGCATCTCCTACCACCATCCGACTTCATGAAACCCCAAGAACATCTCCCTCCTGGGCGTGATTTGCAGTGGCCTATATGGAAAGCACTAAATCGGTTGCGAACCCAGGTGGGCCGCTGCAAACATAACTTGAGAAAATGGGGTTTTACAGGCCGTCGGATACTCGATGTGAATGCGGTGCTCCTGTTCAAAACATGAGCTACACATTAGAATGCCCCAAGTGCGCATACACCTACACTTTGGAGGATTTGATGAGTGCTACCGATGCTGCTATTAATGTAGCCACCTATTGGGTCCAATCAGTTTGACGAGTTTACCATCGAATCCAGCAAGGAAGTTTCCTATTAAATCAGCTTCTTTCCGATTGGACAGAGAGAAGTCAAGAGAGTGGAAACATTAATGGTGTACTTGTATTTCTGATAGCTTAATCGACCTTATAATGATCCAACAGGCGGGACTCAGGCCTTCTCTCTAAGTGGTCAATCAGATTGCACTAGGGGGTGCGGGAGCGGGCGCGGGCGCTCGGGTCTTGGCGTCTGCATATTCACAGTGCCGACGATTGACGACGCTTCGGCGGGTGAATCAAAATAGTTTAGAACCACAAGCGTAGCCACCTAACAGACGCTATATCACTGTGAATGATACGGGCGGACTGAGCCATTAGATACTCCCGCGCCACCCGCGCCCGCGCCCTCCTCATGAAGACGCGCGGCTCGCGGAAGCATAATATATACACGCGCCCGCGCTAGCACTCGCGCCCGCCTCCACCCTGAAAGAGTACTAACACAGTAGGTGACCAGTAGGGTCGAATTTCTGAAAAGGAAACCTGTGGTCCGTAACACGAAAGGCAACTAAAATACAGGTCTGGTTTCAGTCAGTAAAATTGTGGCATGCCCTCCTGCTTCACTCTAGAGCAGGAGAAGTCAGTCAGGGTGATTACCCACCTCAAAAAAACGGCCTGTCTAGAGAGGGAATAAATGTAACGCGAGCTCAGTGGTGAGAGTCGCGGGAATACGGTGGATGCGAGACGCACGGGATCGGTCGTTGTGGAGAAGCTTGGGAGAGGCCTATGTCCAACAGTGGACGTCTTTCAACTGAAATGATGATGATGATGATGAGCTCAGTGGGCCCCAAAACCTGATTAGCTTCTTATTAAACTAGCGAAATTTTTTCCCACCTTCGAAATCAAAATAAAATAGATTGTAACACTAATCATGACAACTCGTTTTAAGTCAGTAAAAATTTGACATTTCCACTCTTATCTTGAGAAGGAGAAGTTATTTGGAGATTTCTCACGTAAAATTAAGAGGCCCCAGATTTTTTGCCCCAGTGCCGTTGGTCACCTATCTACGCCACTGACGGTACCCATATAAATATTAAGTACATTTCATGCGCTTAAAACACCGCAAACAAACAATAAACATATCTGTGAAATTGTAACATGAATATTATTATAATGTAGTCTATAAAATCATGTAGGTTTATTGTTTGTTATCCATTCAAATCCTGTTCAATAATGAACCACGTAATGTACCTGGCATACAAATTTAATTAGGTATCTCTTTGATAATTAATTGTCCGTGATCATCATTATTTTAAATGCATTATTATTGTACAGCAGTAGTCAAATCCTGTATTAGCCATAAGTTAAGCAAATCAGAAAGCTAACTTGAAACAAGACACGATGATTTCTGGTCATTTTCGCGTTTTTATTGAAGTCTTTCTTATTTATTTTTTATCATAGAATACAACAAATTAATGTATACAAAATTATATACAAAAACACTTAACTAATTAAAACTATATATATACACTAATACACCCGCGCCAAAGGCTACTCCTAACTAAAATATGCCGTCATAAAACTCCTCCGCATCGCTGTCGACTGGAAGTGTGCCCAAAAGGCTGGCGGCATTGCCACGTTGTATGGCAATGCTTAATCTCTGACCAAGGTAAAAGCCAGCCCTTGGATCACGCGAAGTGTCAACTAAGCGTTTGGATAGTCTTTAAAAAGCATATGGGCACTCGGACCCCACGGCCTAAGAGTTTCAACCCCAAACGGCTCAAAAATATAACTGCCGACGAGGTTGTTCTATGTTTTCGTGTAGGATCATGTCAACACAAATTAATCAACTTAGGGGCTTAGGTACCATAAGTGGTCTGAAAGAGAACCCCGGGGTCCTAGAGCGGAAGTCAAAGAAAGAACACAGGTGTATTATTTGACCGTTTTCTATGCTCAAAAAAAAGGTCATTGTAACCTTTGTTGGTAACTTAACATTAACTTGGTAAAGATTGATTGATAAAAATTGCCCTTTGCACCTTTCAGGGGCACGAGTAGACCGAGGCCCTGGTAGGCATCAGTTCTACTAGGCCTCTTCAAACATGCTGATTGTAGTGCACTTCGATTTCATTCATATTGTTTTTATTCCACAACTTGAGAGCAGTGGTGCGCGAGTGGTAACGGCCCCGACTTACGAGTTTTACGTCGCGGGTTCAAACCCAACCAGGCGCATTACTTTGTGTAATTTATTTCATCACTACAGCTCTCAAAACGTTGAAGGAAAACATCGTAAGGAAACCGGCATGTCCTAGAACCAAAAATTCGAAGACATGTGACATCCATCAAACCGCACTGGGCCCGCGTGGTGGATTATGGCCCATTCCCTCTCCTAGAGCCTGGGCCTGAGTCCCAGCATTGGGAACATGGCAAGGCTGATTATGCTGTATTCCACAACTATCACACTACGCCGTCTAGTCCCAAACTAAGCAGAGCTTGTATTATGAGTGCTATACAACTGATGAACATACTTATATATTTCTAAATACATACATATTATAGATAAATTACACCCAGACACAGAAAAAATGATCGTGCTCATCACACAAACATTTATCCTGGGTGGGAATCGAAACCACGACTATCGTCAGGGCCACTAACCACTAGACCAACAGGCCAGTCAGTTTTGAGCTAATGTCATCATCATCACTGAAACAGTAGACCTTCTGATACTCATCTATGTATTAATTAGCACAGCTGTAATTATCCGGCGAGCGACTGCAGTCCGATATTAATATTGATCCGGGATTATATCCCTTCTTTCATTAACTAGTAGATATTGTCTTAAACCCACAATGGTCGAACCTAGCTCTGATTAATTCGCAGAAAAGATACTGAGGTATCTTTGCGGCATTTTTTTTTTAAATTTGTCTATGAAATATCGAAGAAGAACTGGTATTAGTTATAAATTCTTTTTTTATGTAAAGAAATCCTTTTTGACCTTTTTTGGGAGGTGACAAGCGTCTGGTAGTCCGATGAGAAACGGGTTTGACGGAATTAAGTTATGCAATTCCGATGCACACTTTCCAAAGTACGCTTACAACCGTTAGAAAACTACCGATTAGCAACTCGACGTCGATGCTCAAGGCTGTAGCTTCGACTCTGACAAGGGCATCATTACTGATGATCCTGGCTCGTATCTCAACTGACTGTCACAGACGAAGCACAATATGAAGGTTTAACACGTCATACTTGAGGGAGGGGCTGAGACCTTACCACGAGGTCTTAAAACGATGCATTTAACGACTTAAACTGAACTATTATAGAGATGGAGCTATATAGGGTTCCATCTCTCTTTCTCGCTCGCACGACTGATATTTTAAAACATCATAAGGCTCCTGGTTCCTGTACCTACTAACCATTACATTATTTCATCAGGTTCGACTGCGGCAGTGGTGCTGGCATCCTGCGCTCCCCAGAGCCTGTCAGACTGGGTCATTGGAACACCATCTCCGTTTACAGACATCGGTGGGATGCGTGGCTGAGACTCAACAATGGGAAGAGAGTCCGAGGACGATCTAAGGTATGTGGTGTTTGACTGCTCTTTTGATCTGCTACAGTTATAAAAGATTCCTTAAAGGTAAAGGTGGACATCCCACCTATATGCATAAAGCGTTTTCGGAACAGATTCATTGTGCGTACAGCTAAGGAGTGGAATTGCCTAGCATAATAGCATAATCAGTCTTTTAATGTTCCCACTGTTGGGATTTAGGCCTCCTCTCTAGGAGAGGGAATGGGCCGTAATCCACCGCGCGGGTCCAGTGCGTATTGGCGAATGTCACATGTCTTCGAATTTTTGGTTCTAGGACATGCCGGTTTCCTCACGATGTTTTCCTTCACCGTTTTGAGAGCAGTGGTGGCCGAGTGGGTAACGGCCCCGATTTACGACTTGTAGGTGGTTCAAACCCAGCCAGGTGCATTACTTTGTGGAATTGCTTGCCGGGCCGTAATTCCTGATAGCTACAAGCCAAGGGATTTTTGAGTCAAGACTGAATAGGTTACTTCTAGGCTAGCGTGCTCCACCGTCGTCCACATCATCGCTTAAAATCAGGTGAGATAGTGGTCAAGCGGGAACCTAACATAAAAAATAATAATAATAATAACAGTTGCCTTTAAAAGCCCGCTCCCAAAAAAAAAAGGTTTTTCTTGTAAAATTGACTGGAGTCGGTTACGAAAGTTTCTCAACGAAGTTACAGACTGATTAACTCATCGAGGAAATTGATAGTACTTTGGTACCTTATGTAAGTCGGCCGCAGCAAAGACAATCTCCACAAGTGGGGGTGCTCGGACGGTCCTGATCTCGTGTTTATGGGTTGTCTCTTCGCAGACCATGTTCCACTATCTATCTTACAATACGTGCCCAGTCACCTGTTCACGTAGGGACAGTGTTAGCAGACGGAATTGCCGTGGCAAATACTAGCCAAGGGATTTCATTCCAAAAATTTACTATTTTTGACATGGACATGCTAAGAAACATAATAAGATCCTCGATCAACTTGTTTATCGCATAATGTGAAAACGGCCAATCTTGGAAGTATGTGTTTCCTAGCTGCAAATTAGTATTACATATTCTTGTTATCATACCTTTTCTTGCGAGTTAAAGAGTCCCTTTATTAAATGCTTTACAGGCTGTTTCGTAAAGAAAATGAATCGAAATAGCGGCAGCAGTCGTCCCAAACCTTACTTGTAACCATTGCTCAATGAGGCGTCTCCAATTTATTGTGATTGAAAAATGTGACAAAAAAATACGTTCTTTTCTAAAGCTACAATGATGAAAAGAAAAGTCAAATTGTTTTCCATTTTCTTAGTCCGTTGGGTTCACATTGAAAGAGGTACGGCAGGGCCAATTGACCGTGCACGGGTCTTACTTGGGGAGTCGGAATCTGGGTGCCATTGCACGCCTTCGTTTCAAGGGAAATCAAAATGTTAGTCACATTTAGTTGAGACCTTTGCTGACTTTGAAAGAAACTCTGCTTTGTTGAAAGTGTACAAAGGGGACAAAGGCTTTCATTGTCATTATAGGCGATGAAATTAGCTTACCTAGATACGAACTACGTACTGGGTCCGCGTGCTGGTTTATTGCCTATTCACTCTCCTGGAGAGGACGCCTGAGTACCAAGCAGAGGGAATTGTATAAGGCTGATTTTGCAATGCTTTGCTATACGAAAACAAACTTAGTGAGTCTAACAGGTAACCATATTACAATAGTATATCCTTACAAATCCATTGGATTCCCCCAACCCTTACCAGGTCATTCGTCCACTTTAGGGAAGAAATCCGATAGAAGGACTCCCATAAGAGGCCTTCTAACGTTGCGCCTTCCAGACAGTTCGTTTTGGCGAAACTTGAGGGAATCTTTTGTTCAACAGTGAACGTCTTTCGACTAAAATAAAGATGAAAATTATGATGATCCTCACATTTATAAAACAAAGTCCCTCACTGCGTCTGTCTGTCTGTATGAACGCGATAAACTCTAAGACCACTGAACAGATTTATACACTACTCATTTTTAATTAGTACAAATACTTAAAGGGCTTGTTATAAAAGTTCTTGTTATTAGTTAAGTAAAATCTCAAAAAATAATAATCACAAACAGCAAAGTTATTAGCGTTTGTTCATATTCCAAAATGTCACTTAATTAATGGAAATATTGTACAGGCTATTGGTTATGAATGAAAAACAATGCGCGTAGTATTTTCTATTAGCAATTGTTATGAATAATTGATTCAATTATAAATTTACCAATTATGATACATTTCCGAAGACAACTTTGAGATTTCGTGTTTTTTTTTATTTTTGACTACAAAAATATAATCAGTAACGGGCACAGAGCCCCATTTTCTTTTTGCACTAATTTAAAAATCGGGGTGTATAGTTTTCACCAATAGACAAAGTGATTCATGAGGAAGGTTGTAAATGTATAAACACTTGCATATTAGAAAAAAATCCGAGAATTTCAATGATTAGTAACACCCGTGTGAACCTGGGGCGGGTCTCTAGTTCATCATCATCATCTTCCTGCCCTTGTCCCGTGTTATTTGGGGTCGGCGCAACACGTTTTTTTCTTCCACTCTGCCCTGTTACTCGTCATGCTATCACTAACTTCCTTTTCTTTCATATCACTCTTCGTCTCTAGTTACTACCCAATAAAATAATGAAGACGTATGAAAGATAAAGACATGTTGAAAAAAGATAAAGACATCTTATATAAATCGGCAAAAGTAAGAGCGTCCTTTTCGAGGTCCATTTTCATACAACCGCACTTACGTGATTATGATGTTATTACACATCTTGCTCTAGATATTATCTAAGCTTCTATAAAAATAAAAACATAAATTTGTGTAAAACTAATCTAGTAAAGACCTCTGAAAATCTGCTATTTTACGTGAAATTTGGCCCTCCGTAACGTACTCATATTTTAAAAATATAAAAATATACATCAATAGAAGCCTTGCACATATAATCGAGATTCTGAATGACGACTGTTAGCCACACAACTTATTTTATGGGGTGGGCAATTATCAAATGACTTCCCCCCTTCTGGGTTCTGCAAGAAATCCAGGATCGCGGAGACTTTTTCGAACAATTCTAGCCTAGCCCATTTACATCGCAGTCACTTTTAAGTAATATTTTTACATTTTGATATTCATTGTCACCGAAGTGATATTTCGAATAGAATTTTTGATCGCTTTCGAAGTAAGCACGGGAATCGGACTTCATATCACTCAATTGACGTGAAAGCAAAGACATTAATTATGCTTACTTAGTAGTTGCGAAGATCGAAGTTAGGATCAAGATGGCTTGTCAAAAGTTTCAGCCCTAGTTCGCAGTTCGTGACATTTATAGACCACTACACAAGTTAAGACTGTCTAATATCGTATGTGTACCTGGTATCAAAATTCACGATAATATTTATAAAGGCGAAAGTTTGTATGTACGTGTGTGTATATATGCTGGTTGACGTGGGTTTATGCTAGAGAAGCCGAGCGCGAGCCGAGCTCAAATTACACACACGCGAATTTGCTCGGGTCGTGCTCAGCTTGTGCTCGATTTCTCTAGCCTAGACCCACCTTTAGGTACTCTTTGATGCTTAAACGGCTGAACGAATTTGGGATAACGGGTAGCTCATGTTCAGGAAAAACACTTTACAATAAGATTTCTATCCCGGGAGCATGGTTCCTTGCCAATGACCTTACAGGCACTAGACGTCTAATAACAGGCTTCGCATGTCTGTCAACACATATGATCATAGATCTAATATCTCAATCAATCAGAACGTAGTACCCCGCTCCCTCGTACCAATCAGAACGTAGTACCCCGGTCCCCGTCCCTCGGCTAGTTAACAAAATTGTTTTGCTGCGCTAGTTCAAGCATAAGGCATCTAGTGGCTATAAGGTCGTTGTTCCTTGCGATAATTTTGTACTTAAAAGCGGGATAATAAGATAATGTCAATGGAGTACATTTTGTACTTAGCGTTTGGTGGGAATGCTGACAGAAAAGTCATCTGTCTAAGCCTGTTGGGGCCTAACTACTGCCGCGCTTAAATGTTAGGCGTGTGAGCAAGAAATAAGGATGGAGCTTTACACCCTATGTAGCTCCATCTCTTTAACAGTTAAATTTAGGTCGTCAAATGGATCGCGTTAAGAACTTGGTGTCTTTGGTCCTAGACCTGCTTAGCAACGAGGCAGCCTTCTTCCCCAGTTTCCTGCAGCGGATTCATGCGGAAGGTACGCCCTGGTGTCACCGTTGTGTAGCCCGGAGGACACGGTGGAGCATACGGTAGAGGTGTGCCCGCTGGGCAGAGCACCGCCGTGTCCTCGGATCGGTGGTATTTAAATGTCAGGCGTGTGAGCGAGATCAAAGGATGGAGCTTTACACCCTATATAACTCCAATCCTTTAACAGTTCAATTTAGGTCGTCAAATTAATTGCATTAGGAGTTCGTGGTCTTCGTTGCCATCTTCATCAAAAATCTAACTTTACCTTCATATGTTTTCCTAGCAGAAAACCCGTCCAAACAATTTAATTGGTAGGTATACACAGCCCACAATACCGCATTCTTTATTCATAGGCCACACAAAACAAATTGGTGGTTCGCTTGTTGCCTAGCGGAAGAAACTGTTTCGCTCACACCTTCATAATTTAGTGGCTAGGGATTTTTTTGTTGTACATAGCATGGATGTAAAGTGGCTAGATGAGCCAAATGTTGATAAATAATAATAATACATTGAAGTGGGTGTCTGAGGCAAGATGTGCAGCGAACTGTATACCAAGGAGTAAACTACCTGAACATTTTCTCCATATAGTGCCTCAAATTACGGGAGTTAGGACTCTCAATCACTGTTTTCAAGATTCTATTGCCAGTGACTTGATATGTGATAATTACGGACTAAAATACAAAAGTGCGAATGTGCCACATTCACGACGTGTAAGAGTGTGTCCATGTGCTGTGTATGAGAGTGAGTGGTAGTAGGTGTACTAACTGTTGTCAATATGTTTATGTAAAATAATATAACAGATGAAAATTAATTAAATTAGACTATTATCTGTGTAATTATATTATGAAATGTGGATCACAGGGCACAACGATTCCCGAGGCAACAATACAGCGGAAGAACGCGCCAGAAGAAATTCAAGTATGGCAGCGATGTGGACTGAACCCATTGTCCCCTTCGAATACCTACTCAATCTGTTAAGGAAACTCACCAGAGATCTACACCACATACTGTGGGTAGACCATAGTGAGTGCAGACAGGCCAAGGAGGCACTTCCCTCCGTTGATGGCCGCTTCTCGAAACAGTACCCTACTGCTGACTAAATCCCAGTTGCGCAAAATTATGGCCAGTACGACTGACCACTGGACCTTTAATAAGCCCCTCTATCATAGGAGTTACAAACAGTCCACTCTGCAGAGCCTGCTGTGAGGAAGGCGAGACAGCAGCTCATTTGCTTCTAAGCTGGGCCTCAAGTCTGCTATTACAATAGTGTAAGAATGGTATCATTCATACGAGTATCATTCATATTCATATCATTGATTTCATAATTGTTGATTTTGACAAGTTTGGTAATCTACTAATATAATTGCGTCATTATGACTTTCCAATGGTCAACCACTGACACCCCATAGAAAGAAATGGCATAGAAATGCGGTAATCTGCTAAAATTTTGACAGTTCCTTTGAGCAGTCATCATCATCATCATCGAATGAGTCAATTGTCCCACTCTTAAGCAAACTCGCGCTATAGCCGTAGAGTTGCGGACACCAACATCAGCCCGAAATACAGTGCGGTCGCCTCCTTCTGCGAAGCAGTAATGCTTGCAAAGGAGGCGGCCGATCGCATGAGGCAACGGTCCTCACGTCCCAACCACCGCCGGAATTCCGATCCCGATTTCCGACCACCGTAGGCGCGGGCTTGCGGACGGCGAGCAATGGATGACTCGCCGTTCGATCGTCCGGTAACCGTCCGGACCGGGCCCAAGTCGTCGACGGCACGTACTGTTCCACGCGCGCCTCAAGGAGATGTCAGCAACCGTAGGGGCCCAGCAGGGTTGATGCGAAAAAGATCCCCGGGGCCCTGACAAAATGGCAAAGAAGGAACAGGGGTGGGGTTTTAGTCAGTAAAAGTCTGACACTATCTCCGCGCCGCCCAAGAGCAGGGGATGTCATTAGATGATTTTCCCACTAGAGGATAAAAAGCCCGAAATAAAATACAATATAAAATTTGTCAAATAATTATTTTCTCTGCTCTTTCCTCGCCATCCGTTGTAACTCCTGCTTGAAGCTTACTTGGGAGATATTTTCGGAACATAAACTGATATAAATTAATAAAAGTTAAAGAAGTTTTAATTTAATTTCACAGCCTTCTAAACAAATAACCGAAAATAACCATCCATCCTATTAATAAACGCCTCTCCACATATTTTACATCCGTCTAACCCAAACCAACGTTTCCTAAATTTCCGCGCGAATTTTCCGCCAACACGGACGGCCCGCGTTGAATTAAATATTTTCTTTGTTATTAATTTTAATTCAATAGGGTTCCCAACTTTCTGGCGGTAATGTTGGAGCAGGAAAATCATAGCTTTGTTTGCAACAAGCCACAGTTAGAGGGATATTTGGTACTGAGTGGCCTAATTGTGTTTTAATTACTGTTTTAGGTAGATTCTGTGTTGTTTTGTTTCAATGTGTGAAGATATTAGTATCAATAAAAGTCGCTGCGAAGTGCCTACTTCTTAGAGTCTTTAGAGGTATGCGTTACCGAGAGGTACCGTTGAAAAGGGAGTATCCTCCGACCAGACCGATGTCATGTCTGGTATGGGCAACTGTCCGATAGATGATTTTGGGCTGTTGTATCTGTTCAAATCGTGCGGAGAACATTAATTGCGCGATGTAAGATTTCGTAGTTTAGTTCTTATGTGACGTCATAGATGTTGCTCCAAGTTACCCTGGCTCGTAAAAGGCAACTGAAGGAAGACGGGTGAGTTATAGTCTGTAAAATCCTGACACCCTTACTTGCTTTACACGGGAGGACTTGCGACGACTTTTTAAAAAGAGAACTCAAAATATAATAATGACGAAGACCCAACTAAGGTTGAGTGGACTTTAAGTATTCGTTGCGCAATTTACACTTGAAGGAAAATCCACGCTCAGCTTTCTTGATGTCAAGAAGCGTTTTTCAGAGTTTTATTATAGAGACAGCGTAAAAATTAGACATTAATCTTAAATATTAACTAAACAATACTAAAACCTAACTATGTACATAAATATAATACTTACAAAAACACAAAGTACTCTCAGGCGTCGAAATACTCCTCCACATCGCTGCCATCCATGATCCTGAGACATCTGAGTGTTCTCCTGTAACAGTGATTTAGGATGATTAGATGTCACAGTCGACACCAAGGCCGCTGACAGAGCCTGAAGAAACCAGTTCGTGATGATGATTTGTGGCTTCGAAACGTGGTCGCTTACAATGTGTCTCATAAGAAGGCACTTAAAGGGCAATGAAAAGGGGTATGCTCAGAGTTTTCTTGCGTTATCGCATCAGAAATGAAGATACAGAAGGAGAACTAGGGTTGCCGACATATCCCAACGAATCGCCAAACTTAAGTAGCAGTGGGTAGGGCACATTGCTCGGAGAACATATGGTCGATGTGGACGAAAGGTTCTGGAGTGGCAACCACGCACCGGAAAACGCAGCGTCGGAAGGCCTCCCACAAGGTGGACCGATGATCTGATGAGAAACACGGGAATGCAATGGGTGCGAGACGTTCGTCGTGGTGACGCTTGGGGGAGGTATATATTCAGCAGTGGACGTCTTTCGGCTAAAATCATGCGCCGCTCCACCCTAGCACGAGAGAAGTCATTGGATGAATTCCCATCTAAAAAAAAAGGTTAAATATACATTGTTTCTGAACAAAATATATAAAAATGCAACAGCTACCAGGATTTTAATAGTTAGAAGAGATATTGAGGATCGAAGTTTCACAGCAGACGCCTCTGGGACTCCGGGACCTACAAGTTTTAACTTTTTAACACAAATTCAAGAATTGTTTTATGCTATCAATTGGAACGGATCGCTTCTGAGTGCTCGAAGAACACTCCTCAAAGTTTCTTCTTCTCTCAAA
This sequence comes from Mythimna vitellina, assembly GCA_949316375.1. Taxonomy (NCBI): domain Eukaryota; kingdom Metazoa; phylum Arthropoda; class Insecta; order Lepidoptera; family Noctuidae; genus Mythimna; species Mythimna vitellina. The sequence continues at coordinate 15,181,517 of OX438708.1, forward strand.
GTAAAATTTATTTATTTATTAAAACTTCACGCAACACAAAGGTACACAGTCGGACTGAAATCCCGTTTACTTCATCGTCATCATTCATCATTTCAGCCAAAAGACGCCCAAGGGACTCCCCTAAGTTTCGCCATAACGAACGATCCTGTGCGTTTCGCATCCATTGGACTCTCGCGAACCTCACCAGGTCATCAATGCACCTTGTGGTGATCCTATCGACCCCATCGACCATTAATGTTCTACGAACAATGTGCAATGCCCACTGCCACTTATGTTTGGAGATTCTTCAGGCTAGGCTTCAGGATATTTTCATTTCTGATGTAATCTCGTAAATCGGAACTCTGAGGGTAGCCCATTGCCCTTCGAGTGACTTTAAGCCTTCTGAGGAGGCACATTGTAAGCGATCTCGTTTCAAAGCCATATGTCATCACTGGCAACACGCACTGGTCATATACTTTCATGGTGAGACCGAAATAATTTTGGTATCCGAAACCGGTATAATATTATGGGTTGGGTTGATTCCCACCCAAGACAAATGGTTTGTGTGATTATACGTATCATTGCTTAGTTTGGGACAAGGTTACGTTGTGTGAAAGTTGTAGAATATTATTATTCCTATGTCCTAAGTTAGAAAGTGGCGCCAGTGTTAAAAGTTGAAAGGGAATCGTTTGTCTTGGTATGGTCATGTGAAGAGGAGGGATGAGACGCATGTTACTAAAAGAGTTATGAGTTTACATGTGGATGGGTGGAGAGGGAGAAGGAGACCAAAGAAAAGATGGATAGATTGTGTGAAGAGTGATATGAAAGAAAAGGAAGTTAGTGATAGCATGACGAGTGACAGGGCAGAGTGGAAGAAAAAAACGTGTTGCGCCGACCCCAAATAATACGGGACAAGGGCAGGAAGATGATGATGATGTCCGTATCCTGTATCCGCATTCAGATACAAAATTTCATTCCCTGAACATCCCTGGTACAAACATCAAATGCGACATTGATACATACGTAACTGACTTAGTAGAGAGTAGAGATGCACAGATAGAACTTACCGCAAATTGTCAATTCATAGGTACTGCGACACCGAGACGGGACTCCATTGCGAGATAGCACTGTGATACATGTAATATACCTTTTTAACCGACGTACGATAAATCTTGTACGCTTCTCTATTGATGCACAATCTGCGTAATGGAAACGTTTCGTCGTCTCCTGAAATGGTTGTAGCAACTCCTTTTTTTTTGTGGCTAGGCATTTTATAACTTCTCGCACTCTGGATGAGGCGAGAGGAAATGTCAGGTTTTTACTACCCGGGGATTACAATTTTATCATCATCATTTCAGCCGAAAGAAGTCCACTGCTGGACATAGACTGCTCCCCCAAGCGACGCCACAACGATCGATCCTGTGCGTCTCGCATCCACCGCACTCCCGCACGCGGTCGCCACTCTAGAACCTTTCGGCCCCATCGACCGTCCGTTCTACGAGCAATGTGCCTTGCCCACTGCCAGTTTAGTTTGGCGATTCTTCGGGCTATTTCGGCGACTTTGGTTCTCCTGCGGATATCTTTATTCTTTATGCAATCACGCAATGAAACTCCGAGCATAGCCCTTTCCATTGCCCTTTTCACAATTTAATTATAACTTAAACCAGTACCGAAAGAATCTAGAACCTCCTCTTTTTTGGAAGGTGGTAAAAAATATATTCTAGCAATGTTAAATAAACGCCTGTTTTAAGGTTTCCTCAATTATTGCTACATAGGTTATGTTATAAATGGATTTTTTATTTATATTGTTGCTCAAACTTTTGAGTACGGTCCAAGAATACAAAAGGCTACTGATTCCAGAACTTCTTTCGAATAATCCCGTAGCGTAGGTCTCCAGGTTAATGAGGAATTTGTCAAATATTAAACTACAATAATTCCGAAAAAAAAAAATGAAGAAAAATGATGATGATGTTAAATGAAGAAATTAGGAAATGTGAAAAAGACTGATGAAAAACGATTGCATGTAGCGGAGATGTAAATGTTTAGATGGATGTGTGGTGTGACGAGAATAGATAAAGTGAGAAATGAATATATTAGAGGAAGTTTAAAAGTGGTGCCAGTGACTGAAAAGTTGAAGGGGAATCGTTTGTCTTGGTATGGTTATGTGAAGAGGAGGGATGAAACGCATGTTACTAAAAGAGTTATGAGCATACATATGGATGGATGGAGAGGGAGAGGCAGGCCAAAGAAAAGATGGATGGATTGTGTGAATAGTGATATGAAAGAAAAGGAAGTTAGTGATAACATGACGAGTGACAGGGCAGAGTGGAAGAAAAAAACGTGTGGCTCTGACCCCAAATAACACGGGACAAGGACAGGAAGATGATGATGATTAATTCGGAAATAGTGGTACTATATTTTGCAAATTGCGTCATTAACTTCCAACTCGATAATAGAGGAAGCCCTGATTACTAGAACCCGGAAATTGCTGAGCCGCTGTCAATCAGAACTCACTGTGTTTTTTCAAGAGCAATTTTTCTCTCTCACACAACAATCTCACAAATTGAGTAAGGTTCTAACTACCACGATGTTGGCTGTCATTTTATTCCCCTCACTCGGTCTATTTTTCTTTCCAAAACATCAAAAGAGGGGTAATTTATTTGTTGTATTTGCCTGAAATATGTTGAAAAAGTATATACGTCATAAACACATATAATAATAATTATTATTATCTATATATTTTATTGTACATAAAGGAACATATCAAAGACACATACATCAGGCGGCCTTATCGCATTCCGCGATCTCTTCCAGGCAACCTCGAATGGACAGTAATTGTCAGAACATGATATGGGGCTGTCATATATAATATAGGTGTTAAAGTACTCCTCCACATCGATATCACCTATGTACGCAGGAAATGTGCCCAGAAGATAGGCAGCATTACCATGTTGAATGGCAATACTAATACTTTGGGAATTGAACGAGCCAGCCCTCTGGTCACACAAAGTATCGATCAGAGATTTGACTTTGAATCCAGATAGATAAGTGGAGCTTTTCAGTCATTTGAGCGTGAAGAAGTAATGAGTATACACTAAGGGTATTTTAAATTTCTTATATATATCCCCCCCCCTCTTCTTTCAGTCAGTCATCGACTACACGTATAAACACAGCAATTTTGCTTATCTATGACAGTTCTGCTGTGATCCTATGAGAAGTTCTATTCCATATCTTCGATGTTCATAATAGATCATAACAATATTTCTATGGGACCAACTTGGAAGCGCAAACTTTCAATAAAAAAAATTAAAAAAAATCAAAATCGGTCCACAATTGACCGAGAAATCGGTGAACGTACATAGAAAAAAAATACATTTAGCGGAACATAGAACCTCCTTCTTTTTGAAGTCGGTTAAAAATTTACTATTTTTACCATCGCCAAACTGAGTCAAGTCAAAAGTTTTTTATTTCACATAGGCCTACATGGGCACTTATAAAACGTCAGAAGCTAGTGCTTGGTTCCAAATTGGTCGTTTCCTATGAAGAAGAACCGGCAAGAAACTCCATGGTTACTCTTTTTAAAAAAAATTGTTGTTACAATATTTCCATATTACAGCATAAGTAGATATTATGTAGGTAAGGACAGTGTAGACTGGTCAATATTGTACTAAAAAGTACAATATAAATAATCATAATAAAAAGTAATTTAAGAATTCGCGGAGTGTACAGTGTTCTCACATTATAAAAAAGACATGACATGTTGCTATTCCAATTCCTGTTAGGAAATTGTAATTTATCGAGTAATGTATTTTAATATAATAATGACATTTATTTGAATCTTAATTTTATACAATTTATTTTAATATTTTATACAATTCTTTTGACTGACTGACATTGTAATAAAATTCAATTTAATTTAATGATAGTCCAATGCAGTCTAATTTAATTTAATTTTGATATTAACATTCCATTGTATGTAATTTTATTATATGTATTGTCTGTATGTGATTATGGAACTAAAATGAGTCTTTGGTACTCGAAATAAATAAATAATAAAAAAGAGGTTATATAAATAATAATAAGAAGAAAACATGTCCATTAACCAATCAAAAAAAAAATCCGTAAACCAATTCTACCCATTTCAAAATGGGTCAATGTCTATAACCCGATAATCAGGGCTTGTTAACGTTACCAAATTCACACTATAAGTTTCGTTAATTAACGTTATTTTCATAAAGTTAAAATTTTAACGGTAACACGAGTAACGATACCTTGGTATCGAATCTATAAAATAACGTTACCAATTAACGTTACAAGTATCGATACTTTTATCGTTACCTAATGCATTGTTGTCAACCCGCGCAACCTAAGCGGCGCGGCGTAGCGCGGGCGGCGGCGCACTACGGAACGGCAACATCGCCAGTCAAACGATGCTTGCTAGTTGCTACTAAAATCTAAACTAAATATGGTACGGTTTCACAAACGAGGCGTGCGGTAATTGTAATTTTGATTAATTACTCATTCGCTTAAAAGTTTTTCAGAAAAATTGGCGTCATTCAGAATCTCATATTAAATGTGCAAGGATTGTATTGTGTACTTTTTTTAATGAGTACATTTTGGGGGGCCAAAGTTCACGTAAAATAGCAGATTTTCAGAGGTCTTTTGCTAAATTAGTTTTACACAAATTTATTAAAATAAAATTACTTTGTATTTTTTTTTCTTGAAGTAATATAGAAAAAGTTCTTAATTAATAACTAAAACTTAAGGGTTTATTCCCACTACTCACCTTCCAACTATGGGTGGTGAGAGTCGGGCCCCGCTTACTTAGTATTTTCTTTTCATTTTACTCCTAACATTAAGTGATTTGATTTGTAACGAGTATCTATACCCTTCGCCTGATAAACCACGCCTTATTACGAATCGCATTTCGAGGTTACAGATCCGATTAACATTGCTGAAAGGGCTCAAAAGCCTTTACATATATTAAAAAAAGAAAACTAACAATGTTAATCTCTCACGGCTACGCCAAATAGGTCAAGTTCAGCAAAAATGCCAGACAACTACTACAACAACTAGTTGCCTGACGCTGGTTTTCAACTGAACCGTATTTGTATGTATGTATGTACGCGTATACATAAATAAATACATAGATAGAATAGATACAAATATGCATATATAGACTGCCAAAAACGACCATTTGTCATGCGAAAAGATCAAATATAGATAAAAGAGTGCAAAGGTCCTGCTTATTTCTAACGAAATTTCTTCCAGCAGACCTGCGACAGGAGAGTTGGATGAGAGATGTAGACGCAGTGTGTATAAAAAATATAGAGAAGAATTAAATAGACCATATTATCTGAATTAAATCATATAATACATACATATTTAACAATAGCAGTAAATAAATAGATACAAACATAAATTGAGTGAACGAAAAAAGACCACGCCGTAGCCAAGATAAGCAGGGTTAGACACACAAATACATATAAAAAAGTGAAGCTAAACTGCACGTTCCAAAGCGTAGATCTTTATGGAGAAGAACGTGCAAGGAACTCCATAGACACCGTTTTAAGTCACATTAGTCGCTTCTATTATGTGAGCACAATGTAGGTAGATAAGTAATGAAAAAAAATAATAATAAAAAAATAGAAATTAAAAAAACCAGTCTCAACTGACGGCGCCCGTACACGAACATGACACGTGCATCAGCCTCACTGAGCTTAACCCTTTTGAAGGTCCACCAAATGACCCAATAAAACGTACCATCATCAGCGAGATATTTGAGTGAGCATGACAAACTCTCAACTGCCATGCTCATAATGTCAAACAAGTTGTAACCTCATAAAAATGCTCCAGGGTACTTCACATTCTTATACAATGCTATTGTTTTTAAATACAAAAAGTAATAAATGAGCACATCATCATCATTTTAGCCGAAAGACGTCCACTATTGGACATAGACCTCGCCCAAACGTCGCCACAACGACTGATCCTGTGCGTCGTCATCCACCGCATTCCCGCGACTTTCACCAGGTCGTCGGTCCACCTTGTGGGAGGCCTTCCAACGCTGCGTTTCCGATGCCCGGTCGCCACTCTAGAACCTTTCGGCCCCAGCGACCATCCGTTCTACGAGCAATGTGCCCTGCCCACTGCCACTCAGGTTTGGCGATTCTTCGAACTATGTCTGCGACCTTGGTTCTCCTGCGGATATCTTCATTCCTGATGCGATCACTCAAGAAAACTCCAAGAATAGCCTTTTCCATTGCCCTTTGGGTGACTGTAAGCCTTCTGAAGAGGCCAATTGTAAGCGACCATGTTTCAGTGGCATATTTCATCACTGGCAACACGCACTGGTCTCAGACTTTCGTCTTGAGACACTAGTATGTTGGTAGAGAAGATACCGCGCAGCCTCCCGAACGCTGCCCAGCCGAGTCGGATTCGACCATTGACCTCTTTCTTAAAGTTAGATCTACCCAACTGGATTATCTGTCCAAGGTAAACGTAATCGTCTACAACTTCGAGTGTAGAGTCTCCGATTTTCGTCGGAGTGGGTGCTACATGGTTATTGACCATGACTTTGGTTTTGTCCATGTTTATCTTAAAGCCCACTCTTTCGGAAGCTCTACTAAAGTAATCGAGCATTGTAATGAGCTCCTCCGTAGTCTCAGCCATGACTACTATATCGTCAGCAAACCGAAGGATGTACTCGCCATTGACATTAATGCCTAGTCCACTCCAGTCCAGAACCTTGAAGACATCCTCCATTGCAGCCGTAAACAGTTTCGGAGAAATGACGTCTCCGTGCCTCCACCATCCACCATCTGGTCCTGAAGTCGGACTGACATTGTGATGTTTCTCGTACGAACACTTCAGCACTTCGACGCACCCATAGTCAATCTGGAACCGTTGGAGATTGCAGTACAGCCCAAGTCTCGATCGAATCAAAGCTCGTAGTCCACGAATGCTAAGCAGAGAGGTTCATGATATTCTGAGAATATCTTGACGATATTCTGAGTATAAGATACGCCACCCTGGTTGACACACTCTCGATCCTCACCACGTTGTCCACAAGGGACCTGTGGACGATAAACCTAAAACCATCCTGGGACTGCTGGTCATCTCCCCCGGAAATAAAGCAGGTTTCCAAATTTGAGAATTATCGATCCTCCTCCTGTCTTCAGACTTCAGATAATCCCACAAGACTCTATCGTAACCTGCTCAATTTTTCTTAAAGTTCGATGATCTTCTCGTCGAAGCGGAGTGTACGCGTGCTATATGTTGTCAGGTACGGTCGTTGTTTTCTAAAGGGGTAGCCGGATCCCATCCGGAGATTCTTCGCACGACTTGCTTCGCCATAAGGTTATGGCGAAGCAAGTTGATCGCTACCGGAGTTAAGGGTAGTGAGGCTGCCGCCCGGCAGTAGTGACCACTAGGACCTATTCCTTTTGGTTGTGCTTATCATTATGGGGTTTTGCCATAATCGCCACGCTTAACATGCCGATTGGCGATCGCAGTGTGGATGTTGCAATGCACAGAGAATGCTGCTGCCCATTATCTGGTGTGTCCTTTAGTCACCTCTTACGACACCCTCGGGAAGAGAAAGGATGGTGTTATTCTTTACGTCTGGACACCATACAAAAATTTTCACAAGCTCCTTTAAAATAAACAGATAAAATAAAAAGCACCATTTCGAAAACAACAATACAAAAAGGGCAGTAGTATCTCCTCCAATATTTATAAAAATATAAAAGAAAAAAATATTCCAGCATTTAGCCAAACATTTTTATCAAGGATATAATCCTCCAATGTATAATATGCTTGCTTGTGTTATGTACACTTTTTTCTTCTGTCCGTACAATTAAACTGCTAGTTCAAAAAATAAAATAATTACAAATTAATTATAAACTGACGAGACTGCCTTAAAAGCCTTAACTGAAAAGATACTATACATTAACTATTAAACAACAGTTGCTCATGTGTATCACAAGCCATAAACACACACAAACGCTCGAAATATATTACCCTCCTTACTGCCGTTCATTAAGGGGGAGATCATGATTATTGATGATTTTAAATCCAACAGCACGTCTAAACGGCTAGTCGTATGTTTTGAAAAAAATATATGTTAAACTAGACTACTTGCCTAATAATTTGATATACGAATATTTAATTTTTTTTCGTAAAACTTCGTGTGCTTTATTTTCAAAGTTATGTCTAACACACACAAAAAAACGAAGATCAGGCAAAAATCGTCACGTGTATTTTTATGAAACTTTCTCAAACTAAAAGATAATTTAATTACTAATCTTTTGATATACTGTTTTTGTTCATATTGTGTTTAATAAATGAAGGACATGTTATTATTCGAATAATCTTGATGGGCGGTGAGTGACGCTAGGTCCTCTTTTGTTCGCTCAAGGTCGCTGGCATTTAGTGTCCCCTTAACTAATAGACCGCAAAGCCATAAATATTAAACATATGAGCGAAAAATGTATGACGTATGTTTTTTTTTTTTTTTTTTTATTCTGGATAGGTTCGCGCTTGACCGCCATCTCACCCGATGGAAAGCGATGAGGCGGTCGACGATGGAACGCGCTTACCTAGAAGTAACCTATTCACTCTTAACTTAAAGTTTTCCGGGTTGTAGCTATCAGGAAACACACATTCCGGCAATTCCACTCCTTAGCTATACGCACAATGAATGTGTTCCCAAAACGTTTTGTGCGTATGTCACGCAATCGAAGGTTAGAGAAAGATTTAGTAGGTATAGGATTTATTTATCTCTAGATACTGAATCAGATCCATTATTATCTTTATATAAACCCTGAAAATCGTCACAATGATGGCGAAAATAATCTTCAGTATCCGTTTTAAGTTCAGGTACAAAATTAAGTAGCCTTTTTTCATTTGAATATAATAAATGTACGTAATTCCTATTTAAAATGAAAAACGTTGCGCAGCACAAGTGTTTTTGATTTGAATACCTACGTGATCAAACCAGTACTGCATTAATGTAGACGAAAAAAAGAGATAAAAGAAAGTAAAGTTATTTAACGGTACTTTTCGTATGTATTTGGTAACGTTATCAGGCCGTGGGCCATGGTAACGTTACTATTTTTCGGTAAAATCATCGATAACGTTAAGTCAGTTTACCGGTAAGAGTTGTACCAAGTATCGTTACCAAGCATAACGTTACCTCTGCTAATAACGTTACCTTCGTCCGATGAAAGTAACGATACCAAATTTTTAACGTTATTCAAAGCCCTGCCGATAATAACCCTTCTACATCTATTTACATCACGTTGCTAAACTAGTACTCAGAGCCTGATGTTATCATGGCTATCGGGGGCATCGGTGCGAGTCGATGACGGTATTAGGTCACTGTTCCAATACCGGGCGCGTATTGCCAATTATCGGGCCAACTCCAATCCCGGCCGTAAACTGAGGGTGTTTGTAAATGTTACACCTACCGGTATACACGTATACCTGTTGACGTCGGTTCAGAGCTTAACAACATTTGTGAATGAAAGTGCTGTTATTTACGTTTAGAATATTCTGTAGAAATTGGTTCGTCAAGTATTTTGTAGCTTTAGTCTACTCTCTACTCTATTTCGATAAGTATGGAAAAAAATCTGACAAGTGTAAATTTGTAGTTACGTCACAAAAAAAAAACTTTTGCGATTCTTCGGAAAAATCTTCGTAACTCAATTCTGGAATGGAACTGTTTTCATAGGTAAGTTTGTACGGAACCTCAGTGCACGAGTCCGACTCGCTCTAGCTCGGTTTTTTCCATAGTTAATTACCTATTTAGAAAATGATCAAAAATTTTGTATAAAACATGTATTACGACATTGAACAGGGAATTAATGTATAGTTCGACGATTATATCATAATAACTGCCATGCTATACCTATACAGGGTGATTGAGGGCGTAATTCACCAAAACATGAATCAGCAAAATCCGCGCTCAGTTTCATAGGCGAAATTCGCCGTAGGTCAAAAGAATGAACCCACAGTGTGTTGTTATTAGACCAAGTATACTTTCATATTGTATCAATATTGTGGCCGGTTATAGTACAGGAGCGTACAAGGGTGCGGGTAATGTATGTTTGCAGACAACTCGCCGACAGCTGCGCCGTCACATGCCTTCTTTCGCGAGCTCCCCAACTATTTCGCTTACATAGTCAATATTTTGTCTCTCGTACTTTCTTTTCATTGCGAACGTTATTACGTCTTGAAATAATGTAGTTTGTATAAAATGTTGACAGAATGCTCTAATATTCCGTTTAGTTTAGACGAGAAATTACTTCGTGGAAAGACATCTCAAAACCACAAAATAGATACGTACAGAAGTCAATCTCATGTATGTACTTCACTTTTCATGCCTCGGCAGTCGCACTAGTGTCACCGCTACCTAACCTAACTCTTCTGTGTTAAGTTAAAACGAACCATCGAAATACAAGTAAATACCTACTTACCTCTGAAACAACTGGTAAAAAATGATAATTTACCATTTAATTACTAAACCGTCTGCTGAAAAGTAAAAATAACTTTTTTGTTGCTCGAATTTTGCACAAAAAAAAATTACAGACGTGTATCTCAAGCGGATGACACTCACGCTCGCATTGGTTTAAAACGGTCCAAGATATCGTGTTTGTAAGCGGTGTCAATGTGTGCGTTGCTCGAGCGCGGTTTGTATGTAGATTGACTTCTGCACCTATCTCTCTTTTGTGTCAAAACTCTGGATAAAAATCAACTTCATTATTCAGTCCATTTCGAGTCATCGCGGCTTCATTTCGGAGCATAAAATTGATGACCAAGTAGACATAATATTCTTGTAAAGTACCTTTCTCTGCCAGATAACGAGACCGCATTTCTCCACGTATGCCATTAATCTCAAACATAAATTGCCACACGAGGTGTAAAATAAGGCACAAAAACATCTACATCGTCGAAATCGTTCCTGCAGAGCGGATCTCACTCATTAAGAACATTCGCGTCTAAAGGGTTGGAACAAACGAGCTTACATTTGCACGTCGGCGTAATAACCCAATGCCGGATAATAACGCCAGTAAAAAATTTCGGCTATGAATTTTAAAGGCCTAGTAAAATCTGAGATTTTATAAAGGGCGAAATTTGTGAAGGTAACGAAGTGGAAATAATTGGCTGGCGAAATTCGCCTTTTGAATTTACTGAAAGTAAAATACCTTTATAGCAAAACTACTGAAAATCAACTCGACAAAATGTTTCAGATACAATACGGACGCTGACACGCTCAAGAAAATTTATGACTATAGAAACTTTTGAGGGAATAAATCTTTGTCGCAAATAATAATAATAATAATTTATATAATCAAATAGCACACGAGGTTGTCGACCTGTGGAATGTGGACTCGGCTATCATTGTGCCGATTGTCGTGACCGCCAATGGCCTTATAGCCAAAAGCTTCGACGACCATCTGTCGAAGCTGTCGTTGCGCGACTGGATCAAGGGCCTGATACAGAAGGCAGTATTCCTAGATACGGCTCGCATTGTGAGGAGGTTCCTGTCTCTAGAGCCCTAACCACCGGTAGCTTGGACCCTGCTCCCGTTACCGGAGGACTACTATTTTTTATATTTTTAAATGTTTTTAATTTTTTATTGGAATATTTAAAAATATAATTTGTATGTTATGTTAAAGGAATAAACGAAATAATAATAATAATAATAACTCTGTTCCCGATACCGGTGGGCTACTATTTTTTATATTTTTAAATGTTTTTAATTTTTTATTGGAATATTTAAAAATATAACTTATATGTTTGTTAAAGGAATAAACGAAATAATAATTATTTATTTATTTCTCCTCACAATGATTTGTTTATAGCTAAAACAGTACAATTACTCAGTCTAGTATGTGTTACATATGTGAGGAGCTGGTGTCCGTGAAAGGCGTGAGATGCCTGTGTTACGGATCACCAGTGCCCCACCCATCGGACATGTAGAATCAATTTTGACTGCAAGCACTGAAGCAAACAACGATTTGAATAAAGAAAGAAATTTGTAACGCCTATTACCTACTATGAGTAATTGTGGAAACGCAGTGCACACAAAACAACATGAAAAAAATATCAACTAAGTCACCCGCAATTATTATAAATCTTTAAAAAAAACTTTAGATCTTCTGTAATATTTCGTTATTTCTCTGTCATACCTTTAAGCGTACCTTGGAGGCGTCCGTCCCCAGTTTTACATAATTGCCTCAACACTGTCGAGGTTAATGTCTCAGAAGAATTGACGGAATTCCTCCTGTTAAAACTGCCACCCCAATTCCGTTCCGGTTGGAGCTTCCCTCGATAATGGTCGGTCAAACGTGGAATAGGTTTTGCCGTTGTAAATCTTAAAATTTTGAATTAATTAAAAACTTTTGCTGGGATTAATTAAAACAATGGGGCTGTGATCAAAGTTGTCTTTTGGTCTCGGACTTTCGTATTAGATTTTGTAGATCTTTGAAAATTGTGGTTTGTTAGAAATATCGATAATTAGCTGCTGTCTGTAGCAGTAGAATATAATCTGTCATGCTATTCCAGGACTTGGTCTACGAACGTACCTGAAACCTCATCGAAACCCGTTCAGCCGTTCGAGCGTGAAGAAGTAACAAATATACATACATAAGCTCTCAAACTTACGCCTCTATATTACTTAGCTTCTGCGAGTAACCTCGCTCACGTGAAAATAGAAGATATACTTATATAGCTTATGTCACTAAGTGATAAAGTGGCATCCTACTAAATTGATCCAGTAGTTTTTAAGTTTATTCGTTAAAAACAAAAATACATTTGTTTTTCGTGTGTTTTATTTCTTCGCCACCATGTTGGCCACCGCAACATTTTTATTTTTTTTTGTTATTTGTGGTCATTTTTATTTTCTATTTTTATTGTTAGTTTTGTGTTAGCGCTTAGTTCTGTATTTTTATTTGTGCTTTGGTGTATGTTTTGTGTTACCAAGAATTTTTCTCGTATCTACGAGTATCTATACTCTTTTGTCTGATTTCCTTCAACATTTTTTACCAACGTTTCCGGACTACAAAACTTGTCATTTCGGTTTCCCTTCTACATTACGACGTCACATAAAACGGAATCCGTAACTTTGAGTTCCGGGCCCTAAATTTCCATACGTCTGGCCCATACGGTGGTGTAATATACTGCTACCATAGTAACCCTTCTCTTACAACCACGCCTCCGTCTAATGACGTTCATCAACGCGTAAATTAACTTTAGGCACTTGAAGGCTCTACTTTATCGCCCATATAAATTTAGGTTTTAAGAATGTCGTCAATTTGTTAATAGATGTTTTGATAATGTTCGTGGGATATGCTTTTAATTTAGTTTCGAGTTTGGGGCTGCTACAGGTGACACATTAGAAAGTTTGTGGAAGACAATTCTGTTCTTTATTGCATCATTGACCTGGGCATATTAGCGTGTAGACAAACCTGATCAGATTGGTCGGAATAATACTAATCTAGATTTTTTTTTACGTGAGATATCAATTTTATGTTCCTTTTGTTACCTTTGCGTTCTAGGGCTTCGATTACGCGGTGCCCCACGTACGAAAGCGAAGCGAATCGGCGCGTTTAGAATCAACAATTGAGATGTCCTACGTGAACACACGTGGGTGCGGTGGGGCAACAAGAGAAGCGAAGCGGACACGAATAGTTGGTTTGATATTTCCGCGCGAATTCTAGCAGTGGTGGCTCAGGACATAGCGGCCACATCGCGTTGAATTCGCGTTAACCGCATCGGATAGCTTCGAAACCGCACTCACGATGAATTGCCCACGTTGGACGTTGCGTTCCTTTTTCCAATACACTCTATTTTTTAATTTGTACAAAAAATGGGGCTCTATCCGTATCCGTTACTGATCATATTTGTGTAGTCAAAAGTAAAAAAAACGAAATCCCAAAATTGTCCACGAAAATTAGTCATAATTGGTAAATTCATAGTTGAATCAATTATTCATAACAATTGCTACTAGAAAATACTACGCGCAGTGTTTTTCCATTGTTTTTCATTCATAATTGCCGCCTGTACAATATTTCCATAAATTGAGTAACATTTTCGAATATAAACAAACTCTAATAACTTTGTTGTTTATGAATATTATTTATTGAAACTTTACTTAAATAATAACGAGACCTTTTCTAACAAGCCCTTTAAGTATTTGTACTAATTAAAAATTTGTGGTGTCTAGGGTGTAAACCTCTATCCCTCTTTCTCGCTCGCAAGATTGATATTTTAAAGCATTGTATAAAGTCCCCTGATTGTAGTGTACTGAGCATCTCGCGCCTGGACGCGATTTGCAGTGGCCTGTATGGAAGGCACTAAATCGGTTGTAAACCCAGGTACGCCGCTGCAAACACAACTTGGCAAAATGGGGTTTTATAGACCCATTGGATACTCAATGTGAGTGTGGTGCTCCTGTTCAAAATATGAGCCACATGTTGGAATGCTCCAAGTGTCCGTATTCCTGCACTTTGGAGGATTTGATGAGTGCTACCGATGCTGCTATTAATGTAGCCACCTATTGGGCCCAAACAGTTTGACGAGTTTACCATCGAATCGAAAAGAAGAAGAAGAAGTGTACTGACTTTAAAATGAACATTTGAAGTGGATAAGAAGAGCCTCAAGTCTCCACACAAGTAAACACAGACTGGTCTATTTTTACTCCAAGACGTGAGTGGTTTCTGTAAACCTTACCTTTTTAAAGGTTCCGTACCTCAAAAGAAAAAAAAACGGAACCCTTATACTATCACTTTGTTATCCGTCTATTTGTCTGTCTGTCAAGACCCTTTATCACGGGAACGCATGGAGGTATCGAGTTGAAATTAAAACCATATACTAAAGTCTGCGGTCCCTTGATGCTGTGAAAAAAACAAACTTCTGAGTTAACGTAAAAAAAAAAGATACGGCCGTTTATGTTGCAAAAAACGTGTATTTTGACACTCTCGAGGGAATCAAAATTCATAGGGTACTTCCCGTTGACATAGAATCCTGAAATTTGGCATAAAGCAAGGTCTCATAGCACATAGTAAAAAAACTGAAAACTGTAAATTTGTAATTACGTCACAAAAAAAATACTTTTTTCCGATTCGGAAAAATCTTCGTGTTTCGTTTGTTTCGGGAAATGAACTGTTTTCATAGGTAAGTTTGTACGGAACCCTCAGTGCGCGAGTGCGACTTTAAGTGGGAAATCATTAAATGACTTCTCCCATTCTAGGGGGAGCGAGAGGCCGTCTCAGACTTTTACTGACTTAAACCCCACCTAATGTTCTCAGTTGCCTTTTGCGTTCCAGGACCACGTTATCTCCTTCAAAAATTCCCGTTGCCCTAGCGGGCATCGATCCCGCTGGGGCCCCGGTTTTGCTGATATCTTTTTGAGGCACGCTTGGAACACTCTGTCCTTACCGGATGGCCGGGCGGTGAGCTACCCATTGCTCGTCGTCCGCAAGCTCATGCCTCTTCCTTAAACTTCACTTGCCAATTGAAAAGACGAAATATATACCTTTGCTTCTGCTACCACTATCTAATGCAGCCACTTTTGTCCCCAGGGTCTATTCTCCCGCATGACATTCCGTGAGCCAGTCTGGGTGGGCGGTGCTGGCAACACGACAGGCCTGCAAAGCAAGCTCGGCCTGTCCGACGGCCTCCTGGGCTGCGTGGACTTCCTTAGGATCAATGGAGACACCTACCAGCTCATGAAGGATGCTGTCGCCACGCTGGATATTTGTGAGTACCCTGTGAATGGAACTGAATTGAATATGTACTTTTTTAAGGTGGGGAAATCATCTTTTTTTTTCATTTACTATCATTAATACAAAAGAATAGAATTTTCTAGGTTAAATAGCAACCAAAAACCACTAAGGTTCAAACTCGTGTTATTATGAATCCATTCTCAACATCGAAATTATACAAACGGATTTTTTAACCGACTTCTAAAAAAGTAGGAGGTTCTCAATTCGGATGTTTGTATTTTTTTTTTATGTTTGTTCGCGCATAACTTCGTCGCTTGTCAACCGATTTGAAAAATTCTTTATTTGTTGGAAAGGGTATACTTCCCAAATGGTCCCATAGTCACCAAGTCGGGATCTGATGATGGAATCTTGGCGAAATCAAGGGAACTCCTCAAATATTATAGGCAACAATATAGTGGTTTTGGTATTTTCATTGAGAACTTAAGCATTTACAGTCAAAAAGTAACATTTGATGAAGTGGGATTGATAAAGAAGACCAGATGTGGTCAATAGAACTTTTTACTCGCATAGATTTCAAAATAAAGATAGTTAAGCGTCTATGACAATATAAATAAATGAATGGTTCTGAATAGTTACGTTGAAAATGGTATCATCGAGGTGATGATGATGATGGAGCAGGAAGGTAGACCCTGGAACTCCATAATTAATCAATGTTACCTAGCCGTGTTTGGGCTTATTAGAATTGTCATGTGATGCACTTTGGCCATAAGGTACTATCAAACTGATCTGATGATGGAGCTGGAAGGTTGAAGGTAGATATAGGAACTTCATAATAAAACAATGTAACCTACCAGTGTTTGGGTTAATTGGAATTATCATGAGGAATAGGCACTCTGCTCTAATTATAAGTGTATCGCAACTAAAAAGTGTGAAATAAAAAACTTTTTACAAAAAAAAGAAAACCGACTTCACTAAAAAACACTAAAAGGATCAAAATAAATTTAATTTCGGAAGTCGGTGTTAAATAAGATACAAATAATACCGAGAAACACCGACTTCCGAAATTAAAGTTATTTTGATCCTTTTAGTGTTTTTTAGTGAAGTCGGTTTTCTTTTTTTTGTAAAAAGTTTTTTTTATATATGTACGTTATTGTCGATAACAATTTATCAAATCTTTAGGTCTTTAAGTAAGTAACAAAAACATTCTTAAATATTACTTATGTGATATTGCTTAAGTTTGTATTTGACATTTTTGTGTGTAATATATTTTTTTATTTCTGAGGGTAGAATATTAATAACAGTACAATATACCCGGTACCTAGTTCGCTCAGCAGGAGTTTGTCCCAGGGCTCCGGGTTTCACTTTCACACTACCCGTGGCCCCAGTAGGCTTCGACCGTGCTGGGCCCCTACGATTTGCTGACATCTCCCTGAGGCGCGCGTGGAACAAAACGCGCGTCGACAACTTGGACTCGGTCCGGACGATTACCGGACGGTCGGGCGGCGAGCTACCTATTGCTCGCCGTCTGCAAGCCCGCGCCTACGGTGGCCGGAAATCGGGATCGGAATCAAAGAATTGAATATGTATTCGGACATTAGGTTTCACAGTCGGAAGAAATTTTGGCGAAAGGTTGGGACATCTGATCCATAGGAATTCGGAAACCAAGGCATTCAATAAAAGTTTATCATTGACTAGTTTCTTCTAGAGCTCTTGTCAACGTGAGAGTAGGTTTTTCCATACAAACTTTGGACCGCCATTCACCCGCTAGAGGGCGTTATTCTTTATATACAGGGTGTCTTTGACATCGACGCACAAACGAATACCATGGATCCAGTATATGATTCTGGAACTCCCAGTGGTGGAATTTTTCGTCGGTTTTTTTCCTATTTTTGTTTTAATCTTTACTTTTTTAGGATTCCGTAGCCAAATGGCAGAAAAACGGAACCCTTATGGATTCGTCATGTCTGTCTGTCCGTCAAAGTCAAAGTCAAAGTCAAAGATTTATGGGAACTATATTTTCTATCACCAAAATTTATATTTGTCATCAAGTTGTATCACCTAATAAATAGATCTATCGCCACGAAATATTTTCGTTCTCAGATAAACAAAAATTGTTCCCAGGTATGAATTATCAAATTAATGTTAATATATGTGTAAAATAAGAGATCGATAACCAATAAAATTATATTGAATTACATGAATATAAACTTCGTTCTTATAATAACAGTTTTATTACCTAAATAATAGCTCTGTGCTCAGAATGGTAGATCTGTCACCAAATAAATCGATTATCGATCCCTGACTGCGACTCCTTTTTATTTGATATTTTGTCACCAATACAGTAGTAACATTTTATTTCGTTCAGATATTAAATTAATAGTATTCGTTACCAATTTAATACATCAATTTATAATTTTAATGAAAAAATGATCAAAGGGGCGGAGACAAATTGGCGCGCTTTAAAAATTGACCAATCCGGCCTCAACGATGGGTTGGTTGATTATTGTTTTTTAAGAATAAATATTGATTATTTTAACTTTAATTAAGTGTTTTATCTATTATTCTGCTAGCCATAAGCCAGCTATTTTAAACCAGCGCTGATTGTTCAGTGGTAATTATTTTAAACAATAAATATTGATTATTTTGACTGTAATTGTTTTATTTACTACTCTGCTAAAAATTTTATTTAAATATAATTTATACTACCAGTGGAAATTTAAAACCTTGGGAGTCTAGTTAAGTAGCAGAATCTTTTGGTTGAAACGATGATGACAACCCTAATTTTTTATTTGAACTTAATGCAATTTTCTAGTAACATAATATGATTTATTGGTGATCTCTTTAAATTAGTTTGCTTAAATACTTATTAGGACACACCTATTATAATACATACAAAAACATTTATTTGGTACTAGACCTTATATCTCAGGATTTTGGGTGATTTATTGTGGAACTGATTTTGCATTGTTTGGTGACTACATTTTGGTGACAGATCTACTATTTTGAGGACAAACCCTATTATTTAAGAAACACAAAACTAATTAAATTGGTGATAGCTTAAATGATACCCAAGATTTATTTGCAGATAAATATGGTTATAAAAGTTCTTACAATGGTTATATATATAATAGTAGCTTAACATATTTAATCATAACATAATGACATGCAAAAATTTGTTACAGGTAATTAATTAAATATTATTTCAGTTGTAGTACAAATAAACAAATTATTATTAATTAAATTTGAACTGAAGGAATTCTTTTATAGTATAAAAGGGATTCTCAATCAACTAACTGCGTAAAGCCCTTTTGAAGCGGACCATTGGAAGTTCCTTAAATCGGTCTGGAACCTTATTATAAATTTTAATGCACATTGGGTAGCAACTTCTCCTATATAGGTCCGTATGTCACAGTCCTTTTTTTTTTTCGAAACTTTAAGAACTATACTGTTGAAACTTGGTAAGTAGATATATATTCTGTGAACTGCATTAAAATTTTCACACAAAAATATTAAAAAAATACACATTTTGGGGGTTCCCCATACTTAGAAATTTTTTTTCATCAAACCCATACGTGTGGGGTATCTATGGATAGGTCTTCAAAAATGATATTGAGATTTCTAATATCATTTTTTTCTAAACTGAACAGTTTGCGCAAGAGAGACTTGCAAAGTGGTAAAAGGTGTGTAACTTCTAAAATAAGAGAATGATAAAACTAAAATAAAATATATGATGTACATTACATCATCGGGGTTGATTAGAATAACGAATTTACCTACCCCGATGACTTTTTAATTAACATTTTTATTTTTTTCTAAAAATATCGTCGGGGTTAAAGCTTAAATTTCAAAAAGCCGACAAGAATTGATGTGAAAGAAAAAGGAATTAGTGATAGCATGACGAGTGACAGGACAGAATGGAAAAAAAAAACACGTGTTGCGCACCCCAAATAAAACGGGATAAGGGCAGGATGATGATGAGGAAAAAGCCAACGAAAAACTCCACGGGGGGTCCAGAATTGGATCCATGGTATTCGTTTGTGAGTCGATGTCAAAGACACCGTGTATGTTACCGGCAATATGTTTATTTCAGGAATTAACCTAGGCTATGTATAGAATAACTGGCGTCCAGGCAATCTATGGAATATTATGAATATTATTTGATTAAATAAATAAATTATTGTCCATTACATACTTTACCTAGTAAATGTTTACAGTTCCTAGGGATTGTATAGAATACCTGCTGCCTCACCGGCAATGTGTAAAATAAATGGATTTTGGTCTATATTTATCAATGTTTACCGACCTACCTATAAAATGACGGGCAAATGAAATATGTTCCATTACTTAAAATTAATGTGCGTAAAAGACGAGAACAGAAAAGGAGGTGACGTTATTTTATGGCACTCCGACACGGACAAGTTGGGTTAGAAGGCTAAGTGGTTATTTTTTTTATAACCAAGAAATATGAGCCTTATTTTAAGCCGCGCAGACAGAAATAAGACCTGAGTCATATAACATAAGGTAAGCAAATTACATTATTTATTTATTTATTATTGTACACCAATACAAACATAAACGGAGACTAAAACTAAAAAAAACTCAAAAAGAGGGTGTTTGAATTTGTAAACACACGTTTCAAAAATAAGGTTCAATTTTCAATAACCTCTTTTTTGAGTTACGTCTCTTTTTGATGAAGTGTGCGATACAATGGGCGGCCTTATCGCATTCCGCGATCTCTTCCAGGCAACCTGGTATGTACAGAAATTGCCTGGACAAGAAATGGGGCTGTCATTGGTGTGACAAAACCAGCATTAAACATGTTATATTATAATAGATACACAGATATATACATATGCTATATAATAAATACATACATAATTATTAAAAACTATTGACAGAAATATGAATCACGACTATCGTTATATGTCGTGTTCGTCTATTATGTTATTTATAGCCAGAAATCAGAAATCAGAAACGTTCATTCAAATAGACCAATTACAGGCACTTTTGAAAAGTCAAAATGTCGGTCAGTAAAAAAAGAACAACTGAAGCTAAATTGCACGTTCCAAAGCGTCTCTATGCAGAAGAACTCCATCTTTTAAATCATATTATGAGTTACATAAATCTTGGTTACATATTTCTTGTCGCTTCTAATATGTGAGCACAATTTTGATTAGTAAAAATAATTTAAAAAAAAAAACGAATAAAAAAAATAGGAATTAAATTAAGCCAATGGCAGCTAAGAGATGACCACTCTCAACTGAAGAATTGTTAGTTTCACGTTAATCTATTTCTGTTTGCAGGATTTAAAGTAAAGCTCTTATTTCTGGGTGGGTAAGGCTCGTATACCCTACTCTACCCTAATCTACGCTATTCTACCCTACTCTACCCTACTCTACCCTACTCTACCCTACTCTACCCTACTCTACCCTACTCTACCCTACTCTACCCTACTCTACCCTACTCTACCCTACTCTACCCTACTCTACCCTACTCTACCCTACTCTACCCTACTCTACCCTACTCTACCCTACTCTACCCTACTCTACCCTACTCTACCCTACTCTACCCTACTCTACCCTACTCTACCCTAGTCTACCCTACTCTACCCTAGTCTACCCTACTCTACCCTACTCTACCCTACTCTACCCTACTCTACCCTACTCTACCCTACTCTACCCTACTCTACCCTACTCTACCCTACTCTACCCTACTCTACCCTACTCTACCCTACTCTACCCTACTCTACCCTACTCTACCCTACTCTACCCTACTCTACCCTACTCTACCCTACTCTACCCTACTCTACCCTACTCTACCCTACTCTACCCTACTCTACCCTACTCTACCCTACTCTACCCTACTCTACCCTACTCTACCCTACTCTACCCTACTCTACCCTACTCTACCCTACTCTACCCTACTCTACCCTACTCTACCCTACTCTACCCTACTCTACCCTACTCTACCCTACTCTACCCTACTCTACCCTACTCTACCCTACTCTACCCTACTCTACCCTACTCTACCCTACTCTACCCTACTCTACCCTACTCTACCCTATTCTACCCTACTCTACCCTACTCTACCCTACTCTACTCTACCCTACTCTAGCCTATGTTCGTCTTCTGGTTCTAAGCTACTTCCCCACCAATTTTCAGCTAAATCGGTTCAGCCGTTCTTGAGTTATAAATAGTGTAACTAACTGTTCTTTTATATAGTTATAGAAGACTACCATAAGCTTTGTGTGAAAACTATTCTAGAATGGTATAAGAAAACATCACAGTGTTTGTACACCATTCTGCTGTCTTTTATGACGAATATCTAAGTGACTGGTTTGACTCAATGCTCGCATAACAGATGGTCCTTGGAGCCGGAAGGTTGGTTCTGGAGTGGCGATCACGTACTGTAAGACGCAGCGTTGGTAGACCTCCCATAAAGTGGAGCGATGAATTAGTGAGGGTCGCGGGGATTCGATCGATATGAGACGCACAGGACCGGTCGTTGTGGAGACATTTGGGGGAGGCCTATGTTCAATAGTGGACGGCTTTCAGCTGAAATGAAGCTGATGATCTGACTAGATTCGACTCAGTCAGTAGTTTAACCGTCTTATTTTATTGTGAAGAATGACACTGACAGATCGTGCCAAGATAGTCGCACCATGTCGTATTACTGGGGCCATGGGTAGTGTGGAAACAAAACCCGGGGCCCTGGGACCGAAGGCAACGAAGGAACAGGAGTGGGTTATAGTCAGTAAAATTCTGACACTATCTCCCGCTCCGCCCAAGAGCGAGATTTGTCATGAGATGATTTACCCACCCAATAAAAAAATAAAAAAAACCATGTCGTATACCTACGAACTCCTATTATTCTGGGACTAATACGTGTTAGAAGGCTACACCGACATAATTAACTTTGTTCACACAAATCACTTTTTATTTCTCTGACTTGCACGTCACGGGTAACAACCAACTCACAGAGCTAAAGCATCACACAAGAAAGAAATAGAATGGGGATCGGATGTAGCGCGCCCTTCCTTGGTAGAAACAGTAAATTGTTTTAATTAAATCAGCACATGTCCAAAACCACCAAAACAATTCTTACAAAAATATAAATAAGTATTTGATTTTTTTTTTTTTGTAAATAATTTTGTACGCCGGTTACGGCAAAACATGTTGAACTAACTGTATTAACTTTATTCTTATATATTTCTTAACATACACATGTTTATACAAATAAATTATCATCTCGTCTCGTCTCGTCTCGTCTCGTCTCATCTCATCTTATTTTATCTTAATTAAACCTTTTAACCCCCTATGTCGGATATATCCGACAAACATTCTCGCGTTCAAGTATTCCGCCTGGGTAACACATCCACGATCAAACACTCGCATCTCGTCTGGGCCTCAAGTCTGCTATTACAATAGTGTTAAAATGGTCTATCATTTACTTCATAATTGTTGATTATGACCAAATTTGGTAATTTACTTATATAATGGCGTCATTATAACTTTCCAATGGTCAACCACTGACACCCCATTGAAAGAAATGGCATAGAATGGTAATCTCAATCCCATACATAATGACGAATGAATATTTGACGTATACGGATAACTGCCAAATTTTTGACAGTTCCTTTGATCAGTGACCAACTATTAAAACGTCATTGTGCAGTCATTGCTTTTAATTTATTTCGAGACAGCTCGATATTGTCATTTTACCACAAGATCATTGACCGATCAATAATCGACTATTATGTATTATCAGATTACGAACTTTTAGCAAAATGACAAATGGGATCGTGTTGGAATGACAAATTTATAAAAATAGCAGACTTGAGCCTCTGCTCTTCTGTCACCTATGAGGATTGAAGAGCTAAACTAGATGGAATACCCAGTCGTAAACAGACGACCCTGGCGAATAGGGCACGAAAACACTCGTCGGATAAATTCGTCAAATAAAACTAACGCCATCTAGTGACAAAAGTCGACAGTCATTTCTAACGTCAAAATAACCGCCAACTACACACGGGTAATCGAGAATCTCATTCAATCAATCGAATTTTAACATACGTTGACGTTTTTAAATATAGAACGTCCTGAGTCAATATGCTCACTTTACTCTTTTCACCGCCTTCTTTAGTTTCAAAACAATGTAGGTACCTCATCATCATCATCATCATCATTTCACTCGAAAGACGTCCACTGTTGGACATGTGCCTCCCCCAAATGTCGCCACAATGACCGGTCCTGTGCGTCTCGCATCCATCAGATTCCCGCGATCCTCACCAGGTCATCGGTCCACCTTGTGGAAGGCCTCCCAACGCTGCGTCTTCCGGTACGTGGTCGCCATTCCAGAACCTTTCGTCCCCATCAACCATCTGTTTTACGAGCAATGTGCCCTGCCCACTGCCACTTAAGTTTGGCGATTCTTCGAGCTATGTACGTAACCTTGGTTCTCCTACGGATATCCTCGTTTCTGACGCAACTCTATCACGCAAGGAAACTCCGAGCATAGCCCATTCCATTGCCCTTTGAGTAACTTAAAGCCTTCTGATGAGACCCATTGTAAGCGACCACGTTACGGAGCCATTTGTCATTACCAAGTGGGTACCTAATTTTATAAAATAAAGTAATTTTCTACCTCACATGCCTTCATCTTCTTATTTATAAAATAATTCATCATTCCCTTCTAAAAGCCTAAGTATGTATTATTAACTTCAAATACCTAACATCGTTTATTTTACTTAAATATACTCGTAAAATTCTTTGCGCGCCTCCGATAATGCCTCCTTCATAATTTTAATCTTCGAGGCTTACTTACAAAAGGGTCTAGATTTTTCGTAAATCTTTATGAACCTCTAAGTAACCTCAACTTATATCTAAAATGTTGGATTTAAGTTTTGATTGAGGCGTCAGAAAAAGTTGGGAAAAATAAAGCTAGTTGAAAATTATTTGAGCTTATACCCTATTCAGAGAGCTGTGAGATAAAAAGTAAACAAACCATTTATAATGCTACTAAATTATACACCACAGATACTGCAAACATTTTACTTAAAAAAGAGGCCATTTATCCACCATCTTTTTCACTATCGATCAACTTGTTGATACGAGAAATTTTCGTTAAACTCAAGAGTTTAACGAAATAAGCGAATACAAGTATTCGCCGAAGAAAAAGCGTGGGAAGAAAACGCCAATGCATTCAACAGAAAAGGATCACATCGAAGAAACTTTGTCGAAGGTACCTACATTGTTTTCTTTGTTTACATTTTATTGCAAGGCCAGATAAATAGGGTATAGTATTTTGTATTTCTTATAAACTACATGCAATTGTACTACGCACGCCCCAATTAGAAAATTAAGTTGCAGACATAATTTATGCGCTGAGAAAATTATGCCCATTTTTATACCCAGAAAATGCAGAAAAAGTAAACTACCGAACTATCTTAATTACGTGTGATTAGAATTATTATGATATTAATTTTAAATCATATAAAGCACTCCATAAAAAAAATCTTGATTATATTGCAATTTAGGTGTCATTTATTCTTTTGGTTAATGCTTGTGGCTCGGATACAGAGTCTTTTCAGTCATGCATTTATAATTATTTTTACTTATTATTATTCCTTAGCAAACTCGATACATTTACACATTCCCGAAATAAAGAAGTTTGACAAACAGATAGACGGACAACAAAGTGATTATATAAGGGTTCCGTTTTTTTCCTTTTGAGGTACGGAACCCTAAAAACACTTAACTATCATTATATGAAGCTCATAAACAGCTTATTATGCTACTTGGGGCACTACATTGGATTGAGAATTATTTTCTACTGTAAACCAGAGCCTCAAGTCTGTTATTACAATAGTGTCAGAATGGTCTATCATTGACTTCATAATTGTTGATTTTGACCAAGTTTGATAATCTATTAATATAATGGCGTATTTATGACTTTCCAATGGTCAACCACTGACACTCCATGAAAGAAGTGGCATAGAATGGTAATCTTGTACATAATGACAAATGAATATTTGACGTGTGCGTATAACTGCCAAAATTTTGACAGATCCTTTGATCAGTGACCTACCATTAGAACGTCATTGTGCAGTCATTGCTTTTAATTTGTTTCAAGAAAGCTCGATATTGTCATTCTACCACAAGACCATTGACCGATCAATGATCGACCATTATGAATTATCAGATTACGAACTTTTAGCAAAATGACAATGGGATTGTGTTGGAATGACGAATTTATAAAAATAGCAGACTTGGGCCCCTGGTACCTATTACGAAGTGTTTTGATAGCATCTAAGTTATATCGAAGACAAACTCCGAACTAGACTGCCGCAGGACAAACGTTTACGTTGAAACTCGAACGTCTGAACATCCAAGTTTGGAAGTAACGGAACAAATCAATATATTCAAAAGGTTAAATCGAAGCTATTATAAAGATAAAATTGCTTCTTCTTTATTACAAGCTTTTATTCAACTTGCAATGTTTGTATGTATGTGTATTTTATTTATTTGTTTATTCATTTCATCAACTACATTTGTGTTGAATGGTTGTAAATTTAACAATATAATAAAACATTCAAAAACCACAATACTAATAATTAAAAAATAAAAATTAATTTACATCGACGTGCTGGTACAGTAACTTACATCACAAATGTTCGTTGGGGTGTTTCATGTTTTTTTTTTTTTAATTTTCGATTTTTATTTGACATTGCTCGAATTCTCGATACCACTCAAGCACAGTGTTCATATACTAAAAATCACCATAATCGGTTAATTTAGAGGTTGCACAATGAATTAACTTTTTTCGTTCATGATTCGTAAACAAATTTAATTTAAAAAAATATAACCGATTCGATTTGACAGCTATGACGTCACAATATGGCGCTAAGTCAATCTTATTTTTTTTTGTTTTGGCAATTGAGCCAGTTGCGGCTATTCTGCCAGTGCGTGCCAGTCACGTGGGGAATCTTAAACTTATTTAGATCGCATAGTAACATTCTATTTCCAACGTGACACTGGCCGAATAGTCGCAACCGGCTCAATTGCCATAAAAAAAGAAACCACATGTTTAAAAACCACGTTTTGTGTAAAGTAGTCCTTCAATACAAGACATAGCTAGATTATTGTTAATATTTAAGGCAGGCAGGACCCAAACCTCGACTAACGTATGTCGCTAGAATAATAATGTGATTAGATCTCTTTGGAGGCGTGAAATAATGGACGATGGCTTTCCCTGCCGCCTCATTGTCACATTTTCCTCTCATATCTTTATTCGAGGCTGATTTAGTGGGTGTTTATATTATGAGTGGAAGATATTGTAGTTGTCTCTGACAAGAGGTTTTTATAGGGAACATCTGCATGTTTTAGTCTATGATTGTGAAACGGAGAGGCGTTTAAATAAAATAATATCTTTTCTTTTGAATTAATACATACCGACATAGGTCAAAGAGTCGCCAAACTTAAATGGCAGGGGGCAGGGCACATTGCATGCAGAACAGATGGTCGATGGGAACGAAAGGTTCTGGAGTGTCGACCACGTACCGGTTCAGCCGTTCTTGAGTTATAAATAGTGTAACTAACAGTTCTTTTATATAGTTATAGAAGACTACCATAGGCTTTCTGTGAAAACCATTCTAGTATGGTCTAAAAAAAAATTGTTTGTGTTTGTACGCCATTCTTCTGTCTTTTATGTCGAATATCTTAGTGACTGATCTGACTCAATGCTCGCGCAACAGATGGTCCTTGAAGCCGAAAGGTTGGTTCTTAGTGGCGATCACGTACTGTAAGACGCAGTGTTGGTAGACCTCCCATAAGGTGGACCGATGACCTGGTGAGGGGTCGCGATAATCCGATGGATGCGAGACGCACAGGACCGTTCGTTATCGCGACACTTGAAGGAGGCCTATGTCCAACAGGGGACGTCTTTCGACTGAAATGTGAATTAATATTACGATATTAGAAACTGTTAAATCGCTTGAACAACCAGTAATTTTACTTAGTTGACTACAGAATTAATATTTATGTCCAGGTTCACTTTGGATCGAATTTATTAATGCCGCTCTCACAATGCATGAACGTCAAAACTTTACTAATGTCATGTGTACGGACAGCAGTACACCTGAGTCGGACAAAGTGACTGTTGGCATGCGTAATCTAGTACGCACTACTTATACAGGGTACAACGGCTTTCAATTAAATACAATTAAGTCGGAAATACGACTTCGTGCAACAACTGTCGAAATACGAAACAGATGTCGGGCCTGCATTCACAACAGAGGCCAAAAATTGGAGCAGGATTTGTAAAAATTAAGAAATAAATGTTAAAAATGCAATTGAATTATTTTTTTCTAGTAAAATCCACTAAAAGAGAGATACGAGACAGATTTTACCTTATAAGATTGAGATAACATTTTTAATAAGTTTTTCAGGTATCATTTAAGCAAAAAAAAAATTATATCATAATTTTTAAAATTGGTTAATGTGACTCCATTCACAATTCTATCGAATTCACAAAGTTATAAAAAGATTTTAATTGCATGTGGCATATCACTAGCAAGAGGATAAACTAGAGAATTTTTGAGAGAGTTGGAAGATTCCGGTCGCTTCTGGTTTTTTTTATAGCCCATTGCTATAACATGGACGGCGTTAATTTAAGTCCAAAACTTTGCAAGTAAGTTAAAAAAAAAAACTAGAAAGCTAATGTAACTAATTTTAAATTTAAAAGTCCTCTAATATGATACACATATCGATAAAACTAAAATTCAGAGTCTACGCCTATTTTAACAAAAATTGAATTTGAATGAAAAAATTGGGTCTTATTTTCATAAAACAATAAAAAGTTGATTTAAAAAAATCCACAGGGCATGAGAAGTGTTTAGGGGTCCGAAAGGATAGCAGATGACCCCTCTCGTCGACCATTTCAATTTGGCATACGATGCTGCACCAAACACCCTGTATATCGATGCTCTTGTTTTAGATGTGACGTGATTTTTTGTTGCAAAGGTTGCAAATGATTATTTTGAAGCTAAAAGAAATATAAATTATTATATTTTGATTTCGTCCCGGGAACCAAGGCCTACCTACCCGATCAAGGTTCTCACAATAGCGTGGTTAGTGAGTGGCTTTTCCTTTTATTTAGTAGTTTTTGTTCACTGAAACTATACACCGTGTCTCGACGCACAAACTTATACCTAGTATCTAGTAGGTACATGATACACAACGGTGCTACCCTAATTAAAAAAAAATTCTTACTTTTTTTATTACAAACTTTTCAAAGATTCAAAGCATTTTATTTCAAATAAACCATTTACAGGCACTTTTGTAATGTCAAGATTTCAGTCAGTCAGAAAAAAAAATGATGCTAATTGCACATTCCAAAGCGTGTTCTCTATGGGGAAGAATGTGTGTGACACTCTTTTCAATCATGTTATGGATTACAAATATCTCTGTTACATGTTCCTTGACGCTACTATTATGTGAGAACAATGTAAATAAAGTAAAAATATAAACTAAATATAGATATTAAAATAGCAACTGGCAGCTAAAGGCGGAATTCACCAATTAAACTAATCGCGTTTTAACATTTGGCTCGCGTAATCGCGTTTAGCCGCTGTCACTAGTGTCACTTGTAAAAATACGTACTAACGTTAAAACGCGATTAGCTTAATTGGTGAATTCCGCCCTAATTTAGCCCACGATATACCCTGTCCCACTATATCGTGTCATTATCGTTATCGCCTAATAGAAAACGGCTATTGATGGCGACATTCTACCATGATCGATGGGTTGTTAAGTAATACCCTAAATGCATTTCCCCAAGGAAGCATTTGATCTCTTTTAGAACCCTTCTTTCAGATCACAACAGATCGTTAGTTGTTGATATGTGTGATGTTGTTTAAGGGAAAGCGCCAGCGGTGTAACCCGCAAAAATTCAATTTTAGACCGGTACCAAGTTTTTTTATTATTATATTAAAATCAAAATCAAAAGCATTTAATTTCAAATAAACCATTTACAGGCACTTTTGAAACGTCAAGAAGTCAGTCAGTCAGAAAAAATGATGCTAATTGCACATTCCAAAGCGTAGATCTCTATGGAGAAGAATGTGCAAGAAACTCCATGGACACTCTTTTCAATCGTGTTTTGTAATTACAAATATCTCTGTTACATGTTTCTTGTCGCTATCATGTGAGAACAATGTAAATGAAGTAAAAATAAAAACTAAATAGAGATATTAAAATAGCAACTGGCAGCTGAGAGATGCTGCGATGATATTCTTTATTGTACAATTCTTACAAAGGAAAACATCGCTGAAGGAAAACATCGTGAGGAAACCGGCACGTCCTAGAACCAAAAATTCGAAGACTTGTGACATCCACCAATCCGCACTGGGTCCGCGTGGTGGATTATGGCCCATTTCCTCTCTTGGAGAGGAGGCCTGAGTCCCAACAGTGGGAACATTATAAGGCCGACTATGCTATGCTATACTCTTACAAATAGGAAACTAAAACACATACATACTATGGGCGGCCTTATCGCATTCTGCGATCTCTTCCAGGCAACTTGGAAGTTATATATTAATTAAAATACTTACGTATTTATTTAAGGTATTATAATAATTAAAATCTTCAATCTCTCAATCCAGTTAACCCTATTGAATTACTTTTTCATGAAATAGCTATTTCTATTGAATGGTTAGACGGACTGAGACGGCATTATTGATAAAAAAAACTTGGCAAGTGCGAGTCGGACTCGCGCACTCAGGGACAGGATTACAGGTCAATTCCTGAATAGAGTTACGAAGATTTTTCCGAATCGCAAAAAAACTTTTTTTTTGTGACTTAACAACAAATTTACATTTTTCAGATTTTTTCCTATACTTGGGCTATGAGACCTTGCTTCATGCCAAATTTCAAGATTCAACGGGAAGAACCCTATGAGTTTGATTCTCTTGAGAGTGTCGAAAAAACCGCTTTTTGCGACATAAGCTTCTTTTTTTCGGTAACTCAGAAGTTTGATTTTTTCCCAGCTTCAAGGAACCGCAGACCTGAGTACATGGTTTTAATTTCCACACGATACTTCTACGCGTTCTCGAGATAAAGGGTCTAGACCGACGGACAGACAGATGGACGGACAACAAATTATCCTATTAGAGTTCCGTTTTTTTCCTTTTGAGTCACGGAACCCTAAAAATAAATATAATGAATATACTTCTGTCAAAAAAGTCATGTTTTAATCAACATCCAATTTGACACTGCCCTGCAAAAGGCAAAAAAAATAAGAAAATTTAAATTTCTTGTATCACTCTAGCGCTTCTTCACCTTAAAATCAATAGTGGGTGTTGGTGAGCATACAATGTGGACTATATAACTAACTACGAAATGGAAATATCGATGGTGGTTATTAAAAAGTAATATTTAATTATACAAACTAAGAAAACACGTTAAATTCTTGTTTGATAGACACAAAACCAAAATCAAAACACACTCAAACATCATGTCATTGTAAAAAGTACAAAACAAAATATAGTACCTATAAAAATTAAAAAAAAAGGTTTATTGACATCCAGCCGGTCGCCAATAGTTGGTCTACTACCACTGTAGGAACAGCGCACGAGCGGCACTACACGAATTTGAGCTCGGCTCGTGGTCCGCTCATGCTCGACTCCTCTGGCGTACCTTTATGGTATTTTTTAATGGTGGGTTTACGCTAGAGGCACTGACACGACGGAATACGCCCCACGCATCGGGAATCGCAGAGCGGTCTCCGAACACCGTAGGCGAGGGCTTGCGGACGACGAGCAATGGGTAGCTCGCCGTCCGTTCATCCTATAAGGACCGAGCCCGAGTCGTCGACGTATGCGTTCCACGCGCGCCTCAAAGAGATGTCAGCAAACCGTAGGGGCCATGGGCTGCTAGGGCCAAGGGGAAAGGTATGAAAAAACGCGAAATGTAATTGAAGCAACATAGGTGTTTTTTTTTATTGGGTGGGAAAATCATCTTATGACAAATCCCGCTTTTGGGCGGAGCGCGAGATAGTGTCAGACTTTTACTGACTAAAAACCCACTCCTGTTCCTTCTTTGCCTCCGTCCCAGGGCCCCGGGTTTCGTTTTCACACTACCCGTGGCCCCAGCCACCCATTGCTCGCCGTCCGCAAGCCCACGAAGCAACATAGGTGTGGGTTTTAGTCAGTAAAAGTCCGTAGTCATTAGATAATATCCCCACATATACCCACCTTTAAAAAAAAAACTTTATACATAATGACATGTTTCAAACAACTATGCCAT
This sequence comes from Mythimna vitellina, assembly GCA_949316375.1. Classification (NCBI taxonomy): domain Eukaryota; kingdom Metazoa; phylum Arthropoda; class Insecta; order Lepidoptera; family Noctuidae; genus Mythimna; species Mythimna vitellina. The sequence continues at coordinate 15,213,528 of OX438708.1, forward strand.
AACATTAATCATTATAATCTATCTTCTGACAACTTGATCTCCGGCTGCCTTCAGCCTCAGATAATTCTGAACTTAAGTTTCCATGACAAAAGGTCTCAGTTAATAACGATTTGATGTTTGACTTTCCCGCTGTTAAGGCCCTAGCGCCCGAGCAGTCCATAAAACAGTGATTTTCTGAAACCTACTCTTCGTAAACGGCTGAGTTAATAGGTCTGATAAAAAAATATTTGTTTACTAGCTTCTGACATCGGCTTCGCCCGCCTAAAAGTAGGTTTCTCCATACAAACTTGCAACTCTCGTTTTACCCCCTTAGGGGTGAGGTTTCGTAAAATCTGTTCTTAGCGAATGTTTACACCCTATAAGGAACCTACCTGCCAAATTTTAAGTTTGTAGGTGTAAAAGTTTATAAGATTTCATGATTAATCAGTAAGTTTTATTTCGCTTTTATATAATTACTAGCTTCTGCCAGCGGTTTTGCCCGAGTAAAAGTAGGTTTCTCTATACAAATTTCAGACCCCCGTTTCATCCCCTTAGGGGGTGAATTTTGTTAAATCCTCTCTTAGTGCTCGCCTACGTCATAAAAGGAAGCATTGTACAAATTTTCACGCTCATAGTCCTAGTAGTTTCAGCTGTGCGTTGATATGTCAGTCAGTCAATTTCTCCTTTTATATATAAATAGATAAAGATTTTAAGTTTGTAGGTGTTATAGTTTCTGAGATTTCGTGATTAATCAGTGAGTGGTATTTCGGTTTTATGTATATAGAATACAGATTCGTATGCAACATTATCAACGTATGATTTTTTCGTTTATCTAATACTTTTGGCAAAAAAATTTTTTTTAACAAGATGATATTTTATCTATCGCCTGTTTTCCCTACGCCTTTCAAAAGCGTTTGAACTTTAGAAATATGTATGTTTAGACAAAAAAAAATACTGGTTCAGGGCTCTTCAGAATGTACAACATAGCATAGAATGTACAACGCTAATGTGTAATGAATAAAAATGAAAATCATATTAAATAATCATTATTTCGCAAAGAAAATGGTTTCAAACGTCAACGTGGCTCTATGCGGGCGCAGGCGGCATGGCAGTACGAGTCTGTATGCATTTAACTTCTGCTTTTATAAACATAGCTCGGGCAAGTCGCTAATTATTCATAACCCTAGGGTAATAAAGTAAATTTTCCTTTAGTTCTTAAATTCTTATAACTTAATTATATTTATTCCTTGGGCACTAGCATTAATATTTGTTTAAGATTTACTTGTGGCTGTTACATGTAATTATTTTGTGTAAAAGATGAAATAAAGATTAAATAAAAAACTTCGGACAGATGTTCAAGGGATTACACGCCTTAATCACGATTTAATGTTTGACTTTCCTGCTGTTAAGGGATGGATTGACAACTTTTCCGTTCCAAGGATTATTTTTGTTAATTAGCCAACTTTAGATTAAATGAGCTCCCTCATTTTAACTTGGATTAAAAATATTTTACGTTGGTTTCATGTAAAACAAGATTTCGTAGACTAAAATGTGTATTCAGATCAGCTAGCGTCTATACTGTATGTGTATAAAATAAAGAGCAGGGAAGTTGTGGGTATGAAATTTCGATTCTAGATACGGATATACGAATAATATTATACTGGTTTCGAATAAGGTTACGGATATTAAATTTCAAAATTATAAAAGTAAAATACATATAGTAAGATTTGACTTTTATTTCTAGTCATTTGTCATCATTTTTTTTATTTTTTTTATTCTTGATAGGTTCGCGCTTGACCGCTATTTCACCTGATGGAAAGCGACGATGCGGTCGACGATGGTACGCGCTTACCTAGAAGTAACCTATTCACTCTTGACTTAAAGATACCCGGGTTGTAGCCATCAGGAAACAGATTCCGGCTAGGAATTCCACTCCTTAGCTGTACGCACAATGAATGTGTTCCCAAAACGTTTTTTTGCGTATAGGTGGGATGTCCACCATGTACCGGTGGCGCGTTGCCGTACGCTTGGTTTGTTTGAACAGACAAAACAAACAAATACCCGGATGACAGGTTATCAAATCGATACAAAAGTCTCAGATAGATATGGTGATGTCTCGGCCTCCTTCAAAGTGGACCGATGACCTGATTACGGTTACGGGAGTCCGATGGATGCGAGACGCACAGGACCGTTCATTGTGACGGCACTTGGGGGAGGTCTATGTCCGGCAGTGGACGTCTTTCGGCTGAAATGATGATGATGATGGTGATGTCTATCCGAAACTTTAATATCGTTTTCGGTTACGTTTACTACACAACATGATTGAAAAGAGTGTCCATGGAGTTTCTTGCATATTCTTCTAGATGGAGATCTACGCATTAAGAAAAGAAAAGATGGATGGATTGTGTAAGGAGTTATATGAAAGAAAAGGGAGTTATGACAGTGTGACGGACCACAAGTAATATGGGATAAGGGCAGAAAGAAGAAGAAGAAAAAGAGATCTACGCTTTGGAATGTACAATTTGCATTATTTTTCTGACTGACTGACTTCTTGACAATTCAAAAGTGCCTGTAAATGGCTTATTTTAATATAAATGCTTTTGATTATGGATATTTTTTATTTCGGATATCCAATAGTTTCAATCACGGTTACGGAGCTGCATAACATCCCTAAATAAAGAGTTCCTAGTTTCGTTATAATTTCCGAACACAGACCTTTTTAAGGTCGTAAGTTCGTTGACCTATGTTCCCGGCCGTCTTTCCAAGCACGTGTATAGATGTTGACACAACACACATACATCTATTTCATTGGAATTTTCCCATTTCACAAGCGTGAATGTCAACACTCGTCGTCGTTGAAATAAATCGAATCAAACACATAACATTACCATCATGACGAATTCGATAAAATTCTCTTCGTATGTAAATGATATGTTTACATTAGGCTCGGTTTAGTCATAAAAATAATGCGGATAGGAGGATTCATATTTTTTTGGTCGTCCATCATCATTTATTTGTTGCGTCTCGATTCCCGAATCATTCATTATTACATTTGTGGAATTGACATCTTGTTTAACAGATGGATCGCTAACCGGACTGGGATTATAAAACCGGGTACAGACTGCTGTAACGAGAAAAGAGCATTTCATAAGTGTTGATGCAGCGCGTGCATGAACCGAGCATGTACCCACCTAATCACATAGTTGAACAGCCACCCTAGCCAAGTTACGATCGTTTCGTTTGCGTCGAACGACTCCTGTAGGTTACGCCTCCGATTCCTTTGTTCTGACCACGTGACTGAGCGTTGAGATGACGTCAGAACAAAGGAATCGGAGGCGTGGCCTACTCGATGCGTTCGACGCAAACGAAACGATCGTAACTTGGCTAGAAGGCTGAGAGCTTAGCCAAATTTATAATCTATAATCGTTAACGCTAGTAGAAAACTTTAAATGTATGGGAATGATGTCATCTCAACGCTCAGTCACGTGGTCGGAACAAAGGAATCGGAGGCGTAGCCGACTCGAGACGATCGACGAAAGAGAATCGAAATTAAACGGTCGTAACTTGGCTATGCCTGCTGCTCTGTTCGCGTGCGTAGTGTGCATGGTTCGCGCGCGCAAGGCGTTCAAGGGAATTCTGTTACATGGCATGATACATTCCGACAATGTGAATGGCAAGTCGGTGAAAGTTTTCATGGTAATGTAAATCATATATTTATTTTAGTTGTATCATTGTCTTATTTTAGAAGTTACAGGGCACACACATTTGACACACATTTTTCCACTTTGGAAGTGTTTCTCGCGCAAACTATTCAGTTTAGAAAAAAATTATACTAGAAACCTCAATATCATTTTTGAAGACTTATCCATAGATACCCCACACGTGTGGGTTTGAAGAAAACCCCCAAAATTTATTCTTTTTTTTTCTATTTTAATGCGGTTCATAGAATATATCTACTTACCAAGTTTCAACAGTATATAGTTCTTATAGTTTCTGAAAAAAGTGGCGGTGACATACGGACGGACAGACAGACAGACATGACGAATCCATGAGGGTTCCGTTTTTTACCATTTGGCTACGGAACCCTAAAAACATTATAATTACAACCATTTCAGATGGCTGAATAAATGTACTATCAAATGTTAAAACTTTCAGATAGGTGAAAGGCTTTAGGAAATTACTTCGCATATACTCACATTCACAAAATTCTTGCTCTGCCTTTATAAAATTAGTGTAGATATAGAATAGAGATTACGATGAATATTAGGGATACGTAAGGGGAATGGCATTTAAATTCTCGGCCACATTCTGGTCACGTCCCTTTCAATGCTGCTACTATCAAATCAGAATCCCAACACGAGCCATCGGATCAAGCAGATGCTTGCTTCAACAGTATTATGATATTGTACCAAAATAACTTCATTGCACTGGACTGGATCAATACGAGATAGAGGTTTTATTCTTTTTATCTTTAGCATCCAGTAAGATTAAGTACCTATTTTAAGAATTAAGTTCCTAGCACCAGCTTTGTTTCATTATCTTCTTGACTATTTTAATCATCAATATCTTCCTGCTCTAGTCTTTCTCTGTATGTATGTATATATCCATGACTTTTTTACTGTATGTGTTTAAATAGTGTTATTGGCTTCGGCCGTTCTATTTAAATTAAATAAATAAATAAAATAAATTTAGTAACTTGCATGTCTATCACCATCCTGTTTTTTTTTATTGATCTAAACTAGTGCTTGACTGCGATCCCACCTGATGATAAGCAGTGATACAATCATTGATGGTGAGGCGTTATTAAGAGCCTATTCACTCTAGCCTTGAAGACAACTAAATTATAATCGGACGGGAAGACCGCAGCAGGCAAATTTATTAATAATTCTAACAACAGATCTATCAGATCAGTGGTAGACGCGCGTGTTCAAGTAAACAATCACTTCATCAATAATGTTTAGTTGACAAACTCAAATCACAACGCCATCGCAATTTGCATTTCTGAAACAACTATGAATAAACATAACTCCGTGTCCTTATTCGAATGCACCTAGAATTTCCGATCTCATCGTAACTAAGCGTGGACTGGCTCGTTTAAACAATTTGGAGTAAATCTGCAAAGCGTTTGTGCCGCGATTGGATTTAAAACGTTCCATTTGACACGACAAACAGAATCCGCCGGCAGCCATGTTTGCGCCCGAAATGTATTGTGATGCGAGCCAACGATTTCAAGATCGAATTCAGCAAATATAGAGGATTTGTCGCCGAGACGACGGTATCATAAGACTATTCCTTTTATGCTGTCGACGTCTTTTCTCTGAACATTTGTGTTACCTTTATCGAATCGAATGTCTCAACGAAATGTATTTAGGGACCTATCAATAATTCTTCTCAGATCAGATGTTATGAGACCCTCATAAATCGTAAAATGAATTCTGTTTTCGGTTTTACTTATTTCTTCAGTATAGTTCTTAGTCAATTTCGAATAAATTGTGTGTATTCACCCGTTCAGAAACTCGAATATTGGGTAATAATACTTGCTATATGGTTGATCCCTTGTTATAATTTTCGTATTAAGGTAAGAAATTCGTATTCGAGTTTGGATGAGGCATATAAAATTTTCCCTTTTATCGTAACTCGCAATAAGGTACCTACTTGATTTTTTAGAGAGTCAACAGCGGCTAGTAAAATATTTTATAGATTCGTTCGAAACATGCGGCGTTTCTTTGTTATTTGTACCACGAAATAACTTATTACGTCTATTTGGAAGGCTTTCAATATGAATTGTGTACTTACATATTTATAGATTTTTGGCCTTTCTTTGTGTCTTAGAGTCTTTTTGTTTTCTAAGGCGACTTAGATTACTCTTATAAAAATATCTAAGTTAACCTATCAATATAAATTCAGAGCTTTTACTCACATTTTTTTGTTTGTAGTGTCTAAGTGATCCTTAAGGCAATAACGTGGATATATAGGGACTGGGACTTATCTGCAATGAAATGCTTTAAAAGCTTTATACTTCTATAATACTTTTCTTCAAGAATTCAAAATAAGTACATCACGCTACAATGGTTATGTCCGAACTGAAAAAACAGATATTTCTTTTATTCTTCATAGACATTTCTGTGTTCTACACAATTTTTAAACCTATTCTAGAATAACAAAATCCTTAAAAGTATATTTAACTTGCCAGTTCGTTAACCTAATTCAAGCGATCTCCTTTCGATATCACATGAGCTACGCCCCAATGAATAGAAATGTGGAGGCAACAAACATTTGTATTCTAAAAAAAACTTTCGAAGGATTAAGCATGACCTACCTAAAACCTAACACAGGTAGGGACAGTACCTATATATCGGCGGTGGGATTGTTCGAAACAGTTGTTATATTATTAACATTTTTGTTTTTTTTTCTAACACATTGCTTTAGAATATTTTTATTTATTATGATTATTTTTATTGTGCTTTTGAGTACAATATTGACTGGTCTACACTGTCCTTACATAATATCTGTAAATACTGTAATATGAAAATATTGTAAGAACAACCATTTTTTTAAAAGAGTATCTGTGGAGTTTCCTGCCGGTTCTTCTCCATAGGAAACGACTATTTTGGAACCGTGCAGTAGCTTCTGACACAGTATAAATATGGAACAGTAAAGAAACTAAGCCTAGTTGATGAAATATTAAATAGTAAATATTTTTTTTTTGTTTCGTAGGAGGTAATCTCTTAAAGTACTGGTCCGATTGCTAAAATTTTTTCACTGATAGAAAGCTGCTTTATTTCTGAGAAACATAGGCTATATTTTATGTTAAAAAGCTTGTCCATAATAAAGAACTCCTTCTGTTTTTGTTTTAAATCTCGCATCTGTACAAAAATAAATAAGAACACATTCAATTCCGTAGAAGCGACAACTCCGAAGTTTTCGTGACCGAAGTTTGCACATCACATGCTCCTAAGAATATGGGCGCCTTCACTTGTTTCCTGCGCTGAGTAAACGTAGGGTTCCCCTAGTCGTTAGCCAGGAACGTGTGCGGAATTCCGGTGATGAATGGTATACATTAGGGGACGGCCCATGAATTTGAATTTATCAACCTTACAGTACTTCACTCTGTCGCAGCAAAGATGCCAATAGGAATGGAACAATTAAAACGTTTATCTTCTGTGTATAAGGCAAAGTTCTGAATCATTCGCTGACTTATCAACGCTTATTTTTAGGGTTCCGTACCTTAAGAGGAAAAACGGAACCCTTATAAGATTACTTTGTTGTCCGTCTGTCTGTCAAGACCCTTTACCTCGGGAACAAATAGAGGTATCAAGTTGAAATTAAAATCATATAATATTTTTATTTTTTTCAAAATTCATCTCCTAAGAAAGTGAAACAGAGGTCTAAATTTTCTGTGGAGAAACTTACTTTTACGTGGGTTAAGCTAACTTTTCAAATTTTATTTAAGTATAGGCACTTTTGAATTGTTAAAAAATCTGTCAGTCAGTTCCAAATCGTAGATCTCTATGTAGAACAAAGACATTAAATATATACTACCAATAGACAGGACATAGCGAACAAAATTGTAATCCGATACTTATTACCGAGTGGTCATAAGTCGCTTAATCTAGCATGACACACCTACACGTCAAGTCGTGTTTTTATCCGCTCTATGCACTAAAAGAAAATCATTTTCTGAGAAAATATGCAGAATTGCGCATTACGCAATTGCAAGTCTGGTTATGGTAAAATGACTGGACCTAACTTCGGTTTATTTTCGTAAATATCTTTGGTATTTACGAAGTAATTAATTAGAACTCAATAATTTTTATAAATAGTTCCAGAACATTTGCTGATTTTAAGATAACGTCATCTAATGCTGAAAAGCTTAACCTTACCTATAACACACACTGAGGCTCTACCACGAGCTCATAAGGTGATCCATTTTACGACCTAAGCCGAACTGTTAAAGGGATGGAGCTATATAGGGTATATAGCTCCATCACTCTTTTCCGCTCGTACGACTGACATTTTAACATTGTCATGGTAAGGCCGCTGGCCATCTACCGAGCGTTAGTTAAATAAATATAAATTTTGACAAATTTATTTCGCGTATTTGCTATTCAAAGCCAGATGGCGTCACTGAGGCATAGGATGATAGTTTTTCTAAGACATTTTTTCTGATAGCCGCTCTATTGTATCTCTTGAATCTCTTTGATGTAGAAGAACGTGCAAGAAACTCCATGGACTATTTGTCTACCGGTCTGTCAGTCTCGTCTAATCCATTGAACATATTTTCATAAAACTTCGCACATCGATAGACTACCAGGATGGGACACTTTTCAGCCACAAGACAAAGCCTGGGGCACAACTCAGTATCTAATAATTTTGATACACACTTCTAAGTTCACACTTTTTTTAAGGTGGTGAATCATCTAGTGACTTCTCCCGCTCTAGGGTTGAGCTGAGCGAGTCAGGCTTTTACTGACTAAAACTACAACTATGTTTCTTCAGTTACCCTTGCGTTCTAAGACCACGGGTTTCTCTTTAGTCTGTTTAGCTGACATCTTTTTGAAGCGTGCGTGGCACGAACTCAACGTTACCGGACGGCCGGACGGCGAGCTAGGTCGAGGTCCTGGTGGCTGGGATGTGAGGATGTCTGTTCCCTCACACGTGCAGCTGTCTCCTTTGCTAGCATTACTGCTTCGCAGAAGGAGGCCACCGCCGCTTTTTCCCCCTCGGTCCGGACCATGGCCTGTACGAGGGCCTGATAGGAGAGGTCGCCACCGCCGATCGCCCCTACGAGGACACGGCGGTGCTCCGCCCAAGCGGGGCACACCTCCACCGTGTCCTCCAGGATGAATCTGAAGCACTTAACTTCCTTTTCACAAAAACATACATCACAACATACATCTTTGAGATCATCATTATCATCATTTCAGCTGAGGCCTCTCTCAAATGTCACCTCAACAACCGGTCCTGTGCGTCTCGCATCCATCGGATTCCCGCGACTCTCACCTAAAACCTTCAAGAACGTCTTTGAGTAGTCAATACTCAACGTTCAATTTCTCTCACTGCCAGAACCCCCACATTGTGTTACTCGGAACTTATCATAACTTCACAAGTAGGTTGACGCGTGTACAATATTCATCATTGAAAAAGGTAGCGTTCACAGCCGGTCATTGATGTAGTGAAGATTGGCGGAAAGATTTGGGGTAGATTGGCGTACCTTAAGAAGTAGCGTATAATATGGAAATATGCTTATATCTTACACTGGTTGGACAAAGGGTACGAACTCAGTTTTATTGGTAATTTACCGTCAGATTGCCTCCATTCAAAACCGAATTCGCTTTTTTATTATTTGTTTGCGCGGTTCGGGGAAAAGATTACGAAGGCTAGTTGCTAGGTGGTAATAGACGTGTCGTGTGGAAAAATAGGTTAGCTCGAGTCGTTCCTTAAAAGGCAGGATAGCTTAGCATACACGATGTCACTATATTCAGGCGCACAAAAAAAAATTTTGCACGATTTTTGATTTTCGAACGTGGATGCGACACGAACAGTACCAATCAAAAACCGCCACTGAATTTGCGGGTGTCAATGAAATGACATTCCATATTTGAATAAGCAGGTAGTTTAGTCGCTCTCGCTCACACAAGTGCGATAAACAAATGCAGGAACCCATCCTGGGTTCGGAATGCATCTCAGCATCATGCATCCAGTCAAAAATAGTAGGTACATTTTGATACAAGTGGAAAAAGTTTGTCATTATACAGAGATACAAGTGCAACCGAGGCGGCATTCGTCGTCATCATAGTGTTATGGAGCCGAGGGCAGGGGCAAATTTCCACGTGTATCAAGCGACGTTTTACAACACAATAAAAAAAAATAAGATATAAATAAAAGGGGGGGGGTGGGGTCTGACGCACCACTCGTGGGGTCTAAGCGCACCCCGCCTGATACGATAAATATAATAAAATTGTGGTGGGACAAAGCGCGCGCACTTTTCCGCACTAGTGCGAAAACCAGAAAATTGCGTGCCTAAAAGTAGGTTTTTAGTAAGTGTAATTTATCACTATAAAAATAGCGTAACCATGCTACTCGTACCTTTGTAATAAACTTTTGATTTTCCATTTATTTTCCTACACAGCTATTTCCTCTTCGTGCTTCCTCGAATTTTCTTTACCTTATTAATTGTACGTCAAATGGAGTGAATTCGTTTCGCTTTTGAAACGTTACTACGTAAAATATGACATGTCTGTTTTAATGAAGTACCAAGATTAATTCGCGGAAAATGATGTTGAAGTATCTTGTTTGAAACTCCGAGCTCGTTAAGTAGTCAAAAGTTTATTTGAAAGATGAAGTAACCTTACATGCGGGTGACTCCTCAAGTTTGTTCGCCTTAAAACAGGTATTATGTATACCTATGGCTGTTATATAAAACTTCTAAAAGGGAGCCCAAAACAGATAATTTTACTGAAAGTATTTTTTTTTTAAATTGATATAAACCAGTGCTTGAATGGTCAGTAGAGATGCAATCATTGATGGTGAGGCGCACTAGTTTATTAAGAGCCTATTAACTCCAGACACTATACACTCCAGTCCAACATATAATTATAGAACACATATAATACATATAAGTATATACAACATATATTATAAATATAATTTAGGTGTCTTCAAGGCTAGACCTTGAAGACACCTAAATTATAGTTGGACGGAAAGACCGCAGCAGGCAAATTGTTCCAGTCCTTCGATGTACGCGGTATAAACGACGAAGCGAAACGCTTAGTCCGGACCGTTGAAGTTTCAACAACGTAAGGGTGGATACTCGCCGTACGTCGGGACATTGATGATTTTAGATATCTCTCCTACTAAGATTCTTATTCTTATTTTTTGAGAGAGGAAATCATCAAATTACTTCTCTCTCGCTCTGGGGTGGAGCGAGAAGGGTGTCAGACTTTTACCGACTAAAACCCACTTGTGTCCGTCATGATGCCAAGAACCGTCACTGATGGCGAGACTCCATCATCATTATCATCATCATGATTTCAGCCGAAAGACGTCCACTGTTGGACATAGGCTTCCCCTAAATGTCGCCACAATGACCAGTCCTGTGCGTCTCGCATCCATCGTATTCCCGCGACCCTCACCAGGTCATCGGTCCACCTTGTGGAAGGCCTTCCAACGCTGCGTCTTCCGGTACGTGATCGCCATTCCAGCACCTTTCGTCTCCATCGACCATCTGTTCTGCGGGCAGTGTGCCCTGCCCACTGCCACTTAAGTTTAGCGATTCTTCAGGCTATGTTCGTAACCTTGGTTCTCCTGCGGATATCCTCATTTCTGATGCGATCACGCAAGTAAACTCCAAGCATAGCCCTTTCCTTTAGACATCATCAGTTAGAAGCTATTCCAAAAGCAACTTCACGAAGCTCAGTAACGAGGAATACGACTCAAGGAGGTGTCTAGAGCCACGGTCATTCTTTCAAACGTTCCCGCGATCCTAAATGGCTTCGGCTCTACTGGTTCCTTTCGGTTTTGCTGACATCTTTTTGAGGTGTGCGTGGATCACTACATGCCGTCGACTCGGGCTTGATTCTTACCGGACGGTGTGCTACCCGTTGCTCGTGGAAATTGCCGTGCGAATCTTGATACCCAGCATCTCCTTCGGCGGCGGTTGGGGCGTGAGGATTCCGTTCCCTCACCCTTGCTAGAGATTTCTCACGCGGATTTTTCATAAGCATAAGCATAATCAGCCTTTTAATGTTCCCACTGCTAGGAATCAGGCCTCCTCTCTCTAGGAGAGGGAATGGGCTGTAATACACCACGCGAGCCCAGTGCGGATTGGTGAATGTCACATGTCTTTGAATTTTTGGTCCTAGGAAACCGGCATGTGCCGGTTTCCTCACGATGTTTTCCTTCACCGTTTTGAGAGCAGTGGTGATGAAATAAATTATACATAGTAATGCGCCTGGCTGGGCTTGAACCGCAACCAAGCCGTTACAACTCGGCCACCACTGCTCATTTATGATTTTTCATGCGGTTGTTCAATAGTAAATTACCCCTATTCCACACATTTACCCGCACAGCTGTAAAAGTTGATTACACTACAATGTTAAAAGGCTGACCCCAATCAACAATACCACCCGAAATTAAAGCACTCTTTTTATCGGCCAATCCCTGAACGAAATATTTTAACTTTTTGTGCGAAACAATATTGTTTCGAAAATGTTCGATACTAAAATATGTATAACTGTAATAAACACCCTTCGCCCGACATCGCCTTTCTATCATCGGACAACCCGACGTAAGGCGAGTGTCCACTTCTAAGGTCCGGACTAAGCGTTTCGTCTCGTCGTTTATACCGCTTATGTACATTGAAAGATTGGAAAAATTTGCCTGCAGTGGTCTTCCCGCCTGATTATAATTTAGTTTTCTTCAAGGCTAGAGTGAATAGGCTCTCTGGATTCACCATCAACGATTTCATCACTGCTTATGAACAGGTGGGATCGCAATCAAGCAATAGATGAAAAAATAAAATAATAAAAAACACCATATTAAGCTGTCTCGAATCGCATGCCGCATCTATGTAGTATGTACTTTTTTTTATATATGTGCTTAGTCGTTTGATGACAAACACTTTTTCAATACATTTACTCGAAAATCCGCTCTTATCCCACCGCTTTTAGGCACGCAATAGGCTGTTTTCCGCACTAGTGCAGAAAAGTGCGTGAGAACCTCGCCACAATGTTATTACATTTATCGTATCAGGGCGGGAGCGCCTCAACCACCACGAGTCGCTGGTCAACCCAGTTTATTTATTTCCTTGTAAGTGTATTGAAAAAAGTCGTTCGATACACGTGCAAATTTGTCATTGCAGCCCTCGGCTCCATAACACACTCGCCTACGGCTCGTGCGAATTCCGCCTCGGCCGCAATGCAACATTTAGTGATCGCCTACCTACCTTATTTTTATTTGTATAAAATGACTTTTAACTTGTTCCTGAGGGCCTACAATCCATTTGGCGACCTAAACTGAACAGTTAAAGAGATAGAGATATACAGGGTGTATAGCTCCATCCTTCTTGCTCCCTCGCACGACTGATATTTTATCACGTCATGATAAGGCCCCTGTAAGTTCATAACAACGTATATTCTGTTGTTTAATTTATCTGTAAGTAAATTATTGTTAATTTTGATGAGAAAATAAAGTTCTAACTGACATCATCATCATCATCATTTCAGCCGATAGACGTCCACTGCTGGACATAGGCCTCCCCCAAATGTCGCCATAAAGAACGGTCCTGTGCGTCTCTCATTTATTTATTTATTTATATAGGCATACCAACGATTCCATCTTTATATAGGCATCTCATCCATCGGATTCCCGCAACCTTCACCAGATCATCGGTCCACCTTGTAGGGGGCCTTCCAACGCTGCGTCTTCCGGTACGCGGTCGCCACTCCAGAATCTTTCGGCCCCACCGGCCATCTGTTCTGCGAGCAATGTGCCCTGCCCATTGCCACTTAAGTTTGGCGATTCTTCGTGCTATGTCGGCAACCTTGGTTCTCCTGCAGATAACTGACAAATTGACAGTCCTTCGCCAAATCGATGGCACAGCAAAAAATTCAGCGACGCATCAGACTAGAAAGACATTTGTTTCACAACACTCGATCGAAACCGACAGACAACTCAAGATTAAGTATGGACGTGATAAATGAGATTTCTTTCCAAGTTATAGGAGACGCCGCTTATGTGGCAGTACCTAGGTGTGTGCTAGGGGAACTTTTAAACTTCGGAAAGAAGGATATGAAGATGAGCTATGCAGGGCTTATACAGTTGAAGGTCTGTATGGTAGTATCACTTTCGGCGACGGTTTGTGTGAGGGACACGACTTTTACTAGAATGAAATTCTTGATATCGTATAAAAAAATTGTATCATTCTTCATTAATTCAATAAAAGCACCTCTTGTTACAGTCGTTATGTCAGATCTCCTATTAAACTAGACATTTCTTTCTTCTGCTTAATTTTTAAACCTATTCTAGAATAACAAAATCCTTAAAAGTATATTTTACATGCCAGTTCTTTAACCTAACTCATGCGATCTCCTTTCGATATAACAGTAGTAAAGACTTGTGAGTTACAATTAATCGTTTTGACAGCTACTTTCATTGTATTTTTATTTTTATCAAGACCATGTGGTCGCGATCGACCGATCGATATCGGCTGTTAATCCATCCGATCTGGGCGAAGCGTGTTTACTTTTAGGCCAAGAGGCTACGTCGCGATGCGACAAATAACTACCTATAGTTATCGGCACGGATCTTGAGCGCTCGCCGAAAGAGTGGGGATCGCTTTGCGCGTCGTACACTTATGGCAAAGAAAATATACACCTATTTTATTTTGTTTTTTCTTTTACCTGCTATCTTCTTAATTCTGGTTGAAGGTAAAAGTTAAAAAAAAAACATAAACAGTTTAAATCAAAGTCGCTGTGTTTCTCTGTCTGTTTTTTCGTTTACTTATTAACCATGCAACAGATTTTCACACGGTTTTTAATTATTTTTTAGAGAATTTCTATCTGAAGGCATGCATACTGTAGCAAAGACGAGAATTTCAAAGATTTGTAACACCCCTACGAAGAAATTCTTAACATTTTACGTACTTTAAAGGAAGGAACTCGACAAAAGGAACTTTCTCTGTGTGCCTGTTATGCGTTCTTGGCTAAACCATTTTTGGTGACATAATAACCACTAATAAAATAACCAATAATAATAATAAAATCGATGGATTAAATCACGAGTCAATTTATTGGCACGGAAGTGTAAGTGTACATGCAGCAAGCGCAGGGAACCAATCACGAGTGACGTCTATGATGCGATGCGCGGCGAGCCAATCACTGACACTCCCCGCGCCCGCGTCTCACTTCATACCACCAAAGAGACCTGATATTTTACTTCTGCGCAAGTAACAGTTAGCGCTCAAGATCCTTGCCGATACCTGTATCTGCTGCAGCATTCTATTATCTTGTCACCCCGTAACTTTTTGACTGTCGAAAGAAAATCTCACTTATTTGAGGCAGTTTGTTTAAATTTTTGATCTCGCTCACTCTTTTCATTCTTATTGTTAAGTTGATTTTGTAATTGGTAGGTCTTGCTGAGTCTAGCCAGTAAAGAGTAATAAAATAATAATTACCATCCTTGAACTAGGCTAGCCAGTAGCTTTTTGACTGAAGCCGTGTTTTTATCATCAACATCTTTCTTCTGTCCTTACCTTTTTTTTTTGTATATCTTTAGTACTTTTCTTTTCTTTGTTTTTTTTTTGTGGGTAATCATATAACTCCTTGTGCTTTGAGTGGAGCGAGAGGTAGTTTCAAATTTTTAATGACTAAAACCTACTTGTGTTCTTTCAGTTATCAGGCCCGCGGTAACCTTTTGAATAATTCAGCAGCCCTAAACATTTTAATTTAATATTACACTTAAAACTTGAGTTTTTTTTTATTTAATTCAAGTTTTGATAAAAAAAAACGCAGTTTGATCGAAAACCTGTTACGTAGATTGTTTATGTTTGTTTAGTTGCTTATCATCAAAATATAACGCGCCAAATGCTTTTGTATTGATGTGCGTGTAATATGTTACATGTTGAAGATTGAAAAAAAAAACCACTTTCAGTCTAGTTTGCGATGTTTTTACGGATGACACTTCAAGACCACTTTCCATTAATCAACTTTCATATTTTCCAAGTCCCAGTGCGAAAAAAGTCGTAGTCGGGCCAAAAAAAAAAACATAGTCCTTTCATCACTCAAGATTAGATATTTGTGATTTTTGCAGGCAGTTTATCTGAAAATAATAAAAACACATCTCTCATCAGTAAATAGTGTCTCTAAAATTTTTAGTTCTGGAGTATTACTAACATTAGTTATAAGTTAATTTCTTGTTACTAACAACTTTTAGAGCAGTGGTGGCCGAGTGGTAACGGCGCCGACTTACAAGTTGTAGGTCGCGGGTTCAAACCCAGCTAGGCGCATTACTTTGTGTAATTTATTTCATCACCACTGCTCTCAAAACGGTGAAGGAAAACATCGTGAGGAAACCGGCGTGTCCTAGAACCAAAAATTCGAAGACCTGTGAGTTGACATCCACCAACCCGCACTGGGCCCGCGTGGTGGATTACGGCCCATTCCCTCTCCTAGAGAGGAGGCCTGAGTCCCAACAGTGGGAACATTATAAGGCCGACTAAGCTAAGCTAAGCTAACAACTTTTATGGACTGTTTTGTCTGAAATAAAATATTTTTTTTTATTTTTTTTTATCAGTCTTATAACCCAGATACTTTCAAAAGATTGAAATCTATTGAATAGTGTTATTGCGAGTTCTTCTTCTAGACTTGTTTCTTCTTCTAGGTACTGCTTTACTCGATAACTTGACATATATTAGGTAGTCTTAGTCATTTTTTTTTTTTAATTTGGTTTGATAACTTTCTATCTATCTACCAAAAACTGCTTATTGTGAGAAATTTACTCTGCTTTGACAAAAAAAAATGCGAGTTTACTGTAGTCATCGATCACCCTAGATACAACCCATATTGGCTGTTTCTAAATCACCATCGTCTACCAATTTCAAAAGAAAACAATTTCGAAGTTACCTCTTATATTTGTCTCGTAAGATCAACATGTAAATAATTGAAAGGGTTGTATCATCGCCAGCTTTCGTTCTCATCATCACAAGCCTACCCTTTTTTTAGGTAAGCAGTGATGTAATCGTTGATGGTGAATAGCACTAGTTTATAATGAGCCTATTTACTCTAGCCTTGAAGACACCTAAATTATATTCGGACGGGAAGACCGCAGCAGGCAAATTGCCTTACGATGTACGCGGTATACGACGAGGCAAAACGATTAGTCCGCATCGTAGAGGTGTTAACAATGTAAGGGTGGACATTCGCAATACGTCGGGTTGTCCAATGGTAGAAAGGTGACGGCGGAATCAAGTCATGTAATTCCCGCGCACACTCTTCAGAATGCATCCTGTAAAATACCTACTGAAAGGATGGCTACCCTATGCCTGTGCTCCCGGCTTTGTAGATTAAACCCCTCCTTAGCATACACAACTATGTGCACATCCATCCCTATTTTATGACTATCGCTAATACCACGTTCACTAGAGTAATGAAATTCCATCTCTGCGCGTATTGAATACGCAATCATTCGTCACGTACTCTTGTAATAGCATTTCGTCTGTTTTATTCGTGTTTTATCTGATCGTGGGCTAGTTAGTTCAGTCATGTGAATTTTATCAAACTACTGAAACACTATAATATTCACGTTTTTGTTATTCCTGATGTGTTTGACTTTAATCTTCCCTGATGGTAAGCAATGGATAAGCGTTGAATCGAGCGAGCTTAGTAGATACCTGGGGCCTTACCAATATGTGTCAAAATGTCAAGCGTATGAGCGAGAAAGAGGGATGGAGCTATACACCCTGTATAGCTCATTCCCTTAAACAGTTAGTTTAGGTCGTCAAATGGATCGCATTAAGAGCTTTTCGTGGAACCTCTGGTCTTTCTTGCTTTAAATGACCTTAGGTGGTAGGGAATACAGATGCTCGCAGAGAGTTCTGTATTTCAGCTCTGTTTAATTGGTTTATTTCTGGCAACTGTGAAATTTGTCATTCGTGGCTTCGTTCATAGGAATCCAAAGACCAGTTTGTAAGTAAAATCGTTCGGTCTTTTCTTGGGGTATGATAGCACAGCATATCAAAATGTCATCAAAAAATTACTGATAAAATGTATGATGTCGAATTCTCGTACATGAACGCATCATGGTCTATTTTAGTAACATCCAAACATTTAATTGGTTATTTTACCTTTGTATATATCTGGCTTTTTTTTTACAGCGGAGTGCGCCCCAACACTTGCTCCATGGAAGCCACCCGTTGAAGTGACAACCAGCGAAGCCACCCAACACCAGCGCGACGCAGAATCTCACGCTATATACGATATCAACGACATAGTACACTTTGAAGACAACGATATCGTTATGAGAGACGCCAAACGAGTCAAAGTACACGACAACAATAAACTGGACAACTCTGTCGTGCCATTTAAAACTTATTCCAGTTACAATGACGTTAAGTCACATTTTAGAAAGGATAACAAAAGTGCTGGGGTTGTAGGCGATGTGGACAATGATTTGAAAAGTGACGATAGAAAGGAAGACAAATCTTGTGAGTGCCAGCATGGAGGTGGTTGTGTCGCGAATGTGTGTCTGTGTCCTCTCGGGTACGCGGGCGTCAAGTGCGAGATCACTCTGGATTTAAAGGTAAGCATAATGTTATTTGTACTTCTGGCATAATTTTAAATATAACCAGAATCTATATTTATGGGGCTTCAAGAGACTCAAATTTGTTTAAACAAAGTCGAAGTTGAAGTCATTTATAGGTAGGCAGTAGCCCCAAACTAAAGCATCCAAAAGAATATTATATACAATGTTCATTGTGATCAAAATAGATCCAATATCAATATCTTGGATATCGAGCAAGATTGTCAAGCAACATTATTATGTATACATTACTATTATAATACGAGTACATTATAAGATTCTAAAAAGAAAAATGTTTGTGTAAGAGATTTTTGTCCAGAAAATATTTTCGCCAATGCATGAAAAATAACGACTGCGTCTCGTCTTATTACTTGCCTTTCATTACCAAAACAACAGTTTGGAGCGGAACCATTACTTTTCTCAATACTTCGTCTTAAAAGAACGTGTTCACAGAAACGAGTACTTTCTCTCCCTTTATTTTACTCCTTTCATAAATCAAATGAGCCGGGAGAAACTGTTCTTGTCTTTTTACAACTTTGTTTGAAAAATGTTTCTCTACTTAGTCTGGGTTGGTAGCTGTTTGAATACTTTGTGGAACTGTGCAAAAACTAATAGTTTTTTTCTACTTTCTACATACTTTTTAATAAGTCCGTTTTATGCAAAAATGAGTTCAGAATATTTAAGGAAATCAAGTCTTTGTGAACTTCCAGATCCTCGCAGTTTTTCGCGAATACTTGGAATAAGATGTTTTTCTTAAATGCATTGTCTTAGTAAGAAGCTGCTAGTTATCTGTATCTACTAGTGCCACATTGACCCATTTTCCTTTGAGCATTGCATGCAAATGTCCTTAATTAAGTCAATTGATAAACTGATGCACTTCTAGCTCAATTTGCACTTTGGTCTTTGTCTTCCCATTATCTTTTGGTAGTATCTGGTGCTAAATGTATTATTATTATGTAATTTATTTTGTAGGTGGGTACTTTAATATGCACGACAGTAATGTCGTAAGCCTCCTGTTTTCGAATGATCATCATCTCATCATCTTCCTGCCCTTATCCCGTCCTATTTGGGTATTTGATTTCGAATATCGATACATAACCACAGTTACATTTCAGAAAAGTGTCTTCTCCAATAAAAACTCACTGAAGACCCAAAGTTACAGGAATTAAAGTCAAAACTTTAAATGAAACTCGACATGTGTGCTCCCAGTACAGTTTCCAATGAATAAATTAAACTCAGATCGTTCACCAATTTTATTTTAAAGTTATGCCTTTGAGCTGTGCCCAATATTTGTCTTCGATTGCCAACAGGACCAATGGTTGTTTATGTGACTTCGACTCTTGATATTATTTACTGGTCTGTTGGTCTAGTGGTTGCCCTGACTGCTATGCCGGAGGTTGTGGGTTCGATTCCCACCCTGGACAAATGTTTGTGTGAATAGCACGATCATTTGTTCTCTTTGTAATTTATCTATAATTATGTATGTATTTAGAAATATATAAGAATGTTTACCAGCTGTCTAGTACTTATAACACAAGCTCTGTTTACCTTGAGACTCGACGGCGTTGTGTGATAGTTGTGGAATATTATTATTATTATTATTATTTCAGGTACCCCGGTTCAATGGCTCGTCGTACCTACGCTTACCCGGGCTGGGGAGCGCCGCAGAGTCCTGGCTTGATATACAGGTATGGAGACTAAAACTTTTTTTAGACTAAGGTACACGTGGTTACACGTTTTTGCTTCATAGGAATAACAACATTTTCCAGAAGGTTCACCCGCGTTGGAGTCGAAAGTTATCCCAAAAAGAATCCTGGAATAAAAATCTAATCACATCAGTTAATTGCACAAATGTTGTACAGTGGTTGGAACAATTCAAACATGCACCCTGTAAGGGCACTGTAAAACAAATAAATTTCCGTAAAATAAAATACATTTCAAAAAATGTATCTTATATCCTATTTCAAGACATGATCTGCTTGTCTGCCAAATTTCATTCAAATTCGTTTAGCTGTTTGAGCGTAAAGAAGCACACATATATAGTAACTTTCGCCTGTGTAGTATTAGTGTAATATATAGCAATATGGCCAAAATAGGAGATTTTTTCTCCTCTGTAGAATAAAAGATTGATGTGTGTTATGCTTCTAATATAGCATGTTTGATATGTCGACAAGGCTTAACGACGTCTCGAAACAAATGAACATCTGCCAACAGAAGATTGATGTCGTAAAGTTTCGAATACAACAGTAGAAAAAAGAAATTCACGAGCTTATAAAGATTTTGCTAGTAATAAATGGATTAGGCTATTAGGTTTGACTCGTTGAAGATCGGCTGAAGGTCGCTTTGGTACGAGGTCGCAAAGGATGGGCTGCAAGATTGTTCGAAAGACCGGTACAATAAGGAATGCGCACTAAGAAGCATTTGAATGAATTTCAGTATACTTTGTTTTTAATAATATCGCTAGAAACAAGATGTTCCTGTCCTTGGAGTCTCCAAGTAGGTTATCTAGGTCCACATTTATCTCGACAATAAATATAATTTTATTTGGAGATCCTTATAATAGATAAAACTAGCACAATAACGACCGACTTACAATAGCCCTAAAACGTGAAAGGCAACTGAAGAAACACAGGTGGATTTTAGTCAGTAAAAATCTTACACTTCCTCTCGCTCTATCCAGAGTGGAAAAAGTTGTTCGATGATATACCACTACAAAAAAAAAAACTATTCCGCTTAATAATACATAAACTTATTCTCGCCTTATAATAGCCACGGCAGCACCTCAACAGCCCACCTCAAAGAAAAAGGTCGCAAAAAATCGCAATAAAAGGGGGCGGGCCTTTGCCCTTCACTGTTCTGTAGAAACACATAACCTCATAAAAAACCCAACTTCGAAAATATGGCGTCCTGCCCAACTCGATCTCCAAACAAAGTGTAAACGAGAAATTTGGCTAATATTTTCTAAACAAACTTTTTTCTCTTTAAAAGCTCTCAACGTAACTCCAAACCGAATATAATTTAGACTAACGTTCGCAGACACTTAAAAAGTTAGAACGTAAATTAATGGCCTCAGGTGCTCAGGATTGCCTATACGAGCTTAGTTCATGCTTTAAGAGGGGCAAACCCGAGATAATAATAATGTAATATTCCATATCTACCACATATCACACACATATCGTACTATGTATTATATAGAGTCGTAATTGTTAACCGAGTTCAAAAAAAGGAGGAGATTATCAATTCGATTTACTGGATTTTGAAAAAACATTTTCTAAATCTAGTTCTGATGATGGGATCCATGAGGAATCGAGGGAACTCCTCAAATATTATAGGCAACTATATAGTGATTTTGGTATTTTCATCGAGAACTTAAGCATTTACAGTCAAAAAGTAACATTTGATGAAGTGTAACTGATGAAGATGACCAGAAATGGTCAACGAAACTTCATACTCACATAGATATCACAATGAAGATAGTTAAGTGACTATGACAATACAAATAAATAAATGGTTCTGAATAGTTATTTTGAAAATGGTACCATCGAAGTGAACTGATGATGATAATCGAGCCGGAAGGTAGGCACTGGAACTCCGTAATTAATCAATGTGGTTACATTAGCCGTGTTTGGACTTATTAGAATTGTTATGAGATGCACTTTGGCTATAATGTACTATGGAACTGATCTGATGATGGAGCCGGAAGGTAGGCCCCTCGAGCGCCCCGGGGTATTATTATTACGTAATTGCGCGTTTTTACATAAATCACCAAAAAATATAAAAAAATAAATAAAAAAAACTTTTTCTGGATTTTTCTAGGAAAAACAAGGTTATAGAAACCAAAATTTTTGGCTAATTAAAATCGTAAAAATGTGTGTACAAAACGACAATTAAGCGTTTTTCAAGGTCATTCAAGTTGTACAGACGTATGTTGACAAATTGAATTTCGCGTGCTATCCTTGAAATTTTACCCTAATCAGAAGTTTTCCCAGCAAGTCTTTTAGCCTATTCGATCTCTTTTTTTAAAACGTTAAGATAATTAAAGGTAGAACGTTCTTTAAAGTCTTAGTAAAAGCCTACTTAGAACCAAGTAACCAAGCATTAAACGATTCGTAAGTCAGCAAACGAAGACAGAATTATCATGATTATTTTAAATTTATTGAATATACTTAATTAAATTTCACTGATGGCGAGACACCATCATCATTATCATCATCATCATTTCAGCCGAAAGACTTTCACTGTCGGACATAGGCCTCCCCCAAGCGACGCCACAACGATCGATCCTGTGCGTCTCGCATCCACCGCACTCCCGCGACTCTCACCAGGTCGTAGGTCCACCTTGTGGTCCAACAATATCTGTCTACAAAAATTCTATTTTATTAACATTTTCTTTTTTTACGATAGTGAATGCATTCGCATTTCACATTGGCATTCACTTAGATAATGAATTGTGTAATAATAATATATAAATAAAAAAATGTACAAATTAGATGCAATTGAATATTTGTCAAGCAAATGAGATGCTACATTATTATTATTAAATAAGGAAATAGCTATGACAAATACTGTTGTTATACAAACCTATCACCCAAACCCACTGAATGAACTGTGAGATGATTCGAATAGCTCCGCGTTCTATTTCAATCAATAGACAGGA
This sequence comes from Mythimna vitellina, assembly GCA_949316375.1. Lineage (NCBI taxonomy): Eukaryota > Metazoa > Arthropoda > Insecta > Lepidoptera > Noctuidae > Mythimna > Mythimna vitellina. Next base: position 15,236,461 of record OX438708.1, read on the forward strand.
ATCGCTCGGCAGTGAACGGAATCGGCGCCATTGCTTCGGGACGTCTTAGATAAATTATATAACGACAGTCACAAACAAATAGCTTTCCGATCGGAACTCGGTGAGCTATTGAAGTGACTCCGATCTAACGTCGATGAAGGATTAGCGCAGGTTCACTCGAATAACTTGTGTTGTTTGTGGGTACTTGGGAATAGGATAGGCAGGTTATTTAAGGGTTTATGTGTCACTTACCTGTTGCGCAACTATGCTAATATGGATATAGACAAGCTAATTTCGGACAACTACCCCTTTTTTATAATTTATGTACACACATAAATGGATGGGTGGAGAGGGAGAGGGAGGCCAAAGAAAAGATGTATGGATTGTGTGAACAGTGATATTAAAGAAAAGGAAGTTAGTGATAGTATGACGGTTGACAGGATAGAATGGAAGAAAAAAACGTGTTGCGCCGACCCCAAATAAGATGGGACAAGGGGAGAAAGATGATGATGTACACGCATAAATACGAAAGAAGATACATTCTTATAAAAATTGTGCAAAGGTACTGCTTATTTCTGAAAGAAATTTCTTCCAGCAGACCTGCTAAAGGAGAAATAGGAAGAAATGTAGACAATTGTGTGTAGAAGTAATAAACGAAGAGAATGTGAAATCTGAAATTAAAATAATAAATACTTATATACCTTGTACTAAAAATAAATACATAATGTGTATGTCTTTTTATTAGGTAGGAAATCGATAGAGAGGGATTGTCAGATTTTTATTGACTAATACCCACCTGTGTTTCATCTGGGCACGCGACAATTATGGCGGTAAGTCCCCTCTTTGAGGAGTGGCTGGAGTGGCAACACGGGGTCCTTATCTTCCGCATGGCGCAGGTCAGTGGACATGTCAAGTTCGGGAGGTTCCTGCATCGGATTCAGGCGGAACACCGTAGTGGCCCAGCAGGGCCGATGCCCTAGCTAGGACTGCGAGGAATTTCTGAAAAGGAAACCCGTAGTCCCAGAACACAAAGGGCAACTGAAGGACTACAGCTTCAAGGGACCGCATACCTGAGTATATGGTTTTAATTTCAACTCGATACCTTCACGCGTTCCCGAGATAAAGGATCTAGATAGACAAACAGACGACGGACAACAAAGTGGTTCTATAAGGGTTCCGTTTTTTCCTTTTGAGGTACGGAACCCTAAAAAAACCGGCCAAGTGCGACTCGGAATCGCGCTTCGTGCGCGAGTTACGTACCAAAACAAAAAATGCTAAGATAAAACATATTTGTGTGGAAGTCTCATTTAAACATCTATTTTATTCTGTTTCTAATGTTGATATATAGAAATACATTTTCTGTGAAAATTTCAACTGTCTAATTATCAGATTTCACACAACACAACCAAACAAACAACATAGACAACACACACAAACAACAACACACATACACACACACAACAACAACAAACACAACATACATACACAACACAAAACACAACACCACATAACACACGTACACACACACATATTTTCTTTCTTTTTTCTTTCTTTAGATTTCATAAAATACAGCCAAGGTGAACCGATGACCTGGTGAGGGTCGCGGGAATCCGATGGATGCGAGACGCACAGGACCGGTCATTGGGGCGGCATTTGGCGGAAGCCTATGTCCGACAGTGGACGTCTTTCGACTGAAATGATGATGAGATAAAGCCTAGCGATAGAAGGACTGCGGAGTCTTACTCCGCTGTCCGTCTATCACTAGGCTAATTGGGTCCCGTTTTACACATTGGGTACGGAACACTAAAAAGATAAACAAAACTTTCAAGATGACCTTTTAGAACAATAAACTCCTGCTTATAATTTATTTTACCTCACTTGAACTCCTGCATTGTCTTGCGGCGCATTTCTCTTAATATCTCAAGTTTTATAAGCGTTGTTCTAATGGTAATTTACGAGCGCTCTTTACGGGCGCGGCGATGAAACGAACGGCGCTCGTTATGCTGGCAACACTTTTAATTATAACTGCAACACTAAAGTTGTACAGTTAAACGGATGTCCATGGTAATACTTTGCTTTTGACAGTTCCTTTATTTAGTTGTAGTGAGAACGGTTTTCGTAGCTCAAAAGTAATGTAGTATGTAAAAGTGGTTTTTTTTTTGGTGAAAAAATCATTTAATGACTAATCGGGCTCTTGGGCGGAGCGGATAGTGTCAGACTTTTACTGACTAAAAACCCGCTCCTGTTCTTCGTTGCTTTCGTCCCAGGGCCCCGGGTTTCGTTTTCACACTACCCATGGCCCCAGGCTTCGACCCTGCTGCGCGCGTGGACCAATACGCGCCGTCGAACATTTGGGCTCGGTCTGGACGGTTACCGGGCGGTTGGACGGCGGGCTACCCATTGCATACGGTGATCTCGAAGTTTTTATTTTTTTAAATCGCAACCCATAATATCGTTATACTAAAATATGAAATACCATTGTGATTTAATTTTTTTTTTGTTAATATGTCGATTTCACTACCGACTTTCAGTTCCAATTTCACGCGTACCTATTGTAATGTACTTAGGTATACTTAGTTATAAAAAAAAAACGGCCGTATCTTATTTCTTCGTTTACTCCGAAGTCTAATTTTTTTCACAGCTTCAAGGGACCACAGACTTGAGTATTGATTGATTTGATTTCAACTCGTTACCTCCATGCGTTCCCGAGACAAAGGATATTGACAAACAGACAGACAGACGGAAAATAAAGTGATCGTATAAGGGTTCCGTTTCTTCCTTTTGAGGTACGGAACCCTAAAAACAGTTAAGGAACAGTAAGACAGACAGACAGACAGCCAACAACAATTATTCTTATGTAGTTTAGCATAATCAACCTTATGATGTTCCCACTGCTGGGACTCAGGCCCCCTCTCTAGGAGAGGGAATGGCCTCTAATCCACGACTCAGTTCCATTGCGGGTTGATGGATGTCACATGTCTTCGAATTTTAGTTTCTTGAACATGCTGGTTTTCTCATGATGTTTTTTTTACCGTTTTGAGAGCAGTGATAATGAAATATATAACACAAAGTAATGCGCCTGCCTGGGTATGAACCCGCAACCTACAACTCCTAAGTCGAAGCCATTACCACTCGGCTACTACTGCTCAACGTGTATTATAGACCCCGTAAAATAGGGAATCACACCATTTTTAAGCCGAAACCTGTGTGTGGTTACTTCACGCTCTAACGGGAGAATTGATTAATAATAATAATTTAATAGCACACACACAAGTTTGAAAAAAAAAAGTATACAAATATGAGGAAAATAAATAGAAAACACAACAGAGATGGTTGTGGGCCCCAAACTAGGCACAGCCTGTATCTTGGTGACACAAAACCAAATTAGCAGTAAGTATAGACTGATAAAAAGTTCCGTGTGATACAGTATAATAGGTACAGAAAAGGTGCAGGAAGGAATTCAAAAGTATCTGTATCATCATCTTCCTGCCCTTGTCCCCTCTTATTTGGGGTCGGCGCAACACGTTTTTTTCTTCCATTCTATCCTGTCAACCGTCATACTATCACTAACTTCCTTTTCTTTCATATCACTGTTCACACAATCTATCCATCTTTTCTTTGCCCTCCCTCTCCCTCTCCACCCATCCACATGTATACTTATAACTCTTTTAGTAACATGCGTTTCATCTCTCCTCTTTACATGACCAAAAAAATTCAAAAGTATCTGTATACAGAAATAATAATAATATTAGATTAAGATAAAAAGAAACATGATTGACACGTCGGTTTCCCCACGATGTTTTCCTTCACCGTTTATGAGACCGTTTTTTGCTTTTTACCTTCGTAAACGGTGTAGACTGGCGACGTATTAATTACCAAGAAAGAACTACGAACTCAAGAAAGAATTTAAAGTTTCAAAACGTAAACAAGAAAACGCTTATTGAAACGAATCGCAGTGGCGTACCATTGTGAAAGTTTGCAGAAACTTCCAGCGGTATTGTTTCACAAAACATTTCTCGGCGAGCGGATATCGATGCGAAAATATTCAATACTATGTGCAATGCAATGAGTTTTAGTTCGCTGTATCTGTTTATTATAAACAGCAATTGGAACATTTCAGAAGTTTGAAACTCGTTAGTAAGTTTAAGGGGATGCAACTCGACATACATTTTCACTGTTTTTTATACAACCGCTCTTACGCGATTATGATGTTATTACACATTTTTCATTAGATATTTTGGAAACACAGTAACTTGTGGATATTATTTAGGCTTCTATTGAAATCAATTTATAAATTTTTGTAAAACAAATCCAGTAAAGACCTCTGAAAATTTGCTATTTTGCATGAAATTTGGCACTTCATAATTTACTCAAAAATTAAAAACGTCAAAAAAGTATAACAATAGAAGCCTTACTTTAATGTAGACTTTGAATGATGAGAATTTTTTTTCAAAAACTTCTAAGGGTTTTTTTTTTGTTTTTGTGTTCACACCATTCATTAAGTGCGGCCTTGTACTTGACTTTCTAATGATTATGGTTTCCTTTATTGTCTAGTTTTATTAGCTGTAAGGCCTCCATGTACTAAATAAATAAATAAATATTGTTTTTGTTCATCTTCAAAGCCCTGAAAAACTTAGTCCTATCAGCCTCATATTGAACCCATTCCATTAACAAATGATGCATATCTTCTACCACTCCACACACCTCACAAATAGTAGGTATCTTCTGATACACTTCTATCTTCGTATTACAGATTACGTTGAAACCCAGCAGCGGTGAAGGTCTAGTGCTGTATAACTCTGAGCGTTCTGATGGTGATGGGGATTTCTTCTCGCTGCACCTTCGGGATTACTTCGTCGAGTTCGCCTTCGACCTAGGAGCTGGCATCGCTCTTGTTCGGTAAGCTACTGTTTTTCTGTGTACGCAAGAAGATATTGGCAGACTGAAGCGTAGATGGCGGGACGAGCTCAACTCCTATCAAAAGAACTGATTTGCATTAGCGGGGAGCCGAATTAATTCAAAAGACCTTTTTTGTTACTGGTGTTTTTTTTTTGTTTCTTCATTAATTATAACCGAGTTTAGGAATTTAAGAAATTTTGCACTTTTTAGTTTTGGGCCCCTCAGATATGAAGATGGTACCTATAGAATATGTACAAACCAATTCTGAAGAGTTCCCTCATTTTCCTTGACTTCAATATACTGAAAACAAAATAAACTAACAATTTTGTGTTAAGCGCCATCTAGTAAAAATATGACCGAGCTCAAGCCCGTACGTTTCACCTTAAGGTAAAAACGCCAGATTAACTCCCGAAATTCAAATTTCCGTAAGTTTTTCAATAAGGTAAGATAAACTATTGGCTGTTGGTATTGAAGAAAACTTGAATTTCGTACCACATACAACAACAATATAGTTTATTTATGTATTTATAATATTATAAAAACACGTCGGGGTCACCAGTTTAGTAAAGAGTGTGGTTAGTGAGTGGAATAAGTCACTAGTGCGGACTCACGGTTTATTGTATTTTTATTACAAAACAATTCCTGCATCCACAGATCAGCATACCCAGTAGAACCGAACAAATGGCACTCAGTGTCAGTGTCTCGCGCCGGGCGGCGAGCCACGCTGCGCGTGCGTGGTGCGGGCGCTGCACGCTCAGTGAGCTCACGGGGCGCGCGCCGGCGCCTGACGCTGCGCCAGCCGCTGCTGCTGGGCGGCGCGCCGCACCCGCTGCCCGCCCGCCTTGCGCTCTCAACATCCTTCAATGGATGTGTGTCACAGGTTAGATGGACAATTCCTTTTTTTGTCTTCTCACAATTTGTTCTGGAGTGGCGGTTCATCAGCTCAATTGCATCTATCTGATCCAGACAACTACCTACTCGATAGATGATTTCAGGCTGTTGTATATGTTCAAATCCCGCGGAGAACTCTAATTGCGCGATGCAGGTTTTAAGTAGTCATAGTCAATACCCAAAATAAAATAAAAAAACTGGGCAAGTGCGAGTCGGACTCGCGCCCTGACGGTTCCGTACAAACTTACCTATAGTTCAATTTCTGATTGGAGTCTCGAAGATTTTTCCAAATCGCCAAAAAAAAAAATTGTGTTGTAACAACAAATTTTTAGCTTTCAGATTTATTCCTATATTTTATGCAAAATTTCAGGATTCTAGGTCAACGGGAAGTACCCTATGAATATTGATTCCTTTGAGAATGTCGAAATACACGTTTTTGCGACCTATACGGCCTTTTCAATTTTTTGCGTTAACTTTGAAGTTTGATTTATTCACAGCTTCAAGCGACCGCAGATGTGAGAAAATAATTTTAATTTCAACTCAATACCTCCACGCGTTCTCGAGATAAAGGGTCTTGTCAGACAGACAGACAGACGGACGGACCACAAAGTGATCCTATAAGGGTTCCGTTTTTGCTTTTTGAGGTACGAAACCCTAAAATGGAACTTTCCGTACAAAGTGAACATCAGCCAATCAAAATTAGTGTAGGTATGTGAGGAATAAAAATTTTAACACTCTGAATAACGTGTATTGTTCTCTTTCAGCTTATAATAAACGACGAGGAGCTGTCTGTAGTGTCGGCGGCACTGGGCGGACTCAACGTTGACAACTGTGACGATCCGGAGAGTAACTGCACGTAAGTAGTAACATGCTTATACCTGCCCATTCTATACATAGATTATCTTATGTTTGCTGTAAGAAAACCCAATTATTGGTAAAGCTCGCCTGTGTCGCCTATTTTTTATTAACTGTAAAATTTGTGTACAATAAAGAATATAATCCGTATGGTGTTCGGACGTAAAGAATGGATCCATCCCATCTCTTCCCGTGAGTGTCGTAAGAGGCGACTAAGGGACATACTAGAGAATTGGCAGCAGCATTCTCTGTGCATTATAACAACCATACTGCGACCGCCAACCCGCCTGCCAAGCGTGGCGATTACGGCAAACCCCCCCAAAAATGATAAGCTAAATAAAGAAATGGCCCCTAGTGCCCGGCAGCCCGTCTTCCTTTGACTCCTGTAGCGGTAAAGGCCACTATTAATTATGGTCGTCACAGCCTCATAAGGTAACCTACAAGAAGTCTACGTCAAACTTCTACCATATTCTGGAGGTGTCATGGCGCTTCAATCAATTGATTTTTTCAAGTGTTCGTTATATCACCACGAGATTTATTAGCCTTTTGATATAAATACCTATTTTGCGGCGTACGCCCTTTTCCCCATTTCTTATAGACCGTATTTTCGATATTTACAGACTACTTAAAGAATTTTGATTATTTACGTTCTGCATCGGCAAACGCAGCCATAGGACACAACACAAATTTTACGCGCTCTTTTCGTTATAAATCATAGGCGAACCAGTTACAGGGAAAAATGCATGAGGCTTGTTGTCTAAATTTCAATACCGTTATCATTTTCATCACATCATCAATGAACATTCATCATGTACCTACTGGCTTTATGCCCAATTCATACGCTGTTTCCACCATAAAACTCTGGAATGTGCTTCCCTTTGACACCAAAAAAGCTGAAAGTAAATTTTCCTTGCGTAAAATTCGGAACTATTACTTTTAGCCCTCTCGACTTTAGTTTGGTCTTCGTCAGAATTATTATTAAGTTCTCTTAATGATTTGATATTTTTGATAGTATTTATTAGTTTATAATTTGAGCATATATATGTATTTTATTACTATTTTATTTTTTCTGTTTGAAGTATCTGTTATTTGTTTATTGTGCAAGCCTACCACAATGTTGTCTTTTTTTAACCCAAAAGTTGACTGGTAGAGAATACCTTGTTGCGTTAAGTCCGCCTATGTACCACTACTGTACATGAAGTTTAAATTAATAAACATCCTATAATCTTAAACATAACTTAACTATTACAGAAACAAGAACCTCTGCAAAGAAGTCCTAGACCCGATACCACTATATCCGCACAATATAACAGAAACCGAAACGCACCACTCAATCGTCGCGAAAAAGGGCTTCAAGCAAAAGACCCACAAGAGCAATCACAAGAAACACACACACATAGACAAGTACAAGAAGAAGAAATACTTCATCAGTAAAAAGCATCAATACCTCCTCGAAGGGTTGGAGAGGAACAATGATGTGGCAACGGACTTGCCGTACGATGGACAAACGTACATGCAAGTGAAGTATTTGAGTGATAATGAAGTTAATTGGGGTGATATGAACACGTATCCGAGTTTCACTGGCGCTGACAGCTTCATACATATCGATGACGATGATACTATGAAACGGTAAGTTTTTGTTCATATTTGTTCTACTTTAGCACAAAATGGTTGGCATAATCAGCCTTTTAATGTTCCCACTGCTGGGACTCAAGCCTCCTCTCCCTAGGAGAGGGAATGGGCCATAATCCACCACGCGGGCCCAGTGCGTGTTGGTGAATGTCACATGTCTTCGAATCTTTGGTTCTAGGACATACCGGTTTCCTCACGATGTTTTCCTTCACCGTTTTGAGAGCAATGGTGATGAAATAAATTACACAAAGTAATACGCCTGGCTGGGTTTGAACCCGCAACCTACAATTCGTAAGTCGGGGCCGTTACCACTCGGCCACCACTGCTCACAAAATGGTTGTATGTAGTCAATTAGCAAAAAGCAGCAGTGCCTATTCAAAGTTCTGGAGAGGAACAAAAATATGGCAACGAACACACGGATATGTTTCTTGATTCTCCTAATTCCCCTAGTTATTTAGCCCCTCACTTTAAATACATTTAAGCCTACCACAATAGAAATCTGCGCTCATCTCATAACCGCCTTCTCTATTGTCCTATTCATCGTACTGACTTTCTTCACTATTCCTTCTTTATTCAAGCTATTTCTCTGTGGAATGCGCTCCCCCAGGAAATCAGGATGGCAACAAGCCGATTATCATTCAAAACCAAAGTTCGCGAGCTAATTCGTAAAAAGTTGGCAGTAGTATCATCACAGCGTTAATGTTTTCCTATTGTCGATTTGGACCAATTGTTTATGTATTTTAGTGTATGTATGTAGTGTATTAACTTGAGTATAATTATATTGTATAATTGTATTATATTTATTCTATGGTTTATTAGTATATCTATTCTATGGTCGATAAGTAAGTCTATTCCTGTGTTCGCCTTTTTCTCTCTCTTTTATTGCACCTACCACTACTTTTCTCTGCATCACCCAAAGGTTGACTGGTAGAAAATGCCTAAGGAATTAAGTCCGCCTTTGTACTTTTGTATGCATAAAGCATTAAATAAATAAATATACAAGTGAAGTGTATAATTATCTAAATTTAACAGGGGGCTAATAGCTTCTGTTGGAGCATCAGTGTTATCATTATCAGCCTACATCACTCCACTGCTGGACAGGCATTTCTCAACTTTGAAGCGCCTGATTAATATCGCATAGCAATAACACGTATAATCAACAGTAATTAACTTTGTAATGGTCTTAATGGCACTTGAAATCTAATTTGCCTTGAACATCCTGAGTTTTTTTTAACTGAACACTTCAACCATAGCTTCATATTTATGTCAATGATGACGACGTGGGGCTTTGTTTTGTGAAAAACACTTCTTGCAGTCGGGTAAAAAGGGATAGTGCCTCTCTTGCACTGGAATCATTAATATTTTAAGACGTCATAGTTCCTACTGTGTTAGAACAGTTCTTATCCAAGCCGTTATTAAAACTAGCGGTCGACGGTCTACGCAGATGCGAGATAGTAGTTAAACCGTGTATGATAAACTTACAACAATTTTACTTTAAAAAAGTGATAACATTGACTAGTGCGTGGATTTAAAAAAACATGATTGCTGTAAGTTTTCATTTAAGAAAAGTAATCTCAAAACTGACATTTTTAGCCATTTTTCGAGATATTAAACTTGTTAGTTTAGGATAAAATATGAGGCATTTTTTTTATTTTTTTCTTGACTTATTAATTGAACACATTTACGATACAAGACATGGTACAATAGTTTTTTTAATAACTTATTTGGTTACACTACAATTAATTATTTAGTATCACTATATAATAGACGCGGAATCGCGTCAGCGCCAACGCGTCCGTCAGAAATAATTGATTTTGGCTTCTGCGTGGTTTTAACGGATGAATGCTCTTAAACTCCTGATCACTGCTGTCTACTAAATGTGTACTTTAACAGATAACGTCTTGTTGTACTGCAGGCTAGTGAGCTACTCGCTGGACATCAACATCCGCTTCCGCTCGGTGTCGGCGCACGGGCTGCTCGTGTGGAGCGGCGGCGCGCGCGCTCCGCCCGACTTCCTCTCGCTCGCCATCGAGAACTCCGTGCTTGTGTTCAGGTAACTTCAACCCAGCTCATACTTGTTACTAAGACTACACGTGCTGGTTCCAACATGTTACATACCAAGCACGAATACCCGTTGAGACCAATTACATAGAAACCACACGAGCCGATTTCTGGTCATGCCACAATCGCGGCTTTTTGCATGCCTTTGAAAAATTGTTAAAGAGGCGCCATGGCGTCCTCATTTTCCGTCAGAGGAAAGTTCTCACAGGATATGGTTGTTTCGGGAGGTTCTGGTTTCTGATACGACGAGAACAAACGCTCGGTTGTTAACATTTTTCGGATCACCTGGAGGACACAGCTAGGCTTCTGGTAGAGGTCTGCCCCTTCCATGTGGGTTGAACGCCGTCGTATCCTCGTGGTGACGTAAGGCGGCGTCGACCTTAGCTTTCGGTTGCAGCCAGGCCATGGTAAGGAGCGAACGGGAATGGGAAGCAGTCACCTTCTTCTGTGAAGCAGTAATGAGAAATGCCATAGGCGTCGGAATTCACAGAACGATTCCCAGCCACCGTAGGCGCGGGCTTGCAAATGACGAGCAATGGATAGCTCACCATTAGGTCTGTTACTTACATGTTGTTAGACTATCTTTAAAATTTTTAGCATTAAAAAAAAGCTAACACACAGGCGTATTATAGAAAACGATTTCTGATGTATGTTCCAGGTACGACCTGGGTAGCGGCGAGGTGGTGATCATCGCCAACCACACCAAGGTGGACGACGGTCTGTGGCACAGAGCGAGGGCTACCAGGTATAATATAATTTATATAATATATGAAGTTCTCGGCTTTTGTCTTTTTTTAAATTATATAAAACTAGTGCTTGATAGCATTCCTACCTGATGGTTAGCAGTGATGCAATCGCTGAAGGTGAAGCGCACTAGTTTACTATAACATGCATGTATTGGTGAAAACCGCACGAAAATCCTTTACTTTTTTATGTTTATCACAGACAGACCGTGGTGGCATTCAGGGTGTATCACAAACGAATACCATGGATCCAGTACATGATTTTGGACCCCTCCCTAATGGTGTAATTTTTCGTTAGTTTATTTTCCTATTTTTTACGTTTTTTAATTTAAACTGTATAAAATCCCAATGATTGCATCTCTGCTTACCATTAGGTGGGATCGCAGTCGAGCACTGGTTTATATATATTTTTTTTAAAAAAAAACGTTATTCTAACACTTTTAATAAAAAAAATGAATGAATTACTTTTAAAATTAAAAATGTCATCGGGGTTGATTAAAATAACGATTTTATCTTACTTTTTAATTAATTGATTTATAATTCAAATACTTATTTTTTTTGTATTTCACTAAAAATAAAAAACAAAAATTCCACCACTGGAGGGTCCAGAATCATGTACTGGATCCGTGGTATTCGTTTGTGCGTCGATTTTAAGCACAAACACTTCGCTTTCACCTTAAACAAAATAGCCTGAGCCACAATTCTGCAAATCACAATTGTGATTTGAGTATGCAGTTAGATTTCCTACTTATCATCATTCATATTTGTCAAATACATGCATTGGAAAAAAATTAAGTAAAAGAGTAAGATAAAAGTCGAATCACTTGTATCTTCTGGCTATTTAGGATTAAAAAATCTTTTTTTGTTTACAGGAACAGACAAGCAGGCGTGTTGGAGGTGGACGGGCTGGGCTCGGTGGGCAAGGTGTCGCCCGGGAAGCTCAAACAGCTCAACACTGAGAACGGACTCTATATAGGTAAAGAGGAGTACAATATTCTGTAAACGGGGACTTAATAAGCTGTGGTGCCTGAGGTAAATGAACGGTACGGCGCGGCTCTATCAGCCGCGCCGTACCGTTCATTTACCATACTATTATACATTTACTTATAATAAACATCCACAAAACTAGTGGCGTAGCTACCGAACGGCTGGGCGGCGCAGTGCCCCGGGGCCCCCACGCTCAGGAGGCCCCAAAATCTTCGTAATCTAAATGAAATATTCGTGGCAGCTCGTTTCAGTCAATAATTGACTGGCCTGTTGGTCTAGTGGTTAGTGGCGCTGATTGCTATGCTGGAGGTCGTGGGTTCGATTCTCACCCAGGACAAATGTTTGTGTGATGAGCACGATAATTTGTTCTGTGTCTGGATGTAATTTATCTGTAATATTTATGTATTTAGCTGAGGAATTTAGAAATATATAAGTATGTTTATCAGTTGTCTAGTGCTCATAGCACAAGCTCTGCTTAGTTTGGACTAGATGGCGTTATGTGAAAGTTGTGGAGTATTATTATTATAATAAAAATCAGACATTTTCACCCACTCCAGCCTGAGTAAGAGAAGATATTTGAAGATTTGTCACGTAAAACTAGGCCCTGGATTTTCTTTACCTCACCTACGCCACTGCACAAAACGCTAAATTCCTCTCTAGTATTAATATTGCGAAAGCATTCTGGAACATTGCGTTAAACCAAGCTGATAAAGACAAAACAGAGTTGATAAACAATTATTAATTATGTAATCGGTGGTTGCCAGGTTTTTACAGGAGTAAACAGTTTTCTTAAATAAAATTGGTTATTTTACTGTTTTTATTTATCGATATATATATATATATATATATATATATATATATATATATATATATATATATATATATATATATATATATATATATATATAAAAGGGAAATACCACTCACTGATTAATCACGCAAATTCAGAAACTATAACACCTAAGTACAAACTTAAAATTTGGCTGGTAGGTTCCGTATAGGCTCCTTATAGGGTGCAGACATCCGCTAAGAACGGATTTTACAAAACTCCACCCTTAAGGGGGTAAAACGGGGGTTGGAAGTTTGTATGGAGAAACCTACTTTTACACGGGCGAAGGCGTTGGTAGAAGCTAGTGTATTTTATAGTAAACAACAAATAAAACTCAATCTTTTTCTGAAGTCACTATCAATGCTGGTTATTAAATGAAGCAGCAATTAGCATTTCCAATATTGGAATGAGTAAGAGTAATCTCTTTTGTACGCACGTAACCTAATGGGAGTGACGTCACATTTCAGTACGTGCATCCTTTTTCTGTTAATTGACAGTTTCCCCTTCCACTAGATCGGAAAGGTTTCTAGCTTACTAAATTTTAAACCGATTTGAAATATTCTTCCTATTTGCCATTTTTGATAAAATGTGTTTTGCAAATAAATAAATAAAAAATAATGGCTCAAGTACCCAATTGTCTAGAGAAATAAATGTCTTTTGACAATAAAATAAAATAATCAATAGTCAACGCCTACCCAAAAGTACGCACATACAATACACTAATCAATATTGCGTAGACATATTGCTATGGATTTTTCTTGTTTGTGGATCTGTAAGTAATTAACACTGTCTAAACTTCGAGGATACAGGTAATAGGATCTTAATAAACTAGTGCGCCTCACCATCAACGATTGCTTCACTGCTTACCATCAGGTGAGATCACACTCAAGCACTAGTTTATAATATTAAAAAAAAAACTCGATTTGTTTCCAGGTGGTCTACCATCAATAGAACTGAACACGCAAGGCAGGTACAAGAGCGGCCTCGTGGGCTGCGTGTCTCAGATATCGCTGAGTGGAGACTTCGACATCCCCCTCTCTCTGTCCAAGCTCCCGCACACCATCACCAACAACGTCGGCCGCTGCGCCCCATAAAACATGCACCATTCATTTAAATGAACCCAACCAAGTTCATTTAAGTGAATTAAAACATTTGTTACTACCTTCCAGCTTCATTTAACAATTAAAAAGTTCATTTAAACTCGTTAAATGCTAAATGAAACAGTGTTAAAGTTAGTGTTAGGTGTGTCTCATAGATTTTTGTCTTGGTTTCGTCAGGAGTTGCTTTCGATTATGTAACGACCAATCGCTCCGTGACTACATATCAATAGTAGTAAATTAAATGTCGGAGGCAATAAACTAATAACAATACGAACTTTTTCAACATTTTTGATATGAATCACTGATTGTTTCCTGATAATTATTGGTTTGATTTTTAGTTTTTAAATGAATACTCTAGTCAATTTAGAATAAGTAAACTGCGGGTTTCTAAATCTGTCACCTTTTTATTTATTTTTTACTCTTATTTATTTTAATGAATTAAGTATACTATAATTTAATTTATTTTCCATGTACGATGGAATAACTTTTCAAAGTGCTTTACTATCTAGTAGATATATTTAAAAAAAAAACTATTTGTAATGTTAAATTAAATAAAATTCTAGTCGTACGAGTGGTTTGCACGCAGTATCATTTTGTAAGGAATCTTTTGTTTCATAGCTAATCACAATTTGTTACGATGTGGGTGTATTTTATATTATCACACGGACGTAGCTGGGATGGTTCTGAGTGTTCGAGCTTTATATGAAACTGAAACATCATAATCTATTATCATCCTAGCCACTAAGCCACCTAAAAATATATATAGATCGGTCTAAGTGAATTAGAATATTTGAAAAAAAAATCTGATTGTAACAGAAACGTCTTACTAAAATGCAAGTTACGTGCGACGACTTTGTATCTCTCAAAATGTTATCCTAGCTGTGTCCATGTAAAATAGTTAAATAAGTATACATACATAGCGTTTGTATATCAAAAACATTTTCATATGAACGTGGTTTTAGAACATTTGTAAGTAGGACAATAGAGTTTGATGATATTGTAATATTAATTGATTACTTGAGCCCTTATATTTAAGCCCGGGAACGGTTTTGTTTGCCCATATTTTTATTAAAACTTTAATTTTTAATGAAATAAAATGAATTTAATGCTTTTAAATGAAAATGTTAATCATTCTGAACAACTCATTTACAGCTATCAATAAATGCTAAGTATTGGTACCTTCGTGTTATTTTTTGTATTATTAAAATATATACATAATTTTTATCACTACTCTACACGAAGGTTCTACTTGGAATCAAGTCTTATTGCTATTCAACATTTTCACACACCAATCTTAACAGGCCTTAAAAAAACACTTACATAATCTAACGAATTTTATTTATTCGCAATCCCTATATCTAGTCATGACCTTCCGATTTATAATATAATTGTGCAAATGTAAACAGTATGTTCCCGGGTGTGTGTTATCTTGCTTTGTTTCGCGAGTTGGTTTCGCTTCGGATCTAGCACCATTAGTCATAATATAGTCGATACATATATTTATATATATCGGTAGTGTTACGCGCTTTGTATGTATAAACGATAGGTATCGTAACTCGTCAATTGTTTAATAGTAGTTTAAATTTATTTTCTTTTTTAATATTTGAGTAATGTACGTGACTTCATATGAAATGATTAACTTAAGATGAAGCTATAATTTAATTGATAAATGTCTAAAGTTAAGCCTATTTAAACTTTATGTACAATCGTTAACTGTCTCGTTTGTCTCGTGGTCGCAAGCGCAACTGATGTTGTTGAGTCCTGAGTTCGATTTCCAGGTCGATCAAAAGTGATATTGAGCTTTTTTCGTAAGAAATTTCTCAGTAGCAGTTCCGGAGTTTGGAAGCGGCACATAAAGCCGTTGTTGGTCTTGCATCTGATCTCTCTTGGGTTTTGTCAGATTGCCAGTCCATCGGGCTATGATGATTAAGGAATAGAGAGTGCATCTGTGTTTGCGCACATGCTTGTGCACTATAATATCGCCTGCTTACCTGGCTAATCTCTGGTGAGTTGGGCCATCGTGATCGAAATTCGATCAGGAGTTTCCGCAGGCATTCCCTACTAGTAAATCTTTGGTTCAAAGATACTGCGTTATATATTGTGTACATTTAATTTGAATTAAGAATCATTTAACTGATGATTTGTATTAAATGGAACTGTAATTAGGCAACAATGACGCTGATGAGCAAATCAAATAAAATATCACAGAAATCCCTAATTACAAAATATTTTTAATAATGATTTAATGATGTAGTCAGCTGTTTGTTTATTTATACCATTAAACAATTGATGAGAAAATAATTCGATACAATCCCTAAATGCCCTTAACTGGGATTTCATTTACACCAATAATTTTCGTCAATTATAGTGTTTCACAGGGTGTGGAAATTATTTACATAAATATCTACATATCTTTATTGTGGTCTCCCCATTATTTGACTGAACAGTTTTAATTTGCGACGATTTTGCTAGTCCATTTAATTTAACCGCGTTAATGGGGTTAAATGTAACTCATTTTAAATGAACTTTTGGAATTATATACTCGTATCAGAACCAACAAATTGTTAAATTATTTAATAAAAATAAATAACGAAATAAAAAATAAATTTTATAACGAAACAATATAATGATATGCAATAATAATTAATTAATATACGTCATTCTGTTCACCTGATCCCTGCGCTTGTCGCCATTTGTCTAAATTAGCTAACCACCGGCTTTTGATAAAGAGATTTTTGTAAATGAAACATGTTTCAGTGCATTTGGCTCTGTTGACTTAGCTGGGCACCTTGTTGGAACGAAACAGACTTACTTCGCACTCTTTTACACTTCACATTGTGCGTTACCCGCCTACGTCGGATATATTCGACAAACTCTCGCATGTATTCCACCAGGTTTACACATCCACGACCATATACTCCATCTCAACCCGTGTCCAGTCGCATATAGACGACTCTGGCGAATAGGACACGCCAAAAACACTCGCCGGACAAATTCGACGCAAGCCTTTAAAGGGTTAAAAGTGGAAAGATATACTTGTGACTTACGAAATACTCACAAAAGCTAAGTTTCTAGAGTGAAAGTTATCGCAGATTAATATTAAATGAATGAATACTTAAACTCTCATACGAGTGTAGCGACATCTATAGCGTCACATAAGAACTAATATTTGAATTAATATTTGAACATAAAGAACAGCCTGAAATGATCTGCCGGGCAGTTGCCCACCAGACATAACACCCGTGCAAACTGCAGGCCAGAGATTTAAGCTATGGGAATGTTTGAAAGAGTTATTCGGGCCCTGGAAAGGAAAGGGCAACTGAAAGAATACAGTGGGTTTTACTCAGTAAAAGTCTGAAACGCCTTCCCGCTCCACTCAATGCAGGACAAGTTTGATGATTTCATAATAAAAAAATAATATGAGTTTTTTTTTGTAATGATTTTGACTCGGATACTAAGTCCTTTAAGCCATGTTATGAAAATTTAATATGTTTACTTTTAGAATATGGATGTACAAATTCTAAAGGTTTTTTGTAGTGTTTGGCAGCAAATTAAATATATCAAGTCAACCTTCTCGGCAAACTTCGCTGAGGTAGTCAACACTACAACAAAAAACACGAGTTTAATTTTTTTGATTTGTCGATAGATTTATTTCCAAAAAACCGAGAGTCATTGACATTTCATCCCGTAACAGACTGGCAACAGAAAATTACAAATTATTCGACAAAAAGTCGCAAGTGTGTTCCCGCCTTTCCCGTGACGTCACTAGGTGGCCAGTTAAGTTAAGCGCGAGTCGCGAGTGTGTTGAGAGAGTACATACATACGTAGTTACTACTTGTGACATAGCTTGATTAGCATTAGTTTTGTATGTGAGACCTGTCCGATGTATTATACGCCGTTATTTGTACAAAATTATATCAATAAAAATATAATGACATCCTCTTTGTTTCACTCACCTGTTTCAATGTTTGATTGGATCTGACTTGTCATTCTTTCAACATGATGTGGCGTTTGAAACAGACAAGCTTATAATTTATTTTTTTATTCATTTAGTAGCTAAGCTGAACGGCAGGCGGCCGCCTCCTTCTGTGAAGCGTGCCCGCGTGAGGAAACGGACATCCTCACGCCCCAGCCGCCGGGTCCGCGGCCCCGACTACCAGCCACGGAAGGCGCGGGCTTGCGAACGACGAGCAATTACCCCTGAATTTGTTTCGGTGTTTCTTCTCAGGGTAGTAGCTAGGAAACACCGGCCTCATCTAGTTTAACATGACGAAAAAAAAAAATTACGTGTAAAAGTGTTTTTTTAAACCTACTTACAAAATAAATATCATTTATCAATGGGTAGCTTGCCATCAGGCTCCCCGTGCATCTCAAAGAGATGTCAGCAAACCGTAGGGGCCCAGCAGGGCCGATGTCTACTAGGGCTGTGGGGATTTTCTGAAAAGGAAACCCGTGGTCCTGGAACGCAAGGGCAACTGAATAACACAGGTGTGGTTTTAGTCAGTAAGTCACTCAAAGATTCTCGAAGCGAAAGAAGTCATTCAAAGATTCAAGATTCAAAAGCATTTATTTCAAATAAACAATGTACAGGCACTTTTGAAATGTCAAGTCAGAAAACATCATGCTAATTGCACATTCCAAAGCGTAGATCTCTATGGAGGAGAATATGCAAGAAACTCCTGGACACTCTTTTCTATCATGTTTTGTAATTACAAATATCTCTGTTACATGTTTCTTGGCGCTATCATTGAATGATGTCCTATGTTAAAAGTAAAAAATAGGTACCCGTGCTTGACTGCGATCCCACCTAATGGTAGGCAGAGATGCAATCATTGATCTTGGTCCGAAAATGCTTGTGGAATAGTAAATAGCCCCAAAGGTTACTCACCCGTCGTATTTGACGAGTGCTTAAACCTGTTTCGATCACAATCTTCTGTTAACGAATCGTATAATTCACCATCTGTGGCTTTGATCTGACGTCAATTGTATCTGTAGGTATTTTCCAAAACTTTTAAATCAACTTTCATACTTCGCGGACCTACTTAATGGTTTGGCTGGTAGAAAGTTGCTCATGACATAAGAGCAATGGTGACCCATTGGTAACGGTCCCGACTTTGTACGTCGTAGATTCAAGCCTAGGCAGGTGCCTTACTTTTGGTAGGTAAATTATATTTCATCGACACTGCTCTCAAAACGGCGAAGGAAAATATCGTGAGAAAACGGCATGTCCTACAGCCAAAACTTTGAAGATTGTGACCTTAGACCACCAAAACGCATTTGCCCATAGCCCTAGTAGGCTTCGACCCTGCGGGCCCCTACGGTTGCTGACATCTCCTTGAGGCGCGCGTGGAACACTACGCGCCGTCGCGTCGACTTGGGCCGGGTCCGGACGGTTAGTGGACTTTCAAACGGCGAGCTACTCATTGTTCGCTGTCCGCAAACCCGCGCCTGCGGTGGCCGGAAATCGGAATTGGAATCCCGGCGGTGGTTGGGGCGTGAGGACCTTTGCCTCACGCTATCGGCCGCCTTCTTTGCTAGCATTACTGCTTCGCAGAAGGAGGCGACGGCCTGCCACTCCTCCTCGCTCCGGACCATGGCCTGTAACAAGGCCCGGCGCGACAGATCGCTGCTACTGATTGCCCCTACGAGAACACGGCGGTGCTCTGCCCAATGGTGGCACCCGGGCGTTTCTGTCGCACGAATCCGGTAGATGCTCTACTACCATTTTTCAACCTCAACTAAACTGTTAAAGAGATGGAGCTTTATAGAGTGTATAATGTTTTGATTGGCCTGTTAATCTAGTAGTCTGTGGCCCTGACTGCTATGCCAGAGGTCGTGGGTTTCGATTCCCATCCAGGACAAATGTTTGTGTGATGACCACGACCATCTGTTCTGTGTCTGAGTGTAATTTATCTACAATAGTTCTGAATGTATATCAAGGGCGCCGACTCCGTGGGTGCTCGGGGGCTCGAGCACCCATGAAAAATAAACAGTGGGTGCCGAGCACCCCTTAGAATAGACATCAAGAAACAGATCAGTAATCAACTTTTAGGTTACGTATAAATTATAATATTTCTTGATAATAAAAACTAGTTTAATTTTTATATAATGGTTTCATTTTATATTTTATCAATCATAATTAGTAATTAAGTACGCAGTATGTAAGTAGGACATTTATTTATTTATCGGTCGAGTAGTATACCGTCAAGTCGAGAAGAGAAATTCTTCTCAAGTGTGAGAAGAATTTCGCCACTTTTTCAAGTCATCAAATGAGCATGAGCACCCATCCCTGGGAAGAAGGTAACGAAGGAACAGGAGTGGGTTTTTATTCAGTAAAAGTCTGACACTATCTCGCTCTCCGCCCAAGAGCGGGATTTGTCATTAGATGATTTTCCCAACTAAAAAAAATGAGCAGCCATGAGGTTTTCTTAAAGCCGGCGCCCCTGTTGTTTATAGAAATATATGAGTACTTATGTTCATCAATGGTTTAGTATTCATAGCACAAACTCTGCTTAGTTTGGGACTAGACGGCGTTGTGTGAGAGTGTTGGAATATTAATATTATTATTGCTCCATCTCTTTTCCTCGCTCGCACGACTGACATTTTACCACGTTTTGGTAAAACAGCTCTCTAATTAATATTATTTCTTAACCTGTAAGAACAAAGCGACGATCCTAAGTAAAGCAATTAAAATTGTGTCCTCCAATGAAATTGACCCTGATAAAATTATAATAAACCGCGAAATGAATTTAGAAGTAAAATTAACAGAAATGTGGTCATTTCTGTTAATTTAATTATGCACGAAATAATTAGCAAACATAATAAACTTCAGTTTAATCAAACTTTCGAATCGTAATATTTATTTATACCAGTTTATTTTTAGTTTATGCGAAACCCGAAAATGTGTCTAGTATTTTTATGTAAAGAATCTATGAAAAAAACATAACTGTAACATGAAAGTCACAAAATTATAAGCTTGTTATGTTACATGGCTGTCCGCACAAATACTTGGTCACCGGGCCATCCGGGTGACTTAGGAGTTGTTTTGCTCCCGTGCCCAGCTGTGCGTTGGCGCCTAATGCTCGCTATGACCTGCCGTGACCAGTGTTGTACTTTGTGTCGGTGGTTCAACTTGAGACCTTTTTTAAACATTTTTGGGAAAAATATAACATGGTGTAAAAATTTATGGAATCAATTCAGTTATAAAAAACAATATTCAGGTTACGCATATACTAAAAATAATGTTGTATATTAAATACAAAACAAAGTCGTTTTCCGCGTCTGTCTCTTTACCCGCTAAGGCTCCATCTCTGAGTCGAAACATCGCGGCGCGTCACGTTTTTCGCCTACAGCATATTCATCTTTTTTTTTAATAATATAATTTTAGTACAGATAAACTAGTGCTTGACTACGTTTCCACCTGATGGTAAGCAGTGATGCAATCGTTGATGGTGAGGTGCACTAGTTTATGAAGTTTCTATTCACTCTAGTTTTGATAACCCCCAAATTATAAACGGACGGGAAGAACGCAGCAGGGAACTTGTTCCAGTCCTTCGATGTACGCGGTATAAACGCCGAGGCGTAACGCTTAGTCCGGACAGTTTTAACAACGTAAGGGTGGATACCAGCCTTACGTCGAATTTTCTGTAATTAGAAAGGCGATAGTGGAATCAAGTAATGCAATTCCCGCGTATACACTCCAAAATGCATCCAGTAAAATACTGATAGGCTACCCTACACCTGTGCTCCAAGTTTTGCAGATTGGACTTGACCAAATCTGGATCACCAATTAGCCTCTTCACACGCCTTTCCACTGCGCCCTAAGCTGCTAGATGGCATTTTTCAGCACCAGCCCTTATGTGGCTACAGAACTCCACACACGATCGGATCTGGGCTTTGTATTAGAAGCTTACATTAGAAGCTGTCCCGGTGTGAAGTGCCGCCGGACCTATGCAAGAACGCCGAGTTTCTTAGCAGCTACCTTGGCTTTAGGCTCTTAGGACAATCTCAGAAGTATGGTCAAAATCCTTACCAGCACGTTACTGGATTATACATCCTTCTCCCGATCACGTTTGCTCTTGCGTATCTCCACTAAAGCCAGCCAATAAACGCAAGAGAGAGGTGGAAGCTCTGTTCTTGGTCAATGTTCACTACGCCCGGCCAATAAAGGCAAGCCGAAGATGAAAAACAAGAATTTTCGTTCGCTATAAAACTTCCCTGCGGATTGTATTTCTCTTAGTCTGGTCCCTCATCCTAGGCATGTTACGGCAAAGCAAACGCTACTGATATAAAAGGTTTATTGGATTAAAAGTTATTCATAATGAGAAGTACAATGTCCCCTCGAAATTCTTAAAGTTAATTTTTTAACACCTTATATAGTCATTGGTAAAAAAAAAAACAGTTTACCGACATAGCTTAAAGAATCGCCAAAATGGGAAGTATGTCCAGGTCACATTGTTCGTAGAGCAATGGTTTCGGTCGATGGGTCAGAAAAGTTCTGGAGTGGAGACCACGTACCGGAAGACGCAGCGTTGGAAGGCCTCCCACAAGGTGGATCGATGATATGGTTAGGAGTCGCGGGAATCCAATGGATGCGCGACGCACAGGAGCTGTCGTTGTGGCGGCACTTGGGGCAGACCTATGTCCATGGCAGGCAGTCGCCTCCTTCTGCGAAGCAGTAATGCTAGCAAAGGAGGCGGCCAATCGCGTGAGGCAACGGTCCTCACGCCCCAACCGCCGCCGGGATTCTGATCCTGATTTCCGGCCATAGTAGATGCAGGCTTGCGGACGGCGAGCATTGGGTAGCTCGCCGTCCGACCGTCCGGTAACCGTCCGGACCGAGCCCAAGTCGGCGCGTACTGTCTCACGCGTGCCTCAAGGAGATGTCAGCAACTGTAGGGGCCCAGCAGAGTCGAAGCCTACTGGGGCCAAGGGTCTGATTCTGAAAGGAAGACTCGGCCCCGGTACGAAATGCGACGAAGCAACAGGAGTGGGTTTTTAGTCAACTATCTCCCGCTCCGGCCAAGAGCGGGGGATGTCATAAGATGATTTACCCACCGAAAAAAAAAAGATCTATTGGACATAGATCTTTTTTGTTTTCAGTGGACGTATATCGGCTGACATGATGATAATGACTAGAGTGTCATATGTCTAATGGGAAAATACCTAACTGTGCACAAATAACGGCTCAGACTGCTATGGGCCTATTAAGAAATGGGAAAAACCAAAACATAATAATCAAAACGACCATCGCCAAATCTAGAGGCCCAATCACCACACCACATTACCGTAGCATGAGTCACTGGAGTTGTAATTAAAAAACCCACAACAATTTAGGAAGTCTGCTTCAAAAGTGATCGTATCAAGTATTGTTCATTCGTACGCGTACTCCTATAGGGTACCGAGAAGTAAAGGTGAACGCACACTATCCGAGCCGAACGCATCGAACGAATTGAAAGAAAAGAATTTTAGAACTTATCTACACTAATATTATAAAGAGGAAAACTTTGTTTGTTTGTTTGTAATGAATAGGCTCAAAAACCGCTGGACCGATTTTAAAAATTCTTTCACCATTCGAAAGCTACATTATCCACGAGTAACATAGGCTATATTTTATTTTGGGTTCCGTAAGATATTTGAGTTTTTCGGACACAAGGTGTAAAAAGTTACTTATTTTGCGTAAACTGCCTAAACTATAAAAGATAGAACCATAAAATGTTCTAATTAATTGTAGATCTTATAAATCTCTACCAAAGTGTGTTATGAGAAACCTACTTTCACGCGGGCGAAGCCGCTGGCAGAAGCTAGTATAATATATAATTTTTTACTGTTTTGAATTGTCCTCTTTTTTAATATAGTTATGGCTTTGTTTGATACGGAGAATCACTGACTCCTAAGTTAGAGGCCCACACCTATTTTAGGAGTCAGAGTTACCTACCTATATAATTGTGACCTTGCATAAGCCTATATGTTCATAGTTTTATGATGTAAATGCTGTTTTTTTTTTTGTGTGAAATAAATTTATTATTTATTTATTTAGAATTCTTTATACAGCCCAGGCGCTCAGTCTGCTGAACGCCCTGATTGCTCAAGAACCAAAATTTGACATAGTGTTTTTTAGCAGTAAATAAATGATAAATGTTTGTATACATTTTTTTAGTACATAGATTGTTGGCTTGCTATACGCTTTGGTGCATACTGTAAGCTTCAAGCAATGGATAAAAAAATAAAAAAATAAATATACTCTCTTATAAAACCCCGCACATCTAATCGTGTCGAATCGTCCGAATTTGAAAGGACACTAGAAATTCTAGACGAATGCAGGTACACCAAAGCACTGCCTTTATAAGTTAATGTTATAAACCCACATTCTTGTTTCCCTTTGATGTATTTCACTTTCTCCATCTTCTATGAATAAAGCACTAACAACAAAAACCTCGTCAAGATCAATCACTTGTAATTTCAGTGCGACAGGTTCAGGGGCGCCGGCTTTTAGAAAACCTCATGGGTGCTCATGCTCATTTGATGACTCGAAAAAGTAGCGAAGTGTGAGAAGAGAAATGCACAATGATCGACCGACGAATAAATAAATGTCCTACTTACATACTGCGTACTTAATTACTAATTATGTTTGATAAAAATATAAAATGAAATCATTATTTATTATCAAAAAAAGAAAGAAGAAGAAATATTATAATTTATACGTAACCTAAGACGCGATTACTGATCTGTTTTTAGATGTCTATTCTCAGGGGTGCTCGGCAGGCACCCACTGTTTATTTCTCATGTGTGCTCGAGCCCCCGAGCACCCACGGAGTCGGCGCCCCTGGACAGCTTTAAAGGAAACAGAAACGTGAAAAATCTCTTCGGCGCGGTCGATTCTTTCGGTGTGGATCTGTGTGCGAGGGCTTCTTGACTTCGATTCGTGCGACGCGTTCGGCTCGAATAAGTGTGCGGTCACCTCTAGTAAAACCTGCTCAGGTGAGACTCACAGTCACCATCGCGCGTCGCGGCAACTGGTTGCTTTATTCATTCATTCGACCAGTTACGAAAAGTTGTTGGTGGCAAATACACGCGCGCGCTCCGCGAATTAAACGGCGGAAATATAACTTGACAAATTAATTATTAAGTAAATTCAAGAACTAAAATAAATTAAACCAGTGATAAGTTTCAAGGATAAGGACCTTGAAACTTAAGTTGACTTTTCTGTTCAATTTAAATAAGTTACAAACAGTTTTTTACCGTTAACTGGACAAAAACAAACGGGTAGTGTATCGTGTGAAATCATTGTGAGTTTTTTGTGAGAAATAAATTATTTGGTTCACGATCTGTGTGTAGAAACTTAGTTGACATTGTTTGGAGCCTACACATACCTCGGAGCAACCTTGCTTGACCAGTTTATTTGTGAGTATCGAAAGTAAAAGTATTGGCTTTGCACGCACACTGAATGTAAATACACACGGAACACACGAAACCAAACGTGTATAATTTTTATTCGCGTTCGTGAATATAAACTGACATTTTATTTGGTAAACTTTGTGAAACGTTCAAACGTTGGTTGGTTCTTTTGTAATTGGAGACTAACCTACCTGGTTAGGTTAGCTAACAAAACTACGGCTGTTAATTATTGTGTCAATTTGCTCATAACTTAGTTGCAAGTCCAACTTGAAGTTGTTTGTTATGTGAAGACGTGCTTCTTTTAAATTATTACAAAGACTATGACCTAACTTAAAGCATGAAGACTGGCCTGTTGTTCTAATGGTTAATGGTTCTGACTGGTACGCCGGAGGTCGTGGGTTTGATTCCCACCCAGGACAAATGTTTGTGTGATGAGCACGATCATTTGTTTTGTGTCTGGTCTTAATTTATCTATAATATGTATGTATTTAGAAATATATAAGTATGTTTATCAGTTGTCTAGTACTCATAACACGAACTCTGCTTAACTTGGGAATAGACTAGATAGTTGTGGAATATTATTATTATTTTATTATAGCATATTTAGTCAACATTGCTTACTTTTCCATAATAAAGTTTTCAATGTATTAGATAGGTATATACGCAGGTAGTAACTTAAAGAAAAATGCAAAGAAATAGGTCTATTCATTAAATCCCGAGCGAACGCCGGCGTTCGCTCGGTCATTGTCTTTCTACTGTGTCTCTAATTACGGTACTCAAAAGGTTAAATTAAAATTAAGCATTATATACCTATTATTTAAACTGAGGATGGATAAGGCCATTGAAGCCGACCGGGGAAGAGGTGGTGAGAAACCCAGACGCGTTTCCCAGCCATGGGAAAGTAAACTAGATAAAAAAATATATTTAAACTGTGCCAAAAATAGATTTCGTTCAATTGTTCCTACGGAGACTTAAAGCTATTTTTGTACTTACTTCAATTACCTATCTACGCGCCAGCATGGTCACCACCTCAGTAAGCATTAATGCAGGTACTTAATTCCTTCGAGACCGTGACCGAAATATTCGTTGCATAATATTATTCTAAACGACTCTTGATCATAATATTTTAATTTCAAACTTCAAGTCCACTAACAAGTACTTACATAGCAACACATCGCAGTATATTTATATTAAAATTAAAGTCATTATAATTCAAAATGTGGGTAGCCGTGAATAACTTACAAAAAGAATTAACAATTTTTACTAATTTATTTTTTCCGTCGATACACGTTAAAGATTTCATTATAAGATACGCAGTATCTAGCTCAATCTGAAGTAACAAATAGTTTTAGTAACTGCCTGAATGCCTTTTATGGCAGCCTGTTTCTTTTTTATAGGTGGGAAATCAATACTACTCAAAAAACCTCTTAGGTACGCAGTTTACTATTTTCCACATAAGTGCGAAAAAGTACGCGAGCTCGCCCCCGCCACATTTATTACATTTATCGTATCAGGCTGGACGGTAAGCGAACCCCATGAGTCGCCGGGTTACCCCTGTTTATTTATTTTTTCGAAGTGTATTGAAAAACGTTGTTTGATACACGTGAATGTGGTGAAATTTGTCACTGCAGCACTCGACTCCATAACACCCTCACCTGGGGCTCGGGAGAATTCCACCTCGGTTGTAAACTTTCTCCACTTGTAGCAAAATGAACTATTTCTGCTCTGGGTGGAGCGAGGAATGTCAGTCTAGAAAATCCGCTAATTTTCCTTCAATTGCCCTTTGTAGTACAGGGCCGCTGTAACTCTTTCTAACAATTATACAGCCCAACTATGGCAGCCTTAGAGGTTGATTCACACATTATCGCATTTTGGCCATGACACGAACGTGTTATAGGCACTTACGACAAAATATTATTATCACTAAGTAATTATCATCAAGTATATTGAGCCTTTTGATAAGGGCAAAAACACATAAGTAGGCTCTTCGCCTGCAGCGCAATCATTCTAATAAGAAATGATGTACCTTGTTTGTCTTCTTTTCAAAATTGATCGTAAACTCGTCAAACTGTATTTAATATCTATATTTAGTTTTAATTTTTTACTTTATTTACATTTTTCTCACATGATTGTAGCGACAAGAAACATTCAACCGAGATATTTGTAATACACGATTGAAAAGAGTGTCTATGGAGTTTCTTGCACATTCTTCTCCATAGAGATCTACGCTTTGGAATGTGCAATTACTTAACATAATTTTTTTTCTGACTGACTTCTTGACATTTCAAAAGTGACTGCAAATGGTTTATTTGAAATAAGTAGGTACTTTTTAATCTTTGAAACTGTTTCGGACTAGAAGGTGTAAGACGCCTGCCCCCTAGCCAAGTTACGATCGCTTCGTTTGCGTCGAGCGCCTCGTGTAGGCCACGCCTCCGATTCCTTCGTTCCGACGTCATCTCAACACTAAGTCACGTGGTCAGAACAAAAGAATCGGAGGCGTGGCCTACTCGAGGCGTTCGACGCAAACGAAACGATCGTAACTTGACTAGGGGGACTGATTTGTACGTAGAACGACGTCGTGTGGCGTGGATCGAGTGTAGCTCTAGAAGTCTAGTTTCCATCTACACAGATGAAGACCGACGCGCCCAGATCGGCGTGAGTGGCACACGTGTACGCAGTGTAGTTCTAGCTTTAGCCTTTTATTAATGTAATGTGCGTGTATCAAAATAATAATATAAATAAATAAATAAATCCTTGCTCCAGATATAATATAACGTACGAAGAAAACGTTACCCACAAACATAAAAGCATCAAAATTCGACACAAAAAAAAACATCTTTTGAATTTATAATTCGATATCATTTTCAAATTTTAGAACAACATCAATATCAAACAAATTCCATTGGAACGCTTTATCTATAATCTGTATACACCACTAATTTTTAATTAGTATAAATACTTAAAGGGCTTATTAGAGAAGGTCTAGTTATTATTTAAGTAAAGTCCCAATAAATAATATTCATAAACAGCAAAGTTACTAGAAGCTAGTTATATCCCAAAATGTTATTCGATTTATGAAAATATTGAACAGGCTATTGATTATAAATGAAAAACAATGGAAAAACACTGCGCGAAATATTTTCTACGAGTAGGCTACAACTCTAAAAATTGTCCACGAAAATTTGTCATAAGTGGAATTTTCGTGGACAATTTTGGGATTTCGTTTTTTTTACCTTTGACTACACAAATATGATCAGTAACGGGTATGGATACGAAGCTAGTTTTTCATATGGTAAGTATTTTTAATGTAAACTATCACTTCAAAATTTTTAACTCCATTTTTGAATTGGTGGCGATAAATTGAAATCTCGAATTATTGTTACAAGTGTAAAAATAAAATGACCGGTCGAAAATTAAACCAAGACTGTAGAACAATGACTAAATACAAAAGTTGCCTAACAAACTAGCGGTCGAAACCGCAGATCGCGTTTCTAAGTTACGGCAAACTATCCACAGCCTAAGTCTAACGACCTTCGTCGAATTCCGAACATGATATTTTTGAGTATTTTGACGACCACCCTCTAATCATTTCAGTGTTACCGCGAAACCATTATCACCTTCAGATTCTCGTCAAACAATGTTATTTTGGGCAACCATTTTATCATTGTATCATCCCGCTTTAAGTAGATCGAGTGGGAGTGTTAGACTTTCATTGGGTAAAACCCAACTCTGTTCCTTCAGTTGTTCTTTGCCTTCTAAGGCAACGACAACTCGTTCAAAAAATCCCGCAGAAATACATAGATCGCAACTTTCAGCTATAGGATGCATCTTGTGATGGTTAAACAAACAAACCATCATATTTTGCTAGCTGAGTAGATAATCTTAATTCTTATACTCTTAAATAAAATCTTCACGAGAACAAACCGATTAAGATTCAAGATTGAGGATCGCGAGCATATTCGTAAGAAGTTGGCAGTAGCATCATCACAACGTTAATGTTTCTCTGTTGGTCGATTTGGACCAATTTTTGTATTATTATTATTTTTTGATTATATATATTTAGTTCATTAAATTATGTATATATTATATTTACCTATATTGTTTTGTATCTGTGATTCTTATGTATATCTTTTTTATATTAACCTTTTTTTTCTCTCTTTTATTGCACCTACCAGTATCCTTCTCTGCATCACCCAAAGGTTGACTGAAAATGCCTAAGGCTTTAAGTCCGCCTCTGTACCTTTATGTGCATGAAGTAAGTAATAAATAAATAAATAAACAAACGAAGCTACTGCTCCTTGCTGTAAGTAAACATTCGTTGCATTTATGCATATCAGTTCACTGCAGTTCTGCACAGGAAAATAAGCCTCTCAAATCTGACGCCATTTCATTCGCTCCTCAGATAATCTCATCCTGCTGTTAATAAGTTTTGCATTGATTTACCAATGACAAAATAAGCGACGTTAACTCCAAAACATCGAGCTATATTTTCATAGTGCATGACAAGCCCACACATCTTTAACTGTTATCACTGATTGAATATTACTTCGTCTAGACATATCACTTACCAATAACCTTTCTGAGTAATTACCTAGTCTGTAACTTAAACGTAATAATGTGATAATAGTTTTCAATTTGTCGCCAGCGCCCTCAACAAAAACGCATTTGTAAGGTGATAAATTGTCACCGAGCCTTCAGAAAAACTGCATTATTGTGAGGATTTGACCAAGCGTTGCGTTGTATGAAGGTCGTCTTTTTCACGGTAGTTACCGCCAATTCTGAGTGTCAATGACATAGATCTGAGGGAACAATACTACGCTGCGTTAATCATTCAGTGCCCAAAACCCATTGATCAGTTCAAAATTTCTAAATTCTGCGATATGATATGAACATAAATATCCAGAGATATGTCTTCATTGCCGATTAGTATGGAGTCTTAGTGATGCCGTAGTGTAGTGTAGTGTGTAGTATATTTACGACATACACTTAAAATTTGCACACGCATACTAAGAAAAAAGCAGCTATACTTAATAAATTTCTAATAACACACATAAAAAGCATGGGCGAGGCATTCACTTGTAAACACTTGTTATTTGGGAACATTCAATACACACGCATGCAATTAGGGAGTCGAACTCAATGGTCAATATTTGTCGATATTGAATTTCAGAATATTCTTGTGATATAATTACTTCGTTTAATTTTCTTTAAATAATTTCTTTTTTATCTATCCTAAAAGACTTTAATAAAATAAAATGTATTTTTTAGTATCGTATTACCGGTTATAGGCAACGTTCTCTGCTTTTTCTGTATTTTGTATTTAAGATAACTAGGATCCAATTTGTTAGTAGTATAAAAACTTATAATTAGTGTTAGTAATACAATCTTAATCTACTCGCCCCCTACCTGATCCATGAAACGAGGTATTAATACTCATGTGAGCATTAATACAACGATTCATGTACAAGCAGTCCAATCTACTAGCTATCATATCTAAAACGAATAAACTGAATATATTGAAAGATATGTCGACTTGTGAAATAAAAAACGACAATAATATCTCCAAAACGCACTCAATTTCCAAATAACCAAATTGATTTGGGAGAACACCTACAGAAATGATGATATAGAATTAAGGCTTAGACTCGAATTTGAGTCTCATATTCAAATATGAGATGACGTTTTCAAACCTATTTTAAAACAGAAGGAAGAAAATTTAAGAAACCGGTCCAATAAGGAATTCGCACTCAGAAGCATTTGGATGAGTTTCATATACCTTGTTTCTAGTAATATCGTTAGAAATAAGATGTTCCTGGCCTGGGGTTCTACAAGTAGGTAATCTAGGCCCACATTTTTTCCAATGTAAAAATGAATTTTTTTAAGATCCTTATGACAAATAACACTAGCGAGATAGTCCGAAAGAGTTACCGTGGTCCTGGGAAGCAAAGGACAATTGAAGGAATACAGGCGGGTTTTAGTAAGTAAAAGTCTGAAGTTTCGCTCCACCTAGAGCTAGACACACCCCTATTTTTAATTAGTACAAAAAAAAAAATTGTGCTTTATCCGTACCCGTTACTGATCATATTTATGTAGTCAAAAGTAAAAAATCGAAATCCCAAAATTTTGTCATAATTGGTAAATTCATAATTGAATGAATTATTCATAACAATTGCTACTAGAAAATACTACGCGCAGTGTTTTTCCATTTTTTTTCATTCATAATCAATAGCCTGTTCAATATTTCCATAAAATAAGTGATGTTTTGGGATATAAACAAATAATAATAATAATATGTCACAACTATCACACAACGCCATCTAGTCCCAAACTAAGCAGAGCTTGTGCTATGAGTACAAGACAACTGATAAACATACTTATATATTTCTAAATACATACATATTATAGATAAATTACACCCAGACACAGAACAAATGCTAATAACTCTGTTGTTTATGAATATTATTTATTGAGACTTTCCTTAAGTAATAACAAGACTTGTTCTAATAAGCCCTATAAGCATTTGTACTAATTAAAAACTAATGGTGTATTTACATACACTAGAAAAACATAAACCTCGTAAAAACCAGGTTCACAAAAAAAAAAATGAATTCAATATTTTTTCCGTAGTCTTCATGTCAGTTCTTTGTTTCAACACGTACATTAATAAGTATGTTGGG
Source organism: Mythimna vitellina (assembly GCA_949316375.1). NCBI lineage: Eukaryota > Metazoa > Arthropoda > Insecta > Lepidoptera > Noctuidae > Mythimna > Mythimna vitellina. The sequence goes on from OX438708.1 coordinate 15,268,511, forward strand.
TTTGTTTTAATTTCTCAACAATTGACTCAGCATGATGAATAAACTTGACATCGGTACACAGTCCACACCACAGGGAGATAAGGACTGAATTAACTAGATGTTACGTTTTGCAGTTTCCCGTAAATATTGTTCCATGAATCAACATTAAAGGGGAACTATTATTTGGTATTTCCTTGTTACTTTACCCTGTATGAATGACTGAGCCTAAAACAATTGCATATCAATTTAGTTTTTCCTCAAAAAAGTTCATGTTTATTCACTTCTTGCTAGCACTTCTGTCTTCTTAAAAATCTGCGTGCTCGCACAACGCATCACAAGAATTTGCGAATTGATTCACGTTGCACATTGCATGGTCACCTGACTCAATGCTATGCAGCATGAAATTGCATCACAGCTTCCTGCGATGCAGCGTCGTATCGCATCACATCACAGTTTTGTGATGCAAAACCCTATACAAAGACGTACTCAAAGACACAGAAGATTTAACTGTTAACATATATGTAGACGATATTGCTATAAAAGACAGTCCTATAAATAATAAAATTGTAGAAATACTCCGATCTATACTGTCTCTACTAAAAATTTGCCATATACCTGCTAAAGAGGCATTTGTATGTAGGGAGCTATCTCTGAAACTCTGGATTTTTATGCATAGGTTCACGTTTGACCACTAACCCACCAGCCCCCATAGCCAAGTTACAACCGTTTCGTTGTTGACCAAGTGATTGAGCGTTGAGATGACGTCAGAACAAAGAAATGGGAGGCGTGGCCGACTCGAGACGATCAATGAAAAGAGAATCGAAACGAAACGGTTGTAACTTGACTAGGGGGGCTGATGGTAAGCGAGGATGTGGCCGACGATGCAGCACGTTTGCCTAGAAGTATCCTGTTCACTCTTGACTTAAAGACCCCTAAGTTATAGCTATCGGGAAACACAGACTCCGGCAGAGAATTCCAGTCCCTAGCCGTACGCATAATGTTTTTTTTTTTTTAATTGATATAAGCTAATATAGCATTGTATAGCATAGTCGGCCTTATAATCTTCCCACTGTTGGGAATCAGGCCTTCTCTCTAGGAGAGAGAATATGCCGTTATCCACGTTTATCGCGGGCCCTGTACGGGTTGGTGGATGTCACATGTCTTCAAATTTTTGGTTCTAGGCCGGTTTCCTCACAATGTTTTCCTTCACCGTTTTGAGAGCAGTGGTGATGAAATAAATTACACATGTTTGTATGCGTTTGGCTGGGTTTGAACCCGCAACTTACTACTAAACTACAACAAATATGTAGCTACACTATATCTTAGTACTATCGGCTATACCGGGGTGGCAAACCAATTGCACTCGTGCGAGTGTTGAGGGCCAAGCCGCCCCTATGTGCGAAGTGCGGCGCAGACAGGCGTCAAGACATAAGGGGCGCCGCCGGATGAAATGCCAGCGCCAAATTTAGAAAAAAAAAAATGTTACACAACAACAAATTCTATATAGTTGAGTATAGATAAGTACATCGCCAAAAATCACGGGCCGATATCGAAAAAATACAACAAAAAATGTGGCGCTCTATAGGTTTCGCACGCAGGCGCTGGCTGGGGTCAGCTCGGCCCTGCAACTGTTAGTTAGCATCATGTGGTAAAATAATTCGAGCACGCCAGTGTTAGATGTACAAAATGTGGGTGATTTGAAACAGCAGTAGGTAATAACATTAATTTTCTCTTTTATATAATTACATAAAAAAATAACTGTAAACATTACGCCATACGAATTTTGGGTTGCAAATTAAGAGTTAATTGGATTTAGTTTATGTGTTTGTCCATTAAATAACAAAGTCAAGATTCTTTGGCGGCACGTCATGGCCGTTTAGTGGCATATTTTCTACTAAAGATTTGCCTTCCTTATGGCCTTACCATGAAGTCATAAAATGTCAAATGTCAGTGGGCTCAGTCAAGTTGATATTCTACAATCGTTAACGCTATAGAAAACTTCAAATGTATGTCATCCCGATTTCCGACCACCGTAGGCGTGGGCTTGCGGACGGCGAGCAATGGGTGGCTCGCCGTCCGACCGTCCGGTAACCGTCCAGACCGAGCCCAAGTCGTCGATGGCGCGTATTGTTCCATGCGCGCCTCAGGGAGATGTCAGCAAATCGTAGGGGCCCAGCAGGGTCGAAGCCGACTGGGACACTGGGTAGTGTAAAAACGAACCCCTTTATGCCTGGAACGAAGGCAACGAAGTAACAGGAGTGGGTTTTTAGTCAGTAAAAGTCTGACACTATCTCCCACTCCGCCCAAGAGCGCGATTTGTCATAAGATGATTTTCATCAATTTAGTTACACGTGCAAATTTGTCACTGCAGCCCTCAGCTCCATAACACAGTTGCCTACGGCTCGTGTGAATTCCGCCTCGGTCGCAATGACAAACTTTCTGCACTTGTATTATTTACTATTCTGGTGTGATGACAATTCAAAAGAAACAGTAGACAATAATCAATCGTAACGTGAAATCTGCCATCCTACCTTACTCCTTTCAAAGCAGTTGATAATTCCCACAATTTTCTAACAAGAAACTAAGTAACTGGTTGTATAAGATAGCATGCAACCGACACGATTTGCATCAGTCATCACGGTAACTATTCAATGAGGGATTGGTTACTTGAATATTTTTTGAAATGATTTGTTTCAAAGATAAACTTCTTTCTATTTTCTTCTTTTTTTTTTATAAAGACGTTGCCTCACACTAGGAATTACTCCTCATTATCATAGGTGCACTCACAAACATAAGAAGTCACATACACAAGACATACAGTCCCGGAACAACTATTTGTAGGGCCATGCAGATATTTGCTCCGAACTTACTGTACTTCGCAAATAGAAATAATTTTTTCAATCGGTCAAATTAAATGAGTAAGTTAGAAACCTTTCAAAATCAAAGAGAGTTACGCTAGAACTACACTGCGCACACGTGTGTAAAAACGCCCATCTGGGCGCATCAGTCTCTATACATTCTATATGGAAACTAGACTTGTAGAGCTACAGTTGATCCACGCCACGTGACATCGTTCTACTTACAAATCAGGCGTGTTACACGACCGTGTGCGTCGGCTTGTAGTTCTAGCTTTATGTTATTCTCTTTAATGCGTATAATTGTTTAAATACATACATGTCATTACCGTAAAAATATTTTTTTTTACCTTACTATCCGATCTTCTTTGTCAGTATTACTCTTGGCAGAGTGGTCGTGGTCATCACTTCTGGTGTTGGTGACAAGCTTCACAATACACCACCACTCTTCTCTGATGGCCGCCTTCCTCGTTCATTCATGTAGTGACGATGAGTTATTTATTTTTCTTTTATCTGATCAGTCCACCTCGCGATCTTCCTCGTGGTCTGGTAGGACGGTACCGTGCGGGAAAAACGTGTTGCGCCGACCCCAAATAAGATGGGACAAGGGCAGGAAGATGATGATGATGATTGCACACGTTAACTTATTACAGGACTGACATTTATAAAAAATAAGTGTACAATAGGCGGTCTTATTACATGGGACAATTGCTACCAGACAATCTTTGGATGGACTGAAACGAAAGGAAAAGATTTGGGGCTGTCAGTGTACAACAACATAAATAATATACAGAAAAAAGAAAAGATAATAAAAATACAATAAAGTATATATACATACAAATATTAAAATATACGATAGAGAAAGGAGAAGAAATTAAAGTGATAGGTAATGCACGTGCATGTGGGTTACCCAGAAACATTCATCTTCTACTTAAAGCGGTGTGTCAAGCCTTCTCTGTCTTCGCAATTCGTGAGTGAGTTAGTGTTTGTTGACAGTACCACAAATTGATTATGTCATCAATTATTTCATCAAATACTCATTTGTAAACACACTTACGTCATAAATAACATAATAATGCATTGTTGATGTACTTCTGCATGGTCTTATCTTGTGTATTCTTAATAGACTTGTTTTACAGCTATGGTTGCTAACCATACTTTATAAAAACGTGTCTTACTTTATTTTTGGTAAATATACTTTAAATTTTTGCATAAAAATGAAGTACCTGTATGAAAATACCTACTCAGATGAACGACCAGATCGTACTATGATGCGTAAAATGAAACACTAAAATGAACAATTATTTATACTTCTAAATCAAAACGAATAAAGTTGAGTTTGACATTAGTGGCTTGTTTATTTAAATTGGAAGTAAGTCTAAAGATATCTTCCAAAAATTAAGGATGATGATAAACTGTTAGTGTGAGCTAGAAGCACATACAAACATGACTTCAAGAGAAGAAACAAATAAATACCTACATAAAATTTTGAAAAGTAAATTTTTTCTCTACTATAAAATGTGATACGTTATTTTTCTTAAAAAAAAACATTTGACAACCCTAGTTACAGCAAGCTTATAAACTTTAAACCTAACTTATCCTTTGGTTTTAACTTGGAACTTGTAAAATTTAAAGCCAATAACTTTTATTTTTACATCGAGGTTAGAGTTTACCCTTCACTGGGCGCGTGGTGGATCACAGCCCATTCTCTCTCCTAGAGAGGAACTCTGAAACCCAGCAGGGGAACATTAAAAGTCTGATTATGCTATGCTTATGCTAGAGGTTACACTACTCGTAACAAAGAGATTAGGGTAATTCTAGATTGTAGTTATTAGGAACATCCTCTGCTGGGAAATCCACTCCTCAACTGTATGTACAATGAATGTGTTCCCAAAACGTTTTGTGCGTATGGGTAGGATGTCCACCATGTACCGGAGGCACAACACCGTACTAATGGTCTAGTGGTCCGTTGACTTGAGACATTGAAGAATTCAACGAAGCATTTACAACGTTTACCTACAAATAGGTATTGCTGTATATATATTGTATGTATATATGTTGTATGCCGTGGGAAGGTGTGTTATACGGAAGTCGAAGACACGCATTGTGTGATCACACTACTGAAGTACTTAACGCGTTACCACACAAAGAATGAACCCATACAAGGTTTATACTCAATTTTTTTTTTTAATAATTGTGTAGTTTTCTGTGCTGATTTTTGTACAATATTATAGTTATACTAGCTGACTCGGCAAACGTTGAACTGCCATATAAGTGATAAAAAAATGGGGTGACCGTGTTGGGGTAGGACGGTAAAAAATAGTTTACGATCTATTATATTACAAGCTATTTCTTTGTGGAATGCGCCCCCCAGGAGAGGATGGCATCAAACCGATTAACATTCAAAACTAAAGTTCGAGATCTAATTCATAAATAAGTCACAGCGACTAATTGTTTGTTATATTAGCGTAGGTAGAAGTTATATATTATATATATAGTTTATTATTTATATGCCTATTCTTGTATTCGCTTTTACTCGCTCTCATTGCACCTACCACTATTTTCCTCTGCATAACCTAAAGGCTAACTGATAGAAAATGCCTAAGGCATAAGTCCGCCTCTGCACTTTTGTGTTTATGCACATAGCATTTAATTAATAAATAAATATTCTCAAATCTACCAAAATTTCATGAAAATAGGTCAAACGGAGTCAAGCCGTTTGGGCGACACGAGATTTATATAAATTAGAAGAGTATACCATAAATAACACAAAAAAAATCTTTTTCTAGATATTTTTATTGCAGTTCACTAGGTGTGAGGAAGGGTGGTGGTTTGGTTGAAACATCTTGCTGTCTCGTTTGTACGCGCGTGACGAAATGGCGTTGACATCACATTTCACTATGTGCATCCTTTTTCTCATAATTAACAGTTTCCACTTCCACAAAAAAGGTGTTTAACTTTCTCAATGAACGAATTTGAAAATTTTTTACATTTACGATTTTTAATAAAGTTACCTTTTTTTATAAAGTGTTACAGAACGCAGTCAAACATGCAAATAAGTAAGATGCCTTCTAGGAATGGGCCTGGTCTGGAATTTTAGTAACTAGGCTAAATTAGAAATACAGATAAATCCTTGAGATGTTACGTATACCTCTTTAACAGTTTGGAATTTGGAGAGTATGTTCCTCCCGCTATGGGTTCGAGCGAGTGACTCAGACTTACTGACTAAAACCCACGTGTATTCTTTCAGACACCCTTTGCTTACAAGGGTCGTGGTAACTCTTTCGAACTATTTCGCACTCCTGGCAGGAGTGAGGTAAAGAACTGACTTTAATAAAACATCACGCCTTTGACAGTCTCCATATTAGAAGGCGCGGGCTTTCGAACGGCGAGCATTGGGTAGCTTGCCGTCCGACTCTCTGATAACCGTCCGGACCAAGCCTAAGTCATCGACGGCGCGTACTGTTACTCCAAGTTGTGTGTGCCAAGCGCGCCTCAAGGAGATGTCAGGGTCGAAGCGTACTGGGGCCAAGGGTTTGATTCTGAAAGGAAGACTCGGCCCTGGTACGAAAGACGACAAAGGAATAGGAGTGGGTTTTTAGTCAGTAAAAGTCTGACACGCCTTCTCGCCCCACCCAAGAGCGGAGGATGTCATGGGATGATTTTCCCACCTACATAAAAAAAGAGGTTTCTTGAGGTACCTCAGAAAGTGCATAAAGCCGTTGTTCCCACTTATCATTCGTAGATCTTTGACAGTCGTTACAGGCAGTCAGACGCCAGAAAGTCTGACCATCAGTCTATCCAAGAAATACGACGTTACCCAGTAACCGGGTTGTGAAGCTCTGGTAAGCCGACTTGATGTCGGTTAGTTGGGAAAAGGCTAGAGATATTATGATTTTTTTAAATGATATAATCTAGTGCTTGACTGCGATTTGTGTTGATGGTAAGCAGTGATGCAATCGTTGATGGTGAAGCGCACTAGTTTATTAAGAGCATAGTCACTCTAGCCTTGAAGACACCTAAATTATAATCGGATGGGATGACTACTGCAGGCAAAATATTTCAATCCTTCGATATACGCGGTATAAACGACGCGACGAAGCGAAACGCTTAGTCCGGACCATAGAGGTGTCAGCAATGTAAGGGACACTCGGCGTACGTCGGGTTGTCCGATGTTAAAAAGGTGATGGCGGAATCAAGTCATGTAATTCCCGCGCACACTCTCCAAAATATATCCTGTAGAATACTGAAAGGATGGCTACCCTATGCCTGTGCTCCAGGCTTTGTAGATAGGTGTAAACTAAACGCGCGATGCAGCGTTTATGTTGATGATAAACGCGTGACGTTCCAAAATATGTAGGTCATCTTTGAGTCCCTAAACAATCGCAATGTCGTGTGCGTTCAAACTTAAAAGTTTTTAAACTTTCTCACAGTCATTACCCGTAAAATCCATTAAGAGGCCCATGTTCAGGTCCCCATGTCAAGTCTGATGGGTTTTTTACACAATGTCGGAATCCTATAAGACCACGAAGGACATTAAAGTTTTTATGCTACTTAGCTTCGGGTGACCTCGGTTGTTGTCGGCAAAAACAACGATTGAACGTGACGCGATCGTAGCTTGCTCACTCAAGGATTTCAACTTCGAGAGATATCTACTGCTTACGTAGGACTTACAACTAGATCAAACAATGCAGGAAGTGTCGATATTTTTATTTAAGACGGAACTGCTGTTTCTTCATCGATTTCCGGCGTCGTAAAAGTCGGATATAAGGCTCCCACATAACACTACAATGCAATGCGATACGATGCCGCATCGCACCAACCTGCGATGCGAATTGCTGCGATGCGATTTCGTGTGGCAAGCATATTCGGTTCAGCAGGCCAAGCCAAGTTACGACTGTTTCGTTTCGAATCTCTTTCTACAGTCGGTAACGCCTCCGATTTCTTTGTTCTGACCACGTGACTTAACGTTTAGATGATGTAATTCCCATACATTTGAAGTTTTCTATTAGCGTTAACGCTTATAGATTATCAACTTAGCTAAAGGGATGACCAGACGATTGCAAACTAGCGTTCCAACCAAGGTGACCTTGGTTTATGGGTTTTGTTTGTGTTGCGGCTACTTGGATGGAAATTACGCGCCAACACGTTCGGTGGTTGGGAAAACGCGCGTTTCAACCAAGGGCGTTAAAGGTCATATTTTTATTCATTTCTGAATAATTATTTATTGAATATATGTTCAATGCATATAATGTTTTTTTTTGTAATGAGATGTAATGTTTTAATTTATTGAATTTTGTATTTTAAGCTAATTATTTTATGTGGATGATTCTAATATGGGTTTTTACCTGAATTAAATGTTTTTTTCTTATTTTTAGGGTTCCGTACCTCAAAAGGAAAAAACGGAACCCTTATAGGATCACTTTGTTATCCGTCCTGTCTGTCTGTCTTTCTGTCAAGATCGCGAAACGCGTGGAGACATCGAGTTGAAATTAAAACCGTATACTCAAGTCTGCGGTCTCTTGAAGCTGTGAAAAAATCAAACTTCCAAGTTAGCAAAAAAAGATACGGTCGTTTATGTCGCAAAAAACGTACATTTCAACACTCTCAAAGGAATCAAAATTCATAGGGTACTTCCCGTTCACCCAGAATCCTGAAATTTAGCATAAAGCAAGGTCTTATTGTATAGATATAGGAAAAAATCTGAAAACTGTAAATTTGTAGTTACGTCACACATAAAAAAAAAAATTACCATTCGAAAAAATCTTCGTTACTCAATTCGGGAATCGAACTGTTTTCATAGGTAAGTTTGTGCGGAACCCTCAGTGCGCAAGTCCGACTCGCACTTACCCTGTTTTTTTATTATGACTTGGTCATCCATAGGGCATCGTGTAAAGATGCTTACATATCGACAAGTCGCCGCGTTCCGGCCGCTGGGCAATAATGCTAAGTGATTCGCCGTGCCACTACTTTCACCCGCGCACTGCATGCAAACATTCCACATTTATTTACTCACCTGTAGATTTTGCACGTATGGAGAAAACGGTGTTTGTCGCTGACTAGCCTCCAGGTCGATAAACAAAATCGTAATAAACATTTACTAACGGAATTAGTGGTTAGTGGTGGTGGTGGTGGTTTCATCCGTGCCATTTAAAGCATCGTCTAGGGAGATGGAATGGAAAAATGGAGATGAGAGCAGTGGTGGCCGAATGGTAACGGCCCCGACTTACGAGTTGTAGGTCGCGAGTTCAAACCCAGCCAGACGCATTACTTTTTGTAATTTATTTCATCACCACTGCTCTCAAAACGGCGAAGGAAAACATCGTTAGGAAACCGGCATGTCCTAGAACCAAAAATTCGAAGACATGTGACATTCACCAACCCGCACTGGGCCCGCGTGGTGGATTACGGCCCATTCCCTCTCCTAGAGAGGAGGCCTGAGTCCCAACAGTGGAAAAATTATAAGGTCGACTATGCTATGCTAGGTAGATGGGGATTTGGGGAGTTTGGAAAAGGATGAGGAGCTTTTCCCAACTAGCTTGAGGTTGGTTTCCAGTATAACAGGATACTCGTGTTAAACATGGAGCAACTGCCTATCAAACCTCCACTACCTGGTTACTTGGCAACACGATTCATCTGCACCAAAGCATTATCAATATTTTTAGTGCAATTCTATTCTAGGCATCGCAAGTTGAGATGGATGGCCACACGAAGATTCCGATCACATAGCCTAAAGCATGCATTAGACTGGAACTCTTAAAGGAAAGGAAAGCGTGGACGTCCCCGTCAAACCTGGCGTTCCACCGTGTTAGCAGAAGCGATAAGTAACAAAATGACGTGGAGCGAGGTGAGACGCAAAGCTCAAAACCGTTTGCGATGGAGATGCGTTGCGTGAATGCGATTGCAAAGCGAAGCGGTCCGTCGCTTCGCTTTGCAATCGCATTCACGCTCATATAGGAAATTCCTAAGGCAACTTGTGTACAGTGTTTTCACTAGTGTAATTTTTTTTAATAAATAAAACAAAACACAAATAATGAAGCCTTCTAGTGAAATGTAAAATGTAAAGAGTATGAAAAATGAAGAGTAAAATGAAATGTGTAAAATCGAGTTAAAGTTGCATTATCTACAGCAAATCCCCCTCAAATTCAAGTTACGATTTTTACTCCTAATGAAGGGATGGCTGATAAAAGATTTGTAATAACAGTTGCTCCTCAGAAAGATATTTGTCCTCAGGGTAATACGTAACCTATGAATGCTGTTGCTATTAATAAAAATAAAATAATTACTCCTACTATTCAGGTGTATTTTAAATTAAAAGATTCATAATAGATTCCTCGTCCAATATGTAAGTTCAAACTGATGATAATACAAACACTAACCCTATAAAACTGCCCACGTCAGATTGACCCGACGAGTGTTTTCGCGGCCTATTCGCCAGGATCGTATCTTTGCGACTGGGTACTCCATCTCGTTTAGCCAATCAATCCCAATAGGTGACAGAAGAGCTGACGAGATGGAGTATTTGGTCGTGAATGTGCGACCCTGGCGGAACAAAAGCGAGAGCAGGGACGTGTGGGCAATACAAGTACATAAGCCCGGCTTGATGTCCTCACACCTCACCACACCACACTGATCTATGTCATAGAACACCACAAATGAATTAAATATATATATTACTATAACAAATGAAAATGTAGCAATTAAAATCAACATTGCAGCAAGAGATTTTGCACTGATGATACGTGACGGCGGATTATAGCGTGAGTTTTTTTTATTCAGAATATTAGGTAAATGGGTAGGTAGTAGATAGGTCAAGGTTCCACGGCTTGTCCCGTATAAAGGTATCTGGCACGCTACTGCGCGAGAGTGTTTGTCGGATATATCCGAAGTAGGCCATTAAAAGGTTAATGAATTTACATTTTCATGCGGGCCTTCTTGATAAGCTGTTTTAATTCGGCTTCACAATATCCTAAATTTATTCCTCATGCGGCTCAGGCCTCCATAAATTCAATACTGTTATCATTCAGAATATTTTATTTTACGAAACATTCGATACGTGAATTGTTTGTGAATGTAAACAACAAAGACAAAGGGAATCCTCACGGCAATAATTAGTGTTTTGACCGACTTCAAAAAAAGGAGGAGGTTCTCAATTCGGTTGTATTTTTTTTATGTTTGTTACCTCAGAACTCCGTCGTTTATGAACCGATTTGCAATTTTTTTTTCCTCAAAACGTTATGCTTCCAGATTGGTCCCAAACTGGTTTCAAAATTCAGTTCTGATGATGGGATACATTAGGAATCGAGAGAACTCCTCAAATATTGTAGGCAACTATATAGTGATTTTGTATGTATCTAAGTATATATTTATTCATTACAGTTCTTATTTCCTCTCTGTCAGTCTTCTTTTAAGCTGCACCTGCCATGTTATATCTCTGCACCACCCTAAGGTCGACTGGTAGAAAATGCCTAAGGCATTAAGTCCGCCTTTGTACAATGTTTCATTAGTGCATAAAGTTTAAAATAAATAAATTTTGTTTTTTTTTATCGAGAACACGAGCATACATACAGTCAAAAAGTAAAAATAACTTTAATTTCAGAAGTCGGTGTTAAATAATAAACAAACAATACCAGATACACCGAGTTCCGAAATTACAGTCATTTTGATAGTTTTAGAGTTTTTTTAATTTTTTTAAATAACCTACTTCAGTACACAAATACAAAATTTTTATTAACTCTCGTTTATTGCATGTCGAAGTATCAATTATAAATTATCATTGGCATCAAGAATCTTGTAATTACTCCTTTTAATGAACTGACGATTACTATAACAATAGAATAGCAAGGAAGAGACGTTTGTTGATTCATTATATTTATGCATTCAGTAATTGACAAATGAAACCTTGACGATGACTGCATTGTTGGTTTGGTACCACGTGGCTTACGCGTGGCCAGGTGGCCATAATAATATTCCACGACTTTCCGTCACCCCTGCCCCCCTAGCCAAGTTACGATCATTTCGTTTGCGTCGAACGCCTCGAGTAAGTCACGCCTCCGATTCCTTTGTTCTGACCACGTGACCGAGCGTTGAAATGACGTCAGAACAAAGGAATCGGAGGCGTGGTCTACTCAAGGTGTTCGACACAAACGAAACGATCGTAACTTGGCTAGGGATGCTGAACCTTTTTGTAGGGTTTAGAAGAGGGCATTGCCTGCTCTTCTACGATGTCCAGTGCGGCTGATACGGGGCGAGAGTAGTCTCCATTTCTGCAGCCTGCTTTTGCGACCTAACATTTACGCGGAAGGAGATCCCCGCGTCCCTGGACTCTACACTGCAGCGACAGGTCGCTTCCAACTTCCAAAAAGAGGGCACGGCAGGGCTCCTTCCGTAAGGAGACCGTACCTAGCCTAACTAAACAGCTTTGAAAATCCGCACACAAATAGAATGCGGAAGAGAACGAACTTACAGAGAACAACGATTACTAAGAATATACCGGACCTTGTGCCCGTGAAGGTTAGCTGGCCTTTCCAATACCTGACTACATGCTACTAGAAATTGTACGGAGGCATAAATAGACAAACACGTTAGTTACGCCTTTCTTTCTGTAAACAATGTCGTAATGACTTGAGAGTTTGCTTGAAGAGTTGAAAGCTTGAGTTGATTGTCGGTTATTCTATTAGGAATTATATTTACTTAAGGGAAGGTGCGTCAGAATTGCATGACTTGATTCCGCCATGCCTGTTCCCTCACCGGACTACCAGACTTACGGCGATGAGCTGTACATGATGGACATTGGACACCCCACTCATATGCACAAAACGTTTTGGGAATACATTCATTGTGCTTACAGCCAAGGAGTGGAATGCTCTGCCGGAGTCGGTGTTTTCTGACAGCTCCAGTCCCACCAATACGCTGAGCGTGAACGTTTTGCACAAATCTGAAAGTTAATCATATTTTTCTATTAATTGTAGTATATATATAGTGTATTTGTATATTGTAGTGTTTTGGAGCAGTGGTGGTCCAGTGAAAACGGCCGCGACGTATGAGTTGTACGTCGGCGGTGGGTTCAAACCCAGCCGCATTATCATTCAGAACTAAAGTTCGCGAGCAAATTCGTAAAAAATTGGCAGTAGTAGTATCATCACAGCGTTAATGTTTTCCTATTGTCGATTTGGATCTGTAGCGCCATCTATCGCGTCACATAAGAACTAATCCTGAATCGCGCAATCAAAGTTCTCCGCGCGATTAGAACATATAGAACAACCCGAAATCATCTATCGGGCAGCTGCCCACCAGACATAACATCTCGTCTGGCCGGAGGATCCTCCCTTTTCAACGGAGGTTTGTGGGACTTTACTCTCTGTTCCGCATGCCTCCAAACTGGTGACCCTCGACAAAGAACGTCAGCGCAGCCTTCGTGCAGCTAATACCTCGTGACGTCATCATCACTTCCTAAAGCTTTCGAGCAGCGAGCCATACAGCCAGCACCCACGGCTATAAAGGGTATCCTGACCACCAGCATGCCTACCTGGTCATACCTGGTCATCACCCTCAGCCTCATCAGCGACCTTGGCGAAGCACACTGCACCTTCGGCCAGTCACAAGAAGAGCAACGAAGAACCTCTCCTGGTCGACGCAAGCAGTCAAGCCACTACGTCGCACAGCACCGCTCCGACTCACTGAAGCCAACAGCACCACCCCGACTCACTGGGGCATCACCGCAGACAGTTCCGACTCACCGAGAACTATGCGGCATTCGGTTCCGACTCACTGGAACCAACCTACCAATGGCCTGGCACGCATCAAGAACCATCGATCTCCGATTTCCGGAGGGGAGTGATGTAGCGACATCTATCGCGTCACATAAGAACTAATCCTGAATCGCGCAATCAAAGTTCTCCGCGCGATTAGAACATATAGAACAACCCGAAATCATCTATCGGGCAGCTGCCCACCAGACATAACATCTCGTCTGGCCGGAGGATCCTCCCTTTTCAACGGAGGTTTGTGGGACTTTACTCTCTGTTCCGCATGCCTCCAAAGATCAATTGTTTAAGTATTTTAGTGTATGAATGTAGTGCATTAACTTGAGTATATATTATATAATTGTATTATATTTATTCTATGGTTTATTAGTATATCTATTCTATAGTCGATAAGTAAATCTATTCCTGTATTCGCCTTTCTCTCTCTCTTTTATTGCACCTACCAATACTTTTCTCTGCATCACTCAAAGGTTGACTGGTAGAAAATGCCTAAGGCATTAATTCCGCCTCTGTACTTTTGTGTGCACAAAGCATTAAATAAATAAAATAAAAAAATATTGTTATTTATTTCATCAGTTTGCTCTCAAAACGGTACTATAACTGGGTATCGTGAAAAACAATATTTTTTTGGGTTTATGTCACGGAGGCTTAGACCTAAAATAAAATTGTAGATTATGTGGCATCCATCAACCTGCACTGGACCCGCGTTGTAGGTTACGGCCCATTCTCTCTCCTAAAGAGGAGGCTTGAGTCACAGTAGTGGTAATATTATACGGCTGATTATAATGTGTTTCTAATATCTCATATTTATTTATTTATATGAGAACAGTGGTGGCCGAGTGGTAACGGCGGGCGGCCCGGACTTACGAGTTGTAGATCGCGGGTTCAAACCCAGCTAGGCGCATTATTTGTGTAATTTATTTCATTACCACTGCTCTCAAAACGGTGAAGGAAACCGATGTCCAAGAATCAAAAATTCGAAGACATGTGACATTCACAAATCCGCACTGGGCCCGCGTGGTGGATTACGACCCATTCCCTCTCCTAGAGAGAGGAGGCCTGAGTCCCAGCAGTGAGAACATTAAAAAAGGCTGATTATGCTAATATTTTATTATGAGTATGCGTCATACTCGGTGTAAATAAACTCTTTTTCTTTCATACTTATAAAAGACGATTTCGTGCGTGCTTTGATACATTTGTGCGTGTTGATTGTGGTCATTTCCTTCGGCCCAACATTGATGGTTGAAAATTACCCACTGTTCCAATAAATCCCCACGCAAAGCTTGTTATATAACTGCTATTCATTTGGCCTTAACCTTAAAAGTTTTCAAGTGTTACTATCGCCTTGTTATTATTAGTAATAATAGCTTCAAGTACACACTAGACATTATTACATTAACTATTTTGTTTTATTTATTTATGTATACTTTATTACACCTACACCAAAATCTATATATATATATATGATTTCAAACGTTAAAAAAAAAGTTAAAAAAAAGTGTCCATGAAGTTTCTTGCATGATCTTGTCCATTGCATCAACGCTTTGGAACGTGCAATTTAGCTTCACTTTTTTGACTGACCGACATTTTGATAATTCAAAAGTGCCTGTACCTAAGTGTTTTTTTTAAACAAATGTTTCTGATTTCAAGCCGTTCTATAACAAACACTGTGACACGATATCTATATGTATATACATATATAAATACAAAATACGACTCACTGATTAATCACGAAATCTCAGAAACTATAACACCTACAAACTTAAAATTTGGCAGGTAGGTTTCTTTAAATAGGGTGTAGATATCCGCTAAGAACGGATTTTCCTAAATTCACCCCCTAAGGGGATGTAACGGGGGTCCAAAGTTTGTATGGGAATCTTCGACTACTCGACATTATATAAAATTTGCTTATCGTTCCACTCGACTAAGACTTCTGCCTACCACTTGGCTATTAATAAAGACATTGAATATAGGTATGTATTAAGACCAAGGAGGAGGAGCAGTGGTGGCCGAGTGGTAACGGCCCCGACTTACGAATTGTAGGTTCCGGGTTCACACCCAGCCAGCCAGGTGCATTAAATGTGTAATTTATTTCATCACCATTGCTCTCAAAACGGTGAAGAAAAATATCGTGAGGAAACCGGCATGTCCTAGAACCATAAAATACGAAGACATGTGACATCCACCAACCCGCACTGGGCCCGCGTGGTGGATTACGGCCCATTCCCTCTCTTAGAGAGGAGGCCTGAGTCCCAACAGTGGGAACATTATAAGGCCGACTATACTATTAAGATCAAGAGTGACAGATTATAGGATGCATATGTGAAAGAAGAAAGAAAGAAAGAAAAAGAGTTTATTCACGTCAATCATGAACTATGTATCACAACATTTAACCGGTCTTTGATGGGTATGGGTCAACCGGGTGTAATAAAAGGTATGAGTCTAGAGGTGTGCAATCACCACCATACGCGTAACGCAACCTGTTTAGTATGCAGGATACTAATAGAGCGGTTCAGCTAGTTGACAAAGCACATTATCACCATCTTGGAAGTCAACGTTTAGCAATGCTTTGCACAATGTGTGAGTATTTTAGATACATAATTGTTTTCAACGCACTTACTCGAAAACCCGCTCTTCTCTAACCGCTTTATAAAAATAAATAAATACTTTGTCGATCATCGAGCAACTTGGAAATAAAAATTTTGTCAGTAAAAGTATGAATCTCCCTCTCGCTCCACCCAGAGCAAGAGGTTATTTGATGATTTTCCACTTCAAATAAAGTTTAAAGTTTTGACTAACAGTTATATTTATTCGGCTCGAAGGACCAAAAAAATCATTTTATCCAGTGATCAGGGTAGGTGTATTGATTTTTGGTACTTGTATCATAAATGCACACAAAAAGAATAACATGGATAAGCCATTTTTCCGGAAAGTAAGTATATATCCGGTATTTCCGGATTCAATTAAATATTGTTAATGTTGGTAATGATATTAAACTATTAAATTCAAAATTTAAAGGAAGCCTTCTGATTGGTCGTTGGGTTGTGTCTAATCGTGACTGCGTGCTGTTAAAAAAGAATGTAATATTGCTCATTTTAATACAATTGCTACCTAAGTTCCGGATTTTTTTTTCAATAATCAACCAATTCCGGAGGAATGTGCGTTTCGGATTAATGACCCCGATTCAATCTGCCTACTTTAATTACTGCTTATCATTCGATTCACTTTGTTACGACATTTAGAATTTCGTAAAAAACTGAATCCAGTAATAAGATATATAGAATCCAATCAATTCTCGAAACAAATGAAATTTTTAGCTAACTTTGATAAGATATATGTGGCACGAACGTTCCCAAAAGATTCCAAAGATGGAAGTGTGAATAACCAAATTATTACATCGTAAAAGCGAAAATTAAGAGCATTCATTTTGGAGAGTGTGCGCGGGAATTGCATGACTTGATTCCGCCATGTCATTTCTACTATCGAAAACCCGACGTACGGCGAGTATCCACCCTTACGTCGTTGAAACCTCAACAGTATGGACTAAGCGTTTCGCTTCGTCGTTTATACCGCGTACATCGAAGGACTGAAACAATTTGCCTGCTGCGGTCTTCCCGTCCGATTGTAATTTATGTGTCTAAAAGGCTAAAGTGACTATGCTCTTTCAAACTAGTGCGCCTCACCATCAACGATTGCATCACTGCTTACCATCAGGTGGTATCGCAGTCTAGCACTAGTTTATATCAATTAGCAAAAAAATGAAGGCATTGATGTGTGGTGGTAATACTCATAGTATTACCGTGAGACCCCGCACTACGAGGTGCGACCTCTAACTGTGACTCACGGCTACGTTGTATCTTAACGCGTGGGATTGTTACACTCAAAGTTTTTATTGAATTTTTTGTTTATTTTGGTATGAAGGCATTATTAGCAAATAAATGATTATGATTATGAAGGCTGGCTTGTGCTTTGGACATTATTTTAAATATTGTGATTTAGATGATTAAATAATTAAATTTGTGCGCACTGTTGGCCCAATCGTTGCACGATTGGCTAGAATAGCGTGTCGCGTGTCAAATATGTATATGGCCTATACAGGGTGGTTAATAAGTCATGGATCAAATACAACTATGGGTTAGATTGGGTCATCAGCTGCAAAAAATTGTTCTACGGGAGGTCTTTAAGGTCAACCCTTGCAGAGTTATAATTTATTATGTGTTTTTATAAGAAAATTAACTTTTATGACTAATTCTTATTAAAATAAAAGAAATGAAGAAAATAATAATAGTCAACAACACAAGTCAAGTGAGTGAGTGAGTAAGCGTCAAGTTATTAACAACAGAGGTGCATGACAGGAGTTCTGGGTCTGAGTGTCTTTTGTATGACGTGGGTTTACGTTTGTGAACCCACGATACAGGAGTTATTCCTAGTGAGGGGCAACTTTTTATTAAAACATACATGTATACATTTAACATGGTCTTTAAACTTTAAATATGTTTGTATGTATGAGATGACCTCCTTAATATAATTACGAATATCATGACCATGATCAGCTGATTTAGTTTTTTCGCATTTTTGTATCCTTTTTTGTCATTGAGCATAATTTGTGAATTTATTAACATATGTTGTACCTACTTGTAGGTTATAAGTACGATACGCAATGTAAATCAGTTCAAAATACTTAAACTTATTGCTCGCAGAGCAGATGGTCGGTGGTACGAAAGGTTCGAGTGGTGACCGTGCACCGAAAGACGTAGCGTTGGAAGGTCTCCTACAACGTGGTGAGGGTCGAGGGAATCCGATGGATGAGACGCACAGGACCAGTCTTTGTGGTGACCCTTGAGGGTGGCCTATATCCAACAGTCGTCTTTGGGCTGAAATTATGATGATGGAACTCATTGCCTGAGTTTTATATAAAAATTACTAAATACCGTTTACTTAGTGATTATATTCACCTTATACCAATAAAAACCCTTAACTATTTAAAACGAACTCAAAACAATCTAAAATATTACGGCGAAAATCTGCTCAGCATCGCTGTCAATTAATAATAATAATATAATATAATAATATTTCACAACTATCACACAACGCCGTCTAGTCCCAAGGTAAGCAGAGCTTGTGTTATGGGTACTAGACAACTGATAAACATACATATATATTTCTAAATACATACATATATAGATAAATTACACCCAGACACAGAACAAATGATCGTACTCATCACACAAACATTTGTCCTGGGTGGGAATCGAACCCACGACCTCCGGCTTAGCAGTCAGGGCTACTAACCACTAGACCAACAGGCCAGTCAAAATTGGTAATGTGCCAAAAGACTTGGCATTGCTTATCCTCTGTCTGAAGTAAAAACAAGCCCTTGGGCCACGGTCATTCTCTAAGTAATAATTTACAGCTTGATTTACCAAGCAAAGTAAAGTGACAAGTGACGGTTGAAACAAGGCAAGAACATTACCGTTTATTATTTGGCTGTCAACAGATGCTTAAATCGTCTATGTTTACTAATCCCCCCATCTTCATATTCATCATTTCAGCCGAAAGTCGTCCACTGTTGGACATAGGCCTCCCCTAGTGTCGCCATAACGACCGGACCTTTGCGTCTCGTATCCATCGATTTCCCGTGACCTTCGCCAGATAATCGGTCTACCTTCTGAGAGGCCTTTTTACGCTGCGTCTTCCGGTACATGGTCGCTACCTCTGAACCATTTGACCCCATCGACCATCTTTTTTGCGAGCAATGTGCCCTGCCCACTGCCATTTAAGTTTGGCGACCTAAACTCTCCAAAATATCAATCACCGATATCGTACGTGATGAAGAGAGATCGCAATCTATACTGGTTTTCTCTCATTCTCAGCCTAACTGGTAAAACCAGTCAAGCATGTTTCTTTTCTACGGCTTTAATAAAAAAACATTATTCTTATAAGGAAAACGGCTTGAGAATACCGCTACTTGATATAAAGTACCGGCGTTGAAGTGTGGGGAAAACCTGATCTTGGTTTTACTATACACGGCGTAGAAGGACCATGTCATGTTTGTCGTGTTTCCGAAAGTTACAACCAGTTAGGCGGGATATGTGGGTAATAATTTTGCGTATCTAACACAATTATCACTTTCTTAAAACATTTAAAACTTATTTATTTTGGTCCTTCGAGCCGGATGATTGTCATTGTGTTCAGTCAAAACTTTAAACATGATAATATTAAACACTGACAGCTGCTCTTGTTTTTGGAGTGGGAAATATCAAATAACTGTTTTGGGGTGGGAATTTATCAAATAACTCCTCTCGCTCTAGGTGGAGCGCGAGAGTTAGACTTTTACTAGTTTAAATCCACCCCTGTTCCTCGACCGCGGTGACCCTTTCGAAAAATTCTGCGGTACCGGATAGCCTATTGTCGCTTATGATGTGGAAACTTGGTCTTCTGTTTCCTTCTATTTATTGGTCTACAGCTCTGCGCTTGAGTGAGATCGCTTCATAAGTGCTGGTTCGTATCACATCACAACTTTAATTGCCTTTTATTAAGGTGCTAACATCTAACAACTTTTTCCTTTCTGGGTGGAGCGAGAGTGTGAAACTTTTTCTAAGATCCACTCGTGTTCTTTCACTTGCTTTTTGCTTTCTACGGCCGCAGTTACTCCTTGGAACAATCTTGCAGCCCTTGTGTAATTGTCGTGAAAGTTACATGAGCTGTGGGTACAAAGAAAGGATTTTTTTTAGATATTACTTTTGTGACTTTTAATTATCGTTAATATCAGAATTCGGAATCAGGTAGAGTTATTTACGTACTTACGTCTACGGATTTCATACAGCGAAAGAATAAGATGAATATGCTTCAAATCCCGAGATTAATTTTAAAGAGCACATTTTTTTATGACACTCAGAAATATAGCAGAAAAAAAATCTTCCTACATTAATGACGAAGAGAAGGAAGTGTATAAATGTGTTAACCTCACCTCAGTTGACTAAGAGAGATCTTATTCAATGAAAAATACTAATAAAAATTTTATGTTAAATAATTATCTTTATTTTATTTGTCTTATCTATCTCTGAGGTTTTAATTATTATTTATTTGTAATATTGTTGGCAACTAGGAATTTTTCATTAGAAATCCCGGGAAGATCCATATTAATATCAACATCGATGCAGGTACATGAATAACTCTACCTTATTCCGACCTCTGGTTATTATATATGTATTATTTTACATAATTATCACATAAGGCTATCTAGTCCAAAACTAAGCAGAGCTTGTGGTATGAATATTAGATAACTGATAAACATACTTATATACATTTCTAAATACATGCATATACATAGATATTATAAATAAATTATACCCAGAAACAGAACAAATGATCGTGCTCATCATACAATCATTTGTCTTGAGTGGAATCGAACCCACGACCTCCGGTATAGCAGTCAGGGCCACTAAACACTAGACCAACAGGAAAAACAAAATATTTTAATAAATGATGGGAAGATAGTAAGCAACGATGTGGTTGACAATAGAACACGCTTGTATAGAAGTAACCTCTTCAAAAGATTCTGGTTGTAGCTACCAAGGAAACAGACTCCAAATTTTTTTTAACTGTTCATACAATGAATTTTCAAAACATTTCTATTAGAACTTCCAATTAAAATCCTAATCACCAAAGCTATACACCACTTATTTTTAATTAGTACAAATACTTAAAAGGCTTATTAGAAAAGGTCTCGTTATTATTTAAGTAAAGTCTCAATAAATAATAGAATTTGTTTATATCCCAAAATGTTATTCAATTTATGGAAATGTTATACAGGCTATTGATTATGAAAGAAAAACAATGGAAAAACACTGCGCGTAGTATTTTTTAGTTGTTCGTATGATCGACTCAATTATGAATTTACCAATTATGACATTTTTTTTCGTTTTTTTGTTACATATGGCAACAAGAATGTGATTTGTAACGGGTACGGATAGAGCCCCATTTTTTTTTTGTACTAATTATAAATAGGGGTGTATATGTAAGCTGCATTCCTCATTTTTCATCTTCCATCTTAAACAAGGTGCGGTAACCATTAGGTAACTAATTTATCAAGTAGATTTCCCTATGTTGACAGAAATCAAGAAAAACAAGAATTTACATAATTACGCAAAAGCTAGCTATAAATTAACATAGTGTTTAGCATAAAGCGTAGCATAATCGTATATATCTATAAAGCATTATAATGTGCCCACTGTTGGAACTCTAGTCTCGTCTCTAAGAGAGGGAATGGGTCGTAATCCACCACGCCGATGCCGGTCCAGATTTTTGGTTTTAGGACATGCCGGTTTCCTCACGATGTTTTCTTTAGCATAGAGTTTAGCTTATTTAAAAACCAGCCCCCCTAGCCAAGTTACGGTTGTTTCGTTTGCGTTGAACGCCTCGAGTAGGCCACGCCTCCGATTCCTTTGTTCTGATGTCATCTCAACGCTCAGTCACGTGGTCAGAACAAAGGAATCGGAGGCGTGGCCTACTCGATGCGTTCGACGCAAACGAAACGATCGTAACTTGAATGGGGGACAGTTTTATAATCACATTAATATTATAAAGGCGAAAGTTTGTATGTGTATGTATGTTTGATATTCCTATACGCTGAAATGGTTGTCCAAATTTGGATGAAAGGGAGGTTCATCGGTCGAATGGACTAGCTGTTTAATCAAAAAAATAGTTAACAAATACGAAACAATTTTTTATAATTACCTATTTTAAACATACAAATAGCAATGCAATAAATAATAAAAAATAATTATGTTCGTGATGTGTTTTTCTTTCTTGTGTGAGGTCAGGAACAACACAGGGACTCTTCAATAATTGATTTTCTTATTACATATTTACGATTAAAAAAAAAAAATCCCCGCTCTTGGGCGGAACTAGAGATAGTGTCAGACTTTTACTGACTAAAAACCCACTCCTGTTCCTTCTTACCAGGGCCGAGTCTTCCTTTCAGAAGCAGACCCTTGGCGCCTCAATAATATGTTTGCTAACATATCATTGAGGCGCGCAAGGAACAGTACGCGCCGTCGACGACTTGGGCTTGGTCCGGACGGTTACCGGATGATCGGACGGCGAGCTACCCATTGCTACGGCCTACTTCTATTATCACGACAGCGAAACGGCTAGCAGAAGCTAGTTATATACATATCTATATATATAAAAGAAAGTCGTGTTAGTTACACTATTTATAACTCAAGAACTGCTCAACCGATTTTGCTGAAAATTGGTGGGGAGGTAGTTCAGAACCGACGGACGGACATAGGATACATTTTATCGAGTAGGGTAGATTAGGTTAGAGTAGAGTAGAGTAGGGTAGAGTAGGGTAGAGTAGGGTAGAGTTGGGTAG
Source organism: Mythimna vitellina (assembly GCA_949316375.1). Taxonomy (NCBI): domain Eukaryota; kingdom Metazoa; phylum Arthropoda; class Insecta; order Lepidoptera; family Noctuidae; genus Mythimna; species Mythimna vitellina. The sequence continues at coordinate 15,291,490 of OX438708.1, forward strand.
AGTAGGGTAGAGTTGGGTAGAGTAGGGTAGAGTTGGGTAGAGTAGGGTAGAGTTGGGTAGAGTAGGGTAGAGTAGGGTAGAGTAGGGTAGAGTAGGGTAGAGTAGGGTAGAGTAGGGTAGAGTAGGGTAGAGTAGGGTAGAGTAGGGTAGAGTAGGGTAGAGTAGGGCAGAGTAGGGTAGAGTAGGGCAGAGTAGGGTAGAGTAGAGTAGAGTAGGGTAGAGTTGGGTAGAGTAGGGTAGAGTAGTAGAATATAGACGGGAGCGAAGCCGCGGGCAAAAGCTAGTAATTTAATAAAGATTCCAAAAATAAATATTTTAGCGCTCTTCTTCTTACTAAGAGCATAGCAAAATTTTAAATGATTATATAATATAAATAATATAACCGATTAATTTATAAGAGTAGGTACCTAATATCTGCTCTACTAAACAGAGGGCATCGTGAGTAAAAGAAATATCTACATAATTAATTCAACTAATAAAATAAACGAAATACCAAGTGATATAATAAACTGTTCCTACGTAAGATTATTGCGTGTTGAATATCTGGTTATTTAAATTATACAGAATTAACTTCTATTAGAAAAAGCAATGGTGGCCGGGTGGTAACGGCTAACGCAAGAAGTTGGTAGATTCATCACACTCTTGATTTGTTGTATTCGTTTTTCTCTCAATACCATTCTTTATTTGTATGTATGTATGTAAGTATATATTTAGTATTGTTCTTATTTCCTCTCTGGCAGTCTTCTTTTAAGCTGCACCTGCCATGTTATATCTCTGCACCACCCTAAGGTCGACTGGTCGAAACTGCCTAAGGCATTAAGTCCGCCTGTGTACAATGTTTCATTAGTGCATAAAGTTTTAAATAAATAAATAAATAAACGGCCGCGACTTACAAGTTGTAGGTCCAAACCCAGCCAGGTTACTTTTTGTAATTTATTTCATCACCACCGCTCTCAAAACGGTGAAGGAAAACATCGTGAGGAAACCGGCATGTCCTAAAACCAAAAATTCGAAGACATGTGACATCCACCAACCCGCACTGGGACCGCGAGGTGGATTACGGCCCATTCCCTCTCCTAGAGAGGAGGCCTGAGTCCCAACAGTGGGAACTATGCTATGCTAACTTCTATTAGCGGCTTTGCTCGCGCGAGGGCTGGTTTCTCTGAACAAACTTTGGACCCGCTTTGGGGTGAATTTTAGGAAATCCTCTCTTAGTGCTCGCCTACGTCATAAAAGGAACTATTGTGTTAAATTTCACACTCCTAGGCCCTGTAGTTTCGGTTGTCCGTTGATATGTCAGTGAGTTTTCCCTTTTATATATATAGACTAGCTTTTGCCCGCGATTTCGTCCGTGTAGAAGTCGACAATGGTTTTATTAGGTTTGGAGGTACGAAAATATGAAATATTATTTATTATCTTCGTCGTGTGTGATAGTCCATTGAATTGTATGGAGATAAAATATTATAGTATCTTAGCCGTGTGCATCGCCACTTAGTGAACTCCACTGCGGGTGACATAACCTACGACCAACTTATTATTTTCGGTTGGTACAGTAATCGGGTCTAGGGATCGAACCGCAAAATTAAGTTTATTTTTTTCGGGGATACAAAGTACCCAGTGTGGTGCCCAAGATATTAAAGAATAATTATACCAAGTTTCATCGTAACCGGTAGTTTTTGCGTGATGCCTGAACAAACAGACAGATAGACAAACAAAAAAAATTTTAATCACATTTTTGGATTCGGTGTCGGTCTAGTAACACCCCCTGCCATTTATTTTTTTGGTATTTTCAATGTACAGAATTTTCACTTCTACAGATTTATTATAAGTACAGATAATACACTAACATTATAAAGTCAGAAGTTTGAGAGTGGGACATATTCGTGACTGGTCATCTCTTAGCTGCCAGTGGCTTAATTCAATTTCTATTTTTTTAATTATTATTATTTATCTACATTGTGGTCACATAATATTACAAGCGACAATGTGACAATACGAAAGTGCCTGTAATTGGTCTATTTGAAATAAACGTGTGACGTGTGTGTGTTTCCTGATGGCTACAACCTGGGAATCTTTAAGTCAAGAGTGAATAGGTTACTTCTAGGTAAGTGCGTTCCATCGTCGACCGCATCGTCGCTTTCCTTCAGGTAAGATAGCGGTCAAGCGCGATCCTATCAACAACAAAAATTAAAAAAAAAACGTTTCTGATTTCTGATTCCTAAAGGCTCAAAGGGCTTGACGGAATTGGATGAAACTTGGCACAAAGGTAGATCACTTCCTGGAATATTATATAGGTCCCTTAGGATATTTTTTTACTTTACGAGAGCGAAGCCGTTGGCACAAGCTTAGACTGTATATATGGGATATTACCGTACTAAAATAGCCCTGTTGCTAGTTAAAATGAAATCATACTTAGACACACGCAAGCATTCAATCTAAAGTGTAATCTAGAAGTAAATAGGTAATAATCGAGTCGATAATGAACAATCGCTATATGTATACCTACTATTTACATATCAAAAAAACACTAAAGGTCAAGCTCTAGGATAGCCCGGAGTCCTGGAACGCAAGGTAAAGAAGGACCGTAGGAGTGAATTTTAGTCAGTAAAAGTCTAACACGACCTCTCGTTCCGCCCTAAAGCAAAAGAAACCATTTCTCATCTAAAAATTGGGCCCTGGTTTTTTAGAATGATATAAGCTACGTGCTTGACTGCAATCCCACCTGATGGTAAGCAGTGATGCAATGGTTGATGGTAGAACTCACTAATTTATCAAGAGCCTATACACTTTAGCTTTGAAGACACCTAAATTATAATTGAACGGGAAGACCGCAGCAGGCAAATTGTTTTTGTCCCCCGAAGTAAGTACACGGTCTAAACGGAAAATAATTGGAAAGCCATTAAGTCAATGAAGTGGCTTAACTATAAAAACAAGTATATGATATGGGCTATTATAATTATTAATACAGTAGTACCTACTTGTTATTATCGAAAGTTTGAAAGTAGCGTCAGTGACTGAAAAGTTGAAGGGGAATCGTTTGTCTTGGTATGGTCATGTAAAGAGGAGAGATGAAACACATGTTACTAAAAGAGTTATGAGTATACATGTGGATGGGTGGAGAGGGAGAGGGAGGCCAAAGAAAAGATGGATGGATTGTGTGAACAGTGATTGAAAGAAAAGGAAGTTAGTGATAGTATGACGGTTGACAGGATAGAATGGAAGAAAAAAACGTGTTACGCCGACACACAATGTTAGTTTTTTATTTTCCTATTTTCTTAAGTGTTTACATGTTTGTTTCTACATTGTGTGTATCTGTGTACGTGTGCCAAATAAAATATTTTTCTTTCTTTCTTTTCTTTCTTTCTAAATAAGATGGTACAAGGGCAGGAAGATGATGATGACTTACTTGTTACTATCAAACAATCTAGCGTCTCGCCCGGCTTTGTACGGGTTCAATTTAATAGCCAGTGCTTTTCAAAAAAAAAACTTAGGAGTAAACTTTGTCTAGACAATTACGCAAACAATATAAAAATAACCTGCTTGAGCTATCGTATATGCGTTAAAGATTTTTATTTATACAGTACCTACGTATCCACAAATAAAATTGAAGATACTTATCAAATAAAACTTTTTGTTCTGACGGTTGACTTTTGAGGGTAGGCGGAACAGAGAGTAAAGTCCCGCAAACCTCCGTTGAAAAGGGAGGATCCTCCGACCAGACGGGTGTCTGGTGGGCTGCAACTGCCCGATAGATGATTTCGGGTTGTTCTATATGTTCTAATCGCGCGGAGAACTTTGATTGCGCGATGCAGGATTAGTTCTTATGTGATGCCATAGATGTCGCTACAGACTGTTTGTTCCGGCTAATGTCCGAAACGTCGGGACCAATTTTGACGGAACTTTCATTAATTGATAGCTAATGTTTTAAGGAGCAACTTAAGTTACTTTTATTTTAGAAAAAGAATGACGAAAGAAAAATAATTTATTTCCGTACAGCACAAGGCACAAACACAATATTTATGTAGCACGAAACAAAAAAATGAATGCCAGACAACTAGTGCCTGACGCTGGTTTTCAACTGGACCTGTAGTTGTGACGCAACGGACGTAAAACAGGTTTTAGGACGTACAACAATTAGGGTATCGAGAAAAAAAAAATTGAATTTGTGACCAAATGGCAATTTGCCATTTTACCAGTTGGTGGCGTGACACTCAAATCATGTTCAAAAGGCAAACTTGGCCAGCAATCACTCAGATAGGGAAGGTTAGAAGAGTCCCAGCTGTGGGAACACTATAAGACTCTTTATATTCCCACAGTTGTTGTGTGTGTGCTATGACGCAACTAATGGCGCAATGTCAACCTATTATTGAATGTTCATTGACCCCTTATCGATTGCTTTAACAACAATTAACACAGAATTTAATGCAAGAACACAAACATGCGAAACTGCCATAACTTTTATGAAATAAAACAAAATCATTACGCTTTTCGACATGGAAATTCGCGTTCATTGAACTTTCATCGCATCGTCGGCCTTATAGTGTTCCCACTGTTGGGACTCAGGCCTCCTCTCTAGGAGAGGGAATGGGCTGTAATCCACCACGCGGGCCCAGTGCGGATTGGTGAATGTCACGTGTCTTCGAATTTTTGGTTCTAGAACATGCCGGTTTCCTCACGACGTTTTCCTTCACCGTTTTGAGAGCAGTGGTGATGAAATAAATTACACAAAGTAATGCGCCTGGCTGGGTTTGAACCCACGACCTAAAACTCGAAAGTCGGGGCCGTTACCACTCGGCCACCACTGCTCTAGTCGGGGCCGTTTCCACTCGGCCACCATTGAACTTTACAAATTACATAATAGCATAAATGTGTTCACACCTCTAGGCCTCCTCTCTAGGAGAGGGAATGGGCCATAATCCAGCAGGCGGACCTAATACGGGTTAATGGATGTTATGTCTTCTAGGACGTGCCGTATCCTCACGATATTTTCTTTCACAGTTTTGAGAGCAGAGAGGTCATAATGATAAATGATATTTATTTTACAAATAGGTTTCTAAAAACACTTTTACACGTTTTTTCGTCAGTTTAAACTAGATGAAGCCGGTGTTTCCTAGCTGAGAAGAAACACCGAAACAAACTCAGGGGTCAAAGTTTCTACTAAAGTCCTTACAGCAAACATGTAACTAATGGTCAAATCATATAAGAACCATGCAGATTGGTGTCTGAAATGGTCTTTTGAGGAAAGAACCACACATATTTGAGTGGATCTGTTCAATTAGTGCAAGCATTTGTTAGTATTCGCATAGCTCAAATTAGAGACTACTAAGGAGCTCAACAATTTGACGAACAAGGAAAAGACATTTAGTAGGCCGCGGAAAATACTAAAATTGCGAAACATACGTCAAAATAACTGAAAAGAAAAAATAAAACTACTCATTAGTCCTCAAAAATCACAATTTTAAAAGAAAATATATAAAATATAGTGTAGAAAAAAGTAATATTTAACAAAGTAAGTAAATGTTTATATCAAAAATGACATTAAAAAACAAATAAATTCAAATTGTAAAAAGAATGTAACAAAAAGCACAACTGAAATAAGTATAAAAAAAAAACTAAAATAGAAAAAAAAATGACAACACTTCTAGAGCGTACAATACAATCCCAATTCTTTTTGTCAAATTTGTTTGTGATGAAATAAATTACTTACAACTCGTAAGTTGTGTCGGGGTCGTTGCCACCGCTCCTTTACTTATTAAAACCAGGTTATTTACCTACCAAAATTCTCCAAGATACTGATCATGAATAACTTAAAGTGTTACCCCCGAAACCATGGTGACCCAAATAATTCAGTTAATTATTCGTCGGTAACAAGAATGGGTCCTTTGGTTTTCTTGCCCTACATATTTTCTTCAAATGAGCCTTTCTTGACGGGTCACGCGAATGACACAGTTTTATAATTAATGGTGCCCACTAACTGTTACCTAACAAGTCGATGAAATGTTATTTTGTAATCTAAGGAGCGATCTTTTTTATCGTTATATTATTAGGAAGCCTTTAGAAGTGGCCACCGTAAGCGCGAGCTTGTGGGCGACGAGCAATAAGTAGTTTCCGTTAGGCCTTCTGAAAACCGTCTGGACTGCCCCCCTAGCCAAGTTACGATCATTTCGTTTGCGTCGAACGCCTCGGACACCCAGGCCTCCGATTCCTTTGTTCTGACGTCATCTCAACGCTCAGTTACGTGGTCAGAACAAAGAAATCGGAGCCGTGGCCTACTCGAGACGTTTGACGCAAACGAAAAGATCGTAACTTGGCTAGGGGGGCTGAGCCAGTGTCGTCGACGAAGCGTACGCGCGCCTCAAATAAAGAGTATACGAGGAATTTTTAAAACCAACCGTGGTCCTAGAACGCAAAGGGCAACTGAAGGACACAGATGTGTTTATAGTCAGTAATTTAACCCTGGGCGCTCCACCCTAGAGAGTTGATTGATGATTTTACACCTCAAAAAAAATAAGTAGCCTACACATATTACTTGCCTAATCGACTCTTAACTATTCTTATCAATCGGCCATCTTATCAAGGTCGGCGTTTGATCTAATTTGAAGGAGCTCTAAATTCCTACACGTTAAAAAATCACATCAAACAAAACTGTCATTCGAACAATGACAGTTCCGACAAAAATGGCGCACTTGAAGCTATGTAAATTAAGGAAGTTGTATTCATTTTTACATGTCTGTGTTTGAGGAAACACTTAACACTTACTTAAAATATTGTCAGATAAATCGATTCGGTCTCATTGTCATCCTTATTGAGCCAAGGTCACTAACATTGGACATGTCACAATCAAGGCGGTAAGTCTCATCTTTAAGGAGTGGTAGGTGTGGTGCCACGACGTCCTTACGTTCCTGACGCAGGTCCGCACCGCATAGCCTGAAGAATCGTCAAAGTGGCAAGTAGCCAAGTTACGACCGCTTCGTTTCGATTCTCTTGCGTCGAACGCCTCGACTCACGCCTCCGATTTCTTTGTTCTGACCACATTACTGAGCGTTGAGATGACGTCAGAACAAAGAAATCGGAGGCGTGGCCTACTCGAGGCGTTCGACGCAAGAGAATCGAAACAAAACGCTGGTAACTGGGCTGAGGAGCTGGAGTGGCGACCGCGTACCGGAAGACGCAGCATTAAAAGTCCTTCTACAAGGTGGACATGACCTAATAAGGCTCACGGTAATCCAATGGATGCGAGATGCACAGAACCGGTCGTTGTGACAATACTTGGGGTAGAGTTATATCCAACAGTGGACGTCTTGCGGCTAAAAATATGATGTCATCATTATCTACAAGAATTCTTTCAGTATTGAAACTTCCTTTTTCCGGGGTGACGAAGTTTCCGGATTACGATTTACCTTCCTGCACTACACCTTGATTGTACAATGAAATCATTATCGATTTCCAATTCAAATGTTTTTAAGGTGACAGCGCTAGAATAGCCGGCGAAATTTCACTCATTAGGGTAAGACGAGTGAGGAGGAGTGGCAGGCGGTCGCCTCTTTCTGCGAAGTAGTAATGCTAGCAAAGGAGGAGGCCGCAAGTGCACGCGCGAGTAATGGCCCTCGAACCACAGTCGCCGGGATTCCGATCCCGATTTCCGGCCACCGTAGGCGCGAGCTTGCGGACGGCAAGCAATGGGTAGCTCGCCGTCTGATCGTCCGGTAACCGTCCGGACCGAGCCCAAGTCGTCAACAGGGCGTAGTGCTCCATGCGCGCCTCAAGGAGGTGTCAGAAACCGTAGGGGCCCAGCAGGGTCGAAGCCTACTGGGGCCATAGGTGATGCGAAAGAGATTTCCGGGGCCCTGGGATAATGGCAAAGTAGGAACAAACGAGTGGGTTTTAGTCAGTAAAAGACACAAAAGGGCGGGAGATGTCTTTGGATGATTTCCCACTTAAAAAAAAACTGTCTGGTAAACTTCCAGAGATTTATAAACAATACATTACAGCTTGTATAAAATGGTCATGATCTTAAAATATCTAAGTACATTCTAGGTTTTAACTTATCGTTAAATAGGTTGGCAACAAGAATAGCTCAAACATACTGAAGAACTAACTAACTATGACTAAGTCAAAACTGTTAATTCTATTGGGTTACGTTCAGCACGGAACAAATTTATTTATTCAACCAGAACGTCAAAACGCCAATTACACTGATTACATTAGTTAGAAATAGTGTAAAATACATTAAAGAAAATATAAAACAGATAATATAACTTAACCTCTCACTCAGTCTTCTCGCAAATCACCAGACATTTAGTCATCTCCTTACATTCATCAGCGAATAGATCTGCGGGGTTATCATGACATTCAAAGTAAGATTGTTTCATTCTTATTTCAGTGTGGGTAAGAAACAGAGCTATACAGGTTGTCTAGCGCCATCTCTTACCCATTCTGGAAATAAGAATGAAAAATGTTACTTTAAACGTCATGGTACAGGTCTTAGTCTAGGACTGGATTCAAGGAGAGCGTTGAGTGCGATCGACATTCGCGGAATAGGTGACATACGTCGTACGCCAACGTGGCACTACAAATAATTTATGCCGTCTTGCCCGGCAGTAGTTATTGGGAACAAAAATTTTACACAACTCCCCATGCAAACTAGGCGAGTCGATGGTTCCATGTATGATCTTGCAGGCAGTTACAAGTTAATCAAAAGCTTGTCTAACCTGGAGCGAAGTAAAGCCCAAACAACCTAACAAAAACAAATACATTACTCGTATGTCTGGACTACAGATGGTTGTTGCAGGTCTGAATTTCTTATGTATGTGAGTTTATACATATGTGTAAGTACTCGTTTGTGATGGCATCATAGCACCCATGAAACAGCAGTAATTCCTAGGGTTGGATAACGATGAAAAAAAAAAGCATTTAAAAAAAAATGGATAAAAATTGCTTTTTAACTGCAATTGATCAAATGTATTTTGACCAGATATAACATTTTTAAAGTAAGGTATTTATTCCTCGAAGCGTATCAGGTTTCGAACGCACTAATTTAAGAACATCAAAAGTATCTATGGCTGCTGGTAGATTCAATGTTCCCAAAGTCACCAATTACTTTGGTGACAGAACACTAAAAAAGAGAATACCATACCTATTGAACAAATAGATTTAGACGCAAATTAAAATTATATTATTTAGAAATCTTTTAATTACACATTGCAACGGTTTTGTGGGGCTTATCTTATAAGTTATTTACCTTTTTGGAATAAAGATAAATAAATAATAATAATTTCTCGAAACGCACCATTTGGTTATTGGTGCGGTTCTTACTACCATTTATTCAAAATCTTATTATGTTGATAATTTTTTTATAATAAAAATATTGTGATTCAAGAACTTTTAGATAACTATAAAGTTTATTTTTTATCAGCATGACCCATATATATGTATGTTTATAGGTATTTATTTATTGTATATATAATGTTTACATATAGTGTGCTGTATACATATCTGTTTAGTATATTTTTAGTTATAAGTTAGATTTAATTTATGTTTAATTTTTTGTTTTTTGTTTTGCATTTAAAGTTCCTCAAAATTTGTAAATTTTCTTTATAAATCATATGGTTTGCTGTAAGAAAACCCAGTTGTGGGTTAAGCTCGCCTAGGTACATCAACTGTCCTAATTTTATTGATCATATAAAATTGTGTGTACAATAAAGAATAATAATAAAAAAAGAAGTTTCTTATTTTTGTAAATGATAAAACTAAGTTTGAACTTGTTAGAGATTTCACAGTAACAACTGCACATCATTCATAACCTATTCTAACACAAAATCTTTACATTAGTGCACTTAAAACTCAAGAGCCACTTACCGGATCTATATGACATAAGTATTATATAATTCATAGATAATGTAATGTTGCTAGGAGTTAGCATAGAGTCCAGCGGGGTTACCATGACGTTCAAAGTAAGATTGTTTAATTCTTATTTCAGTGTGGGTAAAAGACAAAGCTATTTAGGTTGTCTAGCGCCATCTCTTACCCACACTGGAAATAAGAATGAAACAATCTTACTTTAAATGTCATGGTACAGGTCCTGGTAAGCGTCTATGTTTCAACCATTTTGAATTATCGGAATTACATTTCGACAAGCACGTTCTATTATCGGACCAACAGACCTATAGCGATGCCCCATCAGTAGGTAGGTACATGGTGTATTTCCCTCTCATACGCACAAAACATTTAGGGAACTTATTCATTGTGCGTACAGCTAAGGAGTGGAACTCCCTGCCGGAGTCTGTTTCCTGAAAGTATTTAAGTTAAGAGTGAATAAATCTAGTCAAGCGTGCTCCGTCGTCAACCATATCATTATTTACCAAGAAGTAACCAGGCTCTAGCCTACCAATGAATGACCCAGAGCTTAACGACACGGCGCCATTTTCTTTGAAATATCTTCATAAACGACTGAATCATCATTATCATCATCATTTCAGCCGAAAGATGTCTATAGTTGGACATGGGCTTTACCCAAGCGTCGCCTTAAAAACCAGTCCTGTGCGTCTTGCATCCATCAGATTCCCGCAATTCTCACTAGGTTATCGGTCCACCTTGTGTTTTTCTTCTGGTACGCGGTCGCCACTCTAGAACCGTTCGTCCCCATAGACTATCCGTTCTGCGAGCAAGTGCCCTGCCCACTGCCACTTAAGTTTGGCGATTTTTGAGCTATGTCGTTAACGTTGGTTCTCCTGCGAATATCTTCATTTCTGATGTCACAAGGATACTCCGAGCTGTAAGCCTTCTGATGAGGCTCATTGTGAGCGACCACGTTTCGGAGCCATATGACATCATGACAACATACACTGGTCATAGACTTTCGTCTTGAGACACTGTGGAATGTTGGACAAGAAGATAGTGCGCAGCTTCCTAGACGTTGCCCAGCAGAGTCAGAATCAAAGCTTGACCGCTTACTCGAAGTTACCCCTACCCAAATAGACCGACTGTCCCAGGTAAACGTAGTCATCCACAAATTCGAGTGTGGAATCAATAACTTCTGTTCATCATCTTCAAAACTTGCGTCTAACTTTGGATCCGGAAGTAATTCTCATTCATTAACGTCGCCTCGAGCTATTATTCCTACTCTAATAATTGAGTAGTCACTTAATATAAATTAGTAAATACACGAGATATCTATAATATCAGTTCATAGTTGTGCAATTTGACGCAAAGTGTTAGGTCGCCTGTACGCGTAACCTTGCGACCGTAGTGCCAATGTCACTGTTGCCGTCGTTGTAAAAAAAAAACCTGGGCAAGTGTGAGACGGACTCGCGCACTGACGGTTCCGTACAAACATACTTACATATGTGAATAGTTTAATTCCCGAATGGAGTCTCGAAGATTTATCGAATTACAAAAAACACGTTTTTTTTTTTTTTTTGACGTAACAACAAATTTTCTGTTTTCAGATTTATTCCAATATCTATATTTTATAACCTTGCTGTTGCTTTATGCCAAATTTCAAGATTCTGGGTCAACGGAAAGTACCCTATGAATTTAAATTTCGTCAATAGTGTCGAAATGTACTTTTTTGCTACATAAACAGCCGCATCTTTTTTTTTCGTCATCGTCGTTCAACTTAAAAGTCTGATTTTTTAACAGCTTCTAGGGACTGCAGATATTAATGTGTGGTTTTAATTTCAACTCGATACCTCCACGCATTTCCGAGATAAAGTGTCTTGACAGACAGACAGACAGAAGGACAACAAAGTGATCCTATAAGGGTTCCGTCATTTCCTTTTGAGGTACGGTACCCTAAAGACTGGACTGCGTACTAAACTACATCATTAAACCAATTTATGTTATCAAACCTTTTTATTGCTCCTAATGTTCAGATTATATTTTGGTGAAAAATTGGTAGTTTTAAGGTGTTACCCTCGATTTTACTTTGATTCATATCTGGCACACTCTCGCCACATTTTGGGGCTAATCGAATTTTTAACCACAGTATTTCACAAAAGGTCTTGTGCACAATTGAGAATCAATGATCTAAAATTCGAGCATTGATAACATTAATGGCGTTTATATATTATTTGTAATGAGATAAGCTAGTGCTTGAGACACATTCGATCGACTTTCCACTTCAAATTAGTTTGTATAGGTTTAAAGAATCTTTATTTCTCAAAAGAACTCATAATAATCGTTCACTTACATATGATTTTAAATTTAAGTTAAACTATTGTCGTCTAATTAAAAGCATACACCTTATAGTACGATCACAATAAAACAGACAATAGGCTTACAACATCACATAATACAACGATACAGTATAACAAGACACAATAAAGTCATTGAAAACAAGCATGTAGATGATGCTAACAACCGAACAAGATGTATCCCTAATCTTCCCTATAATTGACTATGCTGATGTTTGCTACTATGACCTGAATGCAGATCTCCTCAATAAACTGGACCGCCTTCTGAATAACTGCATTCGATTCGTCTTCAACCTTCTTAAGTATGATCATGTATCAACGCATCAATCACTTTTAAAATGGTTACCCATTCGCCAGCGTAGAGCGTTAAGAGCCCTGACAACCCTGTTTTCTTTTCTAGATAACCCTTCTTCTCCTTCTTATCTGACTTCAGAAATTCAATTTCTTTGCTCTGCGCACAATAAAAATCTTCGATCTACAAATAATCGTCTTCTACGATGTCCGACGCACCGCTCTGGGTTTGTCCATTCCTCTTTCTTTGTTCAGGCGATCTCCCTTTGGAAGGCGCTCCCTCTGAACATCAGGACGGCAACCAGTCGGTTGTCCTTTAAAGTGAAAGCACGAGAACACTTTCGCAAGAAGTTGGTAGATTCATCACACTCTTGATTCGTTGTATTCGTTTTTCTCTCAATATCATTCTTTATTTGTATGTATGTATCTAAGTATATATTTATTAATGTTCTTATTTCCTCTCTGTCAGTCTTCTTTTAAGCTGCACCTGCCATGTTATATCTCTGCACCACCCTAAGGTCGACTGGTATAAAATGTTTCATTAGTACATAAAGTATTAAATAAATAAATGCCAAAAGAACGCTAAAAACTCAATGACAGGCAAAACTGCTGATACTAAAAACTACAACCTATAAATCGTATTTGCCTTGAGAAGTCCGCTAAAGGAAATCGCCAAAATGCGGAGCCGCGTAACGAATGCTTCCGCAAATAACACTGTCAAGATTATGGTGTTGAACCGCGGCGGAATTAAAAACAAAAACCTCTAAGGTCAACTAGTTGTGACAGGGTTACGATTATTGGAATTCGGTCATATCTCTTTATAAATAAAAGGAGAAACTCACTGACTGACATATCAACGCACAGCCAAAACAAAGTTTCCTTTTATGACTTAGGCGAGTACTAAGAAGAGGTTTAAAGGTTTATTAGAAAATTTATTTGTATAATTCAATAAAAAACTATATATACACTAAAAGCAAAAACTACTAGCTAAAATCATAAAACTCTTAAATTAATTTTATTACAAAATTAAGTAAAAATCATAATTCAAGCACTGCAATTTTACTTAAATGCAAAAATTTAAACAATAAAATAAAAAAAATAAAAAATTGAAAAATGAAATAAAAAATGAGAAATTGAAATAGGCAAATATTATGGGAATCGATGCACTACAGTGGTAGCGTTCGTTTTTCACACACAAACACTCAAGAAGTTATCAAAATAAGTAATTTATAAATCAAGAATTAATTACTTCCATTCTTTCCTGTCGACTGTCATGCTATCACTGACTTCCTTCTTTTCAGGCTGCCACAACCATGCATCGTCTTTGGCCTCCCTCTCCCTATTCATCCATCATGCGTTTTATCCCTCCTCTTTATATTACTATACGAAGATACCTTTTCAAATTTTCAGCCACTAGCGTCGCTTTAAAAATTACTGTTATATACTCATTTCTCACTTTATCCATTCTCGTCACTCCACACACCCATCTCAAAATTCTTCTCATCCAACAAGCAACCTTTTTTATTCGTCGTTTCCACCTCCCAACATTCTGATCTTTGCAGGTCTTATCACGGACATATATTTTCTCCTTGTACTTGAGTGATAATCGTGCATCTCAAGTTGTTCCAAGGACCTACTGTTTCATTCATTCTGAGTTAATTCGATGTGTTACTTCTCAGTCTACTTCACCATCTCCTCATATCAAAATCCTCCTTAGATCTTTTTATCATCGAGGATTCCTTTTATTTTTAAATTCGTTGAAGTCAGGACCCCTAGCGAAGGTTAACTGATCAACCTTTTATAAGTGCAGGGCCAATCGTGTATGCAGTTCAGCTCTCATCTTTGGGACAGATCTCCCAGATACTAGCTCAATGCAGTAGAGTTGATCAATAGTTTTCTTGCCAAGAAGTTCATCAACAATGATGCACTCGTCGAGTCTAAACTCCAATACCGAACATCGACGCTGAGTTGCTAACCTGTCGGTTTTTTAGGAAATATCAAACAGGCTTAGCAGAATTAAATTATGCAATTCAGATGCACACTTCCTGACATGTAGGTAATCGATCAAAAACCGACAAGTCACGAATTGATCACGTAACGTATAGCAGCTAACAGTTGTCAATCTCATACAGACAATCGTTATCACAGATATAATATCTTTATCTTGAGCCTTCGATGACAACATAGCATAGCATAGTCGGCCTTATAATGTTCCTACTGTTGGGACTCAGGCCTCTTCTCTAGGAGAAGGAACGAGCCGTAATTCACCACGTGGGCCCAGTGCTGGTTGGTGGATGCCACATATCTTCGAATTTTTGGTTCTAAGACATGCCGGTTTCACGATGTTTTCCTTCACCGTTTTGAGAGCAGAAAAAAAAACAAAGTAATGCGTCTTCGAATTTTTGGTTCTAGGACATGCCGGTTTCCTCACGATTTTTTCCTTCACCGTTTTGAGCAGTGATGATGAAATAAATTACACAAAGTAATGCACCTGGCTGGGTTTTAACCCGTCGGGGCCGTTACCACTCGGCCACCACTGTTCTCACTGTTCGATGACAATAGCATGCAGTTTATTTTACCAGGCAACCGGACACCTTCACAACACTTCCGTTACATCCCTACTATAATTACTGTGCTGTTTCTTCGGTGTTTACTTCAAGTTGATGTCTATCTCCTAAGGGCCATGAACTGATGACATCACCCTACAATACCGTGATACCATTCCCTTCACTTCGCTCACTGACCTCACTTCCTCACGCATGACATAAATAAGGTCTTCTCTCCCGTTCTGACCTGTTCTTATTTTGTATGGCCGTCTCTTTCTTCTGTGGTAATGTCAGTTCTGATCACGGATAGACGATAAAGCATGTTCTTATGGACTAAGTTTAAAGGAATTTAAACTGTGTCTCGCTCGTATTGACTATGTAGATTAAATCTATTTTTAGGGTTCCGTACCTGAAAAGAAAAAAACGGAACCTTATAGAATCACTTTGTTGTCCGTCTGTCTGAAAAAATAAATCATTTTTTGCGATTTGGGAAAATCTTCGAAACTCCATTCGGGAATTGAATTATTTACAAAAGTAAGTTTGTACGTAACCATCAGTGCTCGAGTCCCACTCGTACTTGCCCAGTTTTTTTATGTTGTTAATCTTATACCTACCTACGTACCGAAAGACGCAGCGTTGGAAGGCCTCCTAATGTGGGTGGACCGACCACCTGGTGAGGGTCGCAGGAATCCGATAGATGCGAGACGCACAGGACAGATAATTATGGCGACACTTGAGAGTGACCTATGTCCAGCAGTGGACGTCTTTTGGCTGAAATGATGATAATAGACCCTTTATTTAAAAGTATGGTATGAAAAACAAAAATCAAAATATAGTTTTCGCATATTTTACTGTCAACAGCCCCAGCACAAATACTATTGTAAGTTGAGGCTGCCTCAATTTATTTATGCTCACAATGAAATAAATATTTTTGTATTACATAGGTATTCCTAAAATCCTCATACCTATCTCTAATATTCTCAATCACCATTACAAACATACCAAAGGAAACAAAAACATATAGGTACATACAGTGGGCGGCCTTATCGCCTTCCACTATTTCTTCCAGGCAGCCTGGAATTGACAGAATTGTCCAGGACAAAAAATGGGGCTGTCAAAATAATTATATCATTGGTGTGACAAGCCTAATTTATGCATATGTCGTGGCCAGATCTTAGAAACTGATCACTTCATGATATGGACCGACTAAGAGCGGAATTCACCAATAAAACTAATCGCGATTATTTCAAAGAAAACTCAGTTTGAGCGTCTAATCGAGATTATAGCTTCATTTTGCGTTTCACCGCTATGAATTGAATCTAGTTTACGCTAAACTCAGTTATAGTTCTAAACGCCCATGTTTTCTACGTTTGGCTCGCATAATCGCGTTTAGCCGCTGTCACTAGTGTCACTTATTATTGTCATAATATTAATTAACATTGTAATTGTAAGCAATTTTCTATTATTAAGATTGGTTGTTATTTCTAAAAAAAAAATATTTGAAAACGCAGCAGGTCGCTGAATGCGCTGATATATGTTACATTTTAGGTCCTCTCTCATTTTACCTTAAGTTATGGTAAACGCGATTAAAATGGTGCTGGTAAAATCGGTTTTGAGATAAGCCTAGATCAACGCCGACCGAAACTAGATTTCGCTGAGCTCAGTTTTGTTGAACTAAGTTTTTATAGCGACAGATGAAATTGGTCCTAAAACTGGCCAAATCGTTTAAACGTTAACATTTGATGATTTATGTCATCCTCGTTTGGAAGTTTATTCGATAAACAGTTTTTTTTTTTTAATGTTTGCTTTTTTTTGCACCGGCTTATGTCTGAAACGATTTGACCGATTTTAGTGAGACTAACGGATAGCTGAAGTTACAAGGAGGCTACTATACATATAACTTTTTTTATTTTTCTGCGGCAACGGGATTTCAAACTACGGGATACGTCTTCGAAACGGTTGAACATAATTCGATGGGATTTTCATTGGGATATAGCTATTGTTATAATCAGTAACTTAGCTTCTTTTTATTTTCTCTGTCGCAGGGACTTGATTCCTGGACGGGGGAGGGGGGCATTTTAAAACGAGAGGGGGACATCTCTAAAATAGAAAATATGTTTCTACACAATTGTCCTCTTCTACGCGAACGAAGTCGCAGATAACAGCTAGTATTACCTAAATATTTAATTTATTTCTTTTTTTTGTGCTTTTTTTATTTCATATATACTGTAGTTGACTGTAATCATGGTGAAGTGCACTAATTTATTAAGAGCCTATTCACTCTAGCTTTGAAGACACCTAAATTATAATCGGACGGGAACACTTGTTCAAAAGTATAAATGTTCATATTATGTTCTTTTATTTCCAGAAGCAGACACAATGTTGCCGAGGAAAAGAAATGCGATGCTGTGTTGTGTACTAGTCGTGATGGCGGTCCATCAGACAGAGCAGTACGGCTCCGGGGCGCCTTCAGGGGTAAGATATTCAATGACCTTAGTACCTGCCTTGAAGAGATTACGGTGGCCTTAGCGCATGTTTTTACATGTACTCGACCCCCTTAACGTTATCGTCAATTTGTGTTTAAACAGAATAAGCGCTGTCTGGTGACAGTAATGGGAAATCTTTTTTATTCAATACCATCTTCTGTTTACATAAAAAGCAAAGTTCTGACTAGGCGAGTGTAAGCTTTACTAAACCGACTCACTGTTCCGAAACATTTTAGTGTTCCGAAAGATTGGAACAGCAGTAATGTTTTAAATGCATCATTTGGAACAATTGGAACACTGAAACACTCTTTACTTCATGTGACCTGCAGTCTTTTTAAAATTCAAATTTAAACGTAAATAGTGTAATTTTTAATGAACTGAAATACAAAAAAACCTCTGCTTTAAATTATTCTCAAATCAAAATTCAATTAAATAAAACTGTTGGTGTATTAGGGCGCAACGTAACAGATCACGATTCATAACAGTCCGTGTCTGTGTTTGTATCTTTTGTGCCGTTGTTCTCAATGTTCCGTTTGTATCTTTTGAGCCGATGTTCCAAATGTTCCGTTTGTATCTTGTGAGCCGATGTTTCAAATGTTCCGTTTGTATCTTTTGAGCCGAAGTTCAAAATGTTCCGTTTGTATCTTTTGAGCCGATGTTCCAAATGTTTCAAATTAAACATGTCACTGTTTCGGAACATTTTAGTGATTCAGATTCAAATGTTCCAGTCACAAAGATCACACACTTTGCCAACACCTAGTTCTGACTCATCAACGCCCAGACCAATCTATTGGACCTAGAACACTAAAATTTTCCACAGAGGTTCCTTTTATGATGTATATGTCACCGTAAAATTCTATCTCGCGAGATTGTAAACTGTCGAAAGATTCTAAAGCGTAACACAGTGTTTACAATTTAACGCATTATTTTTAGGTAGATTATAATGTATCAAAGTGAAACTGTTAAATTGCAATCTATCTATATCAACATACAAATTGACTCTGGCCATTAAGAACATTTAAATTTCGCGGGCTTTTTTGGGGCTTTTACCATAATTGCATTCATTCAAATTTCACCTTTTCTTAGTGAAGGTACTAGTCCTTTCAGAAAATATAGTACCTATTGAAGAAGCCTATAATCTTCTGTGGGACTGTACAAATTACTACACGAAGCGGTCAGGGTCTCAACACCATATTGTTTTTCTAATTATGATTACAACCCACAAGCTAAATCGTTGTCGACATTATGGCAAAGCAAATGAATGAAATGATGAATTTGATGACATAATTTATACATATAATACTGGCTTTTGCTAGCGACTTCGCCTGCGTAAAAGTTGGGTTCTCCATTCAAACTTTCAACCCCCGTTTTACCCCCTTAGGGGTAGAGTTTTGTAAAATCCGTTCTTAGCAGATATCTACACCCTATAAGGAACCTACTTGCCAAATTTTAAATTTGTAGGTGTTATAGTTTCTGAGATTTCGTGATTAATCAGTGAGTGGTATTTTGCTTTGATATATATATACAGATATCGTGTCACAGTGTTTGTTATAGAACTCCTCCGAAACGGCTTGAAATCAGAAACATTTATTTAATATAAACCATTTACTTTTGAATTGTCAAAATGTCGGTCAGTCAAAAAAGTTAAGCTAAATTGCAAGAAACTCTATGGAAATATAATATTATTACAAAATTAGTTAAGTACATATTTCTTGTGACAGCAAAAATAAGTAAAAAAGGCGGATACTTACCTGATTTAACATTTGAAATCATCAAATAAATTCTGCTCTGAATGGAGTGGGAGGACGTGTCAGACTGTACTGACTAAAACCCACATGTATTTCTTCAGATGCCCTTTGCGAATCTAGGTCACGGTAAATCTTTCGAACGTACCCTCAGCCCAGACGACGCCACTATTATAAGAACAACAAAGGTTCATAATCCAAACTCCTTAATTCTTCTGTTCCAGGCCTGCATAGACCAGACGCCTCGTCACGAGTCCATCACAGCGCAGTCCTCCACGCCACCCTACCTCATCCTCACGTCCTCTGCACAAGTGAGGCAAGGGGACAATCTCCAGGTCACGGTGGGCAGCCCTGCAGGCGCGCCCTTGCCAATCGGAGGGTTCATCTTGCAGGCTCGTCAGATACAGGTAAATTTCACGCTTACATTTTTGATTTGCCAGGAATGGATGTGTCATCTCTCTAGGTTTTTTCCAGCTAGCTTTTGAGGTCGGTTTCCTGTCTAACATGATGCGGTTGAATACTCGTGTTTTACATGGAGTGACTGCATATCAAACCTCCACAACCCAGTTACTGGGTAACACGATACTCAATCAAACGTACGACACAACAAAAAGCGCATTATACCCCGTATACATAGCAAGAAAACTGCTCAGACCCATCCTCCACCAGACGGCTTCACCAGACATCATACTGCAAAACAGCGAATCGCTTGGTCTCATAGCTTTGTCTGGTGGGTGGTAACATTTATGGCTTTATATCCAATTCATACGCTGTTTCCCTTGACATCAAAAAAGCTGAAAGTAAATTTTCCTTTAAGCGTAAAATTCGGAACTACTACTTGAAGTCCTCTCAACTTTAGTTTGGTCTCCGTCAGAATTATTATTAAGTTCTCTTTATGATTTGATATTTTTCATAGTATTTAATAGTTTATAATTTTAGCTTTATTTTTATGTGTTTTATTATTATAAATAATTTTTTGTTTTTTCTGTTGAAGTATCTGTTATTTGTTTATTGAGCAAGCCTACCACAGTGTTGTCTTTTTTAACCCAAAGGTTGACTGGTAGAGAATGCCTTGTTGCATTAAGTCCGCTTATGTACCACTACTGTACATGAAGTTTAAATTTAAGCTGTTTAAATTTAACATTTAAGCTGGCGGCTGATGCTATGGCCTGCCACCGCATTTACTGCTCGTTTGCGTGTAGGGTGAGAACTCAAGTAAATCCTACAGACGCAAGCAGTTCATCCCTCTAAAAAGTGTATGCCTTAACAATTTTGTATGATGAGTCCAAACTTAACAGGCAGGAAAATCACCTAGCTCCTTTTTGTTCGTTAAGCACGCACTTATTTATAGATAATGCATGCATTTTTGCATCGTGAGCCATTCACTGCACCCGGATACAATGGCCGCATACCTTTAATCGTGCAAAGGCTAACGCAAAGCTCCACATTTGTAATAGGCTCTTGGCTGATACACAATATTCACTAGAGTCTCTATAAAGGCGTGAATAAGAATAAAAGCCAAGTCTATGTGATATTCCAGCGACATTGCCACGGTTTCGTAGATCCTAGAGCAATTTTATAAGCTGTCGTCTTTAAATTTTTGAGATAAAATTGCATAGCATCCTATACCGACATTTACTTATGTCACCACACAAATAGCCACATAGGAACTCAAATTCTTAATTTGCGTCGCGGTGTCAGAGCTTTCCGCGCGATTAGAAATTATACAACAGTTGGTAAACAACTGTTGGGCTGTTGCCCGGATCAGACGCAACACGTGTCTGGTCGGAGGATCCTCCCTTTTCTATGGAGGTTTATGGAACTTTGGAGCAGTGGTGGCCGAGTGGTAATGACTTACAAGTTGTAAGTCGCGGGTTCAAACCCAACCAGGCGCATTACTTTGTGTAATTTATTTCATCACCACTGCTCTCAAAACGGTGAAAGAAAACATCGTGAGGAAACCGGCATGTCCTAGAACCAAAAATTTGAAGGCATATGACATCCACCAACCCGCACTGGGCACGCGTGATGGATTACGGCCCATTCCCTCTCCTAGAGAGGAGGCCTGAGTCCCGACAGTGGGAACATTATAAGGCCGACTATGCTATGCTTTTATCGAACTTTACATCCGATGCTGCTTACCTCTAATATCCCATTTTAAACCCTCTACGTTCACAATACTCAAACGCCGCAGTCGTTGTCCTAACTACTAGTATTTTTTTAAAACACTTTATGTAATTAACTATCTTCTGCCCGCGTCTTCACTCGCGTGAATGTAGGTTTCTCCATACAAACTTTGGACCCCCGCTTCATGCCTTTAGGGACTGAATTTTGGAAAATCCTGTCTTAGTGCTCACTTACGCCATAAAAGAAAACCTTGTGCAGAATTTTCCTAATACCAGTAGTTTCGGCTGTGCGTTAATATGTCAGTCAGTCAGTTTCTCCTTTTATACATATATAGATTTTTTATTGTTTCTTTCAGTTTCGTTCCAAATAACATTCTAGGGTCTTTTTCAAATTTCAAAACGAGCCTTTTATTTTTTAATGAGATTACCACTTTTTTTCTTTGCATCACCCAAAGGTAGACTGGTAGAAAATGCCTAAGTCCGCCTCTGTACCTTTATGTGTATAAAGTATTACCTAAATAAATAAGAAAGGAGAGGCTGAACCTCGAAAGTGGCCGAAGTCAGATCGCGAGCAATAACAGAATAGATTACTCTATTCATGTTCTTGTCCAGAAAACAGTGAAATTGAGGTAAAATTCTAGTACAATGAACAATTCCATACAATGTACTTGTAGAAGCTGATTTCATAAATTGATTAACATAACGAACTAATTGTAAACCTTGCACATTATCGCAGAAGTCGTCAGACCAGTTTGACGGTTTCGTCTTGTTGAATAACTTGACCTGCATCTGATAGTCTAGATGCCTAGAAACAGAATATTAAGCAGTTTGTTCTACATAATCAGTTCGCCAGCAAATTATTTAATACTTATTGTACGCCCACAAGTTATCTACTGGTATTGCGTCTTGTATTACTACTTGAATTTAATGTCGATGTATGTAGGCCACGGCGTGCTTTATTTTCGTCTGACAGAATATTAATATTAATCCCCGATTTCTGATTAAGCATTTGAAGTTGAGTATTTCTTAACCTTGAAGATAACCGCAGGAGAACCAAGGTCGCCGATATAGCCCGAAGAATCACCAAACTAAAGTGGCAGTGGGCAGGGCACAACAAAGGTTCTAGAATGGCGTCCGCAAACCGGAAAACGCAGCGTTGGAAGGCCTCCCATATGGTGGACAGACGACCGGGTGAGAGTCGCGGGAGTGCGGTGGATGCGAGACGCGCAGGATCGGTTGTTGTGGTGTCGCTTGGGGGAGGCCTATGTCGAATAGTGACGTCTTTCGGCTGAAATGATGATGATGATTATGATGATTTCTTAATTTTTATTTTAGCTTGAAAAGCTGTCAAAATTTGACATTCAAGTAGGGTTTGACGTCTGTAGGGTATACAAGGTACAAGGATCTTGAAGGAGTTATTTATTTGTGTAACTTAAAATACTCAATTCAGAAACCCGCCCTAAGTAGTTGTTCTTGAGACTTTAAACTACAGAACAACCGTGTATTACTATGTTCTTATACTTACCAGTTATAATCACACTAATAGGTGAAATTTTATATGTACAAGTATGTTTATGTATGTACATTGTTACTTCTTCGCACTCGAACGTCTGGACAAAAATGTCAAATGCAAACTTAAGCAATATCACTTATGTATTGTTTAAGAATGTTTTTTTTCTTACTTAAAGACCTAAAGCTTTTATAAATTGTTATCGACAATAACGTACATATATAAAAAATCCGTTTGTATAATTTCGATGTTGAGAATGGATTCATGATAGCACGGGTTTAAACCTTAATGGTTTTTGGTTGCTATTTAACCTAGAAAATTCTATTCTTTTGTATTAATGATAATAAATGAAAAAAAAATTTTTTTGTTACTTTTAGGATTCTGTATACAAAGGGTAAAAACTAAGACTCTATCTCTCTATCGCTAAGACTCCGCTGTTCTTTTATCTGTCAACGGGCTGTATATCATAAACCGTGATGGCTAGACGTTTTTTTAGGTGGGAAAATCATCTAATGACAAATCCCGCTCTTGGGCGGAGCGGCAGATAGTGTCAGACTTTTACTGACTAAAAACCCACTCCTGTTCCTTCGTTGCCTTCGTCCCAGGGCCCCAGGTTTCGCTTTCACACTACCCGTGGCCCCAGTAGGCTTCGACCCTGCTGGGTCCCTACGATTTGCTGACATCTCCTTGAGGCGCGCGTGCTGCACTCCGACCGTCCGGTAACCGGACCGAGCGAGCAAGCAAGCGCCTACGGTGGCCGGAAATCGGGATCGGAATCCCGGCGGCGGCGGTTGGAGCGTAAGGACCGTTGCCTCACGCGATCGGCCGCCTCCTTTGCTAGCATTACTGCTTCGCAGAAGGAGGCGACCGCCTGCCACTCCTCCTCGCTCCTCTATCGCTAAGACTTCGCTGTTCTTTTGTCTGTCACCGGGCTATATCTCATAAATCGAGATAGCTAGATAGTTGCAATTTTCACAGATACCTAATGTATTTTTTGTTGCCGCTGTAGCAACAAATACAAACAGAATAAAATTAATATTTAAGTGGAGCTCCCACATAACAAACGTGATGTTATTATTGCTGTTTTTTGCTACGACGGCATGGAAAAATCCGTGCGCAAGTTCGACTCGCACTTAGCCGGTTTTTTTTTTAATTGTTTACAAATATATGAGTCGAAAGGCCCTGACTCCTGTACTAGGTTGGGACAATTTTTTTATAGGATTTAGTGTCGAATTGTATTTATTTTTTAAAACTTCATGCAACACAAAAGTACAAAGGCGCAGTTAATGCCTTAGGCATTCTCTACCAGTCGACCAAGGGTGGTGAAGAGAAAATGTGGCAGGTGCATAAAAATACAAAAGAATATTACGAAAATAAGAGTTTAAAACTATATATATATACAAAATAATCATACATATATAATTTAATATAATATATACATATATATTTATATAAAGTAAAAGAAAGGGGTTATTGAGACGACTTCACTATTTGTGCAGAAAGTAATTTCGCAACATCCACTTAAATGCATGTAGACTGGTGGCCGTCCTGATCTCGAGAGGAAGCGCATTCCAAAGAAGTATGGACTGTATATGAAAGGAAGAATGAACAAAGTCAGAAGTATGAGAAGGACAAAGCAGTAGAAGATTGTTAGAAGAAAGTAGATTCTTAGCATGAGAAGAACATAGATATTAAAAGTGTGATATAAGATAAGAAGGAGGGGTTGGGAGACTTGAGCAGAGAGTAAAGAGTAGTCAGAGCGCGCAGATTCCTCCGACGAATCGGCAACCATTTGAGTTCAGATCTGTGGCTCGAAATATAGTCATATTTTCTCAAATTATAGACGAACTGGATGCAGTTGTTGAGGAGCCTGTCAATTTTATCTAGTAACACTGCGTTCAGGTCAAAGTAGCACACGTCACCATAGTCGATTATAGGGAATATTAAAGTTAGCACAAGCATATTCTTTGTCTTCGCAGGCAGAAAGTTCCTCAGACGATACAGACACCGCAAAGTCCCGTTGACTCTTTGGCAGACACTGGAAACCTGACTTTGCAAGCCAAGGGTGGAGTCGAGATGCAAACCGAGATCCTTTACGCTAGAACTGATAGGAATGACGGCACCATTAAAAATAACTGGAGGAAGAGAATTAACCACCACTTTACCCATCATGCGCGAGCTTCCAATAGTAATGGCCTGACACTTTGAGGGGTTTACGGACACCCCAAATCTATCAGACCAATCCCTGACGGCCTGAATTGTATACGGTCTGTTGGACCCACAAAGCACTCAGGCCACACTTACAATCTCGCTTGATGAGTCATCAAATCACATGCTTCTGTTAATTGCGTCTATTAAGATCTGAGAGGTGATAAATAACGAATATTGTGGTAATGATTAAGTTTCTCTCCTCAAATTGCATGTTATTGGCATAGGAATGAATCTGTCTGCGTTTTATTAAGATGGCCTTATTAAATGACTTAAAATAAAATTCATGATGTCATCCGCAAGTCAGATTGCTAACTGTTCCCATTCCTGACGGTAGAGCAAGAGGGAGTATCAGAGACAATATTTTTTTTTTTGTTGGTATGTTTGCGATTGACCGCTATCTTACCTGATGGAAAGCGACGATGCGGGTGACGATGGAGCGCGCTTACCTAGAACTTACTTCACTCTTGACTTAAAGATTCTCGGGTTGTAGCCATCAGGAAACACAGATTCCGGCAGGAAAATCCACTCCTTAACTGTACGCACGATGTGTTCCCAAAACGTTTTGTGCATGTAGGTGGGATGTCCACCATGTACCGAAACAATTCCAGATTCCATAAAAACAATGTTTGTCCTGTGACCGGTTTAAAAAATGAGTTAAAAAGTTTTAAGTAGTTGGAATTTTTAGGGATCCGTACCCGAAGGGCGTCAATGGGACCCTATTACTAAGCCTACGCTGTCCGTCCGTCTTTTTGTCCGTCTGTCAGCGGGCTGTATCTCATAAACCGTACGAGGTAATGTGTTGAAATTTTCACAGAAAGTGTATTTCTATTACCTCTACAACCAAAAACAGATGTTATTATGTCGGTATGTTTTTTTCTCGATTTTAATATTGTAATACGATACCTTTCGTCTCCGACTCGCACTTGGCCAGTTTTTTAAAGATTTCGGAGCCTCTTGGTATAATTTGCTACAGGCTCTTACACTGGCTTACACCCAAAATTGAGTCAAAGCCGTTATTTAACTAGCTTCTTCTAGCGGCTTCGCCTGCGTAAGTCTGTTACTCCATACAAATTTTGGTTTCATCCCCTTAGGGGGTGAATTTCGGAAAATCCGTTCTTAGCAGATGTCTACACCCTATAAGGAAAATCCCTGCAATTTTTTTTGAGATTTCGTTATTAATCAGTGTTATATCGACCGTTATGAACAATGCCAAACAATAAGTAACTAAAGATGCTTCCAATAAGTTACGTCTAGACTATGAGGTATTCATATTTTGCTTCTTTCATTCCAGAACCCAGACATAATAGTGGGCAAGTTCGTGGGTGTTCCAGACACGTCTCTCACCCACGTCACGACATGCAGCAACCCTAACGACACCGTAACCCACTCCTCGCCTGAGGACAAGCCCGCCATGACCTTCACGTGGCAGGCGCCGAGTGACTTCCTCGGAGGTATCGAGTTCAGGTGAGATTAGTTAATTTAAGTTCTTGTAGTCCATCCTAAGGTTGTATAGTAAATAATTAGATATCGCTGTCAGCGATAATACCGCTATTGTACCTGTTCGAAACCCGAGGGTCGACTTAGTGAGGGTAGCGAAATCAAAACACTGGATGGACTGTTATTAATCGCGTATAATATGTATGGCGACTGGCGAGCATTGGGTAGCTCGCCATCAGACCGTCCGATAACCGTCCGGACCGAGCCCAAGTCGTTGACGGCCCGTAGTGTTCAAAGCGCGCGTTAGCAAATCCGTAGGGCCCAGCAGGATCGAAGCCTACTGGGGCTATGGGATCGCTTCTAAAAAGAAAACCCTGGAATCGAAGGCAACGAAGGTACATAGGAGTGTGTTTTAGTCAGTAAAAGTCTGACACGCCCTCCCGCTCCGCCCAACGGCAGGGGAAGTCTTTATATGATTTTCCACTTAAAAAAAGACACTTCAGTTTTATTTATATATAAGGTGTTAAAAAATTAACTTTAAGAATTTCGAGAGGACATTGTACTCCTCATTATGAACAACTTTTACTATGGGACCAAACCTGAAATAGTGAAAAAAAAATCAGCTGCTCCATATTTTGACGAGATATGCGAACATAAACGTAGGGAACAGCTGATTTTTTTTTCGCGATTTCGGGTTTGGTCCCATAGTAAAAGTTGTTCATAATGAGGAGTACAATGCCCCATCGAAATTCTTAAAGTTAATTTTTTAACACCTTATTTATTATAGATAAAATTTAAAGCCCAAAAACGCTGTATAAGAGCCATGTGCGGTATAAAACCAAGATATAGCTGTGAACCCTACTTCAAGTCGTTAAAAATTCTTACGTTTCCGTCATTGTATAGTTTAGAAATGGCAATTTTTGTTAAAAGCAACATAAAGCTATTTGCTAAGGTCTCAGACACCAAGAAAGGTCCCGTTAGAAGTCAATATAAAAATCTTTTAACTGTCAGCAGCTATAAAACAGCACTACTTAGAAAAAGTGTTCTTTGCATGGGTCCAATTATATTTAATAAACTACCGGACAACATAAAAAATGACACCCTTCAACAATTTAAAAACAAACTCAAGGAATATTTGACTCAAAAATGTTACTATACAATAAGTGATTTTTTGAATGACCCTTGAACCATGACCATGAACATTGTATATTGACATGAAGTATTATTGACATTAATTATAATTGACATTAAGTAGCTATTATTGACAT
Source organism: Mythimna vitellina (assembly GCA_949316375.1). Classification (NCBI taxonomy): domain Eukaryota; kingdom Metazoa; phylum Arthropoda; class Insecta; order Lepidoptera; family Noctuidae; genus Mythimna; species Mythimna vitellina. The sequence continues at coordinate 15,319,304 of OX438708.1, forward strand.
TTTAATTTGAAATTATTATATTAATTATTTTATTAGTTCTCCTTATTACTGTATTGAAGTTTAAAATTTAATTTTGAAATTATTATAATAATTATTTTATTAGTGTTCCAACTGTATTTAAATTTGAAACTTAATTTGTTAAATTTTGCATGCCAATACTCAGGCAGAATGTGCACGGGCCAATATATATTTTTCTTTTACCAAGTTTTGTTAAATACCCACATTCTATGCGAATAAATGATTTGATTTGAACCAAATTTGACATTAAAACAAAATAATGGCTAACTATCAACATTTCTTATTTAACCCCCAGAGCAACAGTTGCCCAAAGCTACGCGACATTCTGGAAGAACGTGGAGTCTCCTCTAGTGGAGGTGGTGACTCCTGACACAGTCGTCAGCACACCATCTGCCGCCGCACCGAGACCTACCAGCTCGACGCCAGCACCACCTGTCATTATGGAGTCTAAGGTAAGTGCAAGTGGCAAGTGCAACTGCTGAATGTGAGGTCCTGGATGATGAATGATGAATTCTTAATAGAGAATATGCATGAAAAAAAACTGGGCCAGAGTCGGACTCGCGCACTGAGGGTTCCGTATAAACGTACCTATGTAAATAATTCAATTCCCGAATGGAGTCTCGAAGATTTATCCGAATCGCATTTTTTTTGGACCTTACAACCTTATAGGATCACTTTGTTGTCCGTCTGTCTGTTTGTCAAGACCCTTTATGTCAGGAAAGCGTGAAGGTGTCGAGTTGAAATTAAAACTATATACTCAGGTCTGCGGCCTCTTGAAGCTGTGAAAAAATCAAACTTCTAAATTAACGAAAAAAAAATATACGGCCGTTTATGTCGCAAAAAACGTATATTTCGACACTCTCAAGAAAATCAATATTCATAGGGTACTTCCCGTTGATGCATAATCCTGAAATTTGGCATAAAGCAAGGTCTTATAGCACAAGTACAGGAATAAATCTGAAAACTATAAATTTGTTGTTAACGCCACAATTTTATTTTTGCAATTTGGGAAATCTTCCTTGACTCCATTCCGGAATCAAACTATTTACACAGGTAAGTTTGTACGGAACCCTCAGGGCGCGAGTCCGACTCGCACTTGCCCAGGTTTTTTTTTACAACGACGGCGATGGTGACATTGGCATTACGGTCGCAATGTTACGCGTACAGGCGACCTAACACTTTGCTTCTAATTGCACAACTATGAACTGATATTATAGATATCTTGTGTATTTGCTAATTTATATTAAGTGACTACTGAATTATTAATTCTCAAAGATTTAATAAATAACTAAATTTAAAAAAATATGCTTGCACATTCCTATTGAGTTTAGGAGTTGGCGGTACGAAACCTCCAGTGCCTCGGAGAGTACGCTAAGCCATTGGTCTTAGGGGGCGTCCATAAATTACGTGAGATGTTTAAGGGGGGGAGGGGGTCGAATAAAATCTCATCTAATCTTACGTTGGAGAGAGGGGGATTAAGCGTAATCGTAATACGATTAAGATCAATCACTAATTCGTTCGAAAGAAAATAATGGACTGAATTAGAGTACATATTCTTTTTTTAATCACAGTACTTATGATTTAAGTATTCTATTGTTAATTTTTATTACACTTATAACTCTCAGCAATATTGATTACTAGTCTTTACTAGTCGTAAATAAAAGCACGAAGCAATTTTTTTTTCTTTTTTCAATAATAATCCAACGCGTTTACGTAAGAAACCCACATTTTGAAAAATGTCAGGTGAGTTTGGGGGTTGGGGGAGGGGGTTGAATAAAATCTCACGATATCTCATCAGAGGGGGAGGGAGGGACAGAAAATTAAAAAAAAACACCTCACGTTTTTATGGACGTCCCCTTACGCCTGACATGTTTTCGGTAATCCAGATTAACTTTCTTACTTTCAGCCAAAACAAGAAGCCGTTCCTCTCGACATTATCTATGACGGCTGTGCGGACAACAAGCTGTGCTTCGGCGTGCCCGAAAACTGCATCTCCAAAGGCGACTGCAAGGCCATTGTAGCCATCTTCGTCTCCGGAGACAAATACACTTTCGAACTGCAGGGTACTGGTAACCCGAAGTACGTAGCAGCTGGCTTGAGCATGGACACTAAGATGGGAGATGACAGTGCCATGGAGTGTGTAAGAAATGATAACGGAAGAGTAAACCTCTTCACTTCTTGGACATACCCTAAAGCTGAGCCGTATGTGAGCCGGACAGACTCGCCGCAAGAGATCGTACAACTGCAGGAGTCTTCGATCATCGATGGCAAGCTCTATTGCAAATTTAGGAGGGATGTGGTGTCGGTTGTCCAAGGACGGACTTACGATTTAGCGAACACTATGTACAATTTGATGGTTGTTTCTGGAAGTTCTATGAAAGGTAAATGTTGTGATGTTCATTATTCTTCAAATTTAAAATAAATAAAATAAAAATCTTATAGTTCTGAACACGGATTTGGAGACTTCAGATGGTCCCATAAGCTCTAACATATAAGAAGCCCAATAGATTGTAACTTATTTCACCGACAGCGGAAGCTTAAAATTCCTCCCCTGAAGCCTCAATTGCTTTATTGAAAACAAACTTGCCAGGCTGTCCGGTTGAATTTCAATTCAAACATATAAACCCTATGACAGTCTTGTTTGACATTGAGAGCATGGCAGTTGAGAGTTTGTCATGCTCACTCAAATGTTTCGTTTGCTCAATAACTCCCGTCACCATGACGCGTGTTTTTGGGTCATTCAGTTCCCTTCAAAATGGTTGAGCTGAGTGGGGCTGATGCACGCGTCATGCTCGTGAACGGGTGCCGTCAGCTGAGACTGGTCCTCTCTTAGCTGCCAGTGGCTTAATTCAATTTCTATTATTTAATTAGTTTTTTTTTCATTATTATTACTTATCTATATTGTGCTCACATATTAGAAGCGACAAGAAATATGTAACCAAGATTTATGTAACTCATAATATGATTTAAAAGAGTGTCCATGGAGTTTGTACGTTCTTTTCCATAGAGATCTACGTTTTGGAACGTGCAATTTAGCTTCAATTGTTTTTTTTTTTTTTTTTGACTGACCGACATTTTGACAATTCAAAAGTGCCTGTAATTGGTCTATTTGAAATAAACGTTTCTGATTTCTGAGTTCAGATAAAGATCTATAGTTGGTTAGTATACACAACCTCAAAACTAGTGTCAGTGCGTGTACAATGCTCCAGTTTAGGGCTGTCCCACCTAACCGCTATAGTCTTCAGTCACAGCATTTAGTACCCGCTGCGCCAGCGTAGCCAAAAAAATTCATAACTTACGTTTTTTGCATTTTGCAGCTCAGTGTCAGGTTCTATGTTCATTAAAATGTGATTTGCGAATCTGTATCCAGGATTAGCTTTAGATAACGGAACTCTTCAACGATCAACTGCACAGACACGACATTTTGTGTACAATTATTTTACTATTTTTTTATTATTCCAGATACGAACCGCGTCGGTTTCCACGACATAGCGTACGAGGCGACAGGTGTGCCAATGTCTCTGGCTACAGTTGGTACAGCAGCTGGCAGCTCCAAGGTGCTGCTCAAGCTGCACGGCTGCTTTATGTTGATAGCTTGGCTTGGAACCTCCTCCATCGGTATCTTGCTTGCTAGGTAAGTTTATGACACAATGGCAAACACTAGTTTTAAGGCCTACTGACCACGGACGCGTAGCTTCATACACGCGTATTTGTCATTATACGCTTAGTGTACGCCTGCGTGAAGCTTATATACAAAACTATGAAAGTCTGTCGAAGCCGAAGTCGAAGTGACAACGTCATCCTGTCGTGTCGTTGTCGCTTCGTTGACAGTGTTCGTACACGGTACACCAAGTGTATAATGACGAAGACGTGTCTATGAAGCTGCGCGTCCATGGTCAGTAAGGTCTTAAAAAAGTGGACCCAGTCCCAGGATGTCCCTGTCACCCCAGAGGACAAGGTGGAGCATACAGTGGAGGTGTGGCCAGTCTGGGCAGAGCACCGCCGCATCCTTGTGGGGGAGATCGGCGGCAGCGATCTCTTGGTCCAGGCCTTGGTACAGGCCATGGTCCGAGCAAGGAGGAGTGACTGGCGGTCGCCTCCTTCAGTGAAGCAGTAATTCTAGCAAAGGAGGCGGTAACACGCGCGAGGGAACGGCCCTCACGCCCCATACGCCGGCATCTCGATCCCAATTTCCAGCCACCGTACGCGTTGGCTAGCGAACGGCGAGTAATGGGTAGCTCGCCGTCCGACCGAGGGCGCGTAGTATTCCACGCGCGCCTCAAGGAGATGTCAGCAAAACCATAGGGGTCTAGCAGGGTCGAAGCCTACTGGGGCCATGGGTTGTGCGAAAGTGAACCCCGGGCAAGCGAAGGCAAAGAAGGAACAGAAGTGGATTTTAGTCACTAAAAGTCTGGCACGCCCTAACGCAGGGAGCGCCAAAGGCGGGAGATGTCATTGGATGATTTCCCACCTAAAAAAAAGGATGTCCCTGTCACAGTATGACGATGAACTAAACCTTTTAAAAGCCAATCAAACTACCCTATGATGGCGTCACTAGTGTGAACTTAAAACTAATTTATTTGTATGTGTTTACAGGTACTTCAGGCAGACTTGGGTCGGCAAAACGTTGGGTGGAAAGGACATCTGGTTTGCGGTGAGTGTAATCAAAAGTTTTTGTTCTTTAAGAAATATTAGAGTTACAAATTCGAAGCAAGTTATTGTTAAAGTCATCTTCGATAAGTTGGATTTGTTTCTTCCAGAATAACATGTAGCTACTTATGTATTTATTATTATAAATTATGACTACGCCAGAAGGAGGTTATGGCCTAGACCCTAAACTGCTTGTTGCACTTTAGCTTGAAAGGTGTCTTAAATTTGTCTTAGTTGAAAGAGAGACATAAAATACCTATATTAAAAATTTAAATGGCGGATTTTTGGCGCCAAACTTTATGGTTTATTTCTTCTTTGTTACAAAAGTTATGTAAGGGTTTCCACATTAAGGACTCCAAGAGACGATTTCAAAAGCTCGCTAAAATACAGGAAATGAATATAGTAGCCAGTGTCTAAAAATCCGGACCGCAACGAAACAAGTCATTTCAAGCAGTCAACAAACAAATCTCCCTTGCCAGCACTTTTTTTTTCTAAATCCCTTCATGTTTTTCACAGTACCATCGCATCTTCATGGTAGTGACGTGGGTGCTGACAGTGGTCGGGTTCATCCTGATCCTCATCGAGGTGGGCGGCTACTCCACCACCGGAGACAACCCTCACGCTATCACTGGCCTCGTCACTGTTATCTTGTGCTTTATACAACCTATTGGTGAGTAAAGTTGAAAGAGAACGTAAATTCTTACGAAGACTTCTTGAATCTGGTTCAAGCGGTTCTCTGGCGGTCACAAGCCACGTCAAAAAACACATTTGTTTTGTTTTTCTGTTAATGTTTTTGGCTTGGATACTAAGTCTTTTAAGCCATGTCTTCGTTTGAATAGTTAATTTGTTTACCATTAGATTATGGATGTACAATTGTACACATTCTACAAGGTTTTTGTAATATTTGGCAGCAAATGTATCAAGTCAACCTTCTCGGCTAATTTGAAACTTCAGCGAAGTTTTGTTGACTACAACACTACAATAAAATTCTCAGCTCCATCTTACCGAAATCGCACCTGTTTCAATGATTCGACATAGTATCCAGTTGCGCAGACATACACCAATTTTACATCACAATATCCAATAGGAAATAATTTGCGAAAAATTAAAACAGCCACTGAAATTCACTCGAAGTAATCACGCCAAAAACTAATAAAAAAAACAAAAGCGTGCTCTCGGCGCGAACGAGTAACTCAACGATTTCATCTGTTAACAACACAAATAAGAAAAGCATACTTTCTTATAAGATTTATTAGCGTTTAAATCTGTCATATAATCGTGACCGTGCCGTGGCTGGACACATTTTTCTTTGTCTTGTATATGTGACTGTAGCAGTCGAAAGGTTAATGACATCTGCGTTTTCTTACAGGTGCATACTTCAGGCCGCACCCGGGTACCAGCAAGAGGCCCATTTTCAACTGGGCTCACTGGGGGGCTGGAAATGCTGCGCATATTCTTGGAAGTGAGTACATTATTATTATTATTATTATTGATAAAACACATACATCAGCTAATAGCTTCTAGCTGATGCGTGTTTCGAATAGTTCGGAGACATTTAGTCTGTCCAAACACATTTTTTAAAGTAGTTTAGATTGGGAGCTTTTACAACACTTTCCGGGAGCCTCTTCCAAGCTGTTAGGTAGAAATTGCTTCAAAGGATTCTTTCTGGATGCATTTCTCCTAGAAACAGTCATTATTATGTATTGTGGCGACAAAATAAATTACTTATTATTGTTATAGCTTGAGAGTTGAGAGAATGTCGCAGTAATTTTTTTTTTTTTTCAAGACCTTCTTGAAAACTCGGAGCATTGTAGTATTCTGTGAGTATTTTATTAGTCTCAATAAGCCTATCTCTTTGTCTACGTTGTTTCAGTGTGTTAATAAGGTCGATGAACAACTCGACACTAGGTGACACAGTTTATTTCACAGGTCGATTAATTAGCAAGGGTGAAAATATACGTATAAGTAAATGACTTGATAATTGATGTTACAACTGCGAATTGACCTTCGGTTTGCATAACAAATGCTTGTATTGACTGGACATGTCCACGCAAACACAGGCTCAAATCTATATGGTTCTTTCTTCAAAAGACCATCTCAGACAAATTTTTATGGTTCTCATGTGATTTGACCATTATATATTAACTGTATGGACTTTAAAAGAGACTTGGACCCCTGAGTTTGTTTCGGTGTTTCTTCTTAGGGTAGTCAGCTAGGAAACGCCGGTGTTTCCTAGCTGACTACCCTCATCTAGTTTAAAATGGCAAAAAAAAATTGACGTGTAAAAGTGTTTTTTTTTTAAACCTACTTACAAAATAAATATCATTTATCATTAACCTAGTTAGTCGGAGGAATGATTTAGGATTTGGCGCTCAACTAATAACGCCATCTATCGGCACAAAAGTTGACAATTTGCTCAAGACGTCTCTTGAGATCTAAGGCTCTCTTCGTAGGATAGATTGCGAATGGAACGGACCATCTCACAGTTTGTCTAAGTTAGTTACCGTGGCCCTGGCACCAGAAGTGCAACTGAAGGAACACAGGTGGGTTTTAGCAAGTTAAAGTCTAAAACTCGCTCTCGTTCCACACTAAGTGGAAGGCGAAATTTGACTCAAACTTCTGGTTGTCATTTTAGGTCTTTGATAGTCGTTTCAAATAGTGAGAAGCCAGATCTGACACCGGTCTTGTCAAGGAGTAGGTAGGTACCTATTACCCAGTAACATGGGTTATTTTACACAGTTTACTCACTGTCACAAAGAGTATCCTTGTTTCCCAGCAATGTGAACATCATAAGGTTTGACCACCTTGATCGCTTTTTTGACCTATCTACGTATCATTTGTACAAACCTAACGTGAAATTCTTCTGTTCCAGTCGTGACGATCTTCCTGGCGGTGTACCTGCAGAAGGCGGAGCTTCCGATGTGGAGTGTGTTCATCCTCGCCGCCTTCGTCGCTTTCCACGTCATCATGCACCTCGTGCTGTCTGTGAGTACCACGTTCATAACATGACGCTTGTTTTAGGTACACGAATATCTTCCCAGTCGCTCTTACGAGGCGTCCTACGGATGGGCGGTTCAGATCGACCGTAATCGCGTTGCGAAGCGATCTATCTAATGCTACTCAAAGGAATTCTACGACCATGACACGCATACGCATCTTTCGCGCTTGCGAATTCGCCGCCATTTATATAAAACAAGTCACCACGCAAGAGTTCGCGCGAAAATATCAAACCAACTCCAAGCGACCGCTTCGCTTCACTCATCGCCGTATCGCACGCACGTGCGTTTGGTCCCTACCTTACTAATATTCTCCTCTTGTGTCCACAGTTGACGGTGTGCGTGTCTGACGGCCGTATCAGCAACGGTCGCATCAACGCGTTCCCCATGAAGGACATGCTCGGGCAGACTCGCCAGCCCACGCAGGTCGACCGCAGCACTGACGCACCGGTGAGTTACCTACAGACATCATCATCATCATGACTTGATGATTTCGCCATCACGTTTCTACCGTCACCAGAAAACCCGACTTTTTTTTTAATTTGGTATATACTAGGTAGTGTTTGACTTCGATCCCTCCTAATGGTAAGCAGTGATGCAATCGTTGATGATGAGGCGCACTAGTTTATTAAGAGCCTATTCACTCTGGTCTTGAAGACACCCAAATTATAAACGGATCGGAAGACCTCAGCAGGCAAATAAGACATACACCGACGTAAGGCGAGTGTCCACCCTTCGAAGGACTGAAACAATTTGCCTACTGGGCCTTCCTGTCCTATTATAATTTAGTTATTTTTATAGCTAGAGTGAATGCATGGCATCTTAATAACATAGTACGCTTCACCATCAACGATTGCATCACTGCTTACCATCAATGGGATCACATTCAAGCACTAGTTTCTGTGAGTGTGAAACATTTTAGTGTTAGAAAGATTGGAACGTCAGTAATATTTTAAATACATCATTTGAAACGATTGGAACACTGAAACACTCTTTACGTTAAGTGACCTGCAGTACTTTTAAAATTCAAATTATAACGTAAATAGTGTAAATATAATTAATGACCTGAACTAAAAACATCTGCTTAAAATAATTCTTAATTTAAAATTCAATAAAATAAAACTGTTAGTGTATAAGACGCAACGTAACAGATCACGATTCATAACAGTCAGTGTCTGTGTTTGTATCTCTTGAGCCGTTGTTCCAAATGATACCTACATATTATTAACATCTAACATTTTTCTGTCTCAGTGTGACTATGACGCGACGTAACAGATCACGATTCATTTGAGCCGATGTTCCAAATGATACATATCACTGTTCCGGAACATTTGAGTGATTCAGATGCAAATGTTCCAATCGTAAATATGACACACATTATCCACGCCTAATTTCGACGCATAATAAGCCGAAAGATGTGTTCTCTTAAACATAAGCCTCCCCGCGCTTCTCTACTACGACCGGTACTGTGCGTCTCTCATCCATCGGACTCCGGCGCCCCTCACCAAGTGCACATTCCAGCTTGTGGGCGGCCTAACTAAATTATGTAATTAAGGCCTCCCACAAGGTGGAATGTCCACCTGGGAGTCGCGGGAATCTGACAGATGCGAGACGCACAGGACCGTTCTTTATGGCGCCACTTGGGAGAGGCCTATGTCTAAAAGTAGACGCCTTTCGGCTGAAATGATGATGACGTATTTATTAAGTTTGTTCAAATGTTCTAATCGATCTTTTACTTTCAGTTCTCGAGCTTCAGACGCCTACTCCTGGGTGTCTACACGCCAGTCGTGCTACTGTTCACCATCGCTATGGTCTGTCTCGTCGCGCTGGCGCCCATTACAGAAACTTACGACAGTATCTTAGGTGCTTGAGTGTAACTACCAAATTATGTCCTAACACAATATTTCGTAAATGGATGTGGCTTTAAAAATAATGTTTAATTGTTTGCACAAATAGGTACTTGAATTTAGAAGATATGATTGAGAGAAACCGTTCTTTGTTTTCTACCAACCATATCCAGTCGTCATGGATACTAAATACTTATTAGGGTAAGCGCGCACTACGAATTTAATTGTTGCGGTTAATAATCGCCAATCTGTGAACGGAGAAATCGGTACAATATTTCATCTATTTAATATCATTTTGCTTATTATTATTATTATAGCTTATGCTCCATTAAGTTCCCAAGGGTGCAAGCCTCCTCTAAACTTTTCCATTCACTATTTGTAGAAACATTTATCCAGTCCTTGCCTGCAACCGAAAGTCTTGAGCATCGACGCCGAGTTGCTAGTCTGTCGGTTTTCTGCCGGTTGCATTTCGGGGACTGTGCGTCGGAATTGCATAGTCTAATTCCGACCGCGGCCGTTCTATCATCAGACCCCGTACCAGGCGTACGCCATCGGTACATGGTGATCATCCCATCTATACGCACAAAACGTTTTGGGGTACATTCATTGTGCGTACAGCTGAGGGGAATTCCCTGCCGGAATCTGTGTTTCCTGATAACTACAACCTGGGGATTTTTAAGTCAAGAGTGAAGAGATTACTCCGCCTTTGTACTATTGTGTTGCATGAAGTTTAAAAAAAAAATACTTTTAGGCAAGCGTGGTCCATCGCCACTACCCAACAAAAAAAAAATTTTGAACGGTTCCAAATTGGTCGTTTCCTATGGAGAAGAACCGGCAAGAAACTTCATGGCGTTAACCCTGAAGGAAGACAGTTTTTCCTGGGCCACACCATTTTGTTATTTGGAGTTTATCTTTATACCCTACCAAATGACCTGCCCATGTCCACTTCTGTTTCAATAATAAAGAGCATTATTTTTCTTTCGTTTGCTTACGACATCTGTTTCATGTTTTTGTATTCTTTGCATTTTACATTATTAATGATTTGCAAATGCTTATGAACGCCACTCACTATCCAGTTTATTGAGTAGATTTGTTAGGGTGTGACCACTTGTGGCGAATACGCCGCTGCGCTTTGAAGAATTGCAGTAACTGCACGCGTGCAGTGCACGAGCAGCTCGCGAGCGGGTTGAAAGCGTTGCATTCGCCAGATGTTGACGAACCCTTAGGCATACTGATAGCCAAGTTCATACTGTTATCAAGTTCACCTGCAAACTTGATCGTGTCCAATAGTGCGCGATTATCTTAAGCAAATTGAGTTTTCAAAAATAAAATATTTGTATTCTAGTTAATGTTTGTATTTCTGAGTAGAGATAGAACTTCGTCCATGTTAAGATTAGGCTTATGTAAGAACAAACTGTTGAAAGAGTGTTTGTTGTATGTATATTTAATTAATTTAATCAATCTAAGAAATAATGTAAATATAGTTTGAAAATTAAAACCTTTATGTAAGACTCATTTGTTTTATTTATTTATCTATTTAGGTACTAAGCCCCTTTTTCTTTTATACCTGTTTGAATCTAAGAGTAAGTTTGAAAAATTGATTAAAAATAGCATGTACATACAATACCTACATTGTATGTACATGCTATTTTTAATCAATTTTTCAAACTTGTATATACTCCACTATACTCCATTCGCGTTATGATTAGAGATTTGAACAAACCTTTGTTACTGTCTGTTCAAAAGATTTTGACTTTTATTGCCTTGGTGGCACGATAAATGGCAGCTGCACTAAATAGTTGGTAATGTGACCACTTTTTACTTTTAAAGTGGTTGAACGGACTAAAAACATTTAATTGTCTAATCTTATCGCGAATGGAGTATAGGTACTTAGAATATTATTTTGTTCGACTCTTATGCTGCCAAGGTGCCAGCATAAGAGTCCTACAATAATTTAAAAAACTCGTAATTTGAAGTGTGACACACACTGGCATGGCCACCATCAAAGATTTTAATTTTGATAAAACAAAAAAAAATTGCTTTTAATAAAATGATATTTATAAAGAGCAGTGGCAGTGGTGGCCGAGCACGGCCACCACTGTGGTAACGGCTCCGACTTATTATACTAATTGTAGGTCGCGGGTTTAAAGCCAGCCAGGCACATTACTTTGTGTAACTTATTTCATCACCACTGCTCTCAAAACGGTGAAGGAAAACATCGTGAGGAAACCAGCATGTCCTAGAACCAAAAATTCGAAGATATGTGACATTCACCAAACCGCACTGGGCCCGGCCGCGTGGTGGATTACGGCTCATTCCCTCTCCTAGAGAGGAGGCCTGCGTCCTGCCTGCCTATTTGGGGAGCATGTCCCCACCTTGACCAAATTCGAACCTCAAAAGCTGGAACACCTAGCGAAGATCTGTTTTCTCCCTAGTCGGATCAGTCTCCAAATATTAGAATCTGTTGGTTACTGGTTCAAAAGTTACATGCATTAGAATGTCCCTAGCTTAGCCATATTTATATCTAGAATTTAAATTTGGCCAAGCTAGGGCGCATACGCACGCCTTTTTCTCATAGGATGAGTTGAAACTATAAAATTACCCCTTCCTATATTAGTACTAAGTACAGACACATGTTTAAATTGTATTAATGCATTGTTTAATATTAAGTCTTCACGATAAAGCCGGGTACAGACTACTTACTGTAACGTAACATGAAAGGAGCACTTCATAAGTGTGTACGCAGCACGTGCACGAACCGAGCATGTAGCTACTTGCATCTGTTCCTGGCGTGCGCGTGAATATGGACAGCAAATTCTTTCCTTGCATGTTATTTTATAGCAATCTGTACCTGCCTTAACATCAAGCCTTTTCAGGAAGAACATTGTAAGATTCAGTGCACTATTTTTGCAGGAACAGGTAGTTTTTCCCTAATCAAAAATTTACGATAATATGCCAATAGTGCCTATTCTAATAGATCACTAGTTTTATGAATAACAAATCTTAACACTTTTAAAACTATGTACTTTAAATTAGGAGAGAAAATATTCCTTTCTGCAAAAAGCGTTAAAGTTAGTTTCAAAAAGTTACGATTTTTTTCCTCATTACGCTTGATATGTAAAATAGTGATTACATTAAATGAGTACACTAAGACATTGGCAAATATTGACCATAATTTTAAATTTATTACAAAATTAAAAATTACAAAAAATATAAATTATAATTTCAATAATTATTAATTATATTATTTGAACTCAAAATTTTACCAGGATTTACATTTCTAATAAGTTAGAGTATACAAAAATCATTTATCACACATCATCATCGTTAGGTATCTGTGACTCTTCAACAGTCCTTGTGGCCGGCACATACACATTAAACGTGAACTCAGTCCGAGGAAATGAACCAGGATTGATGACCTGACAATCTTTATAATTCCTAACAAATGGCTGAAAATGATCTGCTATAATTACTAAATCAGGTAATGGGTACAGATCTAAACCGCTAGCATGCCTCCAAAATACAGGTTGTACTCCGATGGACAGAGGAGTTAAACAGCATTGACCGAGTAAAGTCTTTGTTAAATGATCCGGTATATCACCGCTGTCTGGAAAATGCAATGTATTCCTACATAACTTCATGACCAAATCTTGTCTAAAAACAACTATCTCTTGAGTGCAGTATTGTATGCGGCATGGATTTGTTGTAAATATTGCATTGTCACCGAGTTTGTTCTGTATAGTGTCTGTTAAATAATTAGGCAATGGTGGCCTTGGTAACACATTTGCTGCAGCGGGATCTGTCTTTCCTGGCACAAAAATAAACTTACACTTTTCACGTAACTTCTTGAACTGACAAATCATATCTGCTAAACTATTTAATCCATTCTTTAGATGCATATGAAACTTATGGGTGTACGGACATGATAGAAATTCACCGAGGAGCACAATGGCTATAGGTGGAAAATCTTCAAAGCCAGCAAATAATTTCTTCAGATTATCCATTACTTTTGGGCTATCCAACCATACATCAGAAACAAATACGAATACACCATCTCTGTTTTCGTTTTCTACTTTTAAAAGAGGTTTAGAATTCTTTAATAACGTCTTTGATTTCCCACCAAATGTGTTGAGGTTACCAAAATAAGGTGCAGAAGCTTCTCTGGTCTCCACAGGAGGTTGCACTAAACCAGTGACAAATAAAGTTTTATCATCATAGTAACCTTCAGCAAGGACGTAACTGCCTTCTGTGAACAAGCCTGAATGATACCTAACATTTGACAGATCCAGTTCTATTGAGCCTGTAGGGTCTTCTAAATGGTATTTTCTCTCAACAACCTGTGTGAGCAGGCCTAAAACCACGACATCATCAACTCGACTAGAGCAACTTAGCAAGAATTCTACTTTTCGCAGTTGAAAACGTTTCTCTGCTTCTGAAGTATGCACAGAGTCTAATGTGAAGAGTTTGTTCCTAAGAGTCCTCTGCCAGATAACAGTGTACCTGTCTATAATGAAGCGAGACTTCCATTTAGGATCAGGCAGTAAACATTTTTCGTTATTGAGATCTTTCACGAATTTCTTGAGTTCTTGGTTGTAACACAGCTTCGGTACACTGAATGCGTCTATAACGTTCAAAACTGTCTCGTTCTCTTCAAGCCCAGCTGTAGAACACTCTTTGTACGCTACTTCAATGTGAGTTTTCTCTAAAATAGGTTGAGATAAACACTGGTGGAGTAAATGGCTGGTGAGTTTCTCAAGTAATACAGAGCGATCCTCCGGAGATAATAGTAAGAGTTGTTCAGCGAGAAATATGCCTGCATCCTTTCGTAAAGTAAATCCACAAAGTTTGAATGTTGCAGTAATTTCTCCACGTATTTTTTGTACATCTCCCATGTTTTACAATAAAATATTATCACAGTTTGCAAAACTTAACAGTAAGTCGCGCCAAATAAAATGTCAACACTGAGTGACACAGAGTATATACAGACTGCTAAATTAGGGATGGCGATCTGTAATCGCTTTCTAGGTCAAGAAAACTATATTTAAAGTCGTTCTTAAGCAATGAATCGATTTTATTAATCGATCTTGGACACTACAAATTAAGATACGTTATAACTACATACAGCCATATTATTGTTTAAAAACTTTCAAACTTTTAAATTCATCATCATTCATCACTTCAGCCGAAAGACGTTCATTGTTGGACATAGACCTCCCCCAAGCATCTCCACAACGACCGATCCTGTGCGTCTCGCATCCACCGCATTCCTGCGACTCTCACCAGGCCGTCGGTTTACCTTGTGGGAGGCCTTCCAACGCTGAGTTTTCTGGTGCGCGGTCGCCACTCTAAAACCTTTCGACACCATCGACCATCCGTTCTTTGACCGCTACCGGAGTCAAGGATAGTGCCCGGCAAGCACTAGAGGCCATTTTTTGCTTGTGCTTATCACTGGGGGGTTTTACCATAATCGCCACGCTTAGCATACGGGTTGGCGATCCCAGTGAATTCACAGAGAATGCTGCAGCCCATTCCCTGGTAAGCTAATTGTTATGTGAAGCTAATTACAAACCTGGAAATGGCATCAAAAAACCTTCAAAGACATCATTCTCAGCTTAGTCAAAGAATGGTTTAAGAATGGCGCATCAAAGCCAATAAAGGCAAATCTGTCCATATGAAACTTGCCCACCTATGTAATGATAATGAACATGTCCCACAAGCTAATAATGAAAAATATCTGGGAATGCCCCTTGACTGGCAACTGACATGGCAAAAGCATGTCAAACGCAAACACCTGGATACCAAAATCCGAAACCTATACTGGCTGATCGGACCAAAATCCCAACTCACTCATAACGGCAAAATGCTTATCTACAAATCCATCATCAAGCCCATTTTAACGTACGGCATGCAGTTCTGGGCTCAGCAAACAATAGCAATATTACAAAGTGCTAAATATCCCGCAGTGCGTTAGCAACCAGCTCATACACAATGAACATCAAGCTGAAAACCGCTACAAAAGAAATCGAGCTGATTCTGAACAGCTATCAAATCTGATTGTGTAGTGATCCTCGACACCAGGATGCACGCAGGCCAAGGTGGCCATGCCACACCTCAATATAACCCTCACCAAAAACTCATGAGACGCGCCTGGTGACGGGGACCATCTCCGGACACTGCACACTGAATAAGCACTTCCACACAATAGGCATCACAGACAGTCCCCTGTAGAGAGCATGCTTAGAGGGGAGGAAACAATTGCGCATGTGCTCCTGGACTGCACAGGTGTCACTAACATACCCACACGAACCTTAGGATCCCCGAACTCCCTTATTGATGCCTAGAAAAACCTGAGACATCTAATCTGTTTTTGGCTGGTTGGAATAAGCCCACCTAAAACTATGACCACCATGGCCCCCACGTACAATCCACATAGGACTAAGTGCGGAAACCATACTCGAGGATTACAAGAAGAAGATGACATCCAATTGTGTAAACACAGAAACTAATTGACTTCACAACTGCTAGGGCCTGGGAGGTTACACTTTCTCCCAATTGAAAAGATAGATTGTCCAGGCGCTAGTGGAAAGATTAGCATGATAAAATTGAGAGGTATGTCGCTTGACAAGTCTACTGATCAACCCAAAAAAAATATTTCGGCCAGCACATTGCTCTCGAAGCAGATTGCCAATTAGCAGTAGAGTAGACTAAACCACCAACTAACGGATCGATCTTTAGGAAATCGACCGTTTAGAACTTGATTTAAAATTGATTTTATTCTTTAGATATTGACCAAATCGATTCAAAATCGATTAAATGCCTCCCTATGACGAATCTGTCAAATAGGTACAAAGTTGCATTTACAAAGACATATACCAAGAAATATTTCGATTTACACTTAAAATAGAATTATCGATTTAGGCACCTTCTTATGAAGTAATAAATATATTGGTCAGAATTTGAGTTCTATGTAGAATTTTAGAGAGATTTTTCTTACATATTTGTTTCGACGAACACCTTTTTAAAAATAAATGGCGAGGCTTTGTAAACGCCCAAAAGTAAAACGTTATATTTTTGCATCTCACTAAACAGCTGAGTAAGAGAGACCTGCGAAACTGTTGTACGATTTGAAAAAAAAACATTTCCTAAATAAGATAATAAAATGACTATAAGTAAATGCAATTAAAAGTAATTTTTATACCTTCAAAATTTTAACGCCGTTATAGGCAAAACATGGACGCTCACAACATATTAATTTTAATACCTTGCTTATCTGATGATTAGTCAAATTATGTAAACGCATGTTTGACAAATAAATTTTCTTTTTTCTTAGAATTGCATTCAGTGGACGATGAGCTAAACTGTAAGTGACGATACATTGTCTAATCTTGATTGATAACTAAACGTGCTTCAGTAATTTTCTGTGGTAATATCTGTGGTTAGCTGTCAAAATATTTAAAGTGTCAAAACAAATGTCCGTGGTGAAATTGGAATGTCTGTGTCGGTCGGTTTTGGTGATTCACCGTAATTTCAGAAAAGTCAAAGACATTCTATACAAGCGTAGTATTTTCACCGTAGCTGCAAGTAAGAACTTGTTCGATCCTGTTGCTGTTTACTGCTGTCAAACCAATGTGAGTTCTAATTTTCATTAGTCTGAATGGAATAGCAGTGCTAAGTGTTTGCCTTTTAATCAAATTGTTAGATAAATCTTTAAAACAGGATACCGTTATAGTTATTATTTCTTAAGTGAAGAATAGGTTTATCATCTGTAAACTTTTAAACATCACAAATAAATAACAATCTTGAAATATAGATACGCAAACGGCTTCAGTTTCTTATTAGATTCATAGTAGTGAATCATTTATGATGCCTGTGAGTGGTTATATGTAAATAAGTGCGATGTATTTTCTAATTTGAATGAAATTCTTATGTTATAAATGAAACCAATCTAAGTATGACAATATTTTTTTTTTCAGAGAAAGCGCCAAAAGACGACACATATACCAATAATGGATTTATCTAAAAACTTTCAAAGTTTTGCTTGGTAAGTAAATAAATATAGCTTTAAACCCATATGTTAATTTACGTAAATCACCTAATGTCCCTAGAAAATATTCTTTATTCTTATCATCATCAAACTTTTTGTTTAATTGCTGTAATTGGTTGTTTAACCATTGTAATTAATTAAATAAATAATAATAATAATGAATCATCTTCCTGCTGTTGTCCCGTGTTATTTGGGGTCAGCACAACACGTTTTTTTCTTCCACTCTGCCTTGTCACTCGTCATTCTTTATTCTTATCAAAAACTAAAAAAAAGTACAATTCAAATAAAATAAAAATGTAGTTCCGGTGTTCCCTTTCTCATTCTTAATTAACTAGTTGTAAAAGCAAACAAAATCTTGAGTGATTTTTAATTACCTAAACCTACTTGTATCTTTTCTCATGACACATTCTGTAAGGTACGACTTAATGAGGTAAAATGTAGTTATTCTCAAAACACAGTTACTTACAAATGAACTCAGTGAAAACCCACTAATTATCTTAAGTCAGGTTACTTATTGCACCATTATTACGGTGTTCTCCCAAGCTGATATACCACAGATTAAAATTTTTAATTTTCCTTAATTTACTAATGTAAGGAGGTAAAATTGTTTATGTTTTTAAAGGAAGTACTCCAGTCAGGAAAATTAAATTAAGCGTTGTAACCACAAATCAACATTCCCACTTCTAGAGAAGAGACACAAGTCCCTGCAGTAGGATTAATACATGTCCTCAGCCATGCACATATACAATTACGATAATTCTTCCAAAGATAGAACACTACATTATCTTTTGAGTACCTTTTTATTCGAGAAAAATACAGGTACGGGCAATATTGGCAAAGAAAGCAAACCCACAGAAAAAGCTATACAAGGTACCAGTTAAACTTAGAATAAAATACATTGACCATTTCCTAATATTTCATAGGTATCAGAAAAACAAACAATGATCTTTTTTTTAAAAAAAAAAGATGATAGATGTCAATTGAAGACAGCTTTATGTCATTATTTCCGTTTTTTAAATTAAGAATGTCAACAATAGATGAGGTTCAATGACTGTAATTTTAAGTTTATCTGGTTCCTACCTTAGTATAACTTAACTACAAATTAACTAAACACTTTCTAAAAGCCTCCATTGTAACAGTATTGCTCCACAAAAAAACTGTTTTACATAAATGTAAAACATACTATGAGATGAATCATTTATAGTCGCTCATCCACGCAGTTGTATTGTGTAATAGATGAACAATAAATTAATATAGTCATTTGCGATAAAGCCACATCCGTTTTACTGTATGTTTAGTGTGATAGAAAAGAACAGGGGACTAACAATGATGTGTAAATAGCCTCAGTCACACGTTATAAGTACCAACCGAAACACTTTTATAACGTGTGGCTTTTCTTTTTATTTTGTTCTTGGTTTTCCAGTTACCTTGTTTATTTTAGCATCCTGAAAATCTTGTTTCATACTTTTTCAGCGTCGTTTTTTTTTTGTCGTAGTCGGGTTTTAGTTTTTTACATTTTATAATTTAAACAATTTTGGTGTTAAATCACTGTGCGTATATACTATTTATTTACGTAAACTATGAGGAAATTATGAAAGAAATAGGAAAGCTGAATTTTACGGATGTTTATCAACTTGACAATCCAAACACAATGATGGACACTTTTATAACTATGTTAGAATCCGTGATTGCTAAGCACACCAAGTATATCAAGATTCCAAGTAAAAAGAAAACTCTCAAACCTTGGATAACCCCAGGACTCTTGAGGTGTATTCAAAATCGGGATAAAATGCATATACGAGCAAATAAAGAGCCAGACAATCTAATTCTCAAAATAACATACACTCGATATCGCAACTTCTGCAATGGCCTGCTTAGAAAATTGAAAATAATCTACGAAAAGAGTGAATTAGAGAAAGCAAAAAATAACCCTAAAGCGCTATGGAATACTATTAAAACTATTACAAACACGACTAAAATAAAAACCAGCCCTCTTGAATTACTGAAAATATGTGACGGCCCTAAAGCTTCCATAAATGAAGTTGGTAAATTTTTAGTAGTGTAGGGAAAAACTTAGCGGATAACATTTTATCAAAAGATCAGTGTCTCACAAATATAAACAATCAGAGTCCGAATAAATTTGATAACACCCTACTAACTCCCGTAAACTCCCTCGTGTTGCTTGATATAGACGAATCTGAAGTGGAATCTCTTATTTCGCAGCTACGTAACGACTGTGCGTTGGGTTGGGATGGCATATCGCCTATAGTATTGAAGATGAGCCGACAGATACTGACAAAACCTTTAACGTTCATCTTTAATAGCTGTCTCCAGGCGGGTGTTTTTCCAGACGCACTCAAAAAAGCTGTCGTGCACCCTATCCATAAGGGTGGAAACAGAAGCTGTATCAACAATTATAGACCCATTTCGGTTTTGACTGCCCTTTCTAAAGTTCTGGAAAGGATTCTTAGCAATCGACTTAAAAGCTTCTTGGATAAATACAAAATCATAGCAGATAATCAGTACGGTTTCCGTTCCTGTGTCTCGACTGAAGATGCAGTACTTGATTTGACACAGTTGGTTGCTAGGAATCGATAAAAAAAATAAATGTCTAGGTATATTTCTAGATCTTTCAAAGGCATTCGACACAGTTTCTGTTCCCATACTTATCGACAAATTGGAATTACTTGGCGTTAGAGGTATAGCACTGCAAATCTTTAAGGATTATTTGAGCAACCGTACCCAAAGAATCAAAATTGATGATCACTTCAGTGATGATGAAATTTTGTCATACGGAGTGCCGCAAGGCAGCATTTTGGGTCCCATTTTGTTTCAAATATACGTTAATGACTTATGCAGAATGTCTCTCCCCAACTCGAGGATCTTTGTATATGCTGATGACACCGTGATTATAGTTGATGGGTCAACATGGGATAACGTTAAAAGTAGCGCGGAATTAGCACTATGTGAAATTGTAAAATGGCTCAACAGAAACCTGCTTACCCTCAACTGTACTAAGACATCTTACATTCCTTTCGCCATCCGTCAGAGCACCGCTCCAGACCACACTTTTTCGCTAAGTGTGCACACTTGCTCACAACTGTCATCCCCATGCCAATGTCCAACACTCACACGAACTGATTACGCTAAATACCTTGGTGTTCAAATAGATTACGCTGGAATAAACATATTGATGCCCTAACCTCGAGAACGGTGAGACTAATATATGCCTTCAAGTCACGTAGAGTTTCCGCTAACCCTGATACTCTAAAAATGGTGTTCTATGCTTTGTGCCAGTCTGTTCTGAGATATAATATCACTGTATGGGGCGGTGCAGCTAAAACTGTCTTTCTTAAAGTGGAAAGAGCCCAGAGAGCAATACTGAAGGTAATGCTAAGAAAACCCTATCGCTATCCAACAACTCAACTCTACTTAGACTGTAATGTACTAACAGTTCGTCAGCTCTTCGTTTTACAGTCTGTACTCAGAAAGCACTCTAGCGTCCCACTGTCCGATCCCAACAAACGAACTAATATTCCGCCAGGCACACGACACAACACCGCATTCGCCAAACACCAATATTTCACATTGAGTTCACTTATATACAAAAAAATTCATAAAGAGCTAAATATACTTGATTGCAATAAATTTGAACTGAAAGCAAAGGTAATGGAATGGTTACTTCGACAAAACTATGCTCAAACGGAGTCACTTCTCAAATACATAGCCTAATATTACATTAATTTATTTGGTATGCACGTTTATTTTCGTACATAAAACACCCCGCACTCACTACTCACCGCTCACCACACCACTCACCACTCACCACCCACCACTCACCACTCACCACTCATATTTCCACTCATATTTTTTATTTTATTTTTTATTTATTTTGTCTCTCTAAATATAATAATATATTGTTATAGTAAATCTGATTATAAATAGATGGCACAGTCTGCAGTTGTAATAATCCTTTTTATGTAAACTCACAGCTGAACACTGTCTCTTAAGATACAGGTTATCCTAGTTTGAGAGGCAGGGCTCACAATATCTGTATACAAACTTCAGCAGCGTTGTTAGCATTTTGTTAATATGTATACAAATGTATGTATGTTTCTTTGGGACAATAAACTTATTATTATTATTCTCTTTATTCTTCTTATTTACATATAATTTACATTTTTAAATATTTCTTAAAAAAATAATTTACAAAAAACATTTAAAAATATAAAAAATAGTAGTCCTCTGGTAACGGGAGCAGGGTCCAAGTTACCGGTGGTTAGGGCTCCAGAGACAGGAACCTCCTCACAATGCGAGCCGTATCTAGGAGTGCTGCCTTCTGTATCAGGCCCTTGATCCAGCCGCGCAACGACAGCTTCGACAGATGGTCGTCGAAGCTTTTGGCTATAAGGCCATTGGCGGTCACGACAATCGGAACAATGACAGCCGAGTCCACATCCCACATGTCGACAACCTCGTGTGCTAAGTCGAGATATTTGATTTGTTTCTCTTTCTCAGCTTTTACGAGATTCTCGTCATGTGGGATGGTGACATCGACTATCATTGCACGGCGCGCTAATCGGTCTATCACCACTATATCCGGCTTATTGGCTACAATAGTCCTGTCAGTGATGATAGACCGATCCCAGTACAACGTGACATGGTCATTTTCGAGAACTGGGTCGGGCACATACTTGTAATACGGTACCTCAGAATCCACTAGGTTGTATTTCAAAGCAAGTTGCTGGTGAATAATCCTGGCTACTTGGTTATGTCTGTGCAAATACTCGCCGTTAGCCAAACGAGAACAACCAGAGATAATATGTCTGATAGACTCACCCGGACGGTGGCATGCCCGACACATGTCAACCGTCCCGTCCTTCATTATATATCTCCGGTAGTTGTTCGTTAAGATAACTTCATCCATAATCGCACAGACAAAACCTTCAGTTTCTCCGAAGAGGTCGCTGAAACGTAGCCAGGCCACGGACGCCAAGAAATCTACATCAGGCTCATGAAGAGCCCGGTAAAAGCGCCCGTGGAGCTCCTTGCCTTTCCATATTTCCTTGCGGTCATCAGTAGTCAGTACTACAGGTTTGCGCCAGTCCTCTTTAGCCATGGATAACGGGGTGAGTCCCTTGTCCACTGCGACCACACCTCGGTGCATACCCACATCGGTTTTAAGAAAATATTCTCTGAGGCTGCACACCTCGCGGTTGTGCAGAGTCTTTGCGTTCAAAAAGCCTCGACCTCCACACTTCCGCGAGATGTACAGTCTCATCACCGATGATCGTGGGTGATGCATCCGATTTGCGGTCAGCAATGTACGGACCCGCCTATCCAGAGCGTCTAGTTCGGTTTGAGTCCATTTGAGTATGCCAAAAGAGTACATTAAAACTGGCATGACCCAACCGTTGAAGGCGCGCACCTTATTTCCGCCTGACAGAAGGCTGTTTAATACCTTCTTCAGGCGGCCAAAGAAGCGCTCCTTCAACGATTGCTTCATGTCAGCAACGTTAATGCCTAACGCTTCCGACATACCCAAATACTTATAGGTTTCGGTCGAGGAGAGGGATCTAAGGTATATGGAATCTGAGAGTTGAATCCCCTCAGATTCCATAATCTTCCCTCGCTTTACATGCATGACTGCACATTTATCCACACCAAATTCCATCCTGATGGCACTACTAAAAGTTTCAGTTACCTTCAGTAGTTCCATCAGTAGTAACTTGTTGGGGGCAATGAGTTTCAGATCATCCATGTAAAGAAGGTGAGATATGGCCTGACCACCTCTTCTCAACCGATAGCCCAGTCCTGAATCCTCCAGCAATGTGCTAAGAGGATTCAGAGCTAAGCAAAACCAAAGCGGACTCAGACTGTCGCCCTGAAATATTCCCCGTTTAATCCTAATAGGCTCATCATTACCCTGGATCGGTCGACATCCTGGATAGCGAAGGACTGTCTTCCATTGCCTCATACATGACTCAAGGAAGGTGCGTAGAGTTGCATCTATTTTATACAACTCCAACACCCTCATGAGCCATGTATGTGGAACAGAGTCATAGGCCTTCTTGTAATCTATCCAGCACGTCGACAGATCCTTGCGGGATCGACGAGCCTGTTGGCTTATGGCCATGTCTATGAGGAGTAGCTCCTTGGTACCCTGGGACCCATTCCTACATCCATTCTGAGAGGCTGACATAATCAAGTTATTTTCTATGTGTTGATTAATTTTTGCTCTCAGCATGGATGTAAAAAGTTTATAGACCGTCGACAAACATGTTATTGGTCTATAATTCTTGGGTTCCGCGGGGTTACCTGTCTTATGGAGCAGGTGGGTTACGCCAGTTGTTAGATATTCTGGTAGCGACCCAGACTCTAAGGCTGACTGGAATTGTGATGCCAGGGGCGCGTGTGAGTTGCTATACCATTTCAGCCAGAAATTTTGCAGTCCGTCCGGTCCCGGTGATTTCCAGTTCGGTAACGGACGAACTGCTTTGGCTATGTCCGCTGGAGTAATAGTAACTTTTGCCATTTCTGGTATAGCTTCACACACGCGCTCGACGTCACGCATCCAGCCACCCTCAGTGTGACTGACAGGTACCGACCAAATGTTTCGCCAGAATTTAATGGTAGCAAAATCATCTGGGCGGCTCCCGTCAATCACATTATGTTCAGGTCGCTCCCAAGCTCTATACACCCACCTCTCATCGCTCTGGAACATGCGATTCTGCGAGTACCGATCAACCCGCCGCTTATACCGTCTAATGCGGCTCGCCCATGCACAAACCTTCTGCTTCAGGAAGTCGATGCGCTCTGTGACACGAGACATGTATTCTTGAGGGCTAATACCAGTCCCCAGAAACGCCCGCCTCACAAAGCGCATCACTCGTGGTCGCGTATTACCCTCCCTGAAGCAGTGTATTTTGCCGATGAGTACCCTGGCCTCATCGATACGCCTCTCGATCCTGCATTGCCAGGCTGGTACAGCAGGCTTTGGTCGAATAGTTTCATCTATATTAGATAACTTGATGTTTGCTAAACGACATGCCGCAACCGCCCCACAATACAAAATTGAGTGCGTATCAACAAGGTTCTCGCTACTCTCAAAGATGTTTTTAAGCAGCGAGTCCAAAGCACACACCAGCGCCCTATTTTTTTTGTGCATGGGTAACCGTGGCAAACGGGGTCTAAGTTCAATCGGAGTCGATCTGTACTCGTGAAGCGCATCCTCCAGAGCACTCCTCAGTTCATCGTTGCACTGGCTACTTTCTGTGACAACCCTATCATCTGCATCATCATTATTAGGACTGGACCGCGGCGAGATTGCGTTAGTAGTCGGCGTTGCCGCGGTCTGTGTTTGTGTAGATGTCAAGACGATTTGGTTGCTCAGTATCTCTGAGCGCAGCAGATCAAGTGCAGCGTCGTCCAACCTGTGATTGCGTTGGATAACCCGCACCTGATCCGACAATCGTTGGGCCGAGACGTTGACGGTTGGTTCCAGTTCCTGAAAAAGAGACAGCATCCTATCGCGATACGCAGTGAGGTTAGTTCCCCCTTCTGTAGACCCGTAATATGCGCGCATGACGTTCTCATTCATAGACTGAGTCCATTTCATGCGCTGCACACAACCACCGGCAGCGGGGACCCGGCTCGGGGCCGGTTGGCCCCTAGACCCCAAGCTCTTCGGTGGCCGGCCTCTCCCCGCCCGACGTACAGGTGTTGGCGACGTCGGCGGGGAAAAATACTCGTCGCTCGAGCTCGACGCAACTGCAGCCACCGGTGACACTGGTGATCCGAGGTCCGGCGGCGGCGAGGCGGAGCTGAGCGGCGAGCCCGGGGGTGGATGGCGTGCGCGACGGGCAGCTGCTCTAGTTAACATATTTTACTTCTCTTTTCTTTCGTCCATTTCATTCCATTATTTCCAAATTATTGTTGATTGACGTCGTCACTGACAGACGTCATTCGCTGTTTTTTTCTTCTTCTATTGGATTTATTTGGTTTGTGCGGATTTTTATTGCTTAACTTATTGTATTTTTGTTAGGGCTTTTTATATGGTAAATTAAAATACAGTTTTGGGTAAAAAGTACGGGTTTAACAAGTTTAAAATGGGATAGAAAAAAATATGATGTATGTTTCTAGAGTGTTGCCAGTTATTATTATTATTATTTTGCTACGTACAAGTGAAGCCCTTTCAAATGATACCAAACACGACGTATTTATCTTTTTATTTAAGAAAAAACTGTTTGTCCACTAGAGGGCGCCACATTGAATTTGATGATATTTTTGATAAATACTAGTGAAGCCCTTTCAAATGATATCAAACACGGTGTATTTATCTTAACATTTTTTTCGAACACTTGACTTTTTGTTCGCTAGAGGGTGTCACATTAAATTTGATCAATATTTTGAAAATGTACAAGTGAAGCCTTTTCAAATGATACAAACACATTACTCTTTGTCCTTGTCTTTGTCTTTTGTCTTAACACATTACTCTTTAACCGTTAGAGAACGCCAAATCGAGTTTTGTGACACAACATTAAGTCTGCCTCTGTACTTTTTTTTGCAAAAAGTATTTAATTTAAAAAAATAAATAAACTATCACTAGGCCGTCAATGACCATGACTAAGTCGCCAATGACCATGACTAGGTCGCCAATGACCATGACTAGGTCGCCAATGACCATGACTAGGTCGCCAATGACCATAACTATGTCCTCGTAGATATTTGCGGTATATATGCCGTAGAACTCTTAACTTAATAATCTAACTTAACTTATAATCAAACTTTTCTTCATTCAGGTGCAAGCCCGACTGGTGCTTCCCAAGCATGAGCAAGGAGACCAACGAGCTGCTGCGACAGTGTGCGGACTTACCCGAGGAGGAGGTGTCCGGCGACGTGGATGAGCTCATCGCGAGGAGCAAGGCCTTCCCCATACCCTTCCCTATTGAGACAGTCAGGTAAAGTAAATTCCAAGTCACCGCTCCATGCATTTTATGCATTCCGCAGAACCGCTAACGAGTAACCGAGTAAAGGCTGAAATTGCGTAACGCGGACGCCCCCGCGGTCCCATACAAAAATGCTACGTAGCGGGGACTCGCGAGGAGCCGGGCCCCGCGCACGTTTTGCTATGTTTTTTATTTATTTATTAAAACTTAATGTACTAGTAATAAACACTGTACACAGGCGGACTTAATGCCATAATAAAAATGTTAAAATAATCTTAAAGTCTTAATGTTATAATATATTTATTTTTCCATTGACACGACTTATTGCACACCGTTAAAGTGGAACTAGCGACTCTGCAAAGGTAAAAAATCCGGTTTCCGCGGCGGGAATCGTCCGCGAACACACGCGACGGCTGCCCGTCGCTAACGTGCTTTACGCAGATTCGGCCCTAAGAGCTCATTTCCACTTGTCGGGTGTCGGATCTGTAATTTAATCGGATGTCGGCGCCTATGAAGCTAAAGCCAAATTTTGAAATTAAGCGAGGCTACCGTACACGATAGAGTACGATGAAGTTCTTGTTGTGATGTAGTATTTGAGACAACGAATAAAAATGGCTAAGGAAAGAAAATATTGGGTTTTTAGGTAATTCAAGTTTTCAGGATTTATAATTGTTTACAAAGGATAGACTTTTTTGGAGACGTTTAGTTAAACAAAACGTCTATACCTTTGAAAACTAACGTAAGACAGATCTCGACGTCAAGATACCATCAAGAATAAGCCGCCTTCCAACATCCAATACCTATACAACAATGGTGTTTTAACGTGTCCACACTGTGCACGAATCAGGAATGAGGATATCCGCAGGAGCACCAAAGTTTTTTTTTTATTTTGTATCGCCAAACTTAAGTGCCAATGGGCAGGGCACATTGCTTGCAGAACGGCTGGCCGTTGGGGCCGTAAGGTTCTGGAATGGCGACCACGTACCGGAAGACGTAGCGTTGGAAGTTGGTCGTAGGTTGCGGCGACAGTTGGGGGAGGCCTATGTCCAACTGTGGACGTCTTTCTGCTGAAACGATGATGATAATGATAAAGAAGTTCGAGGGTGTGTTAACACTGTAATGTTTTTTT
Source organism: Mythimna vitellina (assembly GCA_949316375.1). Taxonomy (NCBI): domain Eukaryota; kingdom Metazoa; phylum Arthropoda; class Insecta; order Lepidoptera; family Noctuidae; genus Mythimna; species Mythimna vitellina. The sequence goes on from OX438708.1 coordinate 15,346,936, forward strand.
GTACAGACTAGAGAAGCTGAAAGAGCGGCGTTCTATAGAGAAACTTAAGAAAAACATCATTTCCACGTACCCGCTCATACACGAACGAGTACTATTGCTCATGACGCACTTCCTCATATACAAAAGGTACGATTTTTTCGCATTTTATTAATTTTACTAACCGTCCCGACAGACGTTTTCCTGTCCGAAAGATGACTTTTCGTCAGAATAAAAATGTGACAACCTGATTGCAGTACCACCTGACTGGTCCAATTGTATTTTCCAACCATCCAAGGACTCACACAAATATACACACAATTTATTCCAAATCGGTAAATCCATTTAGGAGGTAGTTAGGTCACAGACACACGTACAGAATAAATATATTAAAGATATCATAACTACCTGCCGCCCCAAGCTCCGTCCGAGTAAAATTAGACCTCCGTTATAAATTATAACCCATATGATAATGCAGAATATAAGCTATCTTTATCCAATTTCGTTCAGCCGTTTGAGCGTGAAGAAGTAACAAATCTAACACACACACACATACAAACATACTTGTGCATTATTTTGAAGTAGGTGGAACAGGTTAACGGTTGAGCTGAGTTGGGCTGATGCACGCGTCATGCTCGTGAACGGATGCCGTCAGTTGAGACTGGTCATCTCTTAGCTGCCAATGACTTAATTCAATTTCTAGCTTTTAATTAGTTTTATTTTTTTATTACTTATCTACATTGTTTTCACATAATAGAAGCAAGAAATATGTAACCGAGATTATATGTAACTCACAATATATTTTAAAAGAGTCCATGGAGTTTCTTGCACGTTCTTCTCCATAGAGATCTACGCTTTGGAACGTGCAATTTAGCTTCACTTTTTTTTTGGACTGACTGCTCGAAACATTTGTCTATTCAAAAGTGACTGTAAATTGTCTATTTGAAATAAATACTTTTGACTTTGACTTTGACAGGGTGTAGTCTCGCAAGCCTCTGTTGAAAAGGGATCCTCTCGGACCAGACAAGTGTTGTGTCTAATTAGGGCAACTTCCCGATAGTTGATCGGACTGTTGTCTCATAATACCGCGATGCAAGATTTTGAATTTTAGGTCATATGTGGCGTCATAGTTGTCGCTAGACGTACATACTGATGAAATAAAGCAAGGTATTGGCTATTTAAAGTATTTTTCAATACATTTACTCGAAAACCCGCTCTTATCTCACCGCTTTTAGGCACGCAGAGACTATTTTCCACACTAGTTCAGAAAAGTGCGCGTGCTCTCCCCGCCACAATGTTATTACATTTATCGTATCAGGCTGGGCGCGCGTTGTCCCCAACGAGTCGCTGGTCAACCCCTATTTATTCATTTCTGAAGTGTATTGAAAAAAGTCGTTTGATACCCGTGCAAATTTGTCACTGCAGCCCTCGGCTCCATAACACACTCGTCTACGGTTCGTACGAATTCCGCCTCGGTCGCAATGACAAACTTTCTGCACTTGTATTAAAATGTACTACATTGAGTGTAAAATATTACACAGCATTTTTTAGTAAGAGGTGACTCCGCTTGTCTTCGAAATATCAAATTTATCTGATCGCGTCATGTAACGCGATGGAGGGTTGAACATCCGGTTGCTGGATATCCGGGGCTCCGGCCTCGTAGCTTGCTTAATATCCGGTATCCGGCCAAATCACTACCCGTTTTATCAGTAATACATTCAATATTAGTATTTTATGGTTGTGTTCATAACATTGTCTTCATCACACACATACAAACTAAAGCTAGAACTACACAGAGCACACGTGTGCTACACACGACGTTTTGGGCGCGTCGGTCTCCATACATTTTATATGGAAACTAGACTTGTAGAGCTACACTTGATCTACGCCACGCGACGTCGTTCTACGTACAAATCAGGCGTGTTACACGTGTGCGTCGGTCTAATGTAGTTCTAGCTTCATTCATGCTACGACTAACGTGACACAATCTTTTGTCCGTGGCTTTCATTCACCCATTCATTCATCCATTTGAATTTTTAAAAATATGGTTAAGGATCACCTTTCCTCTTGAACGTCGTCATTAAGTTCATCATTTCTTTGCTTTCAATTATATATATATAATATTCAATTTATTAGTTTATGTATTGTATATATGTAAATAGTACACCACGAACTACCTGCGTATCTTTTTTCTCCTTCTCTGTCAAATCCATCCAAAGGTTGTCTGTAAAAAATCGCTTTTAGCGATAAGACCGCCCATTGTGACACCCACACTAAATGGTATTTTTGGTGTACAATCAAGAATATCTATCTATCTATCTATCTTTCTTGGAAGTCTGCAAGTCTTGATAGCCAATTCACCAGTGGACCCAACTAAATTAAATTCTCCTACGTTCTAGAGAGTTCGGCAGCAGCATAGAGAAGGAACTCTACAAAGACATGGGCGTGCCGCAGCTCATAGATCGCATCCTCACAAAGAGAGCCGTCACCTTCATGGGGCAGGCTGACAAGTACTTGCTGCTGACTGGAGAAGAAGGGTAAGTGTACTATAGCATTCATATAAGTATAAGCTGGGATAAGTCCATTTTGCGATCTTATATACAAAGACCTGGAACAAATATCCGTTGGCCATACATATATATTTCTATTTATATGACTGGTTTGTTGGTTTAGTGATTAGTGGCCTTAACTGCTTTATCCTCCGGTAAAGCAGTCGTGGGTTCGATTCCCACCCAAGGCAAATGTTTGTGTGATGAGCACGATCATTGGTTCTAAGTCTGGGTGTAATTTATCTATAATATGTATGTATTTAGAAATACATAAGTATGTTTATCAGTTGTCTAGTATTCATAGCACAAGCTCTGCTTAGTTTGGGACTAGATGGCGTTGTAAGTAAAAGTTGTGGAATATTATTATTTCAATTGATCCCGCTTCTCTCAGTACAGCTGCCTGAAGTTCAGCCGCTGCGCCAACCTTGTCGTCTTATAAACAACATATTACTTAATAAATGCTGTATTCTAAAAGTAATATGTTCAGAATCGGCTATTGAATCTATTTCAGCTATTTTTAAAATAGGTAATTTTTTTTTAATTAATTCTTGATTAATCTTGATTGCGTCACTAGCGTGTTTGTGTGCGTGCGGCCGCCATTAAAATGGCGATGGCGATTAATTTGACGAGTGTGACAGATGCATTTATTTACAACTGTTATATCTGGTCTGCTTTTCTACCAGTTTTGATATTGTTTATTCATAAACTGGTTAAATAACAATTATTTTTAGTATGTAGTGTGTGATTGTGTGTTGAAAGTTTTTGTTGTATGGTAGGCGCCATATAAGTTTGCAATAACGGTAATTGACCTTTTAAGTATGTAAAAGGTTTCTAAAAAGGAAATAAATACATGTAGGTATCGATTACATTTTCAAGAAATAAAAAAGGATCAATAATTTATTGTTCGGGTACCCGAACAAACCCGAATTATTAATCTTTTTTTCAAACATTTACATGAAGAGAGATTAGGCAAGGGTGTCAATGCACTTTATTGCAAATTTATCTGGTGTTTACCGTAGTGTGTTTGACAAAGTTTGGGAAAATGATTGCTAATTAAATTCGACTTCATAAAAATTATTTGAGTCTTGTAAAATGGTTATAACACAGCAAAACAATTATTTTCCTAATGCACAGGCCTGTGCACATCACGTTTTTTGAACGCGCCGTTGAGTAGACGCGCGTTTGTAGCGATACAGACACGATATACAGTATATTATGAGTCAGACGCAGCCTGTAGACCTTTAATAGGATAATAGCACGCCGTCGACGCACGTTCCTAAAACGCGCGTCAACGGCGCGTTTACAAAACGTGGTGTCGACAGGCTCTAACTTTTTACTTGGTGGTTAGTAAAGTACAGAGGGCTTAGTCAAGTTGACAATGTACAGTCGTTAACGCTAGTAGAAAACTTCAAATGTATGGGAATGACATCATCTCAACGCTAATCGCGAAGTCGGAACAAAGGAATCGGAGGCGTTACTGACTGTAGAAAGAAATTCGAAACTAAACGATTGTAACTTGGCTAGGCCTGCAGTGGTGGTGCGAAAACGTAAAGCGATTTCAAATACACTTGATTCCTCGCATGATGAAGTAGTCCAAAAATTGTTTTTCAATACACTTACTCGAAAAGCCCATTCTTATCCCTATCGCTTTTAGGCACGCAATCTACTGTTTTCAGCACTAGTGCGGAAAAGTGCGCGAGCTTAACCCGCCTCAATTTATTGTATTTATCGTATCAGGCTGGTCCCCAAGTGGAGGCTGCCTGCGTCTCGTGGAGGTTCCACGAGACGCCGGGCAGCCTCCATTTATTTATTTCTTCGAGAGTGTATTGAAAAACGTCGTTTGATACACGTGGAAATATTTCACTGGGGCACTCTGCTCCATAACATCCTCGCCTGCGGTTTGATCGAAATCCGCCTTGGTTGCAATGACAAACTTTCTCCACTTGTATCAAAACACATACGTAATAGTACACGTTTTCATTCCACGACTGTACTGTAGTATTTGTATTGGACACCCTTAGTAGCATGTAGTATCTTCTGTACAGAAATCTGTTGCAAGGACTGACACCTGGAGAAAAACAGCAGATGCGAGGGAGGAATTTTCGGAGGTAAGCGTAGAGAAGAGTAATATTTACTTTTACAACATCATATTGACCCAAACATGAGTCACACGTCTGGATAGCGAGGGGGAATGGGGGGCGGGGTGGTCGCCTTATTCTGCGAAGCAATAATGCTAGCGAAGGTGGCAGCCGCAAGCGTAAGTGAACGGACATTCTCACGCCCCAGCCACCGTAGGAATGGACTTGCGGACGACGAGCAATGGGTAGCTCGTCTTCCGGCCGTCTGGTAACTGTCGGACCGAGACCAAGTCGCCGACGGTGCGTAGCATTCCAGGCGCGCCTCAAAGAGATGTCAGCAATACCGTAGGGGCCATGGGTTAACTTCTGAAAAACCTGTGGTCCTAGAACGCAATAGGCAACTGAAGGAACATAGGTATGCTTTTAGTCAGTAAAACCCTGGCCTCTCGCTCCGCCCTAGAGCGAAAGAATACATTAGATGATTACCCACCTTGTAGATTTCGCTTTTTGATTGATAAAATTATTAAGCTTTTATTGTTAAAATTTGCAAACAGCTTTGGTAAGTACTCATAGTGTAATTTGGTAGCTAAGTTTGTATTGCATGCATGCATGAATTTTTGGTTGCCTTTTTTTTGTAATTTCCGGGAGACACATCGACTTTTTTGGAGTTTTTAAATTTGTCAGATATATGAAATGATTATTACTAACTAATTGATGTATTCTGTCAAGCTACTTATTAATCCAACTCCTTGATTTTTTTTTTTTATTATTGATAGGTTCGCGTTTGACCCCTATCTCACTGATGTATTCGTCGATGGAGCATGCTTGCTTAGAAGTAATCTATTCACTCTAAAATAAAACTACTTGGTAATACCAAATCTCGCAGATAATTCCACTGCTTAGCTGTACGCACAATGAATGTGTTCCCAAAACGAAATACTAAATCTTATTATATATAAATAAATTTTTTTTTTTTTTTTTGTTGAGGAGTGCGAATTTTATGTCAATGCGATCGAAACGTTTCCGGCTCTCTGATTGGTTACGAACTTGAAGCGGACCAATCGTAATGTCGGACGTCATAAACTCGCACTAGGCTCTTAGAAATGCTGTACTTCGGCTTAATCATGACGTGTTAAAATAATGTCAGGCGTGTGAACTGTTAAAGGGATCGAGCTATATACACCCTTCAGTTCAGTTTAGGTCGCCAAATGGATCGCGTATAAAGCTCGTGGTTAGGCCTCTTGTCTCCCGCAGTGCTACTGAACTTTTGACCCTGAAGAAAGAGAGCATAACCCAAAATATAGTTCCAAACATGAGAGCCAGCATCAACTTTCAAAATGTAAAGAAGATATCACATTTTATCTCCCTTCTACATTATAGCACAGAAGGATGGGAAGCCGTGGGCACAGTGAACCAGCGCCCTCCCCTACTGCTGGAGAACTGCCTGAGCTACGATGAGATGAAACTGTCGGCATTGGTGTACGTGAGTGGACACACCGAGTGTATTAATGACGGAGAGAGGAAGAATTCGGGCGTGGTCAAGGAGGACAATGCTGAGACAGATGCGGTTATTATCGGTGAGTCCATAGAGGTATGCGCAATAAAGTGTCCCACATACCTCCATTGAAAAGGGAGGATCCTTCGATCAGACGGATGTCTTTGTCTGATCCAGGCTTCGTTCTTATCGCTTGGAGAATTCTAATTGCGCGATGCACGATTTCGTAGTTTTTATTTCCTATGTTTTTAGTCTTAAGTAGATTGGGGATGTTTGAACTAAAGGAACACTGGTGGGTTTAGTCAGTTAAAGTCTGATACTGCCTTTTGCTCCACCTTGACCCCGGATGAGTAATTTGTTGAGTTCCCACCTCAAAATATAGTTGTTTAAAGATTTATCCAAACGGCCAGAGATTTAAGCATTGGACGCCATATTTTAAGATGCCTGACCTATTTCATTAGGGTCTTTTTTGTTTTAAGTATATGCTAGGAACTTTTACCCATGACCCGCCCTAACATCGCATGGGTGCCTCATTTATAGCTCTTTTTATTGGTGAAAAGAGCATCAAATGCGATGCGTTGGTTAGGATATATATCGGATAAACAAAGGAGTTTTTAGTATTTATATAATATTTGACGTCACTATCTCGCTGGCGTTTAGAGAATTGTGCGGTATACTCTTATTCTTTCTATCTTTCGGCACCAGGCACGATCGGTCCTCGTTTCCAGCGCCACTTCCGCATGGACTACGAGGATATCCTCATCACGGAGGAGCAGAACGTGCCGGAGCACGGTTACGGCGAGGAGGTCACGCCCACCACCTGCCTAAACGTGCTGAAGAACACGTATGTTAGGAACAATACGTCCGCCAAGCATATGTGGCGACAGATGTGGTCGGAATTCTACCAGGTATTGTTGGATTTTGGAAACTTGAGGTTCTGTTCCGTAAAAATCTCACCATGAAAACATAGGAGAAATAGACCTACTTCAATTTAGTTTTCACCGTGGGTATTTTTACAGTATTAATACTTCAGGGTCCGGTATTTAAACAAATCTTAATCGAAATTACTGTTAAATGATGCAGGATAACATTTTTTTAACAAATTTTGTTTAGTATGATATTGACATATTTTTTTATCCTGAAAATGTGTTTTATCGTTCGAGCTAAAACTAAAAATGACATTTGCTTACCATTTCCCTGATTAAACATTAGTTAGTTCCGAAAGTTTACAAAAAACGATCTCCACCTCAGATATTTCTTGCAGAAAAATACATGCATATTTCAATAGGATCTATCCAATTGAAATCTGTATTACTCTGGTACTATCGCCGTTGAGTTTATGCAAACAAATTCGTTTTTGTGCAGGTTCACAGCTATACATACGAAGAGCTGACTTCCTATATCACATTGGGCAGCAACAAAACCGCAGAGAGCAAATACACTGAGCGCTATGTGAAGCTGTCCAAGCCAGGTCACGTTTTCGACAACGAGGTGTACTACAAGCGTATTAGCGTGCTCGCTGAAACCGTGCTTATCGAAGCAGACGCGCGCGCGCGACAAGCCGGCAAGCTGGCATATGTCAATGTCATCGGTTGCGGTAAGTTTACTGTTTATTTACATTATTTACGCTGTGTTTTGTCGTAATTTTAGTTGTCGATGTAATAAGAAAACCAACGATTCGGTACAGGAACAGTTACACTAAATCATCACCGATTTATCAAAGTAACGAATTCTTTATTGTATTTTTCGATTTTGCAATAGTCTTTGACACCGTCTCTGTACCGCACTTGCTGAAATAACCAGCCGGGTCTAGGTGTAAGAGGTATTCTTTTGAAACTTATGAGAAACTACTTACCTAAAGAAAGAAAAGGGTTTGAAAAGAACAAAGGCTTAGCGATGTGGTTTATGTTCATTTGGGCGTGCTTCAGGGCAGCATACTTGGCCCAACTTTGTTCTTAGTATAGATCAACTTTTTTACTTCTATGTTCTTTGATATTGTGTACGAATTACCTATGCTAGTAGTGTAGTCGTAATGCTAGTATTAGTGTTACATTACTCTATACAAGATGTGACAGTTAGTGAATATATCGATTAGCTAATTTAACTGCTGGTTTACATTAAGATTGATGTGCCCGAGACACCTAAAGACTAGATCCTGAATAAAGCCGAAGTTGTAGTCCACAAAGACCCTGATTTAAGCCTTATATTCGTGTGTTGCTTCAGGCCTAGGCGTATGGAAGATCTCGAAGCATCAGATCGACGTTTACGTTCTATCGGTCACGGAGCGCGTGAAACATCTGCTGCGAAAAGACTTGTTGCAACATGTCAGCGATGTCAACTTCGCATGGATACAACCCAGTGATTCCATTATAGGTGAGAACTTTTAGGTTACGTTTCCACCAGCACTTGACACAGCTACCATTCAAGTTGTAAAAAATCACTACGGCCCTGGAAGGCAAAGGGTAACTGTAGAAACACTTATCCTTTGCCTTGAAGGATTTCGGAGAGATCTTTTCCTAGCTTGTGGTACAGTAATGGCTAGTAAAAAAAATGCGAACGAGAAAATATCTAAGAAAGGCCAGTAAGTTGGGCTATAATAATACTGAGCATTTTTAAGACATTCCTTTCAGCAAGCTCCACGGTCATTTCCATGGTTCTGATCGTTTCCATTCCCTGAAACCTCGACTGTGTTTTTAATTGCTACTTGAGGTGTCATTTCAGAACTTATTTTTTTAACATTACATTAACATTACATACACTTTTTTCTAACTTTGTTGGAATCGGCTTCTAGTCAAATAGGATGCAGCAGATCTACATAATAGCCGGGACTAACGGCCTAAATCTCTATATGTTAAAATGGTCACACATCAACAGGCAACCTTAGCATGCGTAGCTTAAATTGCCTGTTATAACTTAGCCAGGAGCTTTCCGACCCCACGAGCTTCTCTCATTAGTTATTGAGTTAATTCTTAATTGTATTTACGCTTTCAGCGATGTTCCCGAATTCGTCCAGTGAGGGCCCGAATGCGGTACACAGACTGTTCTTGGAGAACAAACGACATCCGAAAGGTATGTGAACTTAGTAGGGACAGAATCTTAACCATCTTTAAGTCATTTGTATTTTTTTTTATATGTAACTAGCTGACTGGGCGAACTTCGTACCGCCTAATAGTAAGGGTAACGCCATCTACCGGCATTACCAGAACTGCATAATTTATTTTAAAATTACATTTTAATTAGAGATGGCGTTGAATTAAACCTTTTTTTATGTTTTTTATATTTTCTCACCATTTAAACCTTCCCTGGACTATCACGAATATTTCAAGACCAAAGTCAGCCGAATCGGTCCAGCTGTTCTCGAGTATTAGCGAGACTAACGAACAGCTATTCATTTTTATAATAGACTACCTGAGTCGGCAAACTTCGTACCGCCTAATAATGTGATAAATGAAGAACCGCTCGACCGATTTTGTACAAACTTCACATAAACCATCTACTAAATAGTCCGAACAAAGCTTAAACATTTGGTTTGGATAGGTGAGCCCGTCCTTGAGTTATAAAATTACAAAGAAAAGTAGCATTGATTTATAATTCTAATTTTAATTTTGAATTTTATAATCTATATCACGTAATTTAGTTACTCTGGTTACATTTTTTTTAATGGAACGCTGCGTCTACCTCCTGGATGTGGTGCATTAATAGCTGCGACACAGTTGCTAACTAATGCAGCTATTGTCGTACGCAACCATTCATCCTTCAACAACACAAATAAGAAAAACAACACGTTTTTATAAGTTTTATTAGCGTTTGAGTCTGTCATGTCACACGATCGTGACCGTGGTGTGTTGGACACATTATGCTTTGTCACGTGACTGCGACGGTCAAAAGGTTAATAGCATAGTCACTGTATCGCAATTTTGATTTTCATGAGCTTTTTACTAACCTAACTTTAATTCTTATACGTTTTTATGGTATTATTAGGTGGCATAAACGTACAGATACACAAGCGCGAGCCATCAGCGAAGCTAACGGGTGAAGACGAAGGCAAGCTGCTCGTCATGACGTACCCCTGGGACGGGAACGCGCATCCCGGGAATGAGTTCTGGTCAGTACTGCTCTAATGTCATTTTTTTAAGGTATAAATTGGAATGTCTGATAGTACGTTCTTATAGTTCCGTAGGCATGGGCTTGCGGACGGCGAGCAATGGGTGGCTCGCCGTCCGATCGTCCGGTAATCATCCGGACCGGGCGCAAGTCGTCGACCACCGTCGATGTCAGCAACCGTAGGGGCCTAACAGGGTCGAAGCCTACTGGGCCATGGTGATGCGAAAGAGATCCCCGAGGCCCTGGAAAAATGGCAAAGAAGGGACAGGAGTGGGTTATTAGTCCGTAAAAGTCTGACACCTCCGCTCCGCTCCGCCTAAGAGCGGGGGATGTCATTGGATGATTTTCCCACCAGAAAAAAAAAAATAGTAATATATTTTTATTTATATACTTCTTGTTAGTTTGTCTGTGTGTGTAAAATTCATATCATGTACTTTACTCAGCTCATCTAGGACATTACTGACACACTGTGTCTCGGAAAGCACGTAACGCCGTGGGTCCCGATTGTCATTTATTTATTTATATAAACTTTATTGTACACCAAGATTCATCATCTTCCTGCCCTGTCCCGTTTTATTTAGGGTCGCCGCAACAGGTTTTTTTCTTCCATTCTGCCCTGTCACTCGTCACGCTATCACTAACACCCTTTTCTTTCATATCACTTTTCACACAATCCATTCATCTTTTCTTTGGTCTCCCTCTCCATATATCCACATGTAAACTCATAAGTCTTTTAGTAACATGCGTTTCATCCTTACTCTTCATATGACCATACCAAGACAAACAATTCCCTTTCAACAGATTACAATTTATAAAAGAAAACCTTATAATAAAAAACATACAATCGGCGGCCTTATCGCTCTCGACGATTTCTTCCAGGCAACCTGTCATTCGTAGACATCAGTGATTTGTTGATGAATGGAATAAAAAATCATTTTTCAGTTTTTCCCAAAAACTGGGGCTTGATTTTTTTTTATTTTATTATAATCGAGTAGAGTAATAAATAACCTTTCTTGTAAGGTATATCACATTGGTGTTCAAACTTCTTCAGAATATAGGCCCATTTTTGAGCTCTTCTTTCATCATGGATGTCGGTGTCATGCTACATTACGGTTGCAGGTTAGGCAGCTTGAAGTCATCGGGTGACCCTGCAGCGGCATGCTCGACGCAGGTGTCGGAGCTGCACAACGCGCACATCAACCGCGGCGTGCGCGCCGCACGCACGCGCGTCGCGGCCGCCGCGGGGCTGCACTCGCTGCACGAACACTGCAGTCTACGGACCACGTAGGGACTGCTGCAAGGCCTTTACACTGGCTACGTGTATGGCTAAGCCTTATGTTCACATGGCCAATATTTTACTGTAAATAGTTGGTATAGGCTCCGCCACTAGATACCACTGTTAGATATTTATCTTCAAAATTTATTCTGCCGTTAGCGAACTTCTCTCCTTGATAAACTGCACATTAACTGTATGCGGTTAGCGATGGACAGCGTGCGTCGATACTACATGACTGTAGCGACCGCATCTGTATGCAGATATAATATTGACTTCACTCAACTACAGCCGACTGCGTGGTGTTGATATCATGACTGAATGAAGTCTGAAGCATGCAAATGAAAACTGCACGTGATTCCTGCGATGCAGTTCTTCTGATGGCAGCCTAAGAGTTTGCGATGCTTATATTTCCCTGTGTGTTTTATGGAAAATATCGCTGCGGAGTTTGGTCTGTCACACTTTTAGGGCCGAAACTGCGTAAAGCGTTCTTTACGTAATAATATATTCAGTTCTTCATCAACATGACTACATGCACACCGTTAAAGTGGAACTAGCGACACTGCGTAGGTAATAATTTGGTTTCCGCGGCGGGGTCCGTCTGCGTGAACACATGCGCTTTGTCACGCGACGGGTGCCCGTTGCGGACGTCCGCTTCGCGCAGTTTCAGCCCTTAGGGACAGTTTTTATACGCAATTTATTTTGTAATTAAAGTAATCATGGTTTTTTAGCTTGAGGCATCTTCAGATGCAAGCGTCGTACTTCCTAAACCGTTTTATCTTCCTAAGTCCATTTTTATGATGGCTCTATTTTTTCGCCAAATTCTCGCCACATTTTTATGAACAACTTTACTTCTGTGTAAGTCTCAAATGATTTACTTGGCAGATATTTTTTTTATATCTATTTGTTATTTATCTTGTAGATTGTACCTATAAGGCATTTTAGTGTAATAGATGAAATTAATATAAGTGTACTCTTCCAGTTGATTAACTTTAGTCAAAATAATATAATTATTATTTATTTTTATACAAAGTTGAAACGACAGATGAGCTTTCCTTAAAAGAGGTCATTGTACATATTAATTTGAACAACTTTTACTACGACCAACCCTGAAATCACAAAAAAAAATTGGTGCTCCATACATTTATGTTTCCACTAGCACTTTGCTAGCAAAGTCGTTCGTAAGAATGTTTTAATAAAGACTAAAATCCCTTAAACCTTATATTGAGGGTAGTTTTTTAGAAAAACTAATAATGACAATCTTAAACATTGATTTTGATTAGAAATTGTGCTAAATTTCAAGTTTTTAACTATTCAAGCTTGTATTATAATAGGTAGGTTAGGAATAACGGAAAGTTTTGCTTATTTTCGATATTTACAGACCACTATATGAAGAACTTCTTATTTACGTTGTTTGATAAATATCCTGAGCAGTGGTGGCCGAGTGGTAACGGCCCCGACTTACAAGTTGTAGGTCACGGGTTCAAACCCAGCCAGGCGCATTACTTTGTGTAATTTATTTCATCACCACTGCTCAAAACGGTGAAGGAAAACATCGTGAGGAAACCGGCATGTCCTAGAACCAAAAATTCGAAGACGTGACATCCACCAACCCGCACTGGGCCCGCGTGGTGGATTACGGCCCAATCCCTCTCCTAGAGAGGAGGCCTGAGTCCCAGCAGTGGGAACATTATAAGGCCGACTATGCTATGCTATAAATATCCTATAAATAAAACGTTCAATATTTTATAATCTACGTAGACGCCGGCGTTCATTAGTGTTTAACCGAATGTCGCGTAAACACGCGCAACGCCATTCGCTTGGGTTTTGAGTGATCCAAAGAAATAAAATTTCTCCATACAATCTTTAAAACTAGTGCGCCTCACTATCAACGATTGCATCACTACATACCATCAGGTGGAATTGCAATCAAGCATTAGTTTATAACAATAAAAAAAGCTCCCTAAATTGTTCTATTGGGGGTAGTTCTGAAAACAAATAATGACATTAATCTTTATTGTTTGCAGTTACTATTTGTGCTAACTGTCAAGAATATTGGTACTTGGAATTAGATTTTGTATACAAAAGAAATACCCCATTTCACCCCCCTTAAAGGTTACGGAGCAACTGATTTCTTTTTAGTAAAAGTTGTTCATATTAATAAGTACAATGACCCCTTTTAGGCAAAGTCCATCTCTCGTTTCAATATTGTATAACAGTAAAACATTTACTCACGTAAGCATTTAGCAGCAGATTAATCTTAAAGAAAAAAACTGCTGCGCGAATGCCCCTTCCCCTTCTTATGAACCTCTCTTGAGTGATTTCTGGCTATGTATGTCCTGAAAAAATTATTTATTAAATGCATTAATTCCGCTAATATTCAAAAGTACATAATATACTCACGCCCTTTTTCCATGTGGATAGGCAGAAACTACAGACACCTGTTATGATCGTATTTACGTGCGAACATTTGTGTCTAACGCTTTTTTTGAGGGTGAGGAATCAAATGACCCTTTTCGCCCCGAGTAGAGCGAGAGGGAGTATCAGACTTACTGATTAAATCCCACCCGTGTCAATTTAGTTGTCCTTTGAGTTCCAGGACCACAATAACTGTTCCGAACGATCTCGCAGCCAAAGTATAACGCTGTCTTGTCAATTACAACAAGTCTTCTATAATATTCTTAATAATATATTCCCTTAATATAAGATGTAAGGCGTCAATTGTTTGCTACGAGATAGAGGCATTGTTCAGACCAAACGTAATGTCGGCCACTGACTGTAAGCGCTTGTTACGCAGTTGTATCGCTTTTCCATGTATATTAACTTCTCGTTCACGAACCAACTCTACGCTATTACGTAGTGCGTTGTCGCCGACTCTCGGTGGCCGATTATTGTACTACGCGTCTATGCATGGCAGATGCGGATTGTTGAATCGTCGAATGTAACAGCTTATTAGATTGTAGCGACGCCGCACCGCGAGCACAATTCACTCGCGTATTGTACTGAGTCCACGTTCATACTGGGTCTGACAGCATACTCACAGTCGGCGGCGGACAATACCTTTAGTGTGAACGATGCTATAGAATAGCCAATTTAGCGTACCTAACGCGTCTTATGTCAGTGATTCAACGCGAACGCGAAGAAAAGCGGCGCGAATAAAACAAACATATAATACTCTATTACGGTGGTCTACATGACCGATCGCACGTGGGTGCGGTGCGGCGACGAGCGAAGCGAAGCGGACGCATTTAGTTGATTTGATATTTTTGCATGAACTCTTGCGGCGTAAACCACATCGGATCGCTTCGCCGTTGAATTGTCCTACTTAAGACGCAACGTAAGTGTTTCTTATAAGTTTATGCGGGATGTCCTTATCTATCGGCAACCGATCACTACAATAAAAAGTGACAGAGGCGCATTATAGTGCACTCAGTCAAACAACATAAAAAAAAAAAAATAGGAACATTTTCAACCAATTTAAAGCTCTTGAACAATAAGCCCTTGAGTATTCTTTACGATATTAATTATTTTTTAAGAGGGACAAGCGTTTGTCGGTCAAGGAGAAGGATGTCCCATAGTTATAATTGAATTGGAGTGACTTTTAAAGAATATGTTGATAATAACACATTTTTCAAGTAGCGGTTGCAGAACAGATGGTCGATGGGCCGAAAGGCTTTGAAGTAGCGGCCGCGTACCGGAACATGCAGCATTGGTAGGTTGCCCTCCAGGTGGAGCGAGCACCTGCCCCCCTAGCCAAGTTACAACCGTTTCGAAATGAATTCCGTTCTCCAATCGGTAACGCCTCGGTGTCAGCAATCGTAGAAAACGACAAGTTGGTAGCCATGTTGACGCGCCTGAGTCGGCCGCTCGTTCTACAATGTCGTTCTAGTTTTCGACTAGCGTTAATGATTGCAGATTACAACTTGGCTAGGGGTGCTGGTTAGGGTCGCGAGAATCCGATAGATACGAGACGCATAGGACCGTTCAATCGGGCGACACTTCAGTGAGGCCTGTGTCCAACAGCCGACGTCTTTCGGTTGAAATCCTGATTATGATGAACATATTTTTCATAGATTTTCCAATTGTATAAAGTATAAGAGGTATATTGACGGTGAAGTGCCAATACCTTCTAACTGACATTTTTCGAGATAATTACTTTTTAGCGCTCTTAATTCAAATGTGTGAAGCGAGTATTAGTTGCTACTGCATCAAATTAAATTGTGGAAACACCTCTTAACTAAACCAGCATGTCAATTCATAGTATTACCTCCTGACGTTTTTAAGACAGAATTTTTTACTTCGACAGTTAGGAGTTATTGGCACTTCTCCGTCGATATGTATGTTGAGAAGAAAAAAATAGTATAATATAACACAGAATTTACTTAGCTGACAAAACATCGACCAGCTTTGAACTGAACAAAACATACGATGCAAACTGTACTACGATTTCAGTAAAAGTTACTTTATTTCAAGTGAATGGTTACGTTTCGTTCTGTTGTTAATTCCTATAATAATTATATATATGTTATTCTTCTTGTAGATATTTATCAGTAACATAAGACAATATTAGACTGGAAATGTTGTGCCTAGTTTTATTTTTATGTAGATGAATGTGTATTTAGTGAATCGTAGTTTGTTTCATTTAGTTTCCAATCTAAGGTTCTAAGCTTTACTGCAGAGGCTTTAATTTATTGCGAAAAATGAAATGATGAGTATCGATATCTAATGATCATGAGTATAGCGAGGGGGGTGCACTTATACCCTCTCTCTCTCTCAGGCTTTCAATGTAATATTTAAAAAAATATAAATGCCTCGCTGATTATTGTTCCTAGCGTATCCGAGGTAAGGTGCTGAAATTAAATTGGATTGAAATTAATTGGGTTGGACTGGATTGAATTGAATTGAATTGGATTGAATTTAATTGAATTGATTTGAACTGAATTGAATATGATATTTGTGTGTAATGACAAAGTTTGCAATATAAATGATTTAATAACACAGGAGCTACGTCTGCCAACAAACTGCTATGAAGTTTAGCAGAAGTATTAAATATTGTAAAATTGTCTAAAATACAAATAAAGGATTTTACTTAAAAAAAAGGAAAACAAATATCTAACTGGTCTCATTCGTCCTTCGTTTTTGGTTGTCAAGTTAGCAATTTGCTCTGTTAATTGTATCTGGATGCCTAATTCAACATTATTTCAAACCATCTCAAGTATCGACTTTAGCATTGTGTATTTTAAGTTCATTTTTAATTGACCATAAGTTTTATAAATAAATACTTTTATTAAATGAATAAACTATTTAGAAATTGCAGAAATTTTTTCACCAAAATTTGATAATTAAATAGAATTCTGAATTCAAATATCTTTGACTTTAACTCCGTATGAAACATTAATGTCACAAAATGTGGGTACTATGAAAACTTTGAAATTGTACGCATCCTCATCAAGGTTTACGGAAATAGCCGAAGTTTGCCGAGTGCCTTGGACCGGATACTATTTGAAAATGTACTATTTATATCCAAAGTCTGTGCCGTAACTTGCTATATATGTAAATATATATGTACGGGTAGCTATAGTAGCGTTGTATATGTAGTTAATACGTTATAACTATGACTATGTATGTCCTAGATTACATACTATGAACACACTGAACTTTGTAAGGAAGTATTTATAGTATGTAAGCTGCATTAATGTATTTTGTTGTATATTTATACAGAAAATTATATACCTACCTTAGACACACCGTATGTTTAAGGGTTGTACGCGCATCTGTGGTAACAATTTCGCCTCTAACTCGTAGCAGAAAGGGTTAATTTCATAGTGCAAGTATGACCACAGATATGCGGTTGTCTATGTCTGCCCCCTAGCCAAGTTACGATCGCTTCGTTTGCGTCGAACGCCTCGAGTAGGTCACGCCTCCGATTCCTTTGTTCTGACGTCATCTCAACGCTCAGTGAGATGTTCGACGCAAACGAAACGATCGTAACTTGGCTAGGGGGCTGTACAGTCACAATTGATATGACACACCGATTTGTATGCTTAGACTAGAGACTTCCAATTTCTAAGTAATATTTACATTCAATATTTATAATGTTCATGCTATATGCCATTCGAAATAACATTAGATATTTAAACAAACTTTTTTAACATAATATGTTCAACCGATTTTAACTTTTATTGAAAAATGGCGGCTGCAATAAAAAAAGTTGGTGATTTAACCACTTTTTTGCGTTTAATGCCGTCCTTATGCTTACGGAATAGAAGTCAAAATCGGTTGAATGAGCAGTAAAAAAAAGTTTGTTAAATGGCTAATCTGGTTTCGAATGGAGTATAGGTAGATATATACACTGTCTTATTACAGCCAATGAAATGTATTGTATTAATAGAAGCATTTGTTAAAAATTATGTTGTTATGTGAAATTGTAGTGAATTCTATTATATACAGTTATCTATATATTTTGTAAGCTTATGTACGGATGTACTCACTATGATAATATTATGGTTCATATAATGAAATAAATGATACAGGTTTTATATAAATATGGTTTTATTTTAGTAGACTCGCAATAGACAACACAATTCATTATTTTAGGCTATAGATACACCAATGGTGGCCGACTAAAAAGCCTTTCATAATTTTGCGTTCCAGGCCCGCGGTGACTCGTTACGAACAATCCCGCAACCTTGGTAGTAAGTACCCTCAAGTTTAAATATTATTTTGTAAAGGTGTGTGTTCACTTGCTGGTAAAAATCCGATATGTACGACTACTTACAATCTCGGTGTGGAAGGTTCATCATAGTGAAAGTAAAATGTGGATGTATTTATAATGTTTAAATAAGTAAGTATTAATCCTAATATGTATTATAATATAAAAATAAATTTAATTATAACTTATTTTTCAATGAAAAGGCTTTATTATTTTTTCTGATAAGTTTAATAATGATGACATCCAATATGTATATATTAATATCTAGACCCTGGTATCCTGGATCTTTGGAAGGTGCATGAGGGTCAGAAGTCATCTTGCGTTCTTAGACACTTCATGGACCCTTTTATTAACCTTTTGAGTACCGTAATTAGTAGATTAGAGAAATATAAGGGCTATTGAGTAATTTTTTTTTGACGTTTCACGTTGGTCGGATTCGCGATATTATCATTTTTATCGTAATTTGGAACGCAGAATAAATGTACTCATACGTCTTATATTGAGCAACATTCCTTACCAAAAATGTTAGGCATTTTGAGGGTACACCGAGAAATTTGTGTCATTTCAAGTATAACATGAACAATTGAAGTAGGCCATTGGATAATACAACCTGTAGAATACTTTGCATCATTCTTAATTAGGTTGGATTATATCGTATACTGTTCGATAAATTCATAATTTCATTCCTCCATTTGGGCGTCACCAGTTTGCGTAGAATCAACTGTGATTGTTATAAATTTATAACTGGCCATTATTTTTGCATTTAGCTGTTGGCGAGGTCAGTAAAATAAGTGAACCTGTGATGCAAAAAAATAAGGTAATTTTTTTGATATGAAAGCATGTGGAAGATTTATTTAGTGTCGTCATTGTCTTTTTATGAAGGTCATGTAGGTCATACCTTGTGTTTAATTTTTTTTTTTTAAGACCGTTATATATTGTTTTTTGTTAAACTATTACAGCAAAAAACAGCTATCAGGGTAACCAGATGGTTGCAAACTAGCGGTCTAACCAAGGTGAACTTGGTTTATGTGTTTGGTTTGTGTTGCAGCTACATGGATGTAAACCACGCGCCAACACGTTCGGTGGTTGGAAAAACGCGCCTCCTAACCAAGGGCGTTGAAGGTCATGGATTACAACTGCTGTCTACATGGATTGAAACTAGCAAGGTCACCTTGGTTGGAAGCCTAGTTTGCAACCGTCTGGTCACCTCTAAAACGAGCCAAACTAACTAAAAACGAATCTAAAGTAATGCGTTGAAAAACTCCTGCGCATCGTACGTAAACGTATGCGCACTGGCTATGTGCCCAAAAGACTGGCGCCATTGCCATGCTGTATGGCAATGCTTATCATCTGCCCAAGGGGAAAGCCAGGCTTTGGGTTACGCGAAGTGTTTTTATGACGTTTTTTCAAGTGTTAGAAAGTTAAAATATTTATGGGTTTTGAAATCTGTTGGTGGTCCACTAAACTTACGTGGTAATTATTCGTTATATTGTACAACTTTGGAATTAGGTTTAGGCAGAGATGTGATGTACTTACCTACCTACGTTATGTATTGGAATCAGATCGGTACCTATATACCTATTGTATATGTGCTTTTTTAGGGTTACGGACCCAAAGCGTAAAAATGTGTCACTATTGCTAAGACTCCGCTATCCATCTGTCTATCACTAGGTTGTATCTCATGAAACGTGATAGCTAAACAGTTGAAATTTTCACAGATGACGTATTTTTGTTGCCGTTTTAATAAAAGTACTAAAAACAGAATAAAATAAATATTTAAGCGGACCCCTCATACAACCACCGTGATTTTTTTAAGGGTACGGAATCCTTCGTGCTCTAGTCCGACCTGTACTTGGTCGGTTTTTTTTAAATATATTTTTTTTTATTGATTTAGTTGGGTTTACTTATGGTAACTCGTGTTCAGTTTGAGCGACACTAGGTCACAATTCCATGTCATAGAGAGGCCTGAGCCCAAGGTTATACCTACATGCATGTCAGCCTCGTTTTTAGTCGGACGGCGAGCAATGGGTAGCACCTCGTTCGATAAAGACCAACCCGGGTCTATGGCGCGTTGTGCTCTATGAACACCTCAAAAAGATCTTACCATGATGATTAATAGATAACTCCCCCATCACTATTTCCTTCGTGAAGTGTCATGACGACAGCTCGTTTAGGCGACGTCGCTCGCGCGGCCGTTTTAAGCGTGATATTTTTTCGAAACTACCCGCTATTCACCTCATACTTTTATTATAATAGTAGCAGATTTTAATACCTACCTAATAGCGTATCATTATCTTCCTGCCCTTGTCCCATCTTTTTTGGGGTCGGCGCAACACGTTTTTTTTTTCCATTCTATCCTGTCAACCGTCATACTATCACTAACTTCCTTTTCTTTCATATCACTGTTCACACAATCCATCCATCTTTTCTTTGGCCTCCCTCTCCCTCTCCACCCATCCACATGTATACTCATAACTCTTTTAGTAACATGTGTTTCATCTCTCCTCTTTACAAGACCATACCAAGACAAACCCCTTCAACTTTTCAGTCACTGGCGCCACTTTCAAACTTCCCCTAATATATTCATTTCTCACTTTATCCATTTGCATTCTCGTCACACCACACATCCATTTCAACATTCTCATTTCCGCTACATGCAATCTTTTTTCATCCGTCTTTTTCACAGCCTACACCTACCTAACAGCGTATCTAACCCAAATATTTTTAAATATATGTGGGTCCATTCTAAGACTTTCACATACCACTGACTCAATTATATCCAAATGTAAGTAAAATTAACATGTAGTAATAAAATGTATCAATGTTTATAAAGGCGATAGGTAGCCTGTGTAACAAAATAAATTAAGTTTTGGCTCATCATCATCTTCCTGCCCTTGTCCCATCTTATTTGGGGTCGACGTAACACGTTTTTTTCTTCCATTCTATCCTGTCAACCGTCATACTATCACTAACTTCCTTTTCTTTCATATCACTGTTCACACAATCCATCCATCTTCTCTTTGGCCTCCCTCTCCCTCTCCACCCATCCGCCTGTATACTCATAACTCTTTTAGTAACATGTGTTTGTAAATTAAGATTTGTCAACAGTTGTGTTTGTAAACAGTTGTTATGAACATATGTAAAAATAAAGAAACATTTGAAAAATCAAATCAATAGATAAGGTCCGCTAGGGTCGATGCTTGCTAGGGCTGCGGGATTATTTGAAAGATTTACCTCTCGGACCGCAAAAGGGCAACTGAAGGAACACGGGTGATTTTATTCAGTAAGGCTCACATTTCCTCTTCGCGTCGCTCAGAGCGGGAAGAGTCATTTGATGGTTTCTCATACAAGAAAAAAAAAAAATTAAGTGCCGTCGACGACTTGGGCACGGTCCGGACGACCGGACGCCGAGCTACCCATTGCTTATCGACCACAAGCCCGTGCCTACCGCGGCTTGTAGTGGGTCACGGAGGCTGCAGCGTGAGGATTTCTATTACCACCCGCGTCATTGCTAGCGGTAGGAGATGATCGCCTTCGCTAGCATTACTGCTTCGCAGAAGGAGGTGTTCGCCTCCCATTCTCTCTCCGGAGCATGGCCTGAATCAGGGCTTGGCGGGAGAGGTCTCCTTCGCAGATTGCCCCCACGAGGACACGACGGTACTCGGCCAACCGAGGCACACCTCCACCTACCGTGTCCTCTGTTCCTAGCTTTGCTGGGATCGGCTATATTTATACACATTATTATTTTTTATGAGTCTGTTGTGTCCCACTGCGAAGTGAAAGCTTCCCATCCATTTTTCCACTCTTAGCTGTCCTTATCTAAGTCTGGCCAATCCTTTAGGTAGGAGTAAAATTCGTCACGGATGATGAGATGGCGTGACGACTCAATAATAGTATATAAGGTGTTAAAAAAAAAACTTTAAGAATTTCGAGGGGACATTATACTCCTCATTATGAACAACTTTTACTATGGGACCAAACATGAAATCGCGAAAAAAAAAAATCAGCGTTTATGTTCGCATAACTCGTCAAAATGTATGGAGCGGTTGATTTTTGTTTCGCGATTTCAGGTTTGGTCCCGTAGTAAAAGTTGTTCATAATGAGGACTACAATGTCCCCTCGAAATTTTTTAAGTTAATTTTATAACACCTTATATAATTTATATCGTCTTTTATTTAAAGAGAGGTATCGTTTGTTTGCAGATCCGGCACCACCAAGAGGATGGACAACTAGAAGGTTGACCGTAAGGCCAGGCGTAGCCAGGAGATTTACTAAGAACTACTTCACACCAGCAAAGCTTTGGTAGCAGAGCTTGACTACTACTTACTAGGCACATTGAGAAGGACTCTGTGTTGAGGTCACAGGTATTTGGGATATATCTTATTATGATTATTTTTATTGTACTTTTTAGTACAATATTGACCGGTCTACACTGTCCTTACATAATATCTACTTATACTGTAATATGGAAATATTGTAACAACAAAAATTTTTTTAAAAGGGTAACCATGGAGTTTCTTGCCGGTTCTTCTTCATAGGTAACGACCAATTTGGAACCGTGCACTAGCTTCTAACGTTTTATAAGTGCCCATGTAGGCATATGTGAAATAAAAAACTTTTGACTTTGACTTACGTAAGCATTTTAAGGAGGTTCTTGGGGTTCTTTACTGTTTTTAGGGTTCCGTACCTGAGTCGGTAAAAACGGAACCCTTATGGGATTATTTTTGGCCGTCTGTCAAGACCCATTTTCTTAGGAATGCGTCGGTATGGTCTTCGTACCGTTTGACAACAAAGCAGAGACATGAAATCTTGTTTCTGCAGGAAGAAGGACATACATATCAATAATTAATAAATTTGCCGAGCAGTTAGAAACGTCAGTAGGTAAGTGAGTTATTTTTGTACTTAATATTTATTTAGTTTTAGTGCTAATCTTAACTAGCGACTAGATGTCAGCAAAAAGGTAAGTTCCGTAAGGCCGATGCCTACTAGGACCATGGGTTGACTTCTGCAAAAGTTGCCCGTGGTCCTAGAACGCAAAGTTTGTCAGACGATATAGAGGATGTCAACCGAGATCTGGATGCTATCAGTAGCTGGTCTGATAGGCTTGAAGTGTCTGTAAACCCCTCAAAATGTCAGGCCATTGTTATTGGTAGCTCACGCATGATGGGTAGGGTGACATTTGGCACTCTACCTCCTATTGTTTTCAATGGTGCCGTCATCCCTATCGGTCCCTATCGGTTTGCATCTTGACTCGACGCTTGGCTGCCAAAGTCAAGTTTCTAGTGTTTGTCAAAAAGTCAACGAGACTTTGCGGTGTCTGTATCGTCTGTGGAACTTTTTACCTGCAAAGACGAAGAATTGTCTTCGTCTTGTGTGTCTTGTGGCTTGTGCATTTTTCCTATTATAGACTATGGTGACGTGTGTTACTTTGATCTGATTGCGATCTTGCTGGATAAACTAGATAGACTTCTTAACAACTGCGTCCGGTTCATATTTAACCTGAGGAAATATGATGATGTGTTTACCTTCAGGTTTGAGCTCAAATGGTTGCCTATTCGCCAGAAAATATCTTTGCGCGCCCTGACAGGCCTGCATCCCTAGCCAAGTTACGATCGTTTAGTTTGCGTCAAACGCCTCCAGTAGGTAGTAGGGTTATTCTGACCACGTGACTGAGCGTTGAGATGACGTCAGAACACCTTTTAAAAATTACATATGATCGCAAAGCTAACGACATTCAAAACCAACAAAGTTATACACATTTCATTTTAATTAGCTATTTCATTTGTTTAGATACCTAACTAAATGTGAACAATCTCTTGACACTTTTAAGAGATGACTTTTAAAAAAAATGTTTTAAGGTATCGATATAAGGAAATAAAATAGGTAGAAATCAATCACGTACCTATCTACCATATAATTTTAGAAAATCTGATTATATTTTATGTAATAACCTATTTCACATTTAAACCCAAAAACACACAAGTCCTAACCCTATAACAAGAGCGGCCTGCTCAAAGGCGCATAACGGGCATAATAAAAGAGTCTCTCGTTGGGTGGACTTACGGTCCATTTTGATTCGTTACGAGCGCCACTGGATCTGGTAGGCTAATAAAATCAAGATCGTGTTCGTGCCGTGCAATGTGTTATGAACATTAGCTCTGTTGTTAGTAGGTTTAAATTCGTATGTTTGCTATCTGTATATCGGAGTGCACTTTCTGTACTTGTACTATTTCTTATTCTGTGGCTCTGACTTCACTTTTTTTATCTCTATAATCTCCTACTGCTCTGTCCTTCTCATAATTTTGATTTTGTTCATTCTTCCTTCTATATACAGTCCACTAATAGTAGAATCGTCTCAAAACTTCTGTCCTTACTTTATATTAATATATATATATCGGCGCAATTACTTATTAGTTGTCTAATTAATTATTAAGAATGCCTAAAATTATGTAATCATTATTGTTTTTAACATTTAGTTGATTTTGTGAAATAAAATAAGAAATTACTTTGTAAGCTACACAACACGTGCACCGCCACGTGCGCGCAGTACATTGAGTCCGGTGTTGACTAGTATAAATAGAGGCGACGGAACGAGTTGTGATTCGATCATCACTCTCCGCTCGACGCTCGCCCCGAACGGTCGTGCCGCCCCGTGCTCCGCGCCCGCTCCGTGCTCTGTGTCGTGCTCCGTCTCGCCGCCCCGCTCGCCGTGACGTCATCGTGGTCGCCGACCACACCCGTGATCCGAAGCCGCCTTTTTCGAGGCAGTGGAGGATAGACTTTTTCAACGGGAATTGTCGATAAACGTTGTGCCCCTTCAGGGAAAAGCCACAGTTTCGTGGTCCTTGACGGGAAACCTAACGGTGACAACAAAGTCAAGGGGGTGTTGCCCCGATACACCCGCCGAACCCCTTCAGGGCTAGGCAGTCAATTGGAGTCGGGAGCTAGGTTTTGGCCTTGGGGGATCTCCTAGTCAAACCTAATACTCCGAGTTCTTTTCCAGCTACACACCTGGTGTCGGTTGGGGTGTCTATCCCTTCGCACCAGACCCTGGTAGGGCCCGATCGCACAATAAGACTGGCGATCGGTTTCAAGCTTGGGGCACATCAGTAGGTACACACCTCCCAGTCTGCACAACCCTTACTGGGAGGGCCACACAACCCCGGGCCCGTCCACCCGGGGACATAGGTCCCGATAGGAGTTTTACCTGAGTTTCAGTAGAACTCATGACCCTTTATTAGGTCCCCCCCCCCCTCAACCATGACGGACGCGCTTATTTTAGCGTTCGTCAAGGAGGTCCTCCTAAAGGACCCCGATATTCTCGCCAAATATGGCGAGAAAATCGCCCGTATGCATGCCCCCCCCCCTTACCAACAAGCGTCACTGATTTCAGTGACGTATTGTCGCCGTTTCCGGCGAACTCGGACGCCAGTCCGTCCCCGTCGACCCCTCGCCCCCGCCCTCCCTCGGGTGCCAACCCGATGCCACCGATACTGGTGGCTCACTTCGCTAATGAGGCCATGGACACTTCGGTGCCCGCCAGCGATTCTAGCGATTCATCGCACTCCCCCTCTGACCCGGAGCAATCCTCCGAATCCTCCTCCGAGGACGACTTCCAAGTCGTCCTAGGAGGTAAACGTAAAGCCCGCAAGACAGCCCAGCCCATCAAGGCTAAAAAGACCGTTGTGTCGGTCCCCGCCCCCGCTACCCAGCCCGCCCCCGCTACCCAAGCCGCCCCAGTAACCCAGCCCGCCCCTGCTTCGCAGACTAGCTCCCCGCCTCCGCTTCTATCAGTCAGCTGAAGAAGCAGCGTCCCCCTCCCCCCTTGTACATCCAAGACAAGGGGAAATGGACCGATGTGTCCAAGATGTGTAGTGATCGCAAGATCAACTTCACAAACGCCCGCTCATGCCAACAAGGCATAAAAGTCCAAGTCCCGACGTCAAATGACTATCGGGAACTATCCAAGTCCCTCAAGGAAAGGAATATTCCTTTCCATACCTACTCCCTCCCCGAGGACACGCCAACCCGAGTGGTGATCAGGCGTGTTCCTAAAGAAATCCCCACGGAGGACATCAAGGCCGACCTCATGGCCCAAAACATCCCCGTATCCGCCGTCCACCGTCTGCATAAGGCCAGAGGTCGTGAACAATACGACATGGTCCTTGTCGTTTGCGACCCCACCGAAGGTCATCACCCCATCTTCAAAGTGAAATCTGTTTGTTCACTATCCGGCATTTCCATCGAGAAGCCCTTCAGGCCCTCCATAGTTGGTCAGTGTCACCGCTGCCAACTCTATGGACACTCCCAGCGAAACTGCTTCGCTACTCCCAGATGCGTCAAGTGTCTGGGAGAGCACGGCACCGCTGACTGCCCCCGCCCCAAGGATCGCGCACTCTGCACAGAGCCTCCCAGCTGTGTGCTGTGCGGCCAAGCCGGCACCCGGCCAATTACCGTGGCTGCCCCAAAGCCCCAAAAATCTCGCCCAAACTGGCAAAGCGTGCCGCCGCTCGCCAGCAGAGAGAAGCACCGTCTGGGAAAGTCTCCTCTTCCCAGCTCCCCGAACGTCTCGCCCCTCAAAGGCCATCCCCCTGGAACCAACTAAACCACCAGAAAGCCTTCCCGGCTGTGGCGGTCTCTCAGTCCATCCCAGCGCTAATGGCCAAGCCCATCCCAGCGCCTACCCCCGCTCCTGCAGCCCCCGTGGCCGCAACAACTCCCCGTATCGCACCCCAACATCCAGGTGCGATACCACGCCGTACCGTTGGCCAGATTATCCTGGACAACTATGTCATATTTATGACTCAGGACGCTAGGGATCTAGCGGACGAGCTCTCCCTAGGGGAGACAAATGGCCAGCTCGACTTTGCCCAGCGAGCTGCGATATTCAACAAATACGGGTCGGTCCTCGCCGAACTCGATAAGCTTCCCCCTGTAACCCTTAATGGATAAGTCCACTAAAATCTGTAGTTCCAAACCGCGATCCCTTAAACTAGACAACTCTGAAAAAGCGGAATGTCTAGCCGACAGCCTGGAATCCCAATGCTCGCCCAGCTCTCAACTAGTAGACCAAGCTCACATCGACATGGTGGACGCTGAAGTCGAACGTAGAGCCTCCCTCCCTCCCGTTGAAGACCCTGATAACCCTCTGGCCCGCGTCACTCCCGACGAGGTGGAGGATATTATTAATAGACTTCAACCCCGGAAAGCCCCCGGCGCCGACGGTATCACGAACAGAGTAGTCAAACTCTTCCCCCTCCAACTCATATTGCTAATGACCGCCATCTTCAATGGCACATTAAGCAACAATATGTTCCCCCAAGCATGGAAACAGGCCACCCTTATCGGTATCCCTAAACCAGGCAAGCCCAAGTCTGATTCTTCCAGCTACCGCCCCATCAGTCTCCTCAATGTTCTCGGTAAGATCTACGAGAGGCTTATTTATAAGCGACTCAAAGATTTTGCCGAATCAAAGGGTGAGATTCGGCAAAATCTTTGAGTCCCGAGCATCCCATCATTTCTTTTTTTAACTTATATTTTAATTAGCTATGTAGGTTAGGTTAGTATGTGTTAAGATTTTTTTTTTATATTATGCTTTTCTATTTTATTCTGAATTATTATTTTGTAAAGATTTGTGTAATTTTATGTTGGTATCTTTTTTTCTTATAATTTTGAAGTGTTGAGACCGCTTCTTTCAATTGTCTTTTAAGTTAAGCTACTGATCAATACACACCGTGTGTCAGACATCGACGCACAAACGTACCAAGAAACCCGTACATGATTCTGTAGTGATCCCTATGGCGGAATTTTTAGTCGGATTTTACCTAAACAAAAAAAATCGTTATTCTAATCAATCCCGATGACAGTTATTAGTACAAAAAAAAAACTTTTTGATCAAAAGTGAATAAATTAATTTTTTTCATTAAAAATGTTTTAATAACAATTCCATACAGTTTAAATTAAAATAAGAACAGCTTTTTTTAATTATTAAAAATCTGACGAAAAATCCCACTACTAGAGGGGTTCAGGATCATGTACTGGATCTTTGGTATTAGTTGTGCATTGATGTCTGACACACAGTGTATATAAAAATAGAAACTGAATGTCTGACATGTCAACGCACAGTCGAAACTACTGGAACTAGGGACCTGAAATTTTAGCACAAGAAGGCTTCCTTTTATGACGCAGGTGAATACTAAGAGTGGATTTTCCTAAGTTCTCCCCCTAAAGGGACGAAACGGGCTTCCAAAGTTTATGTGGAAAAATCTACTCTTATGCGGGTGAAATATGGCCGTTGGCCGAAATATGCATAGAGAGTAGCAGGACCAGAAGTATATATCGAGAAATATAATTATGATTTGTTTAATTTTGTTTTTTTTTTCTGAAGTATTAGTTTGTAAGAATTTGTTTAATTTTATGTAATTATTTCTTCCTACAATTTTGATTTCTGTCTATTCAAAAATTGTTTGGTAAAGATTGCCTTTTGCGATTAAATCTGAATACAGATTATATCTAGATTCACGTCTTGTTTCTCATCAGATCATAAACATATTAAGGTGATTGCTACGGGTTGTTCGTGGCCATTTTCCCGCTAGATGGCGCTGAAGTCAACATTTTCAGTTTTATTTTGTTTTGAGTGTAATTGAAAAAATATTAAGTCACAGAAATAGTACAGCGTAAATCGGACATTCCACTTTATCGAAGTTAGTCAAATTATAGTCTCAAAACCCATCTGATTCGCCATTTTTCGAAATACTAATATCTAACTCTGCTTATAGTATCGTTTACACACACATAGACACGAACGACTACTTTAAAATCTAACAAAATTACCACTAGATGGCGTGTATTTAAAAGTTATAAGCCTGGTTTCTGTAGAAATTATAATTATGTCTGGGGGAGTACCTGTTATGATTATATTATAAAAATAAAAGGCGGTATTTCAGGTGTAAACTATTTAATTGACCTCTAATTTTGTGAATCAAATGAATGTCAAGAATGCATAAGACAGTTTTATTTTATTACCTTTTATTACATTATTTAAAATAACATATATTACAACTAACAATTATTACAAGTAATTATAGAGACATAAATGCTTGATACATGACCATTTACTAAAAAACAATCTTTTTCAAAATTAATTACACACCAGTACAAGACAAACGCAAGAAACTCTATTTCATAAACAAGACAACAAATTTAAAACACAAATTAGAATAAGAGATTGCAACCAAGAAGGTGGAAAAATGTTTGATAATATCTAAGCATCCATAATCACATTTTTATTCTTGTAAAACTTAAACATAACTAACAAATGGTTATACATATCTGCTAAAGTATTGTTTTAATTGTAAAGGAAATAAAAAAGCAACAAAGTTCTTTACATTCACTCTATGATTGTAAACATTGATAATGTAGATTCTAAACATACAATTAAAACAATCATTTGATCCTGAAGTTCTTGTCCGGAAAACCACCACTTAACAGCTGCTGCGAAAGAAAATGACTATACTTAGTATATTTTGTGTGTAACTTTTTATGTGGATGTTGAAGAACAATTTTCCACAAGAAAAAATTAATATAGATTGAAATTTATGGAAATTATGAAATAAATAAAAAAGAGTAATAATTTAGTGTACCTTTCATATCTATACATTTCACATTTTTTTGACCATGGTTCAAAATGATTTCTGGCAGAATACAGTATTTCAAAAAGTCTAATGGCTTTGGCATCATATTGCTAATAAATTCATTATCTCGACAAACTTCTATAACTGTCTAAGGTTCATTGACTGAAATAAAACATTTGAAGTAGCATTTATCCATGTTACTGACACGCATTCGTCCTTGAACCTGAAATAAATTTAATATTATAGTAAGAGTAATTATCATGCTAAAATATAGTGGACATGCAATAGAATTATAAATTTTATTAATTCTGCTAACCATTCTTCACACCATATTCTCAATTGTAGTTCATCAACATCAATTGGATCACTCGGTTCAGGTCCATAATTCTTGTCGTTTGTGTTTTTTTCTCTTCAAACAAAAAATTGTTTGAGTGTTGACAAATCTTATCGTATTCTGCTCTGTTCCTTTCGCTCTATGTATTTTTTTAAATGTGTTCCTGGACTCTGTGTGGTCTGCTTTTTCCATGCAGTCTTATACCATTTGTGTCCAGTAGCAAGCGATAGCCCTGAAAATAAAATATAATTTTACTAGAAAATATGAAAAAAATAGATAGAAATTATATCTATGTTATGTACAATATAAGTATAAGGAAACAGTACTGATAAACATAACATTTCTTTTTGGTTCCAACTTCTGTTTGTTCTAATAGAAAAGTAAATGTTTATAGTATTTACCTGCCACATGAACACGTTGGTACGATCCCCCTTTACCTAGATTAATTCGTTTTCCTCAGCTGATTTTATTTATTACGCTCATAAAGTTTTCTGCCACATTTGTCGTCTCATTTGACAAAAGGCTTGCCTTCAAGGCAATTTTTTCATTGGTGGCATAAATCAGTGCCCACACTTCTGGAGCATCCTTTTTTTAGATCTTCTACGAAGTTTCCTTCCTTGTTTTCAGTTCCATTGACATTGCAATAATAGTCCTTGCAGTTCAGTCACTATATAATCGTTTGAATGCGCTTTTCACTCTTTTTGACAATTTACGGACGCCTGAATATTCGTGGCGTTTGGTACGCTATCTTTCTCGCAGCATCAGACAGTAGGAACCAAGATGTAAACCTAAACTGAAATACACAAAAACAAATGATATATACAAGACAATATGTTAGGTACTTTTATAAATTCGGAATTCGTTCGAAATGCAATCTCATGTCATGCAAAGTAATGTCCGTAGATAATACAGAATATTACAAATATTGACGTTCCAAATTACGTTCAAAATTACAGCAGTAAAATTTTACTTACCCAAATAATTTTGATATAATATTGATTGACAATTAAGAAAATAATATCTAGTGGGGATAAATCCCTGCAGAACAACCATAAATAATAAATCATAATCCATAATTATATGTAACGGAATGCACATTATGACGCGATATAGTTTTACTTGGTACATACCAAGTAAAACTAATGTTTGTTTGTCCATCGATAACTATTTGTATTACTAATCTGAAAAAAGAATATGACAGGAAATATATATATTTAAAGCGACTTATAAATTTGATTTACATATGATAGATAATATATTATAAAGTAAAAAAAAATTATATACTTGATATTAATTAAGTATAACTTCACGAATCAGTTAATAATATCGATTGGTGATTTCTATGAGAAGATTTTAGTTTGTAATAAATAGCCAGCTAAACTCACGGGCCGACTTGCTAATACCACCGAAAGATTGGTACCTACTTTTATTTTAAAATAAAATTGCGTCTATGCAACTTTTACTACAATACATTGCTATAATTACATTAAATTGGAATGAAATACATACAAGAAATATTTGTTCGAATCTATGAAAATGCATAAAATTCAAAACATACAAGAAATTCCGCGCGTAAAACCTATCACTGCACAAGCCTAGAGCTTCAAAATGTATTTTATTACAAGTCAACCGAATTATCGAATCGAACGAAGTTTGGCAACGGTTTTTCTTAGAAACATTACGGGTCAAAGGGTCAAGTAGGAAGGAACTAGGAAGTACGGCAACGTCGCGTTTTGTTTCTCGTAGGTTTCGTTTGACGAAATTGTTGCTAGTAACAATAATAATAACTAACGCTAACAATATTTGACAACAACAATGTTTTATGTTTTCGTTTATGATAGTTAGTTTTACGTTATTATAATGCTTTTTTTAATGGAAACCATTATTATAAATTTAGTAAAGATTTTTCAAATTTACAATATCGGTTGCACGCCATCTAGCGTTAAGTATTATAATCTATCGCATTCATGGCGGCAAGCTTGGTTGTCAAATCGCACTCACACTAGTAAACAAAATGTCTAATTTTGCCCGGTTTTGTAGACTGTTTTTCTCAATATATAAAGCAAATTATTTACCAAAAAGGTGCATGCGGAACTATTTCATTGTAGAAAAGTGATAAAGTGATTCGTTTTGAGCAAAAAGTGTCTATGTACGGAGTATAGTTCGAACGAAAAATGTATGAACAGGCCAGCGGAACATTCACCTTAACAAACAAAGCTAGCAAATTTAACCACAAAACTGGCCAACGAACCAGCATTGCTATTCAACGTGGCAATACTGCCAGCTTTCTTGACACTGTTCCTATACACGGAACATAGACACATACATAACACACATAGTACATACACATACACACACTCACACGCACACACACAAATACACACACACACACACAAATACACACACACATGTACGTACGTACGTACGTACGTATGTACATTGTACGTGTACAGGAACAGTGTCAACATGGAAACGTGTATACTTTTGTACGTACTTTTATCTTTAATTTGTATTTTTTTGTTTGTTTATAAACTAAGTACGTTAGGTTAGTTTGTGTTAAGATGTTTTTTTATGAAGCATTTTGCATTTTTTTTTTTCTGAAAGATTATTTTGTATGGATTTGTTTAATTTTATGTTAGTATCGTTTTTCTTATAATTTGGAAAAGAACGAAACAAGCGTCCAAATTAAGTTTGTATGGAAAAATCTAAAGTTACACAAGCGAAGCCGCTGGCTATTTATATATAAATATATAATTTGTTTAATTTTATATTAGCGTTTTGTATTTTTTTTTGTATGTTTTGTTTAATTTTATCTTTTCTTATACTTTGACTTCTGTCTATTGATTTGATTGGATTGGATTGTTATTCAAACGCCTTAATCGATTATATGATTTATCGAAAAATATTTCGTCGTTCGATTCGAGAAATAATGAAAGTTTTATGACTGAATCGGAAACTATTGACGACATTCGTGACAAATTTGAATCTTATGTCGATCAAATTAACCACATAAACATTAATTTGAAACCTGGTTCGAGTCCCGACTATGCTTGCAAAAAATCCCTTAGAATCCTTTGAAGATTTGTTTATTCACATTAAGCGTATTAGGAATAAAATCGACAGTAGTCAATCTCAGTTATCACAATGTAGTAATTCGAAAACGTTTTTTGAACCGCTAAAAATAAAGTTGCCTCTTATCGCATTGCCATCTTTCGACGGGAAACCTGAGAATTGGCCTGTTTTCTATGAGTCGTTCAAGTCGAATATTCATAACAATGAACAGCTGACTGACTCGCAGCGTGTGCAGTACTTAGTAGGTAGGCTTACACATAACGCGTTAAAGATTACAGCCGGTATTGTACCTACGGCTGATACCTATCATTTTCTATTCAAAAATAAGAGTGTGGTAAGAGATGGCGCTAGACAACCTGTATAGCTCTGTCTCTTGTCATGGTAACCCCGCATGACAAATAAGGCAATTGACAGATGTAGTAGTCATTTGATTCAGCAAGTCATTTTTAGTAGACAGCATACGCTTTTATAATAAGCTGCCAAAGGTGGTGACTGAACTTAGCGAAGGAAGGTTCAAAACCCATATTAAGCGTGTCCTAACTAAAAAAGCGTATTACAAGGTTAAAGACTATGTCGAAGACACGCTTGTTTGGCAATGACTGCTTCTGCCCATGTGGCCCCCTGGTAGCTCATAATAGTTTGTAAATGTATCTATTGACTGCTCCACATTTGTTGTAATATATATTTTTTTTCGTTCTAACACATTGCTTTTGCAATATTTTTTATTTATTTATTATTATTTATATTGTTAACGTATTATTTATTAATAATTGTGATTATTTATTTTACTTGCTTTTATCTATATAGTCTCTTTTTTATAATGTGAATGTGAGAACACTGTAGACTCCGCTAATTCTTAGGTTCCTTTTTATTATGATTATTTTTATGGTACTTTATAGTACAATATTGACCAGTGTACACTGTCCTTACATAATATCTACATAAGCTGTAATATGAAAATATTGTAACAACAAATTCTTTTTTAAAAGAGTAACCATGGAGTTTCTTGCCGGTTCATCTCCATAGGAAACGACTAATTTGGAACCGTGCACTAGCTTCTGATGTTTTATAAGTGCCCATGTAGGCATATGTGAAATAAAAAACTTTGACTTTGACTTTGTAGTAAAAAGAAGTCTTTTACGTTATTACTTTTATATGACTTCTATCGTAATTATAATTAGCTATGCACCTTAGATTAGTTAGTATTTAGACTTTTTTCTGAACGTTAGTTTGTAAGGATTTGTGTCAATGTATGTATGTGTCTTCTTGTATTTTTTATTTCTGTCTATTCAAAAATTTTTTGGAAAAGATGGCCTTTTGTGATCGAACCAGGGGCCCAAGTCTGCTATTTTTATAAATTTGTCATTCCAACACGATCACATTGTCGTTTTGCTAAAAGTTCGTAATCTGCTAATTCATGATCGATCATTGATCGATCAATGGTCTCGTACTAAAGTTGTGGTAGAATGACAATATCGAGCTTATTAGAAACAATGACTGGATAATGAAGTTCTAATGGTTGGTCACTGACCTAAGGAACTGTCAAAATTTTAGCAGTATACCGCATAAGTCAGATATTCATTTAAATATGTACGAGATTACCATTCTATGCCACTTCTTTCAATGGAGTGTCAGTGGTTGACCATTGGAAAGTCATAATGACGCCATTAGATTAGTAGATTACCACTCTTGTCAAAATCAGTAATTATGAAATCAATGATATACCATTCTGACACTATTGTAATAGCAAGCCCTGTATATTTGTTTCTAGTGACGTGTAGCTTCATAGACGCGTAGGTATTCGTCATTATATGTTTGGTGTCGTGTCGCACAGCTATGAGTACCATTGTGCACCATTGTGAGTCATTGTTACCATAACCTGCATTTTAATGAGCTTGTTTATAAAATAAAAAATACACAAATGAATGAGCAAACCACAGTGGTACTTTTGATTGGAAATAGTCTTAGTGTAACTAAAAAGGACATAGTTAGTGGTATTGAAACCCTGCTTAAATTGAAATTAGGTAAATTAATTTTATGTGCATTGCCTTATTCTAACAGTCTACACGATCATGAAAATGAATACATTTATAGCCTAAACAACTTAATGCACATTTTGTCATGTCGTCATAGTGACCGTTTATTGTATTTTGATACTAACAATTTTGTTAGAGATTTTGTTTTGATACGGGAACATATGTTTCTTCCCAAAAAAAGTCGACATATTTTGGCTACTTTGTTAGCTTATAATATACACGCAGTTATTGATAATTTAACTGAGATTAGGTTAAGTGATGAATCAGTATTATCTAGTATACCTAATAATACTGATATATATCCACATTAGATTTAACTAAAGGAGCTGGACCGGATAGTCTGCCTCCTTCTTTCTTTAAGAACACGGCACCAAACATATGTGTTCCACTACACATTTTATTTAATCGATGTCTCAGGGAAGGGGTTTTCCCATGTGTTTGGAAGAGGGCCTTCATAACTCCCATTTACAAAAGTGGAGACAAAAGTAACGTCGAAAACTATCGACCCATATCTATCTTGTCCACCTTGTCTAAGCTTTTTGAGAGTTTAGTGCACAGCCATTTATTTCCACAGATGAGTCACCTTATTATACCTGAACAGCATGGCTTCGTCAAATCCAGGTCAACTACCACTAATTTAATGATCTTTACCCAATTTCTGTTTGAAAACATAGACATGCGCACGCAAGTTGATGCTGTGTACACTGATTTTCAGAAGGCTTTCGACAAGGTGGACCACAAATTGCTCCTCGATAAAATTGCCTACAATGGCATAAGAGGCAATTTACTTAGGTGGTTTGCATCATACATTTTTCGCAGGACTCAGAAAGTGGTCGTCAATGGGTTCGAGTCTGATTATGTAGTTGTCGAGTCAGGTGTGCCTCAGGGATCTGTCTTAGGCCCATTACTTTTTATATTATTTATAAACGACATAAAATCCTGCATAGTCAATTCTAAATTCCTGATGTACGCCGATGATATTAAAATCTATAAGGCCTGTAAAACCTTTCAAGACTGCTTGCTGCTGCAAGAGGACTTATGCAGGCTTTCGCAGTATTGTCTCGATAATAAACTTCATCTTAGTCTTCCTAAATGTTATTTTATATCCTTTACTAAAAACAAAAAAACTATTAATTACCAGTATACTCTGAACGACATAAAATTAAATAAAACTGAGTGCACGCGTGATCTTGGCGTATTACTAGACTGCAAATTACATTTGGATACCCATGTCGACAACAGAATTAACAAAGCCTTACAGATGTATGGATTTGTTATGCGGTCATGTAGAGAATTCAAGAAACCTTCTACTTTTCTCTTCCTATATAAAACACTAATTCGTTCCCAGTTGGAATATGCGGTGCCCATATGGTGTCCCTTTTATGAGAAATATAAGAATGCCATAGAAATGGTACAGAAAAGGTTTCTTCGCGCCACCCACTACAAGTGTTTCCGTACAAAAATATCCTATACAGATTTGTTAAAGCATTACAAAATATTGAGCTTGGATTCTAGACGTTCATTGATCATGGTTATGATGCTATATGGTATATGCAACAACAAATTCAACTGTATTGAACTCTCCAACGAGCTTTGTTATGTAGTACCTAGAACTATTGTCCGGCGGGAGGTGCGCGTACCTCGATTGTTCTATACAGCACGCTGTAGGACGAATGCTGGGGTGCGGGCGCCTCTCCGCCAACTAGTGGCAACCTATAACTCACATTTTATAGATTTAGACATTTTCGCGCTTTCTCAATCTAAATTTAGAAAAATGGCTTGTCATTTGCTGGCTCACCGCCCTTAAAATAGACTCATACGTATTTGCTTCTCTTATAATAACTGTAAGAGAATTTAAACCTTTATATATTACTCTTATTTAGCGCGCGTCCGTTATCCTATTTCACGTGTTATTCCGTGGACAATGGTGTGGGTTATACTTTTTTAATTTTCTGATAAAACTACTGTGTATTATTTCTGTATTGTATAACTGTTTTTTGTCCCAAAGAAATAAAATAAAATAAAATAAAAATAGATTCTTTAAACTTTTAAAAGCGACAAAAGGGAAGCCTAATAATAATATTTTATTATACCATCAGAATATTAATCGCTTCTCTGGCAAAATTCTAGATGTGGAAATGTTAATAGATAAATATCATATGGACATCCTATGTTTTTGTGAAACCTGGTTAAAACCAGATAGAATGCTCTTTAATGTAAACAATTTTTCAGTTGCCAGTGCATACAACAGATCATCAATAGGGGTTGGTACCTTGATATTATGTAGTAATTCTTTAAGATATAAGGAAAGGAAAGATATCACTGCTTGCTCTGTTGATCGCTTATGTGAGGTAGCATGTGCAGAGGTTGAAGGCCGAACTTTCTTATGTGTCTATAGACCACCTGCATCAAACTTGACATCTTTTTTGATCATAATAGAAGAAATACTCAATAAACTTATTAGAGATAATAAATTAGTTTTCGTTTGTGGGGACTTAAATATTGATTTACTAGTAAATTCACCAGAAAAATGTAAACTTCTTTCATTGTTTAGTTCTTTTAATCTAAAATGTATTTTTAATGAAGCCACAAGAATTACACCTACTTCAGCTTCATGCATAGATAATATATTTACTAATTGTGACATAAAAGACTCATCCCTAATTAGTGGCGTGAGATCTGACCATACTGGTCAACTCGTATCTTTCGAGTCAATCAAAAAGTTTCAATTAGATTCGACTGCAGAGTTTAGACCGCTTTCTAAAAATAAATTAAACTATTTTAATAACAATGTTCATAGTAGTCTCTCAACAGCCAATTTTGATTCACAAGACCCTAATGTAAATTATAGTATATTATTTTCTACTGTATGTCAAGAATTTAATAAGGCGTGTCCAATTAAAAAAGTTCAGATCAATAATAAATCCAAATTTAATGAATGGGCTACTGCTGGAATAAGAAAAAGCAGAGATACTTTATATCAGCTATATCATGAAAAATCATTATCGTCTGATCTTAACTTGCATAACCATGTCAGACTCTATTCAAAAATATTCAAAAGAGTCTGCGCCCTAGCTAAATCTAAGTCAGTAAGTAAACAAATTAGAAATTCTAATAATAAAATTAAAGCTGTCTGGAAGGTGATAAACAAGGAAACTGGAAAGACAAACCAACAAGATCGGAATGAATTGTCCCTTAGAATTGATAATAAAAATCATCTCAGATAGGACTGAAGTGGCTGAGACGTTAGAAAACTTCTTCGCCAACATCCCAATAGAAGTTACGAAATCTCTCCCTTCTTCATCTTTGTCAGCTGAATCTTTTTTGAAAGAAAATTTCACTAAGGATGTACCAACTTTTGAATTTAAGCGCATCTCTGTTGATTTAATTAAAAAAACATTCAATAGTCTTAACATGAAAAATACTGAGGACTTATGGGGTATATCCGTTAAGGTTCTTGGAGATATTATCGATTCAATTGCTCCTGTCCTAACAGGCATATTTAATCAATGCCTAGACAGCGGCACATTCCCTGATTTGATGAAACATAGTAAAGTAGTACCAATTTTCAAATCAGGTAGTAAGAATGACCCCTCTAATTACAGACCTATATCTGTGCTTCCAGCAATGAGTAAAATATATGAAAAAATCATGCTCGACCAGATGTTGTCTCATTTTAATTCGAATAGGATTTTGCATAGTCATCAGTTTGGCTTCACGAAAGGAAGGTCAACGACAGATGCAGGAGTGAAACTCATCAGTCACATTTTGGAATCCTGGGAGAAGTCCCAGGATGCTATTGGCATATTCTGTGACCTCTCTAAAGCATTTGACTGCGTTGACCATAATGCTCTAATCTGTAAATTACATCATTACGGAATTCGTGGTCGAGCTGCTGATCTTGTTTTTTCTTATTTATCTAACAGGCAACAAAAAGTATTCATTAATGGGGCGACGTCCTCGGGGTCTTTAGTAAAGATGGGCGTGCCTCAGGGTTCAATTCTTGGTCCTTTCCTTTTCCTGGTTTATATTAATGACCTTCCTTACATGATGGCTAATTTATCAAATATAATTATATTTGCTGATGACACTTCCCTTATTTTTAAAGTAGATAGGAAAGATGCGGATGTCTTGCATGTCAATGATAGTCTGGCTGTTCTTTCGAAATGGTTCGCTGCTAATAATCTCTTATTAAATGCGAATAAAACTAAATGTATAAAGTTCTCATTACCGAATGTCCTTCAAGTTGGCGTCAATCTAATTCTTGACGGCAACAAACTTGATGCTATTACGGAAACAACATTCTTAGGTTTAACCATCGATTTCAAACTGCAGTGGGGCGCTCATATTAGAGCTCTTTCAGGTAGACTGAGCTCGGCTGCATATGCAGTAAGAAAAATAAGGCAACTGACCGATGTAGCCACAGCTAAGTTAGTTTATTATGCTTATTTCCACAGTATTATGTCTTATGGCATTTTATTGTGGGGATCTGCAGCTGATGCACACTCAATTTTCATATTGCAAAAGAGAGCAATCCGGGCTATTTATAAAATGGGTCCTCGCGAGTCCCTTAGAAATAAATTCGAAGAAATCGATATACTGACTTTGCCTTCTCTTTATATCTTAGAAAATATTATGTATGTTCGTAAAAACCTAGGACTCTTCAAAATTAGAAGCGATTATCATAACATAAATACGCGTAGTAAACACGAAATTGTGTTACCCAAATGGAGATTAGTTAAGACCAGCAAGTCATTTTTAGTAGACAGCATACGCTTTTATAATAAGCTGCCAAAGGTGGTGACTGAACTTAGCGAAGGAACGAAGACAGAAGAATCGAAGACACGCTTGTTTGGCAATGACTGCTTCTGCACATGTGGCCCCCTGGTAGCTCTTAATATTTTGTAAATTTATCTATTGACTGCTCCACATTTGTTGTAATATATACATTGCTTTTGCAATATTTTTTTTTTTAAATTTATTTATTATTATTTATATTGTTAACGTATTTTTTATTAATAATTGTAATTATTTATTTTACTTGCTTTTATTTATATAGCCTCATTTTTTATAATGTGAATGTGAGAACACTGTAGACTCCGCGAATTCTTAGGTTCCTTTTTATTATGATTATTTTTATTGTACTTTATTGACCAGTCTACACTGTCCTTACATAATAAATCCAATATATTGTAAACAGAAAATATTGTATCAACAAATTCTTTTTTAAAAGAGTAACCATGGAGTTTCTTGCCGGTTCTTCTCCATACGAAACGACCAATTTGGAACCGTGCACTAGCTTCTGACGTTTTATAAGTGCCCATGTAGGCCTATGTGAAATAAAAATCTTTGACTTTGACTTTGACAGCTTCATAGACGCCTATAATGACGAATATGCGTCAATGAAGCTGCGCGTCCGTCCGTGGACAGTAGAGCTAACTCAATGTGTTACTTCCCTTTGCTGAGATCATACAGTGTCCTTATATACTTCATTATGATAATATATCGCCAACATCGCGAATTCAACGCGACGTACACTGATCCCGTTTTGAAAAAAAGTGGACATTCGATAAAAAATAACATTTTGGAGTCGAAAAAAATTTCATTCGATAGGTTTTTTTATGAGTAACAACAATTGTTTTACGACTTTTCTTAAAATTTGGTATTATATGAAGAAAAAAAATATTTCTGATAAAAATGTATGAAAGTAAACCATTAATAATTTTTTTCACGGGACGCCGCGCTGACCTAAAGATAACACCTTAAAAATTGTAAAGAAATAGTGGTACATGAAATAAAAAAAAATAAACCAACTCCGGACACGCGCGGCTTTGCCTGCAGGTTTTGCAGGTTCAAAATTTAAATATTTTGTCACCGAGTTTCTTCTAATTTCATGAGTTTTTATTAGTGCCAATGCGATAATTTTATATTCTTTTGACATAACAAAATATGCCTACAAGGTATATTAAAAAAATAAAGGTTTGCTTTCATACTTTTTTTCCGAAATATGTTTTTTCGTTATAAAATACCAAATTTTAAGAAAAGTCGTAGAAAAATTGTTATTACTCCTAAAAA
Source organism: Mythimna vitellina (assembly GCA_949316375.1). Lineage (NCBI taxonomy): Eukaryota > Metazoa > Arthropoda > Insecta > Lepidoptera > Noctuidae > Mythimna > Mythimna vitellina. The sequence goes on from OX438708.1 coordinate 15,388,273, forward strand.
AAAACTTATCGAATGAAATTTTTCCGACGCCAAAATGACATTTTTTATCGATGTCCACTTTTTTTTCCAAATTGGAATCAGTGTGCGACGCGGCGGATAGTCAGAGATGGATACTCTTTCTTATATATAACAAGTAAGACATACATATAAATACATAACAATATTACCCCTAATTCAGTTGGTAGAAGTGTGTCAGATGTTAGGATACACAATAAAAAAAATACTAAGACTACAAGATTAAACGTTGCCAAATTCATTAAAAGCTAAAATATTATAAATAAATATTGTAAATCTAATCGTATCTAATTTGAGGAAATATATCTTAGCGATAAACATAGTAGTATGTCGTACTAAATACGAAATCTTGAACTTCATGGAAGATGACAAGACTGAGCAAGTGCCAGAACATTGACATATCGACATAGTTATAGCACACAAAACATTGACAGATATTGTGTGTATCCACACACACAATATCTGTCAATACACCCAATATCTATCAATGTTTTGTGTATGGCGAGTGTAAACTCTTTCGAATGTAAACAATCATCTAAGAATGGGAATTACATTCCATGTGAAACCAGAGAATCTGTTACCAGTCTAGAAAAGCGGTGCACACAGGCCTGGACAAAATTATCTATACTTGAGTCTACCATTCGCGCGTTCGGCGGTGATCAGGGTACAACCAGCCCCCCCAGCAAAGTTACGATCGTTTCGTTTGCGTCGAACGCCTCGAGAGAAATGAAACGAATCGTAACTTGGCTAGGGGGGCAGGCTCATAGAACACCTGAGTGAAGCGGCAGATGCGGCATTCATCCACTTCCACTCCAATCCTGATAGTGGGCATTAAAATCCCTGGATCATTTCGGAGTGGCCCTTCTCATACTAGTGCACAGACCATGCTGGACGGGTGACGTGAAAGCTAGTGGCATCGGATGTTGATTCGCACACGGGCAATTGCTTGGATCTTCTGCTGAAAACCGATCCAGACCTACTCAGTGAGAATATTCTGTTTTTTTTTTTTTTTATTGCTTTTCAACGTCTTGACATACTCATGTTTTTGACTATTACTTTTCTATGACTTTTATTGTAATTAGCTATGCACCTTATGTTACTTATGTGTGTTTTGTTGTGTGTGTTTGTTAGGTTAGTTCAGGGATGCATAGACTTAGAGGCCACATGGGCAAATTTTCAACTAATGGCGGGCCACCAGCAGAAACTAAAAACATAAAATCACTAACCGTTAGTGTGTTTAGATTTATTTTAGAGTGTTTTTGTTATTTTGAAACATCAGTTTTTAAGAATTTGTGTCATTGTATGTACCTATTTCTTCTTATATTTTCTACTTCTGTCTACTCAAAAATTGTTTGGAAAAGATTGCCTTTTGCGTTAAGATACTGATCATTTCTAGAATATTTCCTGTTTCTACAACAGGTGATCAAACAAAACAAAACCAACTTCAATCTTGACTTGGGAAGTGCACTTGGGTCTTGGATCTATCACCCTTGGCTATGTGGTGACAGCTTTCCAAAGCTCAATGTGTCACATCACCTCGTTGAGTCTATACGGTGTACTTATATCTCTCATTATGATAATCAACATCACTAACAATCGTGGCAGTGTGTCAGAACATTTTGATCTACGGTTTTCATTTTCTGCTCAACGTCTGCTCGATAATGTTGTGTCATCCCGTACTCCACGCCTGCTCTCGTGCCGTGCGATTCGTCACACATTTCGCCTTGATTCATCTATAGTGCAGCGGACGATAGCACTTCCGTAAAAAAGTTTGTCTAAAACCTTGTGCCCCTTCAGGGAATTACTGCAGTTTTGTGATCTTGGTGGGAAACCTTACGGAGCCAACGAAACCAAGGGATTATTGCCCCAACAGACCCGCCAATTCCCTTCATGGTGAGGCAGTCATATAAATAGTGTTAGAACATTGCCTGAAGCCAATGACAGAAGGCTCTAAGTCCATGATCAGGAGACGTTCTTAGTAGGAGACTGTAGGATGATGTTGTTACCAGATGGTCATAACAGGCTTTTTTTTTAGGTGGGAAATCATTCAATGATTTCTGCTGCTCTAGGGCGGGGAGGGCGTATCAGACTTTTACTGACTAAAATCCTGAAAAAATGTTTCTTCTTTGCCTTGCATTCTAGGACTTAGGGTTTTCATTTCAGAAGCAAATTCATGGCCCCAGTAAGTTTCCACACTGCTGGGTCCCTACTGTTTTGCTGACATCACCTACGCTAACCGCTGGTACTGACGGTAAACGGACGGTCGGACTGTGAGCTATCCATTGCTCGCCGTCCGCAAGCCCAGGTCTGAAGTGCCATAACAGGCTTTGGACTTTCTGGAAAGATTAACTGATATTTTTGTTGACGATACCATTTGGTAAAATGTGTAGCGCGATGTCTTTGCTTAAAGTTATGCATAGTGCTAAATTCGAGTTTTAGTTTATGAAGTCCTTATTCGGTGATTCGCCATTAATCGACAAATTAGAGGTAGACATGTTATCATGATTGAAAAGAGGCTTCATGAAGTTTCTTCCACTTCATTTTAGAAATCTACGCTTTTAAATGTTCAACTAGTATCATTTGGTCTGACTGAAAGACTTCTTGACAATTAAATGTGCCTGTAAATGGTTTATTTGAAATAAATACTTTGAATCTTGGATCTCTGATCTACGTATATATAAAAGGAGAAACTGACTGACTGACATATCAACGCTTAACCAAAACTGGGACTAGAAACATGAAATTTTGGACAAGGTTTCGTTGTACGATGTAGGCGAGCAGGATTTTTCAATATTTTTCCCCTAAGGGGATAAAACGGGGGTCCAAAGTTTGTATGGAAAAACCTGTTTTCACGTGGACGAAGCTGCTGGCATAAGCTAGTTAATTAATAAATCTCTGGTAAATAGATATTATAAATTGAAAGTGTACCTTAAAAAGTATATTCATGAATATCTCAAAAGTTTTAATGTGCTGGCGTTTTTTTGGTGCGACATCCTCAAATAACTTCTCTCAGTCAGACTTTTACTGACTAAAACCCTCCCATGTTCCTTCAGTTCCCCTATATGTCCAGGTCTAAACCGGCAGCCCTTTAATGACCCAGACTTTAGTAGTCTTCAGTACATATAAACGAATTATGTTAATTTTGTTATCTCAACCACATTCAAATTAATTTTCAATAAACGATCGATAGTGTCCATTACCAGATCCATACAGAGGAAAATGGTATCTGTGTATTTGGTTCGATATAAAATACTGGAACACTCTTATTATAGCTGACAAATGTCTACTTTGTGTATATACTAAAGAACGTATCTACATTTTCGATCTCGAAAGAGAAATTTCGATTACTATTTCCAATACTTCATGTTCTGTAGTATCGTGTATGTATCTCGATTCGTATATTCCAGTAGTATTTTGACCAAATTACAAGGCTGTTCGAATCTCCTGCATGACAACATCCTACTCTTTAACTGTTCGAGCTTTGATAGGTGATATAACGAATACGATTGAATCTTCGATTCAAGCTGCAGTGCATTCATTTTGTGTTTCTCCAACGTTGCCTTTCTTATGCTTATATTTCTCAGTAGACGTTGCTTCAGTCGTCATCGTTACACCTCAAGTTCAGACAATGCTAGCTCCTACATGTCACGTGTGTGTTTTACCGGCTACTAGCTGTGAATGTTCGGGACGTCACCGTGAGGTTCTATTATGGAACTGTGCATTGTTCAGTAGATAGTACTCTACGTAATCTAGCTGTGTTATGTTCTCTTCATACATCTGTGTGGTTTGAATGTACGGGCGATTTTTGTTGCTTGTCACTTCTGCTAATTAATTCGTTTTCCTTACTAGCTACCTTCGTGCTTTGTTGATCCACCGGGACTGTATGGTGGCAATGCTTGTCGCAAGACGTGTAAAGCTCTTGTTTCCCTGAAATTTTACGCCGCCTTGTTAGTGGGCACATTATCTGTGTCTATGACTTGACGGTTGTCCTTCAGGGTGTCTATATAGGACTAATCATGCAAAACATTCGTCGGCTATTAGAAACTAACTTTAAGTGCTCATAACTACGAAGTATCAATGTTCGCGAATGAAAAATTAGTAATTTATTATTGTTTTTTCAACTTGAAAGCCGTTTTTGATAAAAATGTTGTTAATATCTGCTTTAGTATCAGAGAATGTAAGCTATTGCTAGATTTTCCTCTGTTTTGTCCATAATCATAAAGAATGTTACCAGTATTACACACTTCTGAGACGTCCTGGTTTTACGAGGTCTAAACTTATAAGTTTTCATTTTTGACATTAATTTTGTTGATAAACTTATGTCGATTAGTTAAACCGTGTATCTATCCATTAGTGTTAGACGTCAAAAAGCTTTTACCTTGAAGCCTACTGGGCCATGAGTTCGCAAAGGGTAACCCGGAGCCCTGGAACGCAAGGCAAAGAAGGAACTTAGGAGTGGGTTTAAGTCAGTAAAAGTCTGACACGCCCTGCTGAAGTCATTGGATGATATCCCACCTAAAAAAAGGCTATTAGCTTTTAATATTAACTCAGACTTATTTGGTATGTCGAAGTATCCTATTATTAGCACCTCAGTTATTAGTAGTATTAATGTTCCGGTTGCTGGTGCAGTTGATTTAAACTAGGTAATAAACACTACAGATAGTGACGTCATTGATTTAGCTCAATTTAATGATATTATTGTTATAAAAAAGGCAGTGCGATATTCAACGTTTTTTTATAAGCATAATAATTATCATAATTTTCTAGGATTTATTAACTTTTAAAACTCTGTCATGTATTCGTGACCGTGGCGTACTGGGCACGCTTGTTGTAATTTTTGCTATAAAATTTAAGACTACCGTATGGTGTCGGACGTAAAGAATAGCACCATCCCTTCACTTCTCGTGGGTTTCATTCTTATGACACCCACGAGAAGTGAGCTTATTCTCTGTGCAACTACACTGCGGCCACCCACCCGCTTCCTAAGCGTTGGGACTCAGGCCTCCTCTCTAGGAGAGGGAATCGGCCGTAATCCACCATGCGGGCCCAGTGCAGGTTGGTGGATACCACATGTCTTCGAATTTTTTGGTTCTAGGACATGCCGGTTTCCTCACGATGTTTTCCTTCACCGTTTTGAGAGCAGTGGTGATGAAATAAATTGCACAAAGTAATGCTCAACTCGTAAGTCAGGGCCGTTACCACTCGGCCACCACTGCTCCAACTCTCCTATACTCCAATCGAAATAATATTAGACAGAACCAAAAATTGGGACAAGGACGAAGGTTTCCTCACAATGTTTTCTTAATTTCTTGTTATTATTAGGTTTAGGTTATTTTTTACTTTATTTCCCACTTTTTATTAGTTTTTGTTGATTTTTTGCTTATTCCTCGTTTTTTTCTTTGCTTTATTTTATTTGTATTTCGATTTAGTTAAAGTTAAATTAAGTTACCATAGCCCAATGCAAAGGGCAACGGAAGGCACACGTAGGTTTTAGTCAGTAATCGTCTGAAACGCCCTCTAGAGCGGGAGAAGCAATATGATGACATCCCGTCTCAAAAGCTATCCGAAGAATTGCTTGCTTTGGCAAAATAATTAGTATTGGTAATGTACTATACGTATTTTATTATCTACTAATTTTATTTTTATTTCTAATTAATACTATTTATGTTTTTTGTACACTGTCTAATCTATCTCCTTTCGTTCAATCTATCTTAAGGCGGTCTGTAAAAAATTGCCCTGAGCGATAAGACCACACTTAGTTTTTGCAAATGTTTATAAATCCTGTCCACATTCACACTTCATGGTTTACGATAAAGTATATATATAATAAATAAATAAATAATGACGACGTGTTCCCACTGTAACAAAATCAGGTTAAGGAAAAATTCCAACAACTACGTCTAATATATACTGATATTATAAAGCTGACGAGTTTGTTTTCTTCTTTGAACACGCTTACCTCAAGAACTACTGGATCGAATTGAAACATTCTTGTATTATTGGATAGCTTTTTATTGAGAAAGGCTATACGCATATAACATCACGCTATACCAAGATTTAAAAGAGTGTCCATGGAGATTCTTGCACGTTCTTCTTCATAGAGATCTATGCTTTGGAACGTGCAATTTAGCTTCACTTTTTTTTTTGGACTGACCGTCATTTGAATATTCAAGTGTCTGTGAATGGTCTATTTGAAATAAATGCTTTTGATTTGATTTGATGGAGAGTCGCACTAGTTTATAGTTCTTTTTTGGCTCCGCGAATTCTTAGGTTCCTTTTTATTATCATTATTTTTATTGTATACTTTATAGTACAATATTGACCAGTCTACACTGTCCTGTACATAATATCTACATAAGCTGTAATATGGAAATATTGTAACAACAATTTTTTTTTTAAAAGAGTAACCATGGAGTTTCTTGCCGGTTCTTTTCCATAGGAAACGACCAATTTGGAACCGTGCACTAGCTTCTGACGTTTTATAAGTGCCCATGTAGGCCTATGTGAAATAAAAAACTTTGACTTTGACTTTGAGTAGAAAGGTGATTGTTTGAGCTCAGATCCGGAGCGATTTGCAAAAGATGTTGTAGAAATAGCCGAGCAGTTACCACTGACACCGATTTTAGTTGTTGGAAGTCTAGAAAACCTGTCATGCCATAAAGAATTTGTCTTGGATAAGTAAAGATTAAATCGATTTTTAACTGTGTTTTTTTTTCTTTATTAATATTATTAGTTTTTAGCATTAAATTCAATATTTTTTAAGTTTATTTTTAATATTTTTGAGTTATATTTAGGTTTTTAGCATTGTTATTATTAGTTTTAGTTAAACTTTTTGATTATTTTCCGTTTTAGTTTAATTCTTGTTTATTTTATTTTTTTTAAGTAATAATCCATATCCTATACCTACTGATATTATAAAAACGAAAGTAACTCAGTCTGTCTGTCTGTCACACTTTTAAATGCGAATGTAACTCAGTCTGTTACAACGGTAGGAGGAGTTCACATCGGCGTCGAGTCGACGATGGAATTTTGAGGAGTATTTCCGTCGAAAGTGGATCGTGCTGGGGCTGCCCTCAAGCGGCTCCTGCCCAACATCCCTTAGGTTGGGCGGTCCAGACGCCTCCTGCCGGAGGCTCTATGTAGGAATCGTTCGGTCCATGGCCCTTTATGAGGCGCCGGTATGGGCGCCGTCGCTACGAAAGCGACCGGCGGCGGCCAAGCTGAACGCAAGCCAGAGGGTCATGACCATCCAGATGGTGCGAGGATACTGCACGATTTCCCGCGAAGCAGCGAGCCTCCTTGCCGGCCACCGTGAGATTTGAAGGCTACAGTCCTTGCACGCATGCACGATCAGCGCATGGAGATGCAACGTTGGGGCGAAACTCCGCTGCCACGGACAGACAGATAGACAAACAGCGGAGGCTTAGTATAGATACCGGCACGAATCTTGAGCGCTCGGCGAAAAAGTAAGGATCGCTTTGCGCATCGTACACATCGGCGAGCCAATTACTTTACAAGGATTGCACTACCGCCTCCGCGTCTTACTTCATCCCACTAAAGAGACCTGATATCTCACTTCTGCGCAAGTGTAAGTCAGCGCTCAAGATCCATGCTGGTATCTGTAATAGGGTCCCGTTTTACCCGTTAGGTACGGAACCCCAAAAAAGGTAAAAAGAAGAAAGTAAGTCTATGTCTACAGCGGAATCCTCTTGTTCCAAGTGCACCTTTCAAAAATTCGAGGGCTGCACTCCGACCTCGATTCGGTTCCACCACTATCATGAGACTGACAGGCCTCACTTGTTTTTCTTGACGGAGAACCAGATTAGATGTCCTTCAGATAGGGCGTAACGAGCTTTAACTTTGTACTTTTTAGCATTGATGTTATTAGTTTTGCTATTGTTAGATTTTTTTATTTTTTTATTGGGTGGGAACATCATCTTATGACATCCCCGCTCTTGGGAGGAACGGGAGATAGTGTCAGACTTTTACTGACTAAAAACCCACTCCTGTTCCTTCGTTGCTTTCGTCCCAGGGCCCCGGGTTTCGCTTTCACACTACCCGTGGCCCCAGTAGGCTTCGACCCTGCTGGGCCCCTACGATTTGCTGACATTTCCTTGAGGCGCGCGTGGAACAGTACGCGCCGTCGACGACTTGGGCTCGGTCCGGACGGTTACCGGACGGTCGGACGGCGAGCCACCCATTGCTCGCCGTCTGCAAGCCCGCGCCTACGGTGACCGGAAATCGGAATCGGAATCCCGGCGGCGGTTGGAGCGTAAGGACCGTTGCCTCACGCGATCGGCCGCCTCCTTTGCTAGCATTACTGCTTCGCAGAAGGAGGCGACCGCCTGCCACTCCTCCTCGCTCCGTACCATGGCCTGAACCAAGGCCCGGCGCGAGAGATCGCCGCCGCCGATTGCCCCCACGAGGACACGGCGTTGCTCTGCCCAAGCGGGGCACACCTCCACCGTGTGCTCTACCGTGTCCTCCGGGCGGTGGCGACACCCGGGCGTCGTTTCAGCACGAATCCGGCGCAGGAACCTCCCGAACTTACCGTGTCCGGTGAGAGCCTGCGTCATGCGGAAGGTGAGGACGCCGTGAGGTCTTTCCAACCACGTCTCAAAGAGGGGACTTACCGCCATAATTGTGGCGTGCCCTTGATATTGTTAGAACATTTTATTCATAATTTTCCACTTTTTATTAATTCTAGTATATAATTTTTTAACCATTTTTCACTTTTTATTAGTTTTAGTTTATTTTTTGACCATTTTCCACTTTTTATTAGTTTAAGTTATGTTTTTTACAATTTTCCGCTTTATAATAGTTTTAGTTTGATTTTTGTTTATTTCTCGTTCTTTAAATGTTTCTCTCGTCTCTGAAACGCGATCTGCGCCGATTTAATACCGAGAGGATTAAAGATGCGATTGAGCGGAATAAGGGCTCTAAAGTATTTGCACGAGATCTGTCTATTGGGCAGAGTCAGCTCACGAAGCTGAAGACCGACGATGGCAGAGTCATATCCGCCAAATCGGAGCTTCTGGTAGAGATCGAGGCTTTTTATGGACAGTTGTACACGTCAATCTCCGAACCCACGGCAAATCTAGCAAACGACCCAAGAGCTAGATTGACTCGACACTATACCGAAGATATCCCGGACGTCAGCCTGTACGAGATTAGGATGGCTCTGAAGCAGTTGAAGAACAACAAGGCGTCGGGTGAAGACGGAATTACGGCCGAGCTCCTGAAGGCGGGTGGAAAACCGGTCCTAAAGGCCCTTCAGAAGTTGTTCGATTCCGTCATACTCGAGGGAAAAACGCCACAGGCATGGAGCAGAGGTGTGGTGGTACTCTTCTTTAAGAAGGGTGACAATACCCTGCTGAAGAATTACAGGCCCATCTCACTTCTGAGCCATGTCTATAAGCTGTTTTCCAGAGTCATCACGAACCGTCTTGCGCGCAGGTTCGACGACTTCCAGCCTCCCGAACAAGCCGGATTTCGAAAAGGCTTCAGCACCGTAGACCACATACATACGCTGCGGCAGGTTATACAGAAGACCGAGGAGTATAATCAGCCTCTCTGCTTAGCGTTTGTGGACTATGAGAAAGCCTTTGATTCGATCGAGACTTGGGCTGTACTGCAGTCTCTCCAACGGTGCCAGATTGACTATCGGTACATCGAAGTGCTGAAGTGTTTATACAAAAACGCCACCATGTCAGTCCGACTTCAGGACTAGACCTCGAAACCTATCCTCCTGCAGCGGGGTGTGAGGCAAGGAGACGTTATTTCTCCGAAACTCTTCACGGCCGCAATGGAGGATGTCTTCAAGGTTCTGGAGTGGAGAGGGCTAGGCATCAATGTCAATGGCGAGTACATCACTCACCTTCGATTTGCCGACGACATAGTAGTCATGGCTGAGACTACGGAGGAGCTCAGTACAATGCTCGGTGACCTCGGTAGAGCTTCCGAAAGAGTGGGACTTAAAATGAACATGGACAAAACCAAAGTCATGGTAAACATCCATGTAGCACCCACTCCTATCAAGATCGGAGACTCTACACTCGAAGTTGTGGACGACTACGTTTACCTGAGACAGACAGTCCAGTTGGGTAGGTCTAACTTCGAGAAAGAGGTCAATCGTCGAATCCGACTCGGCTGGGCAGCGTTCGGGAAGCTGTGCGGTGTCTTCTCGTCCAATATACCACAGTGTCTCAAGACAAAAGTCTATGACCAGTGTGTGTTGCCAGTGATGACATATGGCTCCGAAACGTGGTCGCTTACAATGGGCCTCATCAGAAGGCTTAAAGTTACTCAAAGGGCAATGGAAAGGGCTATGCTCGGAGTATCCTTGCGTGATCGCGTCAGAAATGAGGATATCCGCAGGAGAACCAAGGTTACGGACATAGCCCGAAGAATCGCCAAACTTAAGTGGCAGTGGGCAGGGCACATTGCTCGCAGAACAGATGGTCGATGGGGACGAAAGGTTCTGGAATGGCGACCACGTACCGGAAAACGCAGCGTTGGAAGGCCTCCCACAAGGTGGACCGATGACCTGGTGAGGGTCGCGGGAATTCGATGGATGCGGTGCGCACAGGACCGGTCATTGTGGCGGCATTTGGGGGAGGCCTATGTCCAACAGTGGACGTCTTTCGGCTGAAATGATGATGATGATGATGAAATGTTTCAGGTTTATTTTTGATAGTCATTATTATTTCAGATTTGCAACAATTATTAAATCTATTTACGTACATAAGAAACTTACATATTAACCTAAACTTCTAAGTTTACACTACCACGAGGCTATGGCCTCTCAAGATCTTCTGGTGGTGAGCCAGATATCAGAGGCGGCTCCAACCAGGAGTTACCGGAAAGGCTTACCGATGTCGTGGCGGCCGCAGTGCAGTATGCGACCTTGAAATGGGAAAAACCCTTGGCCACGGCCTCAATTATGACAGCAGCGTAGGTCCGCCAGATGGCCATCACGGAGCCTCTCTCCAGGCAGGCAGCTGATAGTGTTGTGGTCAGAGTTGGCTACTTTCCAGCAAGCAGCAGCAGCAGCAGTTCCAGCAGCAGTTTTCCGTACTGGATGGCATGAACTGCGCCCTACGCTCGGGCTTCCATCCAGAGGTAGGCGGCGTCATATGCCAATGCCACCACCGCCCCAGCTGCTGCGCCCATATTGGACCTGTCGGTAGACCAAGTGAGGGACTCATCACTCATCATCAACGCGAGGTCTGCCCCAGTGGCGCGCGCCGGGGCGAAACTCCGCTGCCGCACAGTGGTCCGGATATTCAAAAAAGTGGACATAGGATTGAAAATGCATATTTCACATAACAAAAAATGGTGTTGTATAGAAAATTTAACGGTGATAAATACTTATTACTTCAACTTTTCAAAAAGAATTGTATTTACAAGTATAAAAAAAATGTTGAAGGAAAAAATGTATGGGAAAAAATCTATTTTATTTATTTTCCCCCTTCAGTATCAAAGTATAGCAAGCAAACCTTATATTCTGGTAAGTACCTGTTGCCCTTAACACGACGACATATAAATTACTTGCGTATCCCTGCGGCCTTGGCGCCTATGATGCTTCAAAGTTTGATAAGCAAATTTTTAATTTTCTCAATTATTGACGAGTTTTCCAACTAAGTTGGATTCAAAATATCATTTTTAATAAAATAACAATACAAACATACGCTTTTAGACAGGTATTTATTTATTTTATATTTTTAATTAAAAAAGTAATAAAAATATTTATCTTTAGCTATATAATCGATGACGCGTGCTGTTTTGTTGACTGCTTGTAACTGACTGACACTACACTTCTGATAAAACAATCATTTACCCCCACCACCGGAGATATCGACGACGCTGATTGGCTGTTGAAGATGTAGTACTAGCTTTGTCCGTTACTACTTGCGAGGGTATATTTATTTTAATATCTGCACATGGAACAATTAAACGTTTCCTCAAGGACCCCGATTTTTTCGCCAAGGATGGCGAGTAAATCGCCTCTATTAATACCCCCCTCCCATTCCGACGAGCGTCACTGATTTTAGTGACGTACTATCGCCCTTTCCGGCCAACTCGGACTCCGGTCTGTCCCCGTCCGCCTTCGGAAAATAATCCGATGTCACCGTTACTGGTGGCTCACTTCGCGAATGAGGCTATAGTTCAATTTTTTCATCATTTTCCACTTTTTATTAGTTTTAGTATAATTTTTCACGTTTTAGTAGTTTTAGTTTATTTTTTGACCATTTTCCATGTTTTTTATTTTTTTTTTATTCTCGATAGTTTCGCGCTTGACCGCCATCTCACCTGATGGAAAGCGATGATGCGGTCGACGATGGAACGCGCTTACCTAGAAGTAACCTATTCACTCTTGAATTAAAGATTACCGGGTTGTAGCTATCAGGAAACACATTCCGGCAAGGAATTCCACTCCTTAGCTGTACGCACAATGAATGTGTTCCCAAAACGTTTTGTGCGTATAGGTGGAATGTCCACCATGTACCGGTGGCGCGTTGCCGTACTTTTTATTAGTTTTAATTTTTTTTTATTATTTTCCGCTTTATAATAGTTTTATTTTGATTTTTGTTTATTTCTCGTTCTTTAAATGTTTCAGGTTTATTTTTGATAGTCATTATTATTTCAGATGTGCAACAATTATTAAATCTATTTACGTACATAAGAAACTTACATATTAACCTAAACTTCTAAGTTTACACTACCACGAGGCTATGGCCTCTCAAGATCTTCTGGTTGTGAGCCAGATATCAGAGGCGGCTCCAACCAGGAGTTACCGGAAAGGCTTACCGATGTCGTGGCGGCCGCATTGCAGGATGTGACCTAAAAGGGAAAAATCCTTGGCCACGGCCTCAATTATGACAGCAGCGTAGGTCCGCCAGATGGCCGTCACGGAGCCTCTCTCCAGGCAGGCAGCTGATAGTGTTGTGGTCAGAGTTGGCTACCTTCCAGCAAGCAGCAGCAGCAGCAGTTCCAGCAGCGGTTTTCCGTACTGGATGGCATGAACTGCGTCCTTCGCATGGGCCTCCACCTAGAGGTAGGCGGCGTCATATGCCAATTCCACCACCGCCCCAGCTGCTGCACCCATATTGAGCCTGTCGGTAGACCAAGTGAGGGACTCATCACTCATCATCAACGCGAGGTCTGCTCCAGTGGCGAAGCAGCAGCAAACGACAACTTCCCCGCCCAAAAAAGGCGAGACTGGCTGCCCTGGCATTAAGAGCTCTTGCCACGGCCTTCAGGATCTTTGGCTGACACCGAATGGCAAGTGGTAGGAAAAAAGGTAGGCAAAGCAGAAACAAAGTTACAAGTTGCAGTTATAACGTCACAGCTGGCCGCAGAATAGAAGCGCGTCTGCTGAGACGTAAAGCGAAGCAACAAGCAAAGCAAAAGAAACAAGAAAAGCAAGCAAAAGCAACAAACAAGAAAGCAAGGCGAAGCTGGCGGTGAACCTCTCAGCTAGGAGTGGTTTCTCTAAAGTAAGAAACCAATTATAAATACAACGATAACAGTTCTGGAATCACTGATGAAAATGGCCGAAAAACAAAAGTTCGCTATCAAAAATGACAAATTAAATAGGGAAAGGTTAGATCTACTGAAACAATTATATATGTATTCTTCAAACTTAGAAAAAAGTACTAGGAAATACCAAACTGACACTGAAGACTTGCAAAGTGAATTAAGCCGTTTACAACACAAATTAAGTTGCTTGTATTAAACGCACACTATGCAGGCAAGCATATTATAAGTTGGAGGATTATATTCAGGATAAAAATGCTTGGCTCAATGCTGGTCCAGCTCCACTACCACCGGGGTGTACAAATTGATTAGTATGGAAATTATTTTTTAATGTTTTTTTTCTTGAAATTGTAAAATATAAGTATTGTATTATATGTATAGAAGCATTTTTTTCCACAGTTTGTAAATGTGAGTACCATGGAGCTTTTTATAGTTTTTATGTTACTACTGGACTTATTTGACATAAATGAGCATGGAAGTTGAGAGTTTGTCATGCTCACTCAAATGTCTCACTGATGGTGGCGCGGGTGTTGGATCATTCGGTTCCCTTCAAAATGGTTGAGCTGAGTGGTGCTAATATTAGCGTCATGTCCGTGAACGGGCGCTGTCAGTTGAGGCTGTTCATCTCTTAGCTGCCAGTTGCTATTTTAATATCTATATTTAGTTTTTATTTTTATTTACATTGTTCTCACATGATAGCGACAAGAAACATGTAACAGAGATATTTGTAATTACAAAATATGATTGAAAAGAGTGTCCATGGAGTTTCTTGCACATTCTTCTCCATAGAGATCTACGCTTTGGAATGTGCAATTAGCATCATTTATTTTTATTTTTCTGACTGACTGACTTCTTGACATTTCAAAAGTGCCTGTAAATGGTTTATTTGGAATAAATGCTATTTTGATTTTTGATTTTGATTTTGTTCAATGACCATAAAATATACAGCATCTGAAAACCAAATGAGGGAATAGGTATGTATTGGCAATGAATGAGCTGGTGAGCTCACAAAAAAAAAAATGAGCATTGTCAATTACCATCTATTGCTTCTGCGCTGGACCATTCATTGTCAATATGTGATACCACCTTACCCCAGTCTAGTGTCAGTTTGCCCGTCTTATCTTATCTTGTTGCAGGGCTGGCCCTAGGCCAGAGCACTTCGACCCTTCTGGAACTTTTGTGCTATGCCCATCCAGTCTACTCAACCCTTAGCCCTCTGTGAACTTTCTTCATGAGTCCCAGTAGGGCCTTGATGGGGTTGAACCTGCAGTTCTCTGGTCTTGGAATTGGTTGGCCCAAATATCTTAGTCTTTTGGAGCCTAGTGCTGCACAGTCGCACACCAAGTATAACATAGTCACCTCTGCATCTCCACAAATCTTGCAAGTCGGGTCGCTTGCTAGTCCCATATTGTGGAGCTGTTTGTTGGGCCCGTGAGGACTCCTGTGATTGTTCGGAGTTGTGATCTGCTGTACCTCCATAGTTTTTGGGTCCAGGCCTTATCTATATCATTAAGAAATAGCTTTGAATGCTTCTGGCCTGTTGTGTTGTGTATCTCTAACGCATCCCTTTTCAATGCTTTTGATGACCCTTGGTGAGAGTCCTATGAAGAGTTCCGTTTCATATAGGGGTGTCTCGGATCCTTTCCTTGCCAGAGTGTCGGCTCTTTCGTTTCCTTCTACTCCTGTATGACCTGGCACCCAGATCAATCTGACCTTGGTGCGCCTTCCTTTCCGGTTTAGTATTTTAATAGAGTTTAGTACTAGCCCAGAATCCACTCTATTGGACTTCCTTCGCGCATGCGATTATAGCATAGGTCTATGCTTGGAAGACCGTCGCCAGTTTGCCAATGCTTAGGCTAAGATTGCATTTGTCGCTCTGTACCCCCGCTCCTGTACCGGTGTTCATTTTAGAGCCATCCGTGTACCATGCCTGGTTGTTCTCTTTATGGGGTTTTGTAAAGGTGGGATACCTTTCCAATCCTCCCTATTCGGAATGTATATCTTAAACTCCTTTTTGAGATTGTGGCTGGTATGTATTTTGTCACATCCTATGTCCATAATCCAGTCAAGTTCCCTGTTTGGTCTTGTGTTTGTATGGTTTATTTTACATCCGGAGTTTGTTCAGTGCCCCATACTTTTAAGCCTATGAATGGCCCTCCTCGCCTCTAGTTCCACTTCAATGTGTAAAGGGGTGAGATTGAGCAGCGTGTTCATCGCCGCAGTTGATGTGACAGTCCTGCCTAGGCCTCTAATCTCCCTCTTGTATATATAAGGTTCTTGTTCTAGAGCTATGCCATATTTTAACATGTATAGCTCGCGCGCTAGAAGGGCAGTCGCAGCCTTATAAACCTTATCGCAGCCATTTTTTTTTACTGCCGTTTCGCTCCCGCGTTCCCGTCTTCATCTGAGTTCGGGCAGTTGGGATCCAGTTTGAGGACTACCAGTCCAGCTAGGTCCCCCGCGCACGTCGATGGCGACGACGCGAGATCTAGTTCCATCGCTGGATGGTAGTCCCCATAATGATCAACACCATCGCTGGCATCCTCTTCCGAGCTTAGGACCCCTTCCTCGGTGCAGGCTTCCTTCATCACCCCACTGGGGGCGTCCGGTTCGGCCGAGGTCGCTGGGGGTTCCTTAGCCGGTTCCTTGGCCTGGTCCTTCCTCTTCCTATCCATGTCCTCCAATAGTTTGAACTGGCTAGGCCCCAGCCCTGAGTGGAGTGTATAGCCAGCCTCCCTGATGGCGTCCGCGGATGCTTTGTCCATGAGGACGATCTGTCGCGTCGTGGTTGGCTCCACGTCGACTTTCAGCACTTTCCACCCATGTGTGTGTAGTGCTGGGTTGAAGCGCTGCTTTGGGAGGTCTTTTGCCTCTAGCACCCGCAACTTGATGCCATTAACCTTCTGGCCATCAACGGTGCGGTGCCTCTAACCGCGTCAGGTCCCTCGCAGTTAACGTGCAGGGCCTCGCCGATCATGTTCCCGACGTTTATGCGGGGCAGCGGATCCGGGGTCCCCATCAGCAGCTTCCACAGAAATTCCTGATTCGGACCCAGGGTGGGAACCCTGGGTCCGAAGCGAAGTGTTGATCGGTGTGGGACGCCTCTACAATCGCCATCTTCGTCCCCATAAGAGCGTCCTTGTTTTTGACCTCCTTTCCCTGGGTTTTGACCTTTTTCGGGTCATTGCCCGGTTTCTTGGCCTCGTCGCTCACCTCCCGTATCATTTTGACAGGTGCTGTGTTTCCGCTTGCTTTGTGTTTCAACTTGCGCTTGGCGCTGCCAAGCCGCCAGTGCCGGTGGTGCGGCCTCGGTGCCTGCGTCGCGAGGTCCCCCGCACCCGTCCCTCCACTGGACGTTTCCTGTGCAGGTTCCGTCCGAGTTAGAGGTGTCGACGTGCTGGGGCTCCCGCGATCCGGCTCCTGCGATCCGCCCTTGTCTCGGAGTGCCCTTGGGAGCCACTCCCTCTCTGCGGACCCCCTATACCGGTTTTCCCCCGTCCTATGTAGCCCTTGCGGGTCACGGTGATCCAGGATTCGCAGCCCGATACGGGTACATCCTGCTTGGAGGCAGCGGCCCCCTTCTCTGTTAGTGCCTTAGGCTTAGTCCCTGTAAACAGTTCCACGGCCATTTGTGACATACCCTTTACCGTCTTGTCATCCTTTTTATTATTGTTTATATCTTTTGTTGAGGTATCCATTTAAAATACTTATTGTTTTTTCATCAGCCCGGCTCCTCACCCACCATCGAGCTCTCAATATTAGGGAATATTGCTCTCAATATTAGGGAATACTTTAAAGGACCCAGGTCATCGAGCTGATATAGTACCCCTTTGTGAGTTGTCCGCGAGCCTCCAGCAGTCCACATCTGTCCCCCACAATAGGTGCCAGTGCGCACCTGCCTTCCGCTGCGAACCCCATTACTTCCAAGTACTCTCTTGACGGCCGTCTGACCGGACGTCGCAGCCAATTGACCATGGCTGGCTAGACCATGGCAGCCCGTTTGAGGAGAAATGACAGACCAAAGTGGCGTGTTGCCTTCAAGGGCTAAATATAACCCGACTCCTCTCAGGCTCAACCAGGGCTAAATTACCAATTGTTTTTCACAACAGAGTGTAAATAAAGAAATAGTTATTTTTTGTGATGAGATTGGAAAAGATTTAGGCCACCTTTTGGCAAATGAATAGCCGGGATACTTGAGAATAAACAACTGTATGCTTGGCTGTTTATTATTTGACATAATGAAAAAAAAAATGTAATTTTAACCAGGATAAAGACAAACAAAAATAAATCAACAATCATATCATTTATAATTTTCCAGTCTACACTTGATGATCTCAATCATCAATATTAAAGTTTTTTTTTCAATATGTACTGTAATCAATTTTACTTTTATACTCGTACCTAAGGCTATTTCTGTTAATAGTAAAGTATCGTTCAGTGAATGGGCTACCACCGGTATAAATAAAATTAGAACTCGACTTTACGAATTGTATGATAAAAGGATTCTTGTTAACACTGCCGAATTTAGTTTATATGTTAGAAATTATTATAAATTGTTTAAAAAAAAATGATCTTTAGCAAAATCGCGTCACTGGAGTTCCAAAATTAAAAACAGTAATAATATAATTAAAACGACTTGGAATGTTATAAATAGTGAAACTGGAAGGTCTACAAGACCATCAAGTGACTATACACTTGTAATTGATGACAATGTGAGCACATCGGGGATTGACTTGCTCCAGTACTCACTATAATTGTTGTCATTTCTTTCTTTTTTTCTAAATTACCTTTGTTTTTAAAATTGACTATTATTGTTATATTATACTGAAATAATTGCTCTAAAATAAGTTTGAAAAGCTTTTTTTAGAGCAATTATAAAGATTTTTTAATAGAAATAAGTTGTTGCATACTAAACAGTTTGGTTTTAAAGACCGGCATCGGTTGTTGCTGCCGGTGTTGGACTTTTAGGAAATATTTATGGTACATGGGAGGACAAATGTGATGCCCTGGGCATTTTTTGAGATTTGCCTAAGGCTTTCAATTGCGTTCATCAATTGGATCCGTAACTCCTCCCTGGATCTTCTTACGTCATATCTAAGTGAAAGGATTCAGAGAATTGACGTAAACTAAAAAAGTTTTCCCGGATCTGTAGTAAAAACAGGAGTTCCCAGGGCTTAATTCTTGGGCCCTTTTTGTTTCTTATTTATAATTAACGACTTGCCTTATCTCATTAAGGATAACCAAAATATAGTATTGTTTGCAGAATTCAATTTTGTTTAAACTTAAACGTCAGCAGCCGGTAACTGACGATATAAATATTGTTCTTTTAAAAATAATACACTGATTTAATGTAAATAATCTGTCCTGATGAAAAAAAAAACTAAATGTATTAAGTTTACTATGCCTGATGTTAGGCAAGTAGAAACTAGTATGTTAATAAAAGGTAAAGAATTGAGCCCTGAAGATGCTACAGTGTTTTTGGGCATAATTTTGGACGCTAAGCTTCAATGGGGCCCACATATAGACAAATCATCGAAAAAACCCAGCTCTGCTGCATTCACAGTTAGAAAAATTCGAAATCTCACTGACTTATAGACAA
The DNA here is from genome assembly GCA_949316375.1 of Mythimna vitellina. Classification (NCBI taxonomy): domain Eukaryota; kingdom Metazoa; phylum Arthropoda; class Insecta; order Lepidoptera; family Noctuidae; genus Mythimna; species Mythimna vitellina. The sequence continues at coordinate 15,407,426 of OX438708.1, forward strand.
CCCGTTTAATTTACTTTAGTTATTTTCATAGTGTCATGTACGTACGGTATTCTATTGTAGGGAAATGCCTCTGATATTCAGTCAATTTTTGTTTTGTAGAAAAGTGCTATAAGTTCTATTTATAAATTAAGTGCCAATACTTCCTCAGAGATAAATTTAAAGACATTAATATAATGACTGTTCCCTATCAGTAAATTTATAAGAATATTTTGTATGCCCATAAAAATAAAAACACGTTTAAAAAATACAGCGATACTCATGATTTTAATAATAGGAACAAACATAAATTTGTAGTTCTTTCTACCAAGCTCAAAAAAATAGGGGACTTAATCAGATGCCAATTTATACATTATTATATTATTATTATTATTATTATTTATAGCCCATTTATGTCCCACTGCTGAGCAAAGGCCTCCCTTTCCCTTTTCCAAGGCGAAGGTGGAGAGATGAACTGGATAAATACCAGAAGGACTGGCCCGCAATGGCCGAAGACAGACATTATTATATATTTATTTTTTTATGCTTGCTAGGTTCGCGCTTGACCGCCATCTCACCTGATGGAAAGCGACGATGCGGTCGACGATGGAACGCGCTTACCTAGAAGTAACCTATTCACTCTTGTCTTAAAGATTTCCGGGGTGTAGATATCAGGAAACACACATTCCGGCAAGGAATTCCAATTTATAATAAACTTCCTAGTCATATTCAAGAACTAGGCCTTAATAAATTAAAATCGTACGTAAAGCGAAAACTTTTGCAAAAGGCTTTTTACACTGTAAAGGATTGTCTTGACGAAAAAAGGCTTGGGATTGACCTGCTCCAGTACGCTCTACAATTGTTGTGATTGTTTTTAATTTTTCTTCTCTTATGTGTTTTTTTTTTAATTTCATTTGTTTTTTTTTATATTCCTTTTAAAATTTGCCATTAATATTTGTTTTTATTTTACAATATGAATTTATTTATTTTTAAATTAATTTTTTGACATAAATATTTACTTTGTTAAATATTACCTTTTCCTACATTTTATTTTATATATTTTCATTTATAATTGTGAGGATGTGGATCTTTTTTTTCTTTTCAGTTATTATGACGTATGTCTGGCAAATTATGTATTTCTGCGGCCTACCCAAATATCCTTTCCTTGGTATTGGTTTTCCGTCAAAATTTTGAGCTCCTTAATAATCCTAAGTTGAACTATACGAGTACTGGAAAATGCTTGCGGTGACTGGACAGGTCCACGAAACACCGGCCTCATCTTCGTGACAAAGTGACGAAAAAATTGACGTGTAAAAGTATTTTTAAAAAACCTATTTGCAAAATAATTATCATTTATTGATATTACTAGTTTGAGTTGAATTTTTCCATCATTTTTTACTTTTTATTAGTTTTAGTTTAACTTTTTAATCATTTTCCGCTTATTATTTGTTTTAGTTTAATTTTTGTTTCTTTCTGGTTTTTGAACTGTTTTATGTTTTTTTTTTTTTTTGTAATAATTGATTATATTTCAGATTTAGCAGCAGCAGCAGTTCCAGCAGCGGTCTTCTAGCAAGCAGCAGCAGCAGTTCCGTACTGAACGGCATAGTGCTGCGCCCCCGCTCGGGCCTCCATCCAGAGGTAGGTGGTAATAATGCCACTTCCGCCGCAACCCCGGCTGCGGCTCCTAAACCGGGCCTGTCGTTAGACCAAGCGAGGTACTCATGACTCATCATCAACCAACGCGAGGTCGGGCCCATTGGCAAAGCAGCAGCACGGGATAACTTCCCCGCTCAAAAAAGGCAAAGCGACAGCTGTCAAGGCGGCGAGAATTCCTGCCACGGTGGTAAGTCAGCCGTCCCCACACCCCCACGTGCAGAATCTGCGGCCGACGCCGAATGGCAAGTGGTAGGAGAAATAAAGGTGGCCGGCGTGATTGGCGACAATTGCAGAAACAAAGTTCCGTCGGTGCCAGGTTTTGCGCTCATAAATTCCCAGCTGTAGCCTGATAACCGCAGCTGCTATCTACTGACACGTCTATTCTGAGTTTAAGCAGGCGGTGACCCTCTAGAAGTTCGGAACTTTAAAGAAACCAATTATACCTAATAATGCTTTAGGGGGATGAACTGCTTGCGTTCGTAGGATTTACTTAAGTTCTCACCACCCTACTCGCGTCCACAGGGTAGACTTTAACGCCTTCCACCGAGATTAAATCCAGCAAAGATAAAATCGAGTTTTAACTTTATTCGTTTTAGAATTTTTATTTATTTTATTCATTTTTAGCATTGATATTATTAGTTCTTAGCATTGATATTATTAGTTTTTAGCATTGATATTATTAGTTTTAGATTACCTTTTTGATAATTTTCTACTTTTTATTAGTTTTAGTTTAATATTTGTTTATTTCTAGTCTATTTTAGTTATTTTCATACTATCATGTTATATGGTATCTTACTATGGGGACGGGCTGCAGACATCGACTCAATCTTTATAGGTACTATAGAAAAGAGCCATCAGAGCTATTTAAAATCTTCGCCGCTGCGATTATCTAAGGGAACTGTTTAAGGATATTAACATCATGATGGTGCCTCGTCAATATATTTATGAAAACATAATTAACTTTAGAAAAAAAATCATGTTTTTAGCAAAAGATGCATTTTTAGAATTGATATTATTAGTTTTAGCTTTGATATTATTAGTTTTAGCTTTGATATTATTAGTTTTAGTTTACCTTTTTTATATTTTTTCGCTTTTTATTAGTTTTAGTTTAATATTTGTTTATTTCTCGCGGTCACTGGCCTTCAAAATGCAACGGTCATGAATTGGGACGTAATTTTATTGAATGGCCAAAAAAGGCGAAAAGGCATGCGAAGAGGCTAATGCCTTATCGCGCCTTTCCACTGTGATTCAGATTTGGAAAATCCATCAATCTGCAAACCCGGTCAATTATCAGTCAATCTATATACCGTTTTACTACGTCACTTATTTCTATCGCCACATAAAGTCATCATAATTATCATTTCAGCCGAACGACGTCCACTGTTGTACATAGACCTCCCCCAAGTGTCGCCACAACGAACAGTTCTGTGTATCTCGTATCTATCGGATTCCCGTGGACGGGCGTGGGCGCAACCTTGGGGTCTGGGGAGCTAAGATCGATTAACCGTCAAACGACCTCGGTAGATTACCAGAAGGATTCCGGCTAGTTATAAAACGATGACTGGACCTGGCAATGTACAACACGCGTATACTGCGGTCGAAGGAGATCACCGAACTTGAGGAAGAATTGAGCGGATTGTCATCATCATCATTTCAGTCGTAAGATGTTCACTGTTGGACATAAGTCTCCCTAATTGTCGCCACAATGAATGACCCTGTGCGTCTCGCATCCATCGGATTCCTTTAACCCTTACCAGGTCATCAGTCCACCTTGTAGGAGGCCTTCCAACGCTGCGTCGTCCGGTTCGCGGTTGCCACTCCAGAACCTTTCGGCCCCAATGGCCATCTGTTCGGCGAGCAATGTTCATTGCCCATTGCCACTTAAATTTTGCGATTCTTCGTGCTATGTCGGCATCCTGCGGATATCTTCATTACTAATTCAATCACGCAAGGAAACTCCGAGTATAGCCCTTCCCATTGCCTTTTGGGTGAGCTCCTCCTTAGACTTTACCATGACTACTATGTCGAGCAAACAGAAGGTGAGTAATGTACTCGCAATTGACATTAATGCCTAGTACACTCCAGTTCAGGACCTTGAAGACATCCTCAATTGCGGCCGTGAACAGTTTCGAAGAAATGACGTCCTCCTGTCTCACCCCGCTGCAGGAGGATAGGTTTCGAGGTCTGGCCCTGAAGTCGGACTGACATCATGGCGTTTTCGTACAAGCACTTCACATACTCTTACCGCATCTGGCACCGTTGGAGAGACTGCAGCACAGCCCAAGCCTCGATCGGATCAAAGGCTTTCTCGTAGTTCAAAAACGCTAGGCAGAGAGGCAAATTATAATATTATATATTATATTGATATTTGTAATTACAAAACATGATTTAAAAGAGTGTCCATAGAGTTTCTTGCACATTCTTCTCCATAGAGATCTATGCTTTGGAATCTGCAATTAGCATAATTTTTTTTGACTGACTGTCTTCTTGATATTTCAAAAGTGCCTGTAAATATTTTATTTGAAATAAAATGCTTTTGATTTTAACTTTAATTCCGTCATCACCCTGCGCCGTTGTTTTTAATCTGCTTCAAAGCCATCCTAATCACGTACAGGTTGACGTTAAAATGAAAAAGGGAGACAAGACTGTATAGGGCATGTCACAAATGGCCGTGGACCTGTCTGATTTCACTATTTTAATTTCACTTTACTGACAACTTCAAACTACACATAATAATCTGATCGAAAATATATATAAATTTTTTTCTTCAAATACCCGAACTCAAACACTTTTTGTTTTTCGCTGGTTTGCTACTTGTCTGCCGCGCTCAGCCGCTAAATGCATAGTAAATGTAACTGTCACTGTATTGACGGTGCGGCGATGACTCGAGATCGTTTAAATTTTAATCGTAACATAGTTAGAAGTTGGCGATATTTATTCATATTATATACCTACACATTTAACACTAAACATCTATTTATGAATTTATGATTTATCACTTTCTATACATTAATTTATGCATATATATATATACTTGTATATTTATTTATTTAATTCCCATATAAAAAAAACTGATTTTCATCCGTATCTCCACTCTAAGGTTCAGTTGAAAATCAGTGTCAGGCAACTGCTGCGTAGTTGTCTGGCATTATGCTAAACTGGACCTATTTGGCGTAGTCGTGAGGCATATTTTTATTGTTAATTTTATTTTTCCTTATTTTTTTTAAGTTTAATTGTAGTTTGTAAATCAATTATTTGTTGATTAATTAATGATGGTGTGCCAGATAAACATATTTTCTTTCTTTTTCTTTCTTTCTAAAGGGACAAAGCCTAAGGCACTAGTCGAGAAGGGGGCCGCTGCCTCCAGCGGGACGTACCCGTACCGGGCTACGACTCCTGGACCATCGTGGCCCGCAAGGGCTACATGGGACGGGGGAAGACCGGAATGGGGGGTTCGCAAAGAGGGGGTGGCTCCCAAGGGTACTCCGGGACAATGGCCGGTGCCGGGTCGCGGGGGCATCGAAACCTCCACCTCGGACGGAACTTGCACAGGGAACGTCCAGTGGAGGCAAGGCAAGTGGTAGGAGAAAAAAAAAAGGTAGGCAAGGTGGCCAGGGTGGCCAAAAACGTGATTGAAAATGATAAAAGGTGACAAGACCGTAAAGGGCATGTCACATTATGGCCGTGGACCTGTCTACAGGGACTAAGCCTAAGGCACTAGCAGAGAAGGGGGCCGCTGCCTTCAAGCAAGATGTACCCGTACCGGGCTGCGACTCCTGGACCACCGTGGCCCGCAAGGGCTACATGGGACGGGGGAAAACCGGTATGGGGGGTCCGCAAGGAGGGAGTGGCTCCCAAGGGCACTCCGGGACAATGGCACCGGTGCCGGGTCGTGGGGGCACCAGTACGTCGACACCTCCACCTCAGACGGAACCTGCACAGGGAACGTCCAGTGAAAGGGACGGGTGCGGTGTCGAGCCAAGCGTCGCCACACCCCCGCCTGCAGAATCAAGGCAAGGCAAGTGGTAGGAGAAAAAAAAAAGGTAGGCAAGGTGGCCAGGGTTGCCAAAAAACGTGATTGAAAATGAAAAAAGGTGACAAGATCGTAAAGGGCATGTCACATAATGGCCATGAACCTGTCTACAGGGACTTAGCCTAAGGCACTAGCAGAGAAGGGGGCCGCTGCCTTCAAGCAAGATGTACCCGTATCGGGCTGCGACTCCTGGACCACCGTGGCCCGCAAGGGCTACATGGGACGGGGTAAAACCGGTATGGGGGGTCCGCAAGGAGGGAGTGGCTCCCAAGGGCACTCCGGGACAATGGCACCGGTGCCAGGTCGCGGGGGCACCAGTACGTCGACACCTCCACCTCAGACGGGACCTGCACAAGGAACGTCCAGTGGAGGGAAAGGGCGGGGAACCTCGCAACCACCAACGCTCGAGTGGCAGCGCCAGGCGCAAGTTGAAAAATTTGCAACGACAGAGGGAAACACAGTACCTGTCAAAAAGATACGTGAACTATCTCAACTGCCCGGACTCTGATGACGACGGGGATGCGGAGACGAAGCGGCAGTAAAAAAAAATATGGCCGTAATAGGGTTTGTACACATTAATCTGTAACATAATAAGGCTGCGACTGCCCTTCTGGTGCGCGAGCTAAACCTGTTCAAATATGACAGCTCTAATACAAGAACGTTATTCCTAAATGATCCCCCCCCATTCCATCAAGCGTCACTGACTTCAGTGACGTATTGTCGCCCTTTCCGGCGAACTCTGACTCCGGTCCGTCCCCGCCGACCCCTCGCCCCCGCCCTCCCTCGGGTGTCAACCCGATGCCACCGATACTGGTGGCTCACTTCGCCAATGAGGCTATGGACACTTCGGTGCCCGCCAGCGATTCTACATCGCACACCTCCTCTGACTCGGAGCAGGCCTCCGAATCCTCCTCCTCCGAGGACGACTTCCAAGTCGTCCTAGGGGGTAAACGAAAAGCCCGTAAGGCCGCCCAACCCAACAAGGCTAAAAAGACCGTAGTGTCGGTCCCCGCCCCCGCTACCCAACCCGCCCCCGCTACCCAAGCCGCCCCAGCAACCCAGCCCGCCCCTGCTTCGCAGAATAGCTGCCCCGCCTCCGCTTCTATCAGTCAGCTGAAGAATTCGGAGAAAAGAAGCTATCGGAAACTATCCAAATCCCTTAAGGAAAGGAACATCCCTTTCCACACTTACTCGCTCCCCGAAGACACGCCAACCCGAGTGGTGATCTGGCGTGTTCCAAAAGAAATCCCCACGGAGGACATCAAGGCCGACCTCATGGCCCAGAATATCCCCGTATCCGCCGTCCACCGTCTGCATAAGGCCAGAGGTGAACAGTACGACATGGTCCTTGTCGTATGCGACCCCACCGAAGGACATCACCCCATCTTCAGGGTAAAATCTGTTTGTTCCCTATCCGGCATATCCATCGAGAAGCCCTTCAGACCCTCCATAGTTGGTCAGTGTCACCGCTGCCAGCTCTATGGACACTCCCAGCGAAACTGCTTCGCTACTCCCAGATGCGTCAAGTATCTGGGCGAGCACGGCACCGCTGACTGCCCCCGCCCCAAGGATCGCGCACTCTGCACAGAGCCTCCCAGCTGTGTGCTGTGCGGCCAAGCCGGGCACCCGGCTAATTACCGTGGCTGCCCCAAAGCCCCAAAAATCTCTCCTAAACTGGCAAAGCGTGCCGCCGCTCGCCAGCAGAGAGAAGCACCGTCTGGGAAAGTCCCCTCTTCCCAGCTCCCCGAACGTCTCGCCCCTCAAAGGCCATCCCCCTGGAACCAACTAAACCACCAGAAAGCCTTCCCGGCTCTGGCGCTAATGGCCAAGCCCATCCCAGCGCCTACCCCCGCTCCTGCAGCCCCCGTGGCCGCTACAACTCCCCGTATTGCACCCCAACATCCAGGTGCGATACCACGCCGAGCTGTTGGCTAGACTATCCTGGACAACTATGTCATTTTTATGACCCAGGACGCTAGGGATCTAGCGGACGAGCTCTCCCTAGCGGAGACAAATGGCCAGCTTAACTTTGTTAAGCAAGCTGCTATTTTCAACAAATACGGGTCGGTCCTCGCCGAACTCGATAAACTTCCCCCTGTAACCCTTTATGGATAAGTCCACAAAAATCTGTAGTTCTAAACCGCGATCCCTTAAACTAGGCTTCTTCAATGCCAACGGCATTGCAAATCAGAGAGATGAGATCGCCACCTTCCTCCGCGACCATAAATTAGACATTCTCCTTATCCAGGAAACTTTCCTTAAACCCCACCGCAAAGATCCTAAAATTGCCAACTATCGCATAGTTCGCAATGATAGATCTCGCTGCCACGGTGGTGGCACCCTCATTTACTACAGGAAGGAACTGTACTGTATTCCCCTTACCCCGCCCGCACCCCTATCTTTCTTAGAATACTCGGCCTGTCGAGTAGGCATGACCGGTCATCAGCCGATCACTATCATCTCTGCCTACTACCCCCCCCCCCCCCGACTTCCTCGTCTCATATGCCAGACGAGTCCATCGCTCTCACCAGCGACCTCACTGCCCTCTTTGGCTTGAGTGACTCCGTTATAATAGCGGGCGATCTCAACGCTAAACATCCCGCCTGGAACAGTAATTCGACCAACCCTAGAGGAAAGGTCGTGTTCAACCTTGGTGCCTCCCTAAATTTTGACATCATCACCCCGATGTGTCACACTCACTTCCCTCATGACCCCAACCACAGCCCCGACGTTCTCGATGTAGCGCTTCTAAAGAATGTAAACCTCCGTTTGCATTCTATAGAAGCAATACACGAACTTAACTCCGATCACCGCCCCGTGATTATGCACCTAGGCTCCCGCTCGGGCAATCTCGACCCTGGCCAGCCCCCCCCGTCCCAATTGATCACTGACTGGAAGAAAGTAAGCGAAAGACTGAAATCTACTGCGTCACCTCAATTGGATTCCATCCCTGACCATATAGTCTCAGTCGCTGACACGACGGCGGCGATTGACTCGCTCACAGATCACGTACAATCCGTCCTGAACGATTGTTCAAGGGAGATTCCTGCGACGGAGGACCGTCGCTGGAAAATCCCGGACGATGTACGGGCTCTGATGACCGAGAAGAACGCAGCTATCCGTGCGTATAGCGCTTTTCCCTGCGAAGCTAACAAGGCTCACATGCGTAGATTACAGCGTGCTGTTAAGAAACGCATGACCGAGCTGCGTTCCGCCCGCTGGGACAAGACGCTTAGCGAACTCGAGCCTACTCACCTCGCCTTCTGGCAACTTCAGAGGAAATTACGCTCCATTGAAGAGTCCTCCATGCCTCCGCTCACCCGCCCCGACAAGAGTGTCGCTTTCGACAACTCTGAGAAAGCGGAATGTCTAGCCGACAGCCTCGAATCCCAATGCTCGCCCAGCTCTCAACTAGTAGACCAAGCTCACATCGATATGGTGGACGCTGAAGTTGAACGTAGAGCCTCCCTCCATCCCGTTGAAGACCCTGATAACCCTCTGGCCCCCGTCACTCCCGACCAGGTGGAGTATATCATTCATAGACTTCAACCCCGGAAAGCCCCCGGCGCCGACGGTATCACGAACAGAGTAGTCAAACTCTTCCCCCCCCAACTTATATGGCTAATGACCGCCATCTTCAATGGCGCATTAAGCAACAATATATTCCCCCAAGCATGGAAACAGGCCACCGTTATCGGTATCCCTAAACCAGGCAAGCCCAAGTCTGATCCTTCCGGCTACCGCCCCATCAGTCTCCTCAATGTTCTCGGTAAGATCTACGAGAGGCTTATTTATAAGCGACTTTTGAGTCGCAAAATCTTCTTTTTTTCGGCAAAATCTTTGGATTTTGCCGAATCCATGGGTCTCATTCCTAATGAGCAGTTCGGGTTCCGTATCGAACACTCATGCATCCACCAAGTCCACCGCATCGTAGAGCACGTAAGCGTTGGTTTCCAACGTAATGCGATGACAGGTGTCCTATACTTCGATATAGCGAAAACATTCGACAAGGTCTGGCACAATGTCTTATTATATAAGCTATACCAACTCGGGGTGCCAGATCGTCTCGTTCTCATCATGCGAGACTTTCTGTCGAATCGCACCTTCCGCTATCGAATTGAGGGAGCTCTTTCCTCCCCCCACCCAATTCGAGCAGGAGTTCCTCAAGGCTCCGTAGTATCCCCCCTAGCCTTCACGCTGTTCACCAGCGACATTCCCCAAAATAAAAAGGCCCAGTTGGCTCTATTCGCCGACGACACGGCAATTTACTACACCGGTCGTGACCCCAGAGTTATCGCTCGCAATCTCCAAACCTCCGCAAACATTTTGGGCAAATGGTTCCGGAAATGGAGGATCGAGGTTAACCCTGATAAGAGTCAAGCTATTCTCTACTCGAGACAGCGGAAGTCCGTCCTCCCCTCCCCCCTCCGATCACCATGTACGGCAAGCCAATCCCCTGGGAGAAGCAAGCCAAGTACCTAGGAGTGATCCTCGATCGTCACTTGACCTTCGCCGAGCACATAAAGCAGGCTCGCTCGCGAGCCGCTTTCGCTCAAAGTAGGCTCCACTATCTCCTGACTGCCCGCAGCAAACTGTCACTTAAGTGCAAGCTGCGTCTCTTTATAGTAGTAATCCGCCCGATCATGAGGTATGCCTGTGCTATCTTCGCACACGCCAAGCCCCGTCACCTCCATAGGATGCAGACCCTCCAAAACCGAACCCTCCGTAAAATCCTCGGTGCCCCATTTTTCGGCCGAAATGAGAATCTACATCTAGATCTCAAAATCCCCACCATCCAGCAGTTCATGAAACGCCTTTGCAAGCGTTTCTTTGATACTGCTGTGAAACACCGCAACCCCCTTATTGTGTCGGCCGCCCGTTATGAACCCTCCCGTATTTCAAAAATTCGCCGTCCTCGGCATACTCTCCTCACCCCCGATGACCCTATTACCATGCTCCAAGAGAGCCGTAGGGAAACCAGTACAGTTAAAAGACACCACAAACCGCCGTCGTTCCGTCCTCGCCGCCGAGGCCCGCCGCGACAATCTTTTAAACGTCCTCCCCGTCCCTTGCTCGAGCCAGCCCGCGTCGCTGAGCCAGTAGTTTTAAAAATCCCCGACTAATAATAATTAAAATCTGTTCGATCCAGCTCGTCCCTTGCTACCCCCCCCCCAGCGACGCCCTAAGCCGAGGTCCGTACCCCACAGGGGATGCCCTTAGCGTGTAGTCGCTTAGTTTTAAGTGAGCCCTGGCTGGAGGCTTTGATTCTTTAATCGAGGCCGCCACAGGCAAGACCGGTTAAGCAGCCGACAACCTCCTAGGTTGACCTGCGAGAGGCCACACAGAAAAAAAAAAAAAAAAACAAGAACTTTATGCATACAAGGAGGAGATTAGAGGCCTGAGCAGGACTGGGGGTATTGTATACTACCAACGTCATGACCTTAACGCAAGGGCGTGCATCTATGTGAGAAATAGCCTAGACGCAATTAGACGGATAAAGCAAGAAAATTACTTTACTTAGCTCGCCAAAGCGTGAAAAATAAAAAACTCGTCGCAACTTGGGCATCCTACGGGAAAATCTATGTGAGGAAAGAGGAGGGCTCTTCACGAGTTCGTATTGAATCGGAATCTGAATTAAACAAAATTACTATGTGACTATATGTAATCAAACTTTGTTGCACTAACGAAAATACTTTTATAATACACTTCTTACTCTGTTTATGTATTAAATTTAGATTACCCTCTAGTAGTTATCATACTTATATAATAGCATTATCTTACTCTCAAGTAGGGTTAACTATATCTGCTACAAATTCTCGTTAATATTTATTTTTGAGCACTTTTTACCATATGTATGTAGTAGTTTTAACTTATCTTCAACTAGTATTAATTACACCTATTTTAATTCCAGAATTACATACACCTTAACACATCTACATATCCTACACCACATCTACAATACAGAGTACATCTTATCAATGCGAGTTTTATTTTTTAACACTTTTAACAATGTCAGTGCACCTTTTCGAATAATCACGTATTGTCATAGGTCTATTTGCTTAGCTACATATGTACCAGGTCCGGGTTTACTCCTTATTTATTATAACTTCAGTCGTCACGATCATTTCGTGACTCTGTCTAGCTTTTTTACCTAACTTTCACGATGCAAGATATTGAGACATTAAACTTGGACCTGGACTCTCTACAAGTAGCTAAATCGATCTCCTGTGACATAACAGATGTAAAAAAACATGTTTCTGCTCATTGCACACTCAATCTTTTGTCTCAGAATATTCGGAGCATCACTTGTAACATGCCTAATTTATTAACGCTTCTCCAGAGGTCAGGAATCTCCTGGGATATTCTTGTCCTCACAGAATGCTGGCTTCCCTCAGCTAGGAATGTACCGTCACTTGATAACTATAACAGTTCATATACAACTATGCATAAAACTCAAAATGAGGGAGTTGTCATTTACTATAACAAACACCTTCCAGTAAAAATCGAAGAACCCTCGATAGATGACACCAACTGTCTTCTCCTTAAACTCAAATCAGATATTTGTGTTATTGGAATATATCGCCCTCCAAGTCAATCTAATACCACCAATTTTATAAATTCATTAAACACTTTACTATCTAAATTAACTAGCTTTAAAAACATAATCCTCTGTGGTGATATAAATATCGACATAGGGCCAAACACCGTGGATAGACGTGCTAACGAATATCTTAATGTTCTGGCTGGCCATGGCATGCTCCCTGGTCACAATTCACCTACACATGGACGCACGTGCCTAGACCATATTATAATTAAAACCAACATGGATGCAACTTGTTTCACCTTTGAATCATCAATAACTGATCATGAGAGTGTAGCTGTTAGTTTTAGTCGAGGTGGTCGCTTAGATTATCGCAATGTAACATCGCAATCTATAGACTTGGATTCCCTCGATGATTCCCTAAAGAACATACATTTTCAGCATATCCTAGAGTGTAATGATGCCAATTTAGCAACGGACATGCTTGTTGCGTGTTTATCCTTAGCTATTAAAAATAACACTAAATTAGTTAAAATTCCAAAAAGGAAACGATACAGTAAACCCTGGATTACTAAAGGATTGTTAAATTGCATGAGAAATAGAGACAACCTGTATAAGAAACTGAAAGGGGATAGAGATAATGAGATTCTTAAGATAACATATAAACGTTATCGTAATTTCTGCAACTACCTAATAAAAAAGGTTAAAAGAGCATACGAGAAGAAAGAAATTGAGAATGCAAGAGGAAATAAGAAACAACTATGGGAGATTATTAAGAAAATAAATGGCAGTAACACTGTATCTGATCATTCACCATGTCTCATAACATCTGACAACCTTGAAACTAACATTAACGACGTGAACAGTTTCTTTGCTGATGTCGGTAAAAAGCTTGCTGAACAAATTACCCTTTCTGAATCTATGTATGAGCAGTCTTCCACTCCTCCACTAAATTCTTTTGCACTTTTTGCTACCGATGAAGAGGAAATTGTACAGCTTGTTTTGGGCCTAAGGGATAACTGTGCCGTGGGAGTTGACCATATTTCTAGCAAAATAATTAAGAGATACGTAAAGTTCCTTGCTCCGTCTTTAACGCACATCTGTAACCTTGCTTTATCAACGGGAGTCTTTCCTAGAGCCTTTAAAATAGCCATAATTAAACCTATACACAAAGGTGGGGATAGAGACTGTGTTGATAACTATCGTCCTATCTCCATTCTGCCATCCATGTCTAAGATCTTGGAGCGGCTGATCAATCGTCGTCTTACCAATTTCCTTGAAACCAACGAGCTCCTTTCTTCGGCTCAGTTTGGCTTCCGAAGTAATAAATCTACTAATGATGCAGTACACGAACTATTGAATAATGTCATTTCCAGCTTAGACGATAGGAAAAAATGCTTGGCGGTGTTTCTGGATCTGGCAAAAGCCTTCGACACAGTCTCTATTCCACACTTACTGAGGAAGTTGGAGGCTATTGGCGTAAGAGGTATACCCCTAAAACTACTGGAGGACTACCTAACTAATAGGAAACAACGAACTAAAATTGATAACAAGCTAAGCGACGAGCGAGGTATAGAATTCGGTGTACCACAGGGCAGCATACTTGGACCTACCCTGTTCCTTATCTATATAAATAATCTTTGTGAAATGACACTACAAAAGGGCAAAATTATAACTTTTGCCGATGACACTGCTTTGCTGTTTAGTGGTGATAGTTGGGAAGAGGTGTTTCGTGTCGCACAGAAGGGGTTTAATAGCGTCAACGCGTGGCTCAAAAATAATATATTAACCCTAAATGTTAGCAAAACAAAATACATAACTTTTGCTTTCAGAGCAAACCTTCTGCCTCCTGAGTCACTGAGCATTAAAGCTCATACTTGTGGATCCGAGGTATCGTTAGATGGCTGCATTTGTCCCACGCTACAAAGAACTGACAATCTTAAATATCTCGGGGTTAACATTGATCAATGTCTCACCTTCAAGTTGCATATTAAAGCCTTAGTGTCTCGTCTGCGAAAGTTGATCTATATTTTTAGGACCTTAAGATACTCAGCAGACAGAAAGACTATTAGAATGGTGTATTATGCTTTAGGTCAATCATTGATTGACTATTGCATAATATCTTGGGGTGGTGCTGCGAAAACCCACATCATCGAGGTTGAAAGGGCTCAACGTGCAATTCTCAAGGTGGGCGCTGGATTTCCTTTTCGATACCCCACTGTAGACCTCTACAAGGATTGGGATATTCTTACAGTCAGGCAATCTTTCATCCTTCAAACAGTGCTAAAAAAACATAATACAATGCCATACAACCCGGAATTACAAAATGACAAGCGCCGTAAAGGTAATGTATGTGCAACAAAACCCTTGCGTTCAGCTCTGTCACATAATTTCTTTTGTTTTTTAGGCCCATATCTCTACAACAAGTTAAATAGTAAGTTACTCATTTACCCACTATTGAAATCTAAGTGCAAAGCTGCTGTCTCCAAATACCTCAAAACCCTTGACTACAGTCAAACGGAAAATCTCCTGGTCCCACTCAGATAGTTTTACCTTATTTACTACATTTCTGAGTCAAAGCATGTTTTTCTTTTCTTCAATTATTCCATTTCTTTTACAGGCGTTTCCTTCTTATTTCTGCTATAAACTTAAAAATAAGCTCTGACACTCACATACACACACATACATTTGCACCCTCACATTTACATTAACAGTAATTCACACATTCACTAGCACTCACACTTACATCCTGGAATTAATATAAAGTATAATTGTCTGTTATGTACCTACTATTTAAGAATTAATTAAGTATCAAATTTCTGTCTTTTTTGTTTAACTTAGCTTAAATATTTGCCTGCTGCGACATGCTAAACTCTGTCATAATAGCATACTAGCCGCGGGTGGGTCCTGGTGACCTGTAATACAGGTTGTTGTACATACCTACATCAGGCACCAGTCCCTCACAAAGTTAGCTCTAAGATATAAGCAATGTTAAAAGCTAGCATAACTGTGTGAAGGGAAAATAAATAAATAAATTATTATTATATTATTAAATAATTCCCCTGCACAATTTATGTTACAGGGACTTGACAATTATCAAGGTCCCTCTAAGAGAGGAGGAAGGAGGCGGGGCGCTGATACTAGCCTCCGCATACATGTCTTATGGAGCCGAGGATCCCATCTCAACGAACCTAAGGGAACTCGTGGAATACTGCAGCCTGGAATACTGTAGGAGGGCCTAGACCTGATCATAGGCTGCGACGCCAACGCACACCACGTCAATTGGGGAGTACCGGTAACAATAGGAGAGGTGAAAAACTACTGGATTTCCTGGTAAGCTCATCTTTACAAATTATTAATAATGGCAACAGGCTCACGTTCGTAAAAGTTAGATGAGCGGAGGTGATTGAACTAACAGTAGCTACTAATAAGGCTAGTAACCGCATAAGTGAATGGCACGTACCAAACGAGATCTCACTCTCGGACCATAGGTATATATGCTTCAAGTACAGTACCCGACGAACAAAGGAACTGGTAGCAAGGAGGAACCTGAGACACACCGATTGGAACTCCTACACGAGAGACTTGAAACTGGAACTTAGGGACCCCAAAGGAAAGCTGAACTCAGCGATCGACGTAGAATTTGAGGCGGGGCGAATATCCGAAGCGGTTCTGAGCGCTTGGACAAGAAATTGCCCGAAAAGTTAGAACAAGCAAGAAAGGAACCTTGGTGGCCATACTGGGACTCATGAAGGAGATGCACGGAGGGCCAGGGGTTGAGTAGACAGGAGGGGCATAGCACAAAAGATCCAGAAGGGTCGAAGTGCTCTGGCCCAGGCCAGCCCCACATTAAGATAAGATAAGACAGGTTGACGTCCGAAATATCCCGTCCTGTCCGTCTACTAATAGGATTTTTTTATTTTATTGTATTATTTTAATTTGTGATTTGACTTCGATTTATTTGTTTTTCTTGTATTTTCTTTTATTTGTTTGACATTTTTTATTATTTGACATTGTTATGTAATCATTTGGTGACTACGTATAATTTAACATTCTGTATATGACTTGTAAGAATCCCTTACCAATAAACTACCATGACTATGACTATGACTATGACTATCTTCGGTATAGTGTCGGGTTATTTTTTAGCTCTTGGGTCGTTTGCTAGATTCGCAGTGGGTTTGGTATTTGACGTCTACAACATAAAATGCCTGATCTCTCTCAGATTTTCCGATTTGATGGACATAACTCTGCCATCTTCGGTCTTCAGTTTAGTGAGCTGGCTCTGTCCAATAGAGATCTCTTGCAAAGCTACTTTGGAGCCCTTAAGTATTTCGCTCAATCGCGTCTTTAATTACTGCATTAATTGTAACTGTGCAAAACAAAAAAGTGAAAAAATAGAACGGGGGGAACGGGTGCGATAAGGCCGCCCATTGTGTGTTTTAGTTTCCATTTATGTTTGTATTGGTGTACAATAATGGATATATTAAATAAATAAATAAATAACGGGACCACTTTGCAGACATACTTCCGTACAAAAAAAAAGAATGGTAAAAATCGGTTTAAATTTTTTTTTGGGCAGGAAATCATCCAATGACTTCTCTCGTGCTTGGGCGGAGGGCGTATCAGACTTTTACTGACTAAAACCTACTCCTATATTCCTTCTTTGCTTTCGTTCACGGGCCCCGTAACGCAACCCATGGTCCCTGGCGAAGATATCGCTGAACAACAATTGAGAACCTCCTCCTTTTTTGGAAGTCGGTTAAAAATAGATCGTGGAGTAGGCCTAAAGGGGAAACCACGTTAAAAAAAACGCGCCAAGTACACTACCTCACAGGTGGCGTGGAAACGTGTGCACATTATGGAGAATGCAGTTTTATGATTCACTCTCGATTTCTGATTTAAGTATTTGAAGTTGGGTATTTCTTCGTGCTAGTGGTGGCTGAGCGGCAACGGTCCCGACTTACGAGTAGTAGGTTGGTACTTTGTGTAATTTATTTCATCACCACTGCTCTCAAAACGGTGAAGGAAAACATCATGAGGAAACCGGCATGTCCTAGAACCAAAAATTTGAAGACATGTGACATCCACCAACCCGCATTGGGCCCGCTTGGTTACCATTCGGTCACCACACACCCTATATAAAAGTTATCAAAAATAAAAGACCCGTTTTAGGGTCTGCGCACACTTGAGACAAGACTGTCTTAGATAGAATTGTCTACGACGCCGCAGACTTGTCTACGACATCGCAAAATTGTCTACGATACTGGATAAGACAGTTTTGAGACGTCCAGTGTTGTCAACAGTTACTTACCACTAGAATCAACTTTTAAAACCACTAACAAAAAATGATCCCACAAAATCGCATAATTTCCATAAAATTTGTACAAAATAAAATAAGTATGCATATAGGTTATCAGTTTCCTGTAATAATAAGTGATAAAAATTAATAATCAGTTGATCAAAATACCATTTGTGGGTAAATTAACATTAGTAGGTAATTCAACATACAGATTATTCAATAACGGCTATGTATAAATTCGTCTCCAGACGAATCGATAATTTTGGATTCTATGGTGCTGATTTACACCCGAGTGATCGCATTTTAGTAACAAATTTAATTTTTTTAAACCACTAGCCACTAAAACCAATATTTCCCAATTAAATGGGGGGTTAAAACCATCAGTTTTAGTGGAAAATCCACTAAGTTGACAACACTGGCCGTATGCCGCTATACTGTTTTGTCTCAATGGTGTGCACCGTGTCGTAGCCAAAACAGTAAAAAAAATGAATTTTTAAAAACACTTTTTTTTTTAGGTGGGAGAATCATCAAATGACAAATCTCACCCTTGGGCGCAGCGAGAGATAGTGTCAGACTTTTACTGACTAAAAACCTACTCCTGTTTCTTTCTTTGCCTTCATCCTTGGGCCCCAGGCTTCGCTTTCACACTACCCGTGGAAAACACTCAAGGTATGTAATTAATTATTATTTTATTGTTTCTTTCAGTTTCGTTCCTAGTTACATTCTACGGTCTTCAAATGTCAAAATGGGCTGTTTATTTTTTAACAAGGGTAGCTCTATTCCTTTAATAGTTTAGGTTAGGTCTTTATTTGGACTTTAATTTGGATGGACGGCGTTAAGAGCTCGTGGTAGGGCGGGCGTCTGTCCTAAAGTCGTGCTATTCTTTTCCCAGCCGACCAACCTACATAGCAAAAGGCATGTTTTTTGTGCTATCCCCTGAAATATCATAATAACTAATATAGATCTCAAATATTCAAAGCTCAACTGTTTTTAAACATTGGTGGTTCATTGTGTACTACACCTACCATTCAACATTTCAGGTTTTGTTAAAAATAAACGAAAAGAGTTACCGTTTTAACTCCTATTTCATGCGATACCCCAATAAAAACTACAATAAATATAATGGTTGTAACACAGAAAAACAATACATAACAGAAGTAATAAAAAAAGATAGAACTTGCGTTTTATTTTGTTTTAACGCCTCGAGTAGGCCACGCCTCCGATTCCTTAGTTCTGACTACGTGACTGACCGTTGAGATGACGTCAGAACAAAGGAATCGGAGGCGTGGCCTACTCGAGGCGTTCGACGCAAACGAAACGATGGTAACTTGGTTAGGGGGTAGATGTCTACACCAATTGCAACAAGCAAGGTCACCTCTGTTGGTACGCTAGATTACATATGTGTGCTTTAAGCTTTAATGATGATTGAGATAATTTGTTTGAAAAAGATCTCAATTTAAGAAATACATGTTTCAGCCACCGAAAATCATTCACAACGATCAGCTCCATCGCCCAAGTGTACAAGTATTGAGTGGTTAATGGCGGTTCCATTAGCGGTTGCCGCTTCTCGCCTCACGCCACGCTGCAGAGTAACAGTAGGTGCAACATCGGAATCACAACCCAAATCAGAAGGTCCGTTTATTTATTTATTTACTTCAGATATAATAAATATGGATCTTGTCCATATTTTAGTAGGCACTTAAAATCATGCCAACAAAAAAATTTACACGAACAAACACAAATAAACATCACACATATACTTACAAATCCAATTACACATAAAACGTCCAAAATTAAATAAAATAAAAACAAAATAAATTAAAATTAATCATGAAATCATTAAGTCACATTACCAAATCAAACGCAAAAATCAAAATTATATTAATTTAAATAAAAGAAATAATTAAAAATCATTAACACTGCAACAGAATTAATTAAATTAGAGAGATTCAATTCGTTTAATGTACAGTCAAATGGGGTGAATAGAAACTCAGGGGCGAATAGAAACAACACTTCAAAGGGTGTTTTAACGATGTTTGAATATTTTTAGCAGCATTTAACTATATCCATTTATTAATGAATTGTTATTTTAAAAAGTCGATGCTTTGTTAGAAGGCGATAATGTTGTATGAAAGTGAAAAGTTAAACCTAAGTTTTGTTTCTATTCACCCCTGAGTTCCTGTTCGCCTCATTTGATTCGCACAGTTTTACAGTATCGGTGAAATGCGGGTTCTTATTGCATCTGAAGGGTTCTGTATAATTGGGATTGCTTGAAAAAGTCGCTGCAGTTCTCGAACATTAGAGGCATCTGAAGGAACAAGCGTGGGTTTTAGTCAGTAAAAATCTGGCACTTTCTGTCGTTCTACCCAGAGCGAGAGAAGTTATTTTGAATTCCCTACTCAACAAAAAAAGGTTCAAACTCAGCCAGGCGCATTCGTCATCACCATCATCATAATTTCAGCCGAAAGACGTCCTCTGCTGGACATAGCCCTCCCCCAAGCGTCACTACAACGACTGCTGTCAAAACTGTAAAGGAAAATGTTCTGGAATTAAAAAGTTTGAAGACTTAAGATTCATCAACCTGCGAGTTCTCTCGCCTAGGGTGGAGCGAGAGGGCGTGTCAGACTTTTACTGACAAAAATGCACTCCTATGTTCCTTCTTTGTCTTGCATTCCAGGACCCGGGTTTTCCTTTCAGAAGCGAACCCATGGCCTCAGTGGGTTTCAGCCTTGTTGGGGCCCCACGATTTGCTGGCATCTACTTGAGGCACGTGTGCACCACAACGTGCCTTCGACGACTCGGGTTCGGTCCGGACGGTGAGATAATCATTGCTCGCCGTCCGCAAATCCTTGCCTACCGTGGCTGCAAATTGGGGTCGGGATTCCGGCATCTGGGGCGTCAGGAAGTCCGTTACCTCACGCGTGCAGGCGCCTCTTTCAAAAGGAGGCGATCGCCTGCCATTTCTGCTCGCTCCGGACCGTAGCTGTACCTGGGCCCGGCACTAGAGAACTTTGCCGCCGATCGCCCCCACGAGGACACGTACAGCGGACCGTATATGCTCCACAGTATCCTCCGGGCGGCGTTCCACCCAATGGTGACACCCGGGATCGAAATATAATTTGAAATAACTGTATCGAAATATTATTTTTATTTTTTGTCAGTTTTTCTGTTACCACGTTGGCATCGGTTTCATTTACAGCCGAAACTGGAAAAGGAGCTGAAAATTTGGTTACTGTTTCGGTTGCAAATCGTGTTTCAGTCAGTTACTGTTTACGAACAACTTACTGGTGCAACCAAGCGGACACTTCAACGCACCTAGCCAAATTACAATCGTATCGTTCGCGCAGAACGCCTCCGATTTCTTTGTTCAGACGTCGTCTCAACGCTCAGTCACGTGGTCAGAACAAAGGAATCGGAGGCGTGGCCTACTCGATGCGTTCGACGCAAACGAAACGATCGTAATTTGGCTAGGGGGGCAGGTGACAGCGTGACGGCTAACGACGACGTGGAAGCTACTAGCCCACGTGGGGGGCGCGCTGTGTACCCCAACTCGATTTAGTTCTAAACGGTCTATTCAATCCAAAAACTACCGAGTAATCGAGGCAATCGAATATGTCTATACTTAAGAAATTACTAATTATAAAACGAAATTAAAACAAAGTATCTTCATCATCAAGTCTTTCCATTCAAACTCAACACGACAAATGATCGCCTCCTGCAGTCACTTATAATTATTTATTTCTACCTTCTCTGTAAGTTGTCGACCTTCTGAGATATTTGTTTCACGATCCATAAGAAATACATACATAACATCATCGCCGTCAGTTCGATTCAGTGAAAGCGATTGCCTCGTGTGTATCGTTCTCCCTGTTCTGTAGACCTATTGGAGGCATAATGCAAAACCACTCAGTGGAAAACATTGAAACACGAGTCTCTTAGGGTCGCCGCACATGAGCCACAAGCCACAGCCACAAACGCCGCCACGAGAAGCTACAAAAAAGTCGGGTAATTGCAAGTAGGAATCGCGCTCTGTGGGTTCTGTAAAAACTTACCTATGACAGTTTAGTTCACAGTTCGATTCCCTTGAGTGTCGAAATTCACGTTTTTTGCGACATAAAAGACCATATCTTATTTTTTGTTAACTCAGAAGTTTAATTTTTTATCAGCTTCAAGAGACCGCAGACTTGAATAAATGGTTTTAATTTCAAGTTAACCCCTCCACGCGTTCCCGATATAAAGGGTTATGACAGACAGACAGATAGACAGACGGACAACAGAGTGATCCTATAAGGGTTCCGTTTTTTTGTTTTGAGGTATGGAATTCTAGAAAACAGCTGAAGCGCGCGACAGCCACTTGGGGCTGGTAGCTGCTGCTTTTTGTAACCCTTACGTGCAGTATCATAATGAACTGTCACGAAGAAGGTTTAAATGCGTGAGTGGCGTGTGACGGTGTTTTGTTTCGTCGTTTAGTGGCCAGTGCGGGCCACAAGGAGCGAGCCGCGGCGATTTGTAGCGTGTGCGCCCACCGGCGTCAACAGTGTGTGGCAAATCCATATAAAAAGTATGAAAACTATATGCCGGTAGCAGCGTTTTGTAGTTGTGGCCGGTGGCCCATGTGCGGCAACCCTTAGGGCCTTCGCCCGTAGCGCGTTGGTATCTTTTCTATAGCGCTTGCAAATGCGACTAACATGCGTTAGTAGCGATGCTGTCGCGCGCTTACAAAACGCGCGACAGCATCGCTACAAAAAGTCGCCGTGGGCGAGAACCCTTAGGCGTAGATTTAAACAATGAACGATATAAAACGTCCATTAAGGTTGCATTAGCAATACAATGAACGGTTGGAACACGTCGAGTTGAAACCGCACTCGATGCGAAGCAATTACATTATTGACATAAGATTCGATTTGAAAAATTGATTCGTGGACGGACGCCTTCAGTTGAGACTGATCGGTTCCCCCTGGAGCGCCGATTGTAACGATAAACGGTTGTACAACTTGTGTAACCTTGTAAAACGCTTAATTGTTGTATTGTGCACATGGCCGGATCTACTTAATGGCTAAATGGGCTGCAGCCCAGGGCCCCAGGGATATAAGGGGCCCCCAGTTCTCATTAAAAACAATCTACAATGATACACATTTACAAAAACTTAGTGTTCAGTCGGCGGTCTTCTCGCACAGGGCAATCTCTTACAGAAAACCACAAGACGAAGTACATTTAGACTTTCAAGTTAGCTATAGTAACTCGTGATCTCTTGTTCCATTAGGACGACATTTCTACAGTAATCGGTTGTCGTCGAAAAGGTACACTGTAGGAAAAATACAAACTTCTTTTTAATAAAATGCCAATTAATTTGATTACTTAGGTGGGCCCCCAAGTAGTGTTAGCCCAGAGTCCAACAATTTCACGATCCGCCTCTGATTGTGCACACGGGTGTAGGAAATTTATTTGGTCGAAAATTTTGGTCTCTATATCTTCATTTTATTTCTTTTAAATCTTTCAATCTTTCATTTAAATTATTTTTTGAATGCGAATTTATGTAAAAAGGCGCAATTAAGTAATAATAATACGCCCCGGCCGGCGTGCGAGGGGTTAACTGCTAGTGGCCTATTACTTTTTTTATATTGAATGGTTGTTTTAATTTATTTATTTCCATAGTCTCGCATGACAGAAGCGACCCAAATATGTAACCAGAATTTTTGTACCTAACACTATAAAGTGCAAAGACATTCAATATTGATAAAGTGAGATATTAGGTAAACGTACCTATAGTAACCTAATACTTTATTACTACGGATTATAATATTTTGAAACAAACCTTCTTTCTCATTTTCAACTATTTGGCATGGCATAAATGGTTTTTGTTTTAAAAAGTCTTTCTAGTTTTCATCAAGAAATTCAAATACAAAAGCTTATGGTCTATTAATAGTTTGCACGTGTTATTGGCAAAATTGTGGTGTCTTTTCCACAAATGCCATTAATGAAGAGTTGAAGTTGAAGTTACAAAGTTTCATCTCTCATTTCACCCCTTTAATGTCATACTGTCAAAAAATATACATACTTATTTTATATATTTTAAATTAACAATATTAAATAAAAATACTAAATAAAAGCTAGTAAAAACAAAAGACTTTTATAAAATAAAAACACACCATTTTTCATCCATAAAAGGGTTTGAAAAATAATTGGACTTTATTTTTTTCTGATTACAGCGGCATCTTGAGTCGTGACCGAGAACCAAGGTCCTCTATGATGGTTTGGTTTGATTCCAATGATCGCCGGTAGATGGCGTTAAGCGTAGTAAATTGTTGGAAGTTGATGACTCGTTTCGTCCATTATTTTTATTCTGCGAATGAGCGGCTAAATCAATTTGGACGAAACTTAGCAGCAGGGTAGATCATGTCTTGAATTTCACTTCTACTATTTTGTTTAATTGGGCAAATTTTAGGGTTCCGTATCCCAAAAGAACTAAAAAAACTGGGCAAGTGCGATTCGGACTCGCACACTGAGGGTTCCGTACAAACTTGAAAGGTAAATTGCGGTTTAGGATTTGTAACGTATTAAAAACAGACTACTTACTAGATGTCGTTCAAACCAATTTTCGGTGAAAGTTTGTATGGTAATGTACTCGTACATCATAATTATATTTTTTTTAATTTTATCATTCTCTTATTTTAGAAGTTAGAGTTAGTGTCCCCTCCACACATATTTTACCACTTTGGAAGTGTCTCTCGCGCAAACTATTCAGTTTAGAAAAAAATGATATTAGAAACCTTGATATCATTATTTAAGACCTATCCGTAGATACACCACACGTATGGGTTTGATAAAAAAAAAATCAGTTCTAAGTATGGGCAACCCCCAAATTTTATTGTTTTTTTTTATATTTTTGTGTTAAAATCTTAATGCGGTTTACAGTATACATCTACTTACCAAGTTTCAACAGTATAGTTCTTATAGTTTCGGAAAAAAATTACTGTGACATACAGACGGCCACATGACGAATCTATAAAGGTTCCGTTTTTTGCCATTTGGCTACGGAACCCTAAAAAATTAAACAAAAAAGTGTGAGAGATTTTACATTTTTGTTGGTTCTCAATGCTTTGCCTTTAGGCGTAGGTACAAGTGTTAGTACTTCTTCATTTAATTTCACCAAATTAAAAATTATAGAAAAGCACTAAGGACGCGTTCTCACTTTGACGTGACGACAGCTAACCGTGTAGTATTAAGTGTCGTTGCTTATATATTTAAAAATAGAGGTTTTTATATATAGAAAAACACGACTAACTGTTGTCTACGACTATTTTTGGGGTGACATCAGGGCCTCAAGTCTGCTATTACAATAGTGTCAGAGTGGTCTATCATTGACTTAATAATTGTTTTGACAAGTTTGGTAATCTACTAATATAATGGCATCATTTTCACTATCCAATGGTCAACCAATAACACTCCATTGAAAGAAGTGGCATAAAATGGTAATCTCGTACGAATTGACAAATGAAAGTTTGACATATGCGGTAATCTGCTAAAATTTTGACAGTTCTTTTGATTAGTCACCTAACATTAGAACGTCATTGTGCAGTCATTGCTTTTAATAAGCTCGATATTGTCATTCTACCAAAACTCTATTACGAGTCCATTGACCGATCAATGATCAACCATTATGAATTAGCAGATTACGAACTTTTAGCAAAATAACAATGGGATCGTGTTGGAATAACGAATTTATAAAAATAGCAGACTTGGGCCCTTGATTGTTATGACAGTGGGAATTGCTAGCACGACAGTCGTAAAACAATAACAAAATGTCAGCTGTGTGTTGTGTAGCTTACTTCTGCCCCCCTAGCCAAGTTATAATCGTGTCGTTCGCGCCGAAAGCCTCGAATACTCCACGCCTCCGATTCCTTTGTTCTGACCACGTGACTTGGCGTTGAGAGGCGTTCGACGCGAACGATACGATTGTAACTTGGCCCCCTAGCCAAGTGCTGCAAGGCTGATGTGTAAACGTCAAAGCGACTGCCGTAAAGCGAAAAAATGTCGTCGCCGTTTAATGGAAACAACTAGAGACGATAGTCGTCCGACGATGAATTTACTGTTACGACATAGTGCGAACGCGGCTTTAAGTGTCGGAAAGATCAGAACAGTATTACCCTGACGAAAGTCCAATGCACACTAGGGGCACGCGAAATTTTTGATCCTAGAACGCAAAGGGCATCTGTGGGACACAGGTGTGGTTTTAGTCAGTCAATCTCTTACACGGCCTCTCGTTCCAGCCTAGAGCTAAGGAAGTCAGTGGACGATTTCCCAATTCACAAAAAAAATAATCGAAATTCGATCGGGAGGTTTTTTAAGGTTTCGTACCTCAAAACGAAAAAACGGAACCCTTATAGGATCACCCTGTTGTCCGTCCGTCTGTCTATCTGTCTGTCTTTCAAGACTCTTTATCTCGGGAACGCGTGGAGGTAACGAGGTGAAATTAATGCTATATACTCAGGACTGCGGATTCTTGAAGCTGTAAAAAAATCAAACTGGAACAAAAGATACTGCGGTTGATGTGGCAAAAAACGTACATTTCGACACACTCGAGGAAATCAAAATTCATAGGGTACTTCCCGTTGATCCAGAATCCTGAAATTTGGCATAAAGCTAGGTCTTATAACACAAGTATAGGTACAAGTATAAATCTGAAAACTGTTTTGTAGTTACGTCACCAAAAAAAAAATCTGAAACTCTATTCTAGAATTAAACTATTTACCTACATAAGTAAGTTTTGTACGGAACCCTCAGGACGAGAGTCTGACTCGCACTTGCCCAGTTTTTTATTATTAATAAGTCTGTATACGCAAATGTATACCTAATCGTTAAACGTAGTTACGCTTTGAGTATTCCTCCCTCTTCTCATGTCTGTATAAGTACTACAATTACTCTCCCTCCAACACAAAATTCTTTGTAGTGAATTAAGGCAATTTCACGAACGGAAAATAAAATAATAGGCTTCCCATTAGAGACGCTCTCAAAGGCATTCGCTAATAGTCGGAAATAAATTTGACGTTCATCTTCTGAGTCACTTTGAGTTCATTCCGGATCATTTAACGTCAGCTGTGGACTGCCTTCAAACAATTTAGTAATCTCTACGTGTTACTTGACATTTTTTTGAAGGAGACGCCGCTTGGGTCATTCAAGGTTAATAATAATAAGGTTTTGTCTGTGCTCTTATTGACGAAGTTATCATGACGAATAGCTACCGGAGATTTTCTTGACTGACTTGTTGGTCTAGTGGTTAGTGGCCCTGACTGCTATACCGGAGGTCGTGGGTTCGATTAACACCCAGGAGAAATGTTTGTGTGATGAGCATGATAATTTGTTCTGTGTCTGGGTGTAATCATTTATCTATAATATGTATGTATTTAGAAATATATAAGTATGTTTAGCAGTTGTCTAGGACTCGTAACACAAGCTCTGCTTAGCCTGGGACTAGATGGCGTTGTGTGATAGTTGTGGAAAATTATTATTTTTATTTATTGTGAAGGCCAGCACGGTTGATATCTGTTGGGCTTGTCACCGTCCGGGTGAATCAAACCGCCACATTATCTCTGGTTGTTCTCGTCTAGCTAACGGGGAATACTTGCATAGACACAACCTTGTAGCCAGGATTATCCATCTGCAACTTTCTTTGAAATACTCTGACTGCCTGCTTGACCAAGGTTCTTGATAATGGGAATATCACATTGTACTGGGATCGGTCCATCATCACTGACAGGACTATTGTAGCCAATAAGCCTGATATAATAATGGTGGACCGAAGCGAGAGGCGTGATGATTTATCGATATATCCGTCCCACATGGCGAGAATCTTGTGAAAGCCGAGAAAGATAAACAAATCGATATGTGGAATGTGGAATCAGTGTTCATTATACCGATAGTCGTGTCAGCCAACGGCTCAATAGCCACGAGCCTTAACCAACGTCTTGGCGTTCTCGTTAGGCGGTTGTATCAAGGGCTTGATTCAGAAAGCGGTACCTCTGGACACGGCTCGTATAGTGAGGAGGAGGTTCCTTTCTCTTCACATTAACGTAAAGACAATTCACACTCAGTGCACTGAGTAGACAGTGGTGGCCGAGTGGTAACGCCCCCGACTTACGAATTGTAGGTCGCGGGTTCAAACCCAGCCAGGCGCATTAGTTTGTGTAATTTATTTCATAATTACTGCTCTCAAAACGGTGAAGGAAAACATCGTGAGGAAACCGGCATGTCATAGAACCAAAAATTCGAAGACATGTGACATCCACCAACCCGCACTGGGCCCGCGTGGTGGATTACGGCCCATTCCCTCTCCTAGAGAGGATGCCTGAGTCCCAGTAGTGAGAACATTATAAGGCCAACTATGCTATGCTATGCACTGAGTCCACCCTGAGCTTTAACTATCAGTGTACAAGCAAGTAGGTACTCCGATGGAATTAGGTACGTACTATGAGTCGCAACAAAGTTCAAAAATAATTACGTACGTCATTAAAAACCTCATTCCTTTTCATCCATAATTACGACTAGCAGATAATAGGTATGATTCTGTACAGAACGAACGGAACACTACGATTAAATCACTGGCGACGCGATGTGGTGCAGCGCCCTCTCGCGCCGGAAGGAAGGATCTCGGCAAATTAGTGCCGCAGAGTGATCCCGTTCCCCCAACCTAGAACGGCATTGTTTGTCCCCATTACGTAGCTCTTTGAACGCCACAGACGAGACAAGACTCGAAGTCGGACAAGACTTTCCCACAAATTACTTTTTCAACATACGTCTACTTGAAAACTGGAGCTTATTTGTACTGATTTTAAGTTCAAAATTAAGTGTATTTTATACTAGTGCGTTTTTGTTCCTTATCTGCACTCGTGCAGAAATGTTCGGAGCTTCTTCTGTTCCTCAGATTATTTTAATCATAAGCAAAAATTACTTTTTCAAGACATGTCTGCTTGAAAACCGGTTCTTATATCACTGATTTTAAGTTCAAAATTAAGTGTATTTAATACTAATGCGTTTTTGTTCCTTATCTATACTCGTGCGGAAATGTTCAAAGCTTCCCCTGCTCCTTAGATTATTTTAACATAAGCAAAAATTACTTTTTCAACACATGTCTGCTTGAAAACTAGAGCTTATGGCATTGATTTTAATTTCAAAATTAAATGTATTTCATACTAGTGCGTTTCTGTTTTATATTCCCACTCGTGCGGAAATGTTCGCAGTTTCCTCTGCTCCTTATATTAGTTTAATAATTGGCAAAAATTACTTTTTTAACACACGTCTACTCGAAAACTGGAGCTAAAGCACTGATTTTAAGTTCAAAATTAAGTATATTTATTGCATACTATACTTATAGTGCGTTTCTGTTTCATATCCGCACTCGTGTGGCATTGTCGCGGATTTTATTGGTAAGCACTTGGTTTATTTTAATTGTAACTGTCAGATCTGAAAAATGTTGCCTGTCCAATTGAGTTCATATACTCCAATTCAGTTTTTTCTCAATATTCTTATTTTTAAGGTTCCGTAGTGAAATACAAGGAACCTTTTATTTTTCGAAGTAAGTAGAATCTATCCGTAATTCAACTCAAGAATCTCTTTAATCTAAAAAATCTCAAGAATCGCCAAACTTAAGTGGCACTGGGCATTGTACATTGCTCGCAGAATAGATGATTGATGGCGCCGAAAGGTTTTGGAGTGGCGACCGCAGCAGACGCAGCTTTGGGAGGCCTCCCACATGGTGGACCGATGCCCTGTTGAGATTCGCGGAAATCCGATGGATGCGAAACGCACAGGACCTGTTGTGGTGACACTTGGGGGAGGCCTATGTCTGGCAGCGGACGCCTTTCGGCAGAAATGATGATGATGAATCTATTAAGGCCAGGACACTCATTTTGAACTTTTTTAAACTTCTGGAAATTCATAAACATAAAAGACCACCATGAAAAAATATTTTTATTAAAATTGACTATATGAACAACCTAAAATTAGATGGCTCGATTAAAAAAAAAATCGAGAATCTGATCATAACTTACGATTTCATTTGAAAGTTTCAAAAAATAACAAAGCTTGTTTTTTAAAAGGGCCTTCGCAAATACAAAAATATTTTATGGCTATTGTTTTTTTTCCCGCGCTTCGACTGCATGACAGGCCGTGGTGACCGAGCTGTTGTCAACTTCGCCACAGTGGCAGCGACGAGGAGACAAGCAAGGAGCGCCTAGGGGTAGAGAAACAGCGGAAAGTTGTATTGGCACTTGGCAGTTATATTTTTGAGACGCTTGGGGTTGAGACTCTTGGGCCGTGGGGTCCGAGGGCTCATACGCTTTTTAAAGAATTATCCAAATGGCTTGTTAACACTACGCATGACCCAAGGGCTAGCTTTTCATTGATCATCATATCATATTGATATCATTTATTGATAGGTTTATTTTTATTTTTGTATAGCTTCTTTTTATAATGTAAATGTCAACACCGTAGACTGCGGATTCATGGATTACAATTTTTATTGTCCTTTTGTTTATAAAGCTGACCGGTGCACAATGTCCTCTCATATCTGTTAATATTGTAATATGGAAGTATTGTAAAAACATTTTTTTTTAGAGTAACCATGTAGTTACTGGTCGGTTCTTCTCCATAGGAAACGACCACTTGGACCAAACCGTGCGCTAGTTTCTGACGTGTTATAAGTGCCCATGTAAGCCTAAGTGAAATAAATGAGTTTGAGCGGAATTGTTCGAAAGAGTCACTACGGCTCTGAAACGCAAAGGGCAACTGGAAGAACTCGGTGGGGTTTTAGACGATAAGTCTGACACTCTCACTCACCCTCTCACTCCACTTAGAGTGATAGAAATTATTTGATGATGGGTGGGATAAATATCCAAAAAAAAAAGTCAGGGCCACTAACGACTAGACCAACAGTTCAGTCGTTAGGCCAAAAGGAAGGAAGCCTGAACTAGCTTGTAATACTCCATCTTAACCCTCGACATGCAATTTAGCTCCACTTGTTTTTTTTTTGACTGACCGACATTTTGACAATTCAAAGTGCCTGTAATTGGTCTAATTGAAATAAACGTTTCTGATTGCTGATTTCAGGAAAAAGTTGTGCGATATGCCTGGTGGGTCTGTCAGACCCGAATTTTGGTCGCGCTTGACCACTTTCTCACCTGATAGTACGGACGATGGAGGGATTCCGGCAGAAGAGATTTCACTCTTCAGGTGTACACACCATAAATGTGAAAACAACAACAATTTTGATCTAAAACGTTCTGTGCACATAGTTGAAGTAATTAGAGTATGTAAACGATATATACATATACTGCAACCCTGGACCGCACAGGCAATTGAAGGAACACAGGTGGGTTCAAGTCAGTAAAAATTTGACATTCCCTCTCACTATACCGAGTGAGAGAAGCCATATGACGATATCCCACGCAAAAGAAAATGGTAGTCATATTTTAACGGTAAATATGAAAGAAAATATAGGATTTTTACTGTGGTTTGGTTCGCTCTTGACACTATCTGTGGGAAAGAAAGCATCGACAATGGAGCACGCTTACCTGAAAGTAACCTATTCAGTCTTAACTTAAAGTTCTCCAGGTCGAAATACAGATTTTTTATTTTAAACGGATCTGCCTCCCTAGCCAAGATACAACCGTTTCGTGTCGAATTCCGTTCTCCAATCGGTAACGTCTCGGTGTCAGCAATTGTAGAAAACGATAAGTTGGTAGCCATGTTGACACGCTTGAGTCAGCCGCGCGTTTTACAATGTCGTTCTAGAATAACAAAGGATGTAGCGTTGAACATTGTAGAAACGATAACAATTAATTCTATCATTTTGAACGATGTAAACTTGGCTACGAATTTTCTATTCGTTTGTTCTGACTACGTGACTTAACGTTGAGATGATACTATTCCCATACATTTGATTAGTTTTATTTATTTATTTAAACTTCATGTACAGTAGTGGTACATAGGCGGACTTAATGCAACAAGGCATTCTCTACCAGTCAACCTTTGGTACAACACTGTGGTAGGTTTGCACAATAAATAAATAACGTAATTCAAAAATAAAATAAAAATAAATTATTTATGATAATAAAATACATATACATGCTAAAATTATAAGCTAATAAATACTATAAAAAATATCAAATCATTAAGAGAACTTAATAATTATTATTATGTTCTCTTAATGATTTGACTTCGTCAGAAGTATATAGTATTATACTTCTGACGAAGACCGAAATAAAGTTGAGAGGACTTCAAGTAGTAGTTCCGAATTTTACGCTTAAAGGAAAACTTACTTTCAGTTTTCGATTAGCATTAACGATTGCAGATTATCAACTTGTCTAGGGGTGCTGAGGCCCTAACATTTAAAAATACCTACTCAAAAGTATGAACTCAATAGACTGGCGCCATCGAAATTTAAATCCACTACCTGTTTAAGGCACGTTTCTTCGAACAATTATTATCAGTTTACTACTTTGTCCTTTAGTGACTAAACTATGATAAGATTGTTAACCCTTTAAATGCTATTGACTTTTAAGACTCAAAAGATTTGTACAACTTTATAAGCAGCTTATAGTCAACACTACCAATTGTACTGAGTGAGAAAGAGTGATTAAGTTTTTTTTTTTTCTCAAGATCTTTTGAGCATTGTTATTTCATACTTTTAGACAACACTTTCGATGTCAAGAACATACAATAAGTCGTTCGTGTGCCCAAAACTCGGTGTCCTGAGTCGTTGTTAGGCATACATAGCTATTGTTGCTTTGTGTATATGCCCAATACGCTTGCTAGCGAGTTCAACTTTTATAATAAACGACGCATCAATCACATTAAAAATGGTTTACGTTTCGCCAGCTGTATTGACTTTTTGAAATTCAATGTCTTTACTCTACGCGCAGAAAAAATCTTCGTTCCACAAATAATCATCTTCCACGATATCCCTCACACCGCTCGGGGTTTGTCTATTCCTTCTTTACCTCGTTGTAATGAGCTCCTTCTGAACATCAGGAAGACAACCAGTCAGTTCTCCTTTAAAGTGAAGTCACGATATCACATTCGCAAGAAGTTGGTAGAATCTTCACACTATTGGGTTGGATTTGTTTTCTTTTTCCACAAGAATAAAAAAATGTATGTATATCTATGTATCTAAGTAGGTATATATTTATTATTGTGCTTTTTTCTTTTCAGTTTGTTTTCTTTGCATCTGCCATGTTATGTCTCTGCACCATCCTAAGGTCGACTGGTAGAAAGTGCCTAACACTAATGTGTTACACTTTACTTAAGGGTGAGCTTAATAGCTCACCCTTAAGTAAAGTGTTTCGTTTGTGCATAAAGTTTTAATAAACATTTCATAAATAAATGACTAAACATAGATTTTTCAATTATTACACGACCCATATCCTGGGTCCTTGGTACCTACCGAAAGGGGTTTATTAATTAATTAAATTAAAATAAAAGCATTAGGTACTATTATCAATTCGGAACAAGTATCCCAACTGCATATTTTACCAATAGCGAATTCAATTGAATCCAAACATATTTTGTTTTTTTTTTTATTATTTACACTAATTCTCAATTGTTTTTAAACCATATCGGCAATTACAGCGCATCGTCAATGAACGGACCATACTTCTTCGAACACCGCGTAACACTCATAAACCCAATCCATTCATCGCCCTTACTTTATTACAACCACCAATAGCAATGGCGAGGCGGAGTTAAAGAATGAGACACCTATACCATCAATGTAATGAGTGTGAAAGAGACGCATGATATTTCGAACGCTGCGACTAGAAGCGGGCGTCAAGGAAGCGATGGACGCGTTTTCACAAACTCGTCAGTCAAAGTTTGCAATTTGAGTCATAAACCCGCGGTCGCATTTTACGGGTTAACTATTTACGCGGACACTTTAAATTAAATTCATTAAGTGATAAATAGTGGATAACAAATAGTGTTGACACTTTAATAAAGTTTATAAATTTATTATTTGATTAATTTAAATTATTTTTTGTAATTTTTTTTTTAAGGACGGTATAAAAGTAAATGTTTTAAATAATAAGTGAAGTGTTGTGGGCGCTATGTCGGAAGCCGGTCGGCGGGGTACAGCCTACACGATTGACAACATACTCGGACACACGGACAGACAAACGGGTATGTGATACCACCGTAACAGGATTTTTTTTTAATATGCGTTTTTGTAGTTTATATATAATATTTATCCATAATAATAATATTCAAAATAGGAGAGATTTGTATTTTTGTTTGTATTTTTTTTTGTAATAAATTAAAAATTAATTGGACCGATATTTAAAAAATATCCAGTTGAATGTTACTTTAGAAGTATATATAATTAAGAGACCTACTTCAAAATTTTAATACATAGGTACTTAGACTGTATGTCATAGAATGAGTGCAAACTTCAAACGACTTACAAATTTGGACTATGTCTTTAAAATAATAATCAATAAATAAATAAAAAATAAAAATAATTTATTCTCAGGCATCATAGGCCCATAAGTAAGTATTAACAAAACAACTTTTTAGACCAAGACAAAACATGTGTATATTTTATTTTGTTTAATAATTTTGTGTATTTTAATTAAATTTTTATTCATTTATTTTATTTGTAATTTATTATTTTTATTGATACATTTTTAATGTGTGTATTGTAATTTTGTGTTTTGTAATGTGTATAATTTTTTAATTCAGTATTTTAATTTCAAAAGTTATAATTTAAGCATATGGACTGGTTTCCGAAACAAATTCATTATTATTATTATTATTATTGCTCCGTTTCACACATAATTCTAAAGGTGCGGTGTATTCACACAGGCAAGGCCGCTAACACAGAAACTTGTATGTATAATTAAAAATGCGAATGTCAATTTGTCCCTTGAGACAAGTTTCATTAAAACACCACCACGAGTATATCATGCCCTGGACTATTCCAGGGCATTGCATACCCGTGGTTTACCTCCTTTTTTTCTTTTCGTTTTCTTTTGTATCATTTTCATCTTCCACGCAGGCAAAGCCGATGGCAGAAGCTAGCAAACGTATATTATAGTTAAAAATGGAACTTTATTTTAATTTTATTATTTGTTGTTGTAGCGGAAATAAAAATGTACACTGTGAAAATCTCAACTCTCTAACTCTTACGGTTTATGAGATACAGCCCGCTCACACACGGACAGACAGACAGACAGACGGATGAATGGACGGACGGACAGCGGAGCCTTAGCAACATAAAATGTAACTAACGAATTACCTGCCGAAGTCTGTTTCCTAATAAGGGACAACGGGGTCTTTAAGTCAAGAGTGAATAGATTACTTCTAGGCAAGCGTGCTTCATGGACCACCAGCCTTCGTCGCTTTTTATCAGCTGGGATAGTGATCAAAGGTGAGACTGGAAAATAACGAATTGATTCGTAATTCGGGTTCTCAACTGAACTACGAACTGGTTGAAAGTGTTCCAGAGGAAGTCAAATTTTTGCTAATACCCACCTGTGCTCCGTGCGTGCCAGGAATGCAGTTTTTCGAATAATTCTCGATACTAGCAGACAGTCTTATACAACATTAGTTTTATTGTATGTGAAACCCGAAACACGTGTCTAGTATTTTTATGTAAAGAATCTATGTACAAAATTTCATAACTGTGTCATGAAAAATCACGAAGTTATAAGCTTGTTATGTCAGCAAAAATACATAGTTACCGGCCCATCCAGGCGACTGAGGGGTTGTTTTGCATTTGCACCCAGCTGTTTGCTGGCATCTAATACCCGCTATGACCTGCCGCGACCTGTGTTGTACTTAGTGTCGGTGGTGTCCAACTTGTGACTTTTTTAAATATTTTTGGGAAAAATATAACACGGTGTAAAAACTATTGGAATCCATTCAGTTACTGATTCTGAACAAACTTTAAAAAGGATTCGCATAAACTAAAAATAATGTTGTAAAGAGAAGGTTGCTATAAATGAGCCACTTAAGATTATGACCTCATAAATTAAAAAGTGTTTTTAATATATATTTTAATTTGATATAAACTACTTAGTGCTTGACTGCGATCCCACCTGATGGTAAGCAGTGATGCAATCGTTGATGGTGAGGCGCACTAGTTTATTAAGAGCCTATTCACTCTAGCCTTGAAGCCACCTAAATTATAATCGGATGAGAAAACCTCAGCAGTCAAATTGTTCCAGTCCTTCAATGTACGCGGTATAAACGACGTATACTGAATAGCTACCTGCCTCCGCTTCAAATGGGTATGAATCTTTGAAATTCTCGGCTTTTCTCTATTATAACTTTATGTTATATGTACTTAAACCTTCCTCATGTCGATTAGTGAAATCTAGGCGTGGGCAAAGTGTGTCATCTTTGCGATTGGAACATTTGCATCTGAATCTCTGAAATGTTCCGAAACAGTGATATGTATCATTTGGAACATTTGGAACATGGGCTCAAAAGATATAAACGGAACGTTTGAAACATCGGCTGACATGATACAAATGGAACGTCGGCTCAGAAGATACAAACACAGACACTGACTGTTATGAATTGTAATCTGTTATGTGGCGCCATATACACCAACTGTTTTTTTTAATTGAATTCTGATTTGAGAACAATTTAAAGTAGATGTTTTTAGTTCAGTTCATTAAAATTTACACTATTTACGTTTTAATTTTAAAAAGACAGCAGGTCACTTAAAGTAAAGAGTATTTCGGTGTTCCAATTGTTTTAGATGATGCATTTAAAACATTACTGCTATTCCAATCTTTCGGAACACTAAAATGTTTCGGAACAGTGAGTCGGATCAGTAAAGAGTTATACACGCCTAGTGAAAACTGCATGGAATTTTTTTTGAATTTTTAAGACTACCGTGTTCATACTAACAGACGTGGTGCGTTGGGGGGGAATTTGTTTTATAATAATTATGTAATGGTATTGACAATTAAAAAAAAATCTCTAACTTATTTTTATAAGTTGTAATATTTTAATTCTAGTGTCATTGCGTCGATAATTTTTACGTTGGATAACTTATTTTTATATTATTTTGTAATTTTATATAGGTAACTTCTTCAGGTAACCTTTTACTATTAAAAACCTTATGATCGACACTCATCTAAAAAGTACTATAAAGTAAAGCAAAATATCGATGCACGCTGGAGAAGTAGTATAAAATCTGTAATAAGCATAAACAGCCTTTTTTAATGTTCCCATTGCTGGGACTCAGGCCTCTTCTCTAGGAGAGGGAATAGCCCGTAATCCTCCACGCGGGCCCAGTTCGAGTTGGTGAATGTCCTATGTCTTCGAATTTTTGGTTCTAGGACATTTCCTTCACAGTTTTGAGAGCAGTGGTGATGAAATAAATTACACGAAGTAATGCGCCCGGCTGTGTTTGTACCTGCGACTTACATTTCGTAAGTCGGAGACGTTACCACTCGACAACCAAAAAATCTGTAAGGTGTGTCTCAAATTGTATAATATTTTTTTACTGTCGATCGACTTGCTCTTGATCACAATCTCACCTGATAGAAAGCGGTGATGTGGTCGATGATGGAGCGCGTTTACCTAGATGTAACGTATTCAATCTTGACCTAAATATCCCTAGGTTGTAGCTATCAGGAAACACAGACTCCGGCACACCTTCATCATCATTATTTCAGCCAAAAGACGTCCACTGTTGGACATAGGCCTCCCCCAAGCGTCGCTACAACGACTGGTCCTGTGCGTCTCGCATCTATCTGATTCCCGCAAACCTCACCAGGTCATCGGTCTATCTTGTGGGAGGCCTTCCAATGCTGCGTCTTCCGGTACGTGGTCGCCACTCCAGAACTTTTCGTCCCCATCTACAATCTGCTCTGCGTGCTATGTGCCCTATCCATCGCCACTTAAATTTGGCGAATCTTCGAGCTATGTTTCGGCACTCTTTAGTTACCAAAATAATATTTTTACTGTACCGAATAGTAACTTTTCTCATGCCTAGGTGATTAAGCTTACACACTTCAATTTGTAAAGCACTACTGTCTTGTAAAACCGATTAAAAAAAAGTTAAAAAAAGAAAAAAATATTTAAAAAAAGAAAAATGTTGTAAAAGTTTTTCTTCCTTTCTTTCCATTGAATTATTTCTGGCAAAACAAATTATTTTTGATTTAATCCCTAAATCGAATTAAATTGTTTATTTGCTTGAATGCAGGTATTATTATAAAAAGATCGTGAAATGTTACAATTAGGCAATAAATTATGCTAATATACGACAAAATAATATTATTTATTAGAAAAAGTAATTTGAATTGCGATAATTAGAAAGGTACTCGCAAAATGAAAAAGTTCAATAAGTACAATTAATTAAAATTAATCCAGTCAAAATGAAAGTAACAATTTAAAATTGTTATAGCGTAACAAAAATAAACCTAATTGTATTTGACCACTTTGATTTCAATAATTATAATTATAGTTAAATTATAATTACTTAATGCAGTATAAGTGGCCAAATACAATTAGTTAAATAATAAAAATATAATCAATGAAATCATAATAGTCGGTATAATTAAAAACAATTAGTAAATTTATTAATTATAATAATTTATTTAATTTTTATAATATTTTGTTATTATTATTAATTACTTTGCGTAACACGAGGGCTGAATTTTCTATAGGACAGAAGATTGCAATATAGCGTGGCAATGTAAACGATGTGATGTGATGTGTGTGTGTGTGTGTGTGTTTGTGTGTAGAAACTTATTTTTTATTTTATGTTTTTTGCGGAAATATTTGTTTTTGTTTATTGTGCAAGCCTACCACAGTGTTGTCTTTTTTAACCCAAAGGTTGACTGGTAGAGAATGCTTTGTTGCATTAAGCCCGCCTGTGTACCACTACTGTACATGAAGTTTAAATAAAAAGATAAATCAATAAATAATGTCACTTTTGGGTCCATTACTTACCTGTCGCTAGAGATGTGGAGAAGTTTTTCGACGCCATATTTTAGGTTGGTTTTGATTAGATAAGGGTATTTTATTTGTTTTAATGAAGCTATGAATAGTTTGTTAGTTAGCCCATTTATGTCTCACTGCTGAGCAAAGGCCTGCCTCTCCCTTTTCCACACACGTCTGTCCTTGGCCATTTTAATGTCAGAATTTAATTTTAATTTCATTCTTATTTTCATGAGTTATAAGAATTTCATCATTTCATGATTTTTATTATGTTTTGGAGATCAGGAGACCAGGAGACTCGTAGTCCAGATTTCAACTAGTATGGGCTCCTGTCTCCTGTCTGTAAACTATTTCTTATAAAATTGTATAAATTTTACTAAGTATGGGAGAAAATAAATAAATATTTTTATTATTTCCGCGAA
Organism: Mythimna vitellina; assembly: GCA_949316375.1. Lineage (NCBI taxonomy): Eukaryota > Metazoa > Arthropoda > Insecta > Lepidoptera > Noctuidae > Mythimna > Mythimna vitellina. Next base: position 15,446,302 of record OX438708.1, read on the forward strand.
TTCTTAGGTTCCTTTTTATTATGATTATTTTTATTGTACTTTATAGTACAATATTGACCAGTCTACACTGTCCTTACATAATATCTACATAAGATGTAATATGGAAATATTGTTACAACAATTTTTTTTTTAAGAGTAACCATTGTGTTTCTTGCCGGTTCTTCTCCATAGGAAACGACCAATTTGGAACCGTGCACTAGCTTCTGACGATTTATAAGTGCCCATGTAGGCCTATGTGAAATAAAAAACTTTGACTTTGACTTTATTGCGGGCCAGTCCCTCCGGTAGTTATCCAGCTCATCTCTCCACCTTCTTGGTCTGTCACGATATCGCCTTGCCTTTAATGGGACCCAATAAGTGGCTCTTTGAGCCCACCGCTCTTCCGACACGCGGCAGACATGTCCGGCCCAATCCTACTTCGGGGTGGCAGCTTTTTGGGTAACCTCTTTTATTTATTTATTTAAACTTCATGCAACACAAAGATACAAAGGCGGACTTAATGCCTTAGGCATTCTCTACCAGTCAATCAAGGGTAGTGAAGAGAAAACATGGTAGGTGCATAAAAAAAAAGAAAATATTAATAGGAAAACAAGGGATCAAATGTATATATTATATATATTTAAAAAAAAAATAAACATACATAAATATTTATTATAATACATAAATATTTATCTTAGTTTTGGCACAGCATTTTGTTCCTTACTGTTGAAGCTATGAATATATAATTATTATTAGTTAATTGTTTTATAAATAGTATTAAAATACTCAACATTCGATTAATAAATTAACTAAATTCCAAGGTCTGTAAACAGTCATTTAAAAATCATTGTTCGAGTCATAAATTATATCCACTAAAAAAAAACTTATATTGAAACGTTTAAATAAGTAATTTTTAATATTATTTGGTAATTTATGGATGAATAATTTTTGTGGATGGATGAAGAGGGAGAGGGAGACCAAAGAAAGATGGATGGATTGTGAGAAACAGTGATATGAAAGAAAAGGAAGTTAGTGATAGTATGTCGGTTGACAGGATAGAATGGAAGAAAAAAACGTGTTGCGCCGACCCCAAATAAGATGGGACAAGGGCAGGATGATGATGATGATTTGGTAATTTAATTTATATAATTCCATACATGATTCTATAAATGATGCTCTTAATCACTTTTTTGTTCGTCTGTCTGTCTGTCTGTCAAGACTCTTTATCTCGGGAACGCGTAGAGGTATCGAGTTGAAATTAAACCAATATACTCAGGTCTGCAGTCCCTTGAAGTTGTGAAAAAATCAAACTTCTGAGTTATAGAAAAAAAAGCTTATTTACTATTATATTAATATAATATATTATATACTTTTAGCGATAACGCTAAAAACGCATATTTCGACACTCTCGAAGGAATTAAAATTCATCCTGAAATTTGGCCTGAAACAAGGTCTTATAATACAAGTACCTATAGGAAAAAAATTTAAATCTCTAAATTTTTAGTTACGTCACAAAAAAACTTTTTTTGCGATTTGGAAAAAGCCTCGTAACTCAATTCAGGATTAAACTGTTTTCATAGGTAAGTTGGTACGGAACCCCTCAGTGCGCGAGTCCGAACCGCACTTGCCTGGTTTTTCTTTATTCCGTTTATTTAAACATTTATATAACAATTTATATGAACTTCTAGAAATATTTTTCACTATTATTAGAATTTCTAGAAATATTTTGTTAGACCGTGCTGTATCCTCGCACCACCCGGATGGCTATGACCCTCTGGATATATCTTAGATTCAACATTTAACAGAAATCAGGATTTGGTGATCATTTCCAGATACTTAGTGTTCATGTTGTAGGCAAGTTTGCTATTCTACCTAGTTTTATGTCATATTTGGTCGTTTCAAGAGTGGGATGAATTCGGATTCCCGTCTAATGAGAATATGAGGTAAGTCGAGATATTAATCAATATTGTTGTTCTTTTAATGAGTTTCTCGGTACTTTACTGTCAAGTTTCATTACTATCATTAAATATTCTGTAGTGAATGTGGCGAATCTTGTTATAAAAGAAAGGACTTTGGTTAGGCCGCATGTTTTGTTAATTTTGGCTTCGCACGGTTTGTGCATTTATTTAGCTTTAAGTTTATAAAGTATCAAGTTTTCAGTCACTTGAAGTAAACGAAGTGAACAAAGTATATCTTAAAGAACCTAAAAAAAAACAATCTTTCGCCTGAACCGCGTACTTGAAATTGGGATTGGGATCCCGATGGCTGGGGCGTGAGGGCAGTTCCCTCGCACGTGCAGCCACCTTCTTTGCTAGCATTACTGCTTCGCAGAAGGAGGCGACAGTTGGAAAAGGGCTGGGGAGATGATAATTTAAAATGTATTTTAATTAATAATATTAGTTATTTTGAAATTTAATTGTTTTATTAATTTAATATTTAATTTGAATTGATAATTTTAACTTGATTTAATTTAATTTGAGTTGATAATATAATTTGATTTAATTTAATCTAGTCAGATTTAGTTAGTCATATTTAGGATTTTTAATTTCATAAAATTATATTAAAAATCAAATCTGACCAAATTCATATTGCACTACTACCTACAAGAACAAATACAAGGTCAATTTAAATAAATTATAGAAACGCTGTAACTTTACCGAGACCTCGTCATACTTAGAACTATTGTTTGTTTAAAATAATGTCAAATATATAATCATTTTATAGCACCTATAATTGTAATGAATGAATGTCATTAGAATGTTTCTGTTTGTGCTTCGTATGTGTGTGTGTGTGTTTTTATATGTAATTGTGGCAATCTATAGATGTTTGGCCCGAAATAAATGTTAATTATTTTAATGTAGATTTCTAGATACGCTTAAAAACATGTATCTATATTTTCTGTCGCGCAGTCGGGTAAAAAGGCAAAATGTTATGTTAACCTCTCAGGCCCCAGTGTACCGAATTTGGTACAGTTGAATGGGGTGAATAGCAACTAACTTCAAAGGGTATTTTCACGGTATTTGAATATTTTTTGCAGCATTTTACTATATCAATTTATTATTGAATTGTTATTCTAAAAAGTCAATATTTTGTTAGAAGCCGATAATATAGTATCAAAGTGAAAAACTAAAGCAAAGTTTTGTTTCTATTCACCCCTGCGTTTATATTCACCCCGTTTTACGGTACACCTCGGTACTTGATAACTTAAACCTTATTTTTACGTAATAAGGTTTAAGTTAGCTGGTATGGTAAGTGTACCGAATATGGTAAGGTGTACCATATTCGGTACACTGGTGCCTGAGAGGTTAAAATTATTTTTAGGGTCGGCTTAACTATTATCCCCAACCATAATTTAGATTTGAAACTGTAACACTGCATGCACTACCGCCACATGCAGGAACAATAATTACCATTATACAACAGCATTATAGATGTAATCCTTAAAAGGTCAGTCAAGTGTGATGATGACCTAGCACAAAGAGCGATATTGTGTTGGCTTTGTTAAAATCATAATATTTCGAAATGAATTTTAACAATGTTGTGAATGTAAGGGCGCCTCACCAGGGGGCCGATGCTCATAACCCCAAGTTTTCTTTACTTCAAACTCTGAAACAGCGTAGTTATCATGTACTTAAAGCCCACACATAAGACAACTGATCCATGTTTCTTTTCGAGCATCATAAAAACTGCGTAAAGAACTCTTTTTATAGAGAAAAAACTACCCTCTCTCACCATGGGCACATCACTCGCTCAATTGCCAAGTAGAAACCAGTACGTGAGTATTATAATTTAAAGAGATTTAAGGGGATTGTTTTGTGCGGATAGATGTATTAATTTACGAGAAATGGCAGTATTCCATATTGGGATACTTTTCCTATTTTTAGGGTTCCGTAGCCAAATGACAAAAAACGGAACCCTTATGGATTCGTCATATCAGTCTGTCTGTCCGTCCGTATGTCAAAGGCACTTTTTTTCGAAACTTTAAGAACTATGCTGTTGAAACTTGGTAAGTAGATGTATTCTGTGAACCGCATTAAGATTTTTACACAGAAATAGAAAAAGACCAATACATTTTTGGGGTTCCCCGTACCGTGAAAATTTTTTTTCATCAAACCAATACATGTGGGGTATCTATGGATAAGTTTTCGAAGATGATATTGAAGTTTCTAGTATCATTATTTTCTAAACTTAATAGTTTGCGCGAGTGACACTTCCAAAGTGGTAAAATGTCCCCCCTCCCCTGTAACTTCTAAAATAAGAAAATGATAACACTAAAAATAACATATGATGTACATTACCATGCAAACTTCCACTGAAAATTGATTTGAACGAGATCTATGAGTAGATTTTTTAACTATATATTTAAAATAAAAATAAGAATATTATTAAAATAAATCCTGATAATTCAAATTCCGTAAGATATGCGAGATCGCGATTTCCATGCTTGATAGGATTTCCTAGATAGATTCTGATGTAACCTTGACAAAGAACAGGAAAGAAAGGTGTTACCAAGTACATATCTACGTATCAGCTTATAATGTCAACTGAAACTTCTCAAAATGTCGATTTCTCACAATGACAAATTTGCATAAGGTATTGTTACATAGGTATCACAACTCCACGTATTTTCTACTAATTTGAATGAAGTAATATGTATACATGTAACATTTACTACTCATCGCTATTTTAAAAGATAATTTTATTTATTAGGGACAAAAAAACAGTTACATGTTTAGGAAATACAAAAGAATTATTAGATAAATAGGTAAACATATAACCCATACTGTCCACGGATTAATCAAATATATGAAAAACAAGACTCATTTTAAGAACTAATTTTGTTTTTAATAAGCTATTTAGTTAATTAATATTAATTTGGAATTTACATGCTAAAAAGCTGACAAAGTGAGATTTAAATCTCTGTATTTCTATGTTAATGATTCAAAATGTCTATGTTAATGAATATAATGATTCTAGTCCAGTCAAATTTGACCAAATAATAGGGGTAAGGTTAGAATAAGTCGCACCCAGCTGAAAATTGGTAGGATTGTTCTAAACGCCATCATAAATAAAATCTAAAAAGTCCTGATCGATCCGACACATGCAAAAAAAAAAGAAAAACTCGGGTCAAAGGTCACAGAAACGATTTTCAGCTAACGGTAAGTTTTATCATAAAATTAGCTCAGACAAAAATTGTAGAGCAGATAGTTATCTACAAAAATGTCACAAATACTTTTTTTCCTAAGAGCCACCGTTTTTGAGATATAATGATTCAAAAAGTTGCAAGAGGTCATCGTCATAATATGCATCCGTTTTCACGCCACCTTCGAGGAATCAAAACAATAAAACGGAACCCTTATAGGATCACTTTGTTGTCCGTCTATATCTCTGTATCTGTTTGTCTGTCTGCCTGTATGTCTGTCTGTCAAGAGCCTTTATCTCGAGAACGCGTAAAGTTATCGAGTTGAAATTAAAACTATATAGGTACTCAAGTTTGCGCTCCCTTGAAGCTGTGAAAAAATCAAACTTGCAAGTTAACGAAAAAATAATCTGTCGCAGATGATGTATTTCTGCTGCAGCTATAACAACAAATACTAAAAACAGAATATAATACATATTTAAGGGGGCTCCCATACAACGAACGTGTTTTTTTTATGTCGTTTTTGCCACAGACGGTACGGAACCCTTTATGCGCGAGTCCGACTCGCACTTGGCCGTTTTTTTTACTGTTGATAGGCTCGTGTTTCTTCACTATCTCACCATTACCATCAGGTAAGCGTTTGCCAAGAAGTAACCTATTCACTCTTGACATAACTTATATACTGGAACGCAGATCCATGAAAGACACAATGGTTTTTAAATTATGTCTCTACATACGAAACCCCCAGATTGTAGTTACAAAGAAACACAGACGTCGCAAGCGTCCACCCTTACATTGTTAACACCTCTACGGTCCGAACTAAGCGTTTCTACTCGTCGTTCACACCACGTACATCGAAGGATTGGAACAATTTGCCTGCACCCGTCTTGACGTCCGATTATAATTTAGTTGTCTTCAAGCTTAGTATTAATAGTGCGATTCACCATCAACGATTACATCACTGCTTACCATCAAGTTGGATCACAGTCAAGGAGTAGTTTACATAATTAAAAAAAAAAAAAAAAGTCCGGCAGGGAATTCCATTTCCTAGCTGTAAGCGCAATGAATCTGTGTTTCCTGATAGTTACAACAAAATCAAAATCAAAATCAAAATAGCATTTATTCCAAATAAACCAATTTACAGGCACTTTTGAAATGTCAAGAAGTCAGTTAGTCAGAAAAATAAAAATAAATGATGCTAATTGCACATTCCAAAGCGTAGATCTCTATGGAGAAGAATGTGCAAGAAACTCCATGGACACTCTTTTCAATCATATTTTGTAGTTACAAATATCTCTGTTACATGTTTCTTGTCGCTATCATGTGAGAACAATGTAAATAAAAATAAAAACTAAATATAGATATTAAAAAAGCAACTGGCAGCTAAGAGATGACCAGCCTCAACTGACAGCGCCCGTTCACGGACATGACGCTAATATTAGCACCACTCAGCTCAACCATTTTGAAGGGAACCGAATGATCCAACACCCGCGCCACCATCAGTGAGACATTTGAGTGAGCATGACAAACTCTCAACTGCCATGCTCATTTATGTCAAATAAGTCCAGTAGCAACATAAAAACTATAAAAAGCTCCATGGTACTCACATTTACAAACTGTGGAAAAAATGCTTCTATACATATAATACAATACTTATATTTTACAATTTCAAGAAAAAAAAAACATTAAAAATAATTTCCATACTAATTAATCAATTTGTACACCCCGGTGGTAGTGGAGCTGGACCAGCATTGAGCCAAGCATTTTTATCCTGAATATAATCCTCCAACTTATAATATGCTTGCCTGCATAGTGTGCGTTTAATACAAGATTTAAATTTCGTTTCATTGAGTTCTAATATTTGTGAAGGTATTTTATTATAACATTTCAAACAGTACCCCATAAAAGAAGAGGCCACTTTTGCTAGTCTGAAACTTGGTTGAACTAATTGGTCCCTATTTCTTGTAACATAATTATGTCTATCGCCTCTTTTGCTAAAAAGATTAATATTTTTTCTAACATACATTATGTTTGCATAAATATATTGACAAGGCACCGTCATTATGTTAATTTCCTTAAACAGTTCCCTTAGAGAATCGCAGCGGCGAAGATTGTATATAGCTCTGATCGCTCTTTTCTGTAATATAAAAATTGAGTCGATTTCTGCAGCCCGTCCCCATAGTAAGATACCGTAAGACATGATGCTATGAAAATAACTAAAATAGACTAGTCTAGCGGTATCAACATCCGTAAATTGGCGGATTTTTCTGACAGCATATGCAGCTGAGCTAAGCCGTCCTGCAAGAGATGTTAAATGAGGACCCCATTGTAGCCTTGAGTCAAGCGTAATCCCCAAGAAAACTGTTTTATCGACTAATTCTAGTTTTTCATCGTTTAATACTACATCACAATCGCTACCTTTAACATTTGGTAAGGAAAATTTTATGCATTTAGTTTTTTTCCCGTTTAAAACTAGATTATTAGCAGTGAACCAGTTTTGGACCTGCAGTAGGGCGTTATTTTCGTCGTCAAGATTATTAGTTCTTCTATTTATCTTAAAAATCAAAGAAGTGTCGTCGGCAAACAACACCATATTAAGTTTATTTTGCAACAAATAGGGTAAATCATTAATATAAACTAAAAATAAAAAAGGACCTAAAATTGAACCTTGGGGTACCCCCATTTTCACATTTAATCCCGACGAATTGACACCGTTAATTTGAACTAGTTGCTGTCTGTCAATCAAATAAGATTTTAATAAGCTTAAAGCTGTTTTGCCTAGTCCGTAATGCTCAAGTTTCAGGAGTAATGTTTCATGAACCACACAATCAAACGCCTTAGACAGGTCACAGAAGATGCCTATAGCATCCTGTGCCTCTTCCCACGCATTAAAAATGTGTTTTAGTAAGGAGACACCAGCGTCAGTAGTACAACGTCCTTTGGTGAAACCATACTGTTTATCGTGTAAAATGTTATTTGTGTTAAAATGATTAAGCATTTGATTTAACATCACCTTCTCAAATATCTTGCTAAAAACCGGCAACACGGACACCGGCCTATAATTATTAGTGTCTTTACTGTCCCCGGATTTAAAAAGTGGTATCACTTTACTATATTTCATTAGATCCGGAAAAACTCCTTGATCTATACACAAATTATATATTAAAGCTAAGTACGGCGCTATAGTCTCAATAATTGAGGTGCAAACTTTGATAGACATACCCCACAGATCTTCTGTTAATTTAACCTTGATTTGTTTAAACGCTTTTATTACTATTATGGGGTTTATATGCTTAAAGTTAAATTCAGTCGAACAGGCTGCAACGTTCGCCTGTAATAAACCAAAAGCATGCGATGGCGACGAATTTAAGGCTTCAGTAGTTTTACTTGGTATACTAGCAAAGAAGTTTACGAATTCTTCTGCAACTAGTTTGTTATCACTAATAAGACCATGATGTGTCTCCAATGTGTAATCATTGTTATGTTTTTTGTTCCTGTTGGTTTCATTATTTATAATTTTCCAAACCGTTTTAATTTTATTATCTGCTGATTTCACTTTGTTGCTAATGTACAAGGCCTTAGCTGCCTTACAAGTGTTTTTAAACATTTTTGAATATGTAGCAACATACTTATTAAAAGTTTCAGTGTTAATAATAGGCTTAAGGCCATACAGTTCAAAAAGTCTTTCCCTACTTACTCTGATTCCTTTAGTTGCCCAGTCACTAAATCTAAACTTAGGGCAGATACTTTTAGTTTTTTTCTCAAAAGTCTTATTGAACTCAGTTTGGACTATTGAAAAAAAATCGCTATACAGAAAATTACCATTGTTTGCTTCAAGATTCCAATCACCTAACTTGCTAATTAAAGTACTGTTAAATTTATTTAGTTTACCGGATGTTAATGGTCTGGACTGAATCTGTACTTGTTGTATTGGTAAGTTTGATTCAAACGTTACCATTAGGCCGCTATGATCAGAAGGCAGATAATTTACAATGGCCTTTTCTAAATAGTTGCAACAACAAAAAACATTATCGATACATGTAGCAGTAGTTGTCGTAGTTCGAGTAGGTTCTATAAACACATTTGATAAATTAAATGATTTGAAGAGATTTAATAATCTACTGCTATCTGAATTATTTTCTAAAATATTAACATTAAAGTCTCCACAGATAATTACTACTTTGTTACCAGTTGCAAGTTTTGTCATAACATCCTCCATGACAGACTCAAAAATAGAGTAGTTTTGATAATTAGGGGGCCTGTAAACGCACACTATAACATGCCTATCCAGCTCAACACAAGATAATTCAATGCTATGTTCAACAGACAGTGCAACTATATCTTTACGAGTTTTAAATTTAATACCATTTTTAATTAGGATTAGTGAACCCCCACGTAACATTGATTTTCGGTTAAAACAACTGCCCATATTATAATTCTCATAATTAATTAGCATTTCAAAATCCTTTAACCAATGCTCAGTGAAACAAATGATGTCAAACATTGTTTTCTCTAAAAATAATTCAATTTCCAATTGTTTCGAAGAAAAACCCTGAATGTTTTGAAGAAACAAATTAAATGATTTTTGCCTAGCCCTTTTAACTTGAATGCCAGAAGATACTTTATTGTTAAGTTGATCTAAATTGCTAACAGTACCATCTGTTGTCTTATTATCTAGTTTAAAGTAACATTAGTACTATTACTAATGGTGGGACCAATAATTGCAGAGCCAGCAACCATAACATTAGTACTATTACTAATGGTGGGACTAATAATAATTTGGAACTTCGACATACTAACTATGTCCGAGTTAATATTATAAGCTATATTATAAGCTAATAGCCTCGCTATTTGACGTCTATAAATAATAGGTAGGTACACAGTATACCTAGTCGATAAAAATTTATCAACAAAATTGTTGATGTCAAAAAATAAAAACTTATCACTATGGTGACTAACTAAAAAATGCATATGCATATTTAGCATATGTATGTACTTATTTTGCCTATTTGACAAGTGCTCAAAGTATGGAAAAGCACATAAAATAATCCTCTTACAATCTATCTTCAATAGCTCTGTGACATTATAAGTGATGTCATCTTTGTTAACATTTAAGCTATTACCCACAAATACAGTTATAATAGCATTGGGATCATATACTTGTTCATTAACTAATGACATTATGTGATGGTAGGAAGCTTGTGGTGTACAATGATTTTGAGAAGAAAAAGGGAGGTTCTTACTAACTAATTGTCCTAAACCTCTTCCTATACTGTCTGAAAACATAATTGATTTATAATCACCGCTTTTATGAGAGGAAAAACTACATTTTGCTGAATCTACCCCTTGAGTTAATTCTTGTGGGTCAACTTGGGGGTCTTTAAGTCAAGAGTGAATAGGTTACTTCTAGGCAAGCGTGCTCCATCGTTGACCACATCATCGCTTACCATCATGTGAGATGGTGGTGAAACGCGAGCCTATCATTAATAAAAAAAAAAGAATATCAAGAAAGGTGGCAAGCAACTGTTGAGCATAATCAGCCTTATAATGTTCCCACTGCTGGGACTCAGGCCTCCTCTCTAGGAGAGGGGATGGGCCGTAATCCACCACGCGGGCCCAGTGCGGGTTGGTAACTGTATATGTAAATAAAATTACATAAATAGTTAGCATAGCATAGCATAGTCGGCCTTATAATGTTCCCACTGTTGGGACTCAGGCCTCCTCTCTAGGAAAGGGGATGGGCCGTAATCCACCACGCGGGCCCAGTGCGGGTTGGTAACTGTATATGTAAATAAAATTACATAAATAGTTACCATAGCATAGCATAGTCGGCCTTATAATGTTCCCACTGCTGGGACTCAGGCCTCCTCTCTAGGAGAGGGGATGGGCCGTAATCCACCACGTGGGCCCAGTGCGGGTTGGTAACTGTATATGTAAATAAAATTACATAAATAGAGTTAGCATAGCATAGTCGGCCTTATAATGTTCCCACTGCTGGGACTCAGGCCTCCTCTCTAGGAGAGGGTAAAAAAATAGATAGAGGGTACATAAATAGTTACTGTGATTTTATTAACATTTGATTGTTTTGTGAATACTCATACGTAGTTTATTAAACTGCATAAACAAAGCTGTTGTGAAGGATGCACTCACATTGGCTTATCAATTATCTAACACGCGACTTTAAACTGTATTTCAACGGCATAAGACTCAAAAAATTTTGTAAGTCTATTTTATTGATGTATTGAGAACCTGAAGGACCAATTTGACAGGATTATATCGAACGCGTGTGGACGCAGTGAGGGATACACGTTATTCTTTAGTAAAGTGCTGAAAATATTTTGTATAGGCTGAAAATATTGTTTTTTTTTTTTTTGACACGTTGCTTCCTCTCGAGAAATGACTCCTGTGTCGCAGGTGCACCTTACACCTAGACTTCTGAAATCAATCTGTGTATGCTTTAAAATTCTTTGCTTCGTGTAGGAATCGAACCCGCTACACGCGACGCAGCTGCCGATTGCTAAACCACTGTGCAAATTGAGTCGTCAAACTGTGGGGTTTTAGTCGGTTTCACTAAGTGATAAAACTCCTATTAATTAAAAAAGAATAAAAAAAACTTTTTACAAAAATAAAATACAACTTTTTTTTTGTTATTTTACACTTTTTAGTTATGGTACCACCACTAAAAAGTACCCCTCTGCCAAATTTAAATACCTTATAGCCAGAGTGAATCTCATGACAATTCTAATAATCCCAAACACGGTTACATGACATTAATTTATTACAGAGTTCCGGTGCCTAACTTCAGGCTTCATCATCAGATCAGATCGATATATTCCCCCTCTTCTTTCAGTCAGTCATCGACTACACGTAAAAACAAAGCAATTTTACTTGTTACGACGGTTCTACTGTGATCCTATGAGGAGTTCTGTTCCATATCTTCGAAGTTCATGATCAGATCATAACAATATTTCTATGGGACCAACTCGGAAGCATAACCTTTCAATCAAAATAAAAAAAAAGAAAATCGGTCCACAATTGACCGAGAAATCGGTGAACATACATTAAATAAAATACATTCAGCCGAACATAGAACCTCCTCTTTTTTGAAGTCGGTTAAAAAAGAAGCCATATTGCCGTCACGCTATCACTGACTCCTTTTTCTTACATATTAATCTCACTTTTACCTTTTCTATGGCCACAGCAGGCAATTGCTAAACCGCCATCAATTTAAAAATTAATATAGAAGATACTCCGTACCCAAATTACAAAAAAGTAAGGGTCTCTATTAAAATCAGTATTACCATTATCAACGGCCGTTTTACAAGTAATAACACGATGAACGCTTTTGTAATCACTCTTATAGGTCCAATGTATTGTATTCGTACTTTGATATTTCAATTCAATTGTATCAAATCTCTTATAAAAATAGAATTAGTATAAATAAATAGTGAATAAAGAGATGTTAAGTGCTTAACAATACGTGTGTTTTGTTAAATCCTGCTTGTTGAACGAGGGTCATGAGCACCAGCGAGGGAATTTAAACCTTGCATCTGCGGAATAGGGTGTGTTTTTGAGCTGGTCGTGATTTGTTAGTTGAAAGTGCATGGAGGGTGATGAGGTTTATGTCGGGCTGGTAGTGAACAGGAGCGCAGGATTACCAGATCGATGTCACGTCAATCAAACGTGATGCAGTGGGAACGAGCCGTTAATGCAACTTTAAAGATTTCAATAAATTGTTTGACTCAGCGATGAACGTACGGATTACAGCGAATTACGGCCCTTGCTCCCATTTAGGGCCACAAAACAGTGACTGTCTACAGTCTACTCCACGGTAACAGCAGTTAATGGATATTAAAAATAAATTGTTATAGATTCATGTTTATGTAAAATTATCAACATGCTTTTTCTTGGCTGGCCTGTAAGTTGGTTTAGTGTTTAGTGGCCCTGACTGCTATGCCGGAGGTCGTGGGTTCGATTCCCACCCAAGACAAATATTTGTGTGATGAGCACAATCATTTGTTCTGTGTCTGGGTGTTATTTATCTATAATATCTCTGTCTGGTACTCATAACAAGTGCTCTGCTTAGCTTGGGACTAGATGGCGTTGTGTGATAGTTCTGTGAATATTATTATTATTATTTATAATTTTTCGTACGACCTTTTGCCAAAAAAAAAAAAATTAACAACATGCTATTTGTTGCTTGTCTTTCCCTACTCCTTCGAAACGGTTGGGACGGAATAATTTCCACCCGGGATAAATATTTTTGTGATGAACACCATCATTTGTTCTGTGTCTGGGTGTAATTTATCTATAATATGTATGTTTATCAGTTGTCTAGTACTCATAATACAAGCTTTGCTTAGTTTGGGACTAGACGGCGTTGGGTGATATTTGTTTGAATATTATTATTTATAATTTTTCGTATGACCTTTTGCCAAAGAAAAATATTTAACAACATGCAATTTGTCGCTTGTCTTTCCCTACTCCTTCGAAACGGTTGGGACGGAAAAAGTGTCAGTCCCTGCTCCCATTATCTGGGGTCGGGTCTCCTCGCAATTCTGCGCTAGGACTGTCTGTCCTGGGTTGTCGATTTTGGCACTTGGGCTTTCTTGAGGTCTCTTATGATGTTAGGCCACCAGGTTTATGGCGAGCGGTTTGTACCTCTCTTTTGTTCAGGTAAATTTGCTGCTGTTTATACCACAGCTTTGGTTAAGTTCAATCTACAAAGCCTCGAGCACAGGCACAGAGTAGCCAGCCTATCGGTATTTCACAGGTTACATTTTGGAGAGCGTGCGCGGGAATCGCATGACTTGATTCCGCCATCTCCTTTCTACCATCGGACAACCCGACGAACAGCGAGTATCCACCCTTACGTTGTTGAAACTTCAACGGTCCGGACTAAGCGTTTCGCTTCGTCTTTTATACCGCGTACATCGAAGGACTGGAACAATTTGCCTGCTGCGGTCTTCCCGTTCAATTATAATTTAGGTGTCTTCAAGGCTAGAGTGAATAGGCTCTTAATAAACTAGTGCGCCTGACCATCAATTATTGCATCTCCGCTTACCATCAGGTGGGATCGCACTCAAGCACTGGTATATATATCAATTAAAAAAAATAATTTAAAAAATGTTTTCACACACATGGTCATAGTCCCACTGGAGTCACATCCATTCAATAACTTATTTTTCTTCTACAGATCGAATAGAGTTAAAAAGCGAGAGCGTCGCACACTCAGATTCAGAGCACGAACATGAGCATGAGCACGAATTGAGCGAGCACAACGATGTTGAGCACGGGCACGGCGAGCACAGCGAGCACGGAGAGCACCTGGAGGCGTTAGACGCCGGCAGACCGCGCAAGGTAACTTGATCTGAATTGATGGATTCATAATGAGCCCTGGTCTGTCAGTATCATTCTTGTTACTGTGAAACATGTTTTTTTATTTTATTATTATTGATAAGTTAATATATCACTATCTCACCTGATGATTGACGATGGAGCATGCTTGCCTTGAAGTTCTTAACCCATTCACTCATATGTAAAGACCCCTTAAGTTGTCACTATCAGGAAACACATTAACTTCCCGATATATAGGTTACTTCTAGGTAAGCGTGCCCCATCGTCGGCTACATCGTCGCTTACCATCAGGTGAGATAGTGATCAAACGCGAGCCTACCAATAATAAATAAAAAATCCTAACTTTTTTGTACTTTGCAGGGCAGTGTCAGGTTCTATGTTCATTAAAATATGATTTGTGATCGTAACCAATATGGTTTTTTGAGTTATAATCATTTAAATCATCAATACAACCACTGCAGTTCAGCTAAACCTATTGAATGTTTTTTTTAATAAAATAATCAAAGAATACACTTACGATGTATCTCCCAATTTTTGATTTAATTATATTCATTTTGCAAAAATAAAATACACTCCCACCTCAATTTTTTTTTTTCGTCAGTTTAATCTAGATGAGGTCGGTGTTTCCTAGCTGACTATCCTGAGAAAAAACACCGAAACAAACTCAGGGGTCAAAGTGTCTTTTAAAGTCCATACTGTAAACATGTAATGGTCAAATCGAGTGGACCTGTCCAGTCAGTGCAAGCATTTATCAGTATTCGTGTAGCTCAAACTTGGGACTACTAAAGAGCTCAACGACTTGACGAAACATACCAAAGAAAGGACATTTTGGTAGGCCGCATCAAATGCTCAAAATTGCCAGACATCATGTTAAAAGTACATCACGTTAAATTACATTTAAGTATTTGAATATAATATGTTTATTTTTCAAAATCTACTTTAGCCTGTCTGTCGAAAGTCATTAGAGTAAGGTTGGACACGTTCTAACTCAAAATAATCCATTTGGAACTCCATCATACAATTCCGTAAGAAAATACAGAAATACGTGTTAAGGTTGAACTACATTCGGCCCACGTGGGCCACATACTCCGATCTAGGCGCGTACATTTTATGTGGCCACTAGACTTGTATAGCTACATTAGACCCACGCCACGCGATGCGCGGCTATGTACAACTAAGGCGTCGCCCACGTGTGCGTCGGTGTAATGTAGTTCCCGCTTTGTGGTCGCAAATCATATGTTAATGAACACAGAACCTGAAAAACAGCTGCAAAATGCAAAAAAAAAAATAGTTTCGCGGGCTATCCTGGAGCAATTATTACCTACAAGATTCTTCAGTAAGTTCTCCCATCGACCTGTACCCTGCTTGTCAAGCAGGTGCGCCGCAGCCGCACGACGTTCACTACGTACCAGCTGCACGAGCTGGAGCGGGCCTTCGACAAGACGCAGTACCCTGACGTGTTCACGAGGGAGGAACTCGCTATGCGGTTGGACCTGAGCGAAGCACGCGTGCAGGTGAGCAATACCCTCTTACTTCTTGAACAACATTATGTAATCAGTTAGCAAATTATCTGATTGAGTACGTTAAAGAGGAAAAAAAAATGTTTAAGTTCTTATATTAACTAGATAATCTGCAGACTTACTGGGTAATCTGCAGACTAACGGCCAAGCAAACGGTTAAGTTATAAAACAGATTCTTTTTTTGATAAAACATGCGAATTCATTGTAATGATTAAATTTAAATTCCTATATTAATCTAAGTTTTGATGACATATGTATTTATTTTAGGGCACCTCTTTTTTATAAACACCCAGAAGTAAAGTGGAGATATCTGCTACTTTAAAAGATTTCACACTTTAAAGGATTGTACCCAGTAATTTGCAGATTACCTAGTTAATGCTCATATTAGCTTATTCCGTATTCTAATGGTATATATAATTCAGTGCACCTACGGGTTTCGATCACATGCTGTAATATTTTACTGCGTGCGTGTGTACTGTACATTTTAGTACAATATTGACCAATCTACACTGTCCTTACATAATATCTACTTATACTGTAATATGGAAATATTGTAAGAACAAAATTTTTTTTAAAAGAGTTTCTTGCCGGTTCTTCTCCATAGGAAACGAGCAATTTGGAACCGTGCACTAGCTTCTGACGTTTTATAAGTGCCCATGTAGGCCTATGTGAAATAGAAAAACTTTAGACTTAACTTGAATTGACTTGAATATGGCTAATATAGCCAATCATTGCTATAAAGGTGCGTGCACAGTGCGAACACGTTGAATAACGATTGGTGACACCACTCATATTGAACACCAAAATGAGCACATATAGTTAAAAGTAGAGAGCGTCTGGCCCAACCAAATGGCGATGATGCAATTGTTCAAATTCTGGTCTACGTTAGTGATGTTCCATTGTTTAGGGTATGATGGGACTGACGTAAAAGCTCAAATCTTTAAACGGGGTTATTTGTAAAACCTTGTCAACCTCTCAGGTGTTTATGTTAAGAATATCGTAAACAACAACGTTTGTTCTATGACTTTTAAAAAGGCTGCATACAATGCGTTAGTGTGATGGATGTGAGTTGCATTTGCATTGCATCCTAACTCGTTCGAGATTCACCCACATTTGTTTACTTTTTTCTTGTTATCTATTTTTTTTTCTTTTGTATCATTCGTCTATTACTTATTTGTTTCACATCACACTATATACAAACACATACATTATCTTATGACTATTTATCACACTTAACATATTTCTCGAATTATGAACATTCTATTATGTATTATTATAGTATACTAGCTGACCCGGCAAACGTTATTTTGCTATGTATATTTTTTTTAGGAAACCATTTAGGGGGATAAAAAATAGATGTTGTCCGATTCTCAGATCTACCCAATATGCACACAAAATTTCATGAGAATCGGGAAAGCCGTTTCGGAGGAGTTTAACCATAAACACCGCGACACGAGAATTTTATATATTAGATTATATTATTTAACGATCACCGCTATTATATTACACTACAAAACTGTTTTGCGTCCGTTACGTCACAACCTCAGGTTCAGTTAAAAAACTAGCGTCAGGCACAAGTGTTCTGGCAATCATGCTGAACTGGACCTATTTTGGAGCAGCCGTGAGGCGCATAATTGTATATTCTTTTTTTTGGTTCTCTTTTGTTTGGATTCGTGTTTTCATATAATATTTGTGTGCCTTGCGTTGTGACAAAATAAATTCATTTTCTTTCTTTCATTATATTGGTTCATCAGATTTTCATACAAAAATAAAAATATTTAAATTAAACGTTCTAAATGTCACGAAGTATATGCGAAGCAAGCGATACTACAATAGCGCAGGGGAGTAGGGATCGTGCGCGGGAGGCGTAGGTGGGTACAGCAAAATATAGAGTTGAAATGTGTTAGATAGAGCAAAGAAATCTTGAAGGTTTGTTTTTGGTAAATGTATTATGGTTTGTAAAAACTATCATAGAACAAAAGTTGAAATAGTAACCTAAATAAACAACGAAGATTGAAATATCATCAAACTTTAACGTTTAAAACGATCTGGCCAGTTTTAGTTGGCCATATCACGAAGTGATCAATTTCTAAGATCTGACCACGACATTTATGTATAAATGTATATACAATAATTAACGAGAAACACAAAACAAACATTAAAAATAAACCTACAAAATTCAAGTTGTTTTTTCCTATTTATGTTACTAACTGTACAAATTTTTCATTTATTAATAACATTTAATGTTTTAATTAACGCAAAGTTGTGGTTATATTCTAACGCGAATATCATAGATTCAACGAATTATTAATTACATAACTAGTGATATTATTAACTGTGATTAATTTACATACATGAATATTAAGAGCAATTTAGTTCACGTTTAATAATTATGAAATATTTGCTTCACCGCAAACTGTATCTAAATTGATTAAATTAATGTTGCTAATTTATTTAATGACATTTATAATTAGAATAAAGTAGTCATTATTTCATTATGATAACAAAATTAATAAAATATTATCACCACAAGTTATTTTGGTAAATGACATTGACCATTTTTATATGGGAGTGGGACTAAGTGCCTGTTCGTTGAAACAGGCAGATCTGCGGGGTTACCATGACGTTCAAAGTATGATTGTTTTATTCTTATTTCAGAGTGGGTAAGAGACAGAGCTATACAGGTTGTCTAGCGTCATCTCTTACCCACACTGGAAATAAGAATGAAACAATCTTACTTTAAACGTCATGGTACAGATCCTGGGCTGGAGAGGTCTGGAACAGGAATATCCAGATATTTAAGAGAATTCGGTGTGCTACAGACATTACTAAAGAATAATAAAAAGTATTTATATTATTCTTTAGTAATGTCTGTAGCAGTGGTGGCCGAGTGGTAACCGCCCCGACTTACAAATTGTAGGTCGCGGGTTCAGATTCAAACCCAGCCAGGTGCATTACTTTGTGTAATTTATTTCATCACCACTGCTCTCAAAACGGTGAAGGAAAACATCGTGAGGAAACCGGCATGTCCTAGAACCAAAAATTCGAAGACATGTGACATCCACCAACCCGCACTGGGCCCGCGTGGTGGATTACGGCCCAATCCCTCTCCTAGGGAAGAGACCTGAGTCCCAACCGTGGGAACATTATAAGGCCGACTATGCTATGCTAATGTCTGTACTCCCTGTCCAATATTGTTCAGAAGGCTATAATAAAAATATTTTGTAACATGTCAATTGTACCTGTTTTCATAAATAACCTCTTTGTTTTTGTACTGATAATAATAACGAGTTTCTACTTACTACTTTTTAATATTTTTGCTTTGAAATATCTTAATAGCTGAGATACATTTTTTAGTTTTTTTTCACACTTACTTCTGAACTTGAGACTTTTGGCTCAAAAGTCTCAAGTTATTAAGAAAATGAATAAATAAAGGAGAAAGCCCAGTTTTGGGTCAAGCTAGTACAAGAAATAGAGGGATGAAGTTACATAAAAATAAATAAATATTTTTTATATAAGCTATAATAACATCACGCTACGAATATTAGGAGCAGTAACTTACAAAAATGCAGGTGAAATCGCAGTGAATAGCTAGTATACTCGTAAAATAAAGTTTATTAGAATTTTACGGTTGGTTTAGTTAGACCTCAACCTTTTAGTAAAAATGAAATTATGAGGTTCCCAAGCTAGCAGTGAAGTTCATCAATTAAACATGGACTTAATTCGTTCGCCTAGTCAAGGACACTCAGATTGAATAGAACGCCTCGTGTCGATTACACCGAGCCATCACTAGACATTTTTATTGAGACCCACTCCATTCCATTCTAAATTTCAACTTAAAACTTCAAACAGCACAGTGCATCTCCGACCTTACTGCTTTAAAAATAAGGCTGATATTAAAATGGTGAAGACGAATATAAGTACTGCGTCCTTTGTCGGCGAACGGCATCTATGGAGTGGATTAAAAGCAATTTGCACTGAGTTGAGTGTGATTTACGAACTGTGTGGCACCCCTGATACTTAGCTACCAATAGGGTTGGTACTTAACAACTGCAAATACGAATGCTCTTATGAAATGTCTTTGGTATTGAGTTCGTATGGTATTTACTATTTAGAGTTTTGTGAAATTTTTATTTTTTAAATATGATAAAATCGTTGATGGTGATGCGCATTAGTTTATTAAAAGCCTATTCACTCTAGTCTTTGAATTCACTGCTGTGAGTTGTCACCATCAAATTGTTAATCATTATCGGGCTGCTGCTCTGCTTGTGGCGGGTTCGATTCCCGCACGGTACAAATATTGGTATGGCCCACAGATTGTCGTTCCGGGTCTAGGGAGTCTTGTGTTTGGAAGATTAAATGTTTGTGAACGCACCGATGCAGGAATATTTTTTAGTGTGAGGCAAAGTTTTGTTAAAAAAAAAAAAAACATAATTTGGCTACTAACCCTTGCTGAAACTGGTGGTAATTTGGCTACTAACCCTTGCTGAAACTGGTGGTAAACGGCACATTCTGTCTCGTAGACAGGAGGCCTGAGTCCCAGCAGTGGTCTCTGTAGAGACTAGATGGGAATCTTCAATAGAGTTACCATGGCCTTGGAACGCAAAAGGGCAATTTAAGGAACATACATGGGTGTCTTTTCTTCGGGTTATGTCGGCAACCTTGGTTCTCCTGCGGATATCATCGTTTCTGATGCGATCACGCAAGAAAACTCCGAGCATAGCCCTTTGCATTGCTCTTTAAGTCATTTTAAGCCTTCTAATGAGGCCCTTTATGAGCGACTACGTTTCGGAGCTATCATCACCGGCAACAAGCACCGGTCATAGACTTTTGTCTTGAGACACTGTGGTATGAGAAGATACCGCGCTGCTTGCCAATAAATTGAGAGGATTGTATTGACTAGATACGTGTTTCGGTCGCCAGTTATTTTTTAATGAATATACAATATGACACCGATCTGTAAAATACAAAAAATCCTAAGAAAATTTTAATTTCTCTAATATAGTATCTGTATGCCTTCTCATCAGAAGGCTTACAGTCACCCAACGGGCAATGGAATGGGCTATGCTCGGAGTTTTTAAAAAATGAAGATATCCGCAGGAGAACCAAGGTCGCCGACATAGCACGAAGAATCGCCAAACTAAAGTGGCCCTGCCCACTGGGCACGTTGCTCGTAGAACGGATGGTCGATGGGGCCGAAAGGTTCTAGAGTGGCGACCGCGCACCGGAAAACGCAGCTTTGGAAGCCTTCCCACAAAGTGGACCGACGACCTGGTGAGAGTTGCGGGAGTGCAGTGGATGCGAGACGCACAGGATCGGTCGTTATGGCATCGCTTGGGGGAGGCCTATGTCCAACGGTGGACGTCTTTCGGCTGAAATGATGATGATGAATTTAGTATCAGTAATAGTAGTACAGTATAGTAGTGTAGTAGTATTTAGTATCTATTCTTGTACCTTTTCTTCTTTTCTCTCTCTTTTATTACACCTACCACAATTTATCTCTGCATCACCCTAAGGTTGACTGGTAGAATATGCCTAAGGCGTTAAGTCCGCCGCTGTACGTTTGTGCATAAAGTATTTAATTAATAAATAATAAATAGTATATATAGCTAGGTATCGTCTATATGACCCCGACTTACAAGTTGTAGGTCGCAGGTTCAAACCCAGCCAGGCACATTAATTTGTGTATTTTATTTCATCACCACTGCTCTCGAAACGGTGAAGGAAAACATCGTGAAGAAACCGGTATGTCCTAGAACCAAAAATTCGAACACATGTGACATCCATCATCAACCCGCACTGGGCCCAAGTGGTGGATTACGGCCCATTCCCTCTCCTAGAGAGGAGGCCTGAGTCCCAACAGTGGGAACATTATAAGGCCGACTATGCTATGCTATCGTCTATATTTACTAACAATCCCAAAAAAACGCATTTACAAAAATTACAGCTCTTTAAAACCGAAATGATTCAAACTCTCAAATTTGAGAACGTTGATTGCACCGAAGCTCCCTTTCACGTCAGAATCTAACAAATTAAAGGATCATCATTCATGGTATCCACAGACACCTAAGTCATACGAAAGTTCCCACAAATCCCTCAAGTGTGGCGTCTAATACTCGCTATTATGCTCCAGCCCTCCCTCCCTCCCTCGTCCTCGCAGACCGCATGAAGTCCCTAATTACCAAATTGCAGGCGCTCGCTTTAACTGCAGTTAAAGAGCACTCCGCGCCAAACCGCGCTTAATTTAACCATTGTTACTTGAGATTAGGAGTAATTATAGAACAGTGGGATTTGATTAGGTAGCTAATCGGTATGAAGTTGTTAATCAAGTGACATAGATGGATGATTAGGTAGGCTTCACTAAAGGTCTCCGGGATTGTACGTAAGTGTTACCGCGGTTCTGGATCGTACGTAACGTTTTAGTCGGTAAAATTCTGTCAGGTTTGCGGATGACGAGCAAGTGGTAGCTCGCCGTCCGGCTGTCTGCCGGTAAGGAACGAGCCCAGTCGTAGTGTTCCAGGCGCGCTTTAAAGAGATATCAGCAAAACCGTAGAGGCCCAGCAGGGCCCATGCCCGTTAAAGCCGTCGTCGAATCCCGTAATTAAATTATTTATTAAAACTTCATGCAACACAAAGGTACAAAGGCGGACTTAATGCCTTAGGCATTCTCTACCAGTCAACCAAGGGTAATGAAGAGAAAACATGGTAGGTGCATAAAAAAAAAGAAAAGATTAACAGGAAAACAAGGGATCAAATATATATATATATAAAATAAACATACATAAATATTTAATATAATATGAACCTACATATTATATATAAATATATATTATTTATATAAGGAAAAATGAAAGGATTTTTTTGAGGTTTTTTTTTTCCGTAATCCTAGAACGTAAACGGCAACTGAAAGAACTTAAGTGGGTTTTTAGTCAGTAAAAGTGCAACACTGCTTCTTGCTCCACCCAGGGCGGGTGAAGTTATTTGGTTATATTCCACCTCAAATAAAAGTCTTACTAAAGTAAAAGTACAGAATGCATTTTGGAGGATGTGCGCGGGAATTACATGACTTGATTCCGCCATCTCATTTCTACCATCGGACAACCTGACGTACGGCGAGTATCCACCCTTACGTTGTTGAAACCTCTACGGTCCGGACTAAGTGTTTCGCCTCGTTGTTTACACCGCGTACATCGAAGGACCGGAATAATTTGCCTCCTGAGGTCTTCCCATCCGATTCTAGTTTGGGTGTCTTCAAGGATAAAGTGAATAGGCTCTTAATAAACTAGTGGGCCTCACCATCAACGATTGCATCACTGCTTACCATCAGGTGGGATCGCAGTCAAGCACTAGTTTATATCAAATTTAAAAAAAAAGTGGTTGATCGATGTATGTTCGGTCAATTGATGCATGGTCAGGAGCTGATGGTGGAACCTGATGAGATTAATTACAAGAATTCAAAATAAAATTACTTTACATAGGCCTACATGGGCACTTATAAAACGTCAGAAACTAGTGCACGGTTCCAAATTGGACGTTTCCTATGGAGAAGAACCGGCAAGAAACAACATGGTTACTCTTTTAAAAAAAGTGGTTGATGTTACAATATTTCCATATTACAGTATTAATAGATATTATGTATGATCAGTCAATATTGTACCCAAAAGCACAATAAAAATAATCATATTAAAAAAGTAAGTCGTCGTAATAGGAAGTTATCTAAGAATTCGTGGAGTCTACAGTGTTCTCACATCCACATTATAAAAAATCAAAACATTATAAAAAAGGGGATTAAGCTCGTCTTACTGGTTTCCATGATCCTATTCGGTTTACCAAATTTTTACTACGTTGTAAGTTTCTAAGTTTAGGACATTACTAACACCACGTGCTTTTCAAGAAAGCACGTTTGTCGTGACAAAAGTTTCATAGCTGTATCATGAAAAATCACAAAGTCACTTGTTATGTTATCGGGTTGGCCGCACAAATACATGATTACCGGGGCACCCGGGTGACTGAGGTGTTGTATCGCTCCCGCGCCCTGCTGTGCGCTGGCGCATAATGCCTTTTATGACCTGCCGTAACGTGTGTTGTACTTAGTGTCGGTGGTGTCCAACTTGTGACCTTTTTTAAATATTTTTGAAAAAAAATATAACATGGTGTAAAAATTATCGAAATCAATTCAGTTACTAATTCTGAACAAACAATATTCAGGTTTCGCATATACTAAAATAATGCTGTATACATCCCTATTTTTAATTAGTACATACATAAAAAAAATAAAAATGTGACCGTACCCGTTACTGATCATATTTTTGGAGTTTAGTCTTACTCCAAATTCAGGATCTAATAATTTAATAATTTACTAGCTTTTGTCCGCGATTTCGTCCGCGTAGAAGTCGAAAATGGTTTTATTAGGTTTTTTGAGATACGAAAATATTAAATATTATTTATTATCTTCGTCATGTGTCCATTGAATTGTATGGCTAGCAATATTGTATCTTAAGGTAAAATATTATAGTATCTTAGCCATGTGCAGCACCCCTTAGTGAACTCCACTGCGGGTGACGTAACCTACGACAAACTTATTATTTGGGGTTGGTACAGTAATCTAGGGATCGAACCGCAAAATTAAGTTTATTTTTTATTGTATATACTTTTCCAGGATAAAAAGTACCCAGTGTGGTGCCCAGGATATTAAAGAATAATTATACCAAGTTTCATCATAATCGAACCGGTAGTTTTTGCGTGATGCCTGAATAAACAGACAGACAAACATTTTTTAATCACATTTTTGGGTCTGTGTCGTTCTAGTAACACTCCCTGCCATTTTTTTTTTTTGATATTTTCAATGTACAGAATTTTCAATTCTATAGATTTATTATAAGTATAGATAACTAATAATTTTTGCTGCCAAAAATTTTAATATTTATATTAAGGTAAAATTTTAATGATACGTCTGCCAATAAACCAGTGAATAAATATAAAGAGCGTCATCAAGGAGCCTGCACTGCAGGTACTCGGATTAGGCCCTCCGCGATAATGCCAAATTGTCAGACCAGACATCCCTTAGCACACGAAATTTAAGAACAAAACACGGGACAGAAAAATGTAGCTACTGATTTACTACTACAGTTTGAAAGTGGCGCCAGTGACCGAAAAGTTGAAGGAGAATCGTTTGTCTTGGTGTGGTCATGTAAAGAGAAGAGATGAAACGCATGTTACTAAAAGAGTTATGAGTATACATGTGGATGGATGGAGAAAGAGACCAAAGAAAAGATGGATGGATTGAGTGAATAGTGATATGAAAGAAAAGGAAGTTAGTGATAGCATGACGGTTGACAGGATATAATGGAAGAAAAAAACGTGTTGCGCCGACCCCAAATAAGATGGTACAAGGGCAGGAAGATGATGATGATTTACTACTACAGATTTTATATATTCTTATGATGAATGAAGAAGATCATGCAAAAGACTCCACGGACACTCTTGTGTAGATTTCTATCTAAGCTTAGAAATATTCAAGCTTCATCAAATTTGAGTTTAAGTTTATAAATAGGGTTTATTGTACCTTACTGATTTAGACTAATTACTAGGTATAGGTTTTATATAATTGATAGCAGATGCATAGGAGTCCGAGCAAAAATTTTGTGGAAATAAAAATGGACAGTATCCAAATAATTTTTTAAACATAAATCTTACGAATGTTTTTTGAATTTTCTCTAGAAGCACGACATAAGAAGTCTCATAGGGGTTCCAAATAATGGAAGCTGATTCTAATTTACTCCTGACTAAAGCCATATAGATGTACTGAATCTCCGAATTCCTCTGATACCATCGGATTTACCGTTCCAATTTTAACGCCTACAATTTCCATAAATTGCAGGGTCAAACATTCAACGTTGCGGCTTAGATTTGAGCGTTAAGTGTTTTTCACATGGCCAATTATATGTCACTCTTTCAAGAGTAACATCTAAAGAAAACATGTATGTATTCTTATTTGTAGTTTAATGATAAAAAAGCTGAAAGCGTTGTATATAAAGACATTGTGTAGTATATTAATTATCAGCATTGTACCCGTGGGAAGCCAGGGCGATTCAATAAAGAACAATCAACATCTAGCAGATAGATAGATAGATATTCTTTATTGTACACCAAAAATACAATTTACATTAGGAAATTAACATTAATAGGGTGTCACAATGGGCGGTCTTATCGCTAAAAGCGATATCGCTAGCAGCTGAGCATAATGCTACCAACGTAGCAAAATACTACCAACAAATAACAACAGTTGTAGTACAAGAAACTCAGTCAAGACGCAATAATAGCTGGCAATGGAGAAAACAATTACAACTGCAGCCTCGCAAAGTAGGAGAGAACGGACGCCATAAATGCACATTGGCTATTATTATCTTTTAACGGAACTTAATAATTTCATTCTTGTACAAAACGCGGCTGTCTCCAAGAGGCCTGATTACAATATCTGCGACAATTATGAAGGAGTCGCGGTAATGCGCTGCTGACGACGCGGCTAACATTAGCGCTCTCGGGATGAGAGCGTAATGACGAGCGAATTAGTGAGTATTGTACTGCTGCCGCTGTGACGCAACGCGGACTGCACTTAATACGATTAACTGTACACTTATTTTGTGTAATTTCAGCTTGATAATTACATAAACGTAACATCAGAATTGATAAAGCTTTGAAGCGTCTGCGGGCATATAGTTCGCAGAATAGATGGTCAATGGCGCCGAAAAATTCTAGACCGCGTACCGGAAGACGCAACTTTAGAAGGCACACAAAGTGAACTGATGCTCAGCGTTTCCTTGTGTGATCAAATCAGGAATGAAGATGTCCACAGGAGAAACAAAGTTACCGACATAGCTTGAAGAATCACCAAATTTAAGTGGCAGTGGGCAGGGCACATGGCTCGCAGAACATATGGCCGATAGTGCAGAAAGTTTCTGGAAAAACGATCGCGTATCGGAAAACGCAGTGTTAGAAGGCCTCCCACAACATAGGAACGGAAATCCGATGGATGCGAGACGCACAGGATCGGTCATCGTCTTTCAACTGATATGGTAATGACGATGATGCGTCTTTGTTTTTTTAAGCAAAATCAGTCACTAAACTAATCTTATCGCATTAAAGTTGGTAATAAAATAAAGCAGCCATAATTAATTATTTCAAATATTCATAGGAGAAAGGGTAGGCGCGTAGTGGGAACATCTCGCTATCTCTTTTCTACGCGCGGAACCTAATGGCGGCGACGTCAAATTGTAGTTTGTGCATCCTTTTCCTTTTATTTGATAGTTTTCCCTTCTAACAGATTTAAAAGAATTCTTAGAAAATAATAAAAAAAACAGAATCAGGTACTCAAGTCAGTCCAATCGTTTTTGACAGAATGACGTCTGTTGGGTTACATTAGGTACAATTGTTATCTATCCTTTTCTCTTATCTTAAAAGTGCATATTTTCGTCCTGCTGTCGTTTTACCCATAATATATAAATAAGACCTTAGCATCCCTTTTTATTCTTCTTTTTTTTTTGGCCTTTTAATCGTATTTTCCAAAATTTGATTTAGATTTTCACTAATATTTGCTAGCAGTACCCCCTTATTTAGTTTAAGAGAGTCCTTTTTCACTTGCCTATCGTAAACATCGAGTATGGTTTAAAAGCTTGCTACTTCATCTAACGCAATGTTTGATGGAAAGGCAACGCGAAAAAAGAGAGATAGCGCCTGAAAACTCTGTTAGCATCCGGTAATTCCGTGATTTACTCGAATATTAATGATTTGTTTTACACAAATTTATAAATTGATTTCAATAGAAGCCTGTATAATATCCACAAGATACTGTGTTTCCAAAATATCTAATGAAAAATGTGTAATAACGTCATAATCGCGTAAGAGCGGTTGTATGAACAACAGTGAAAATGTATGTCGAGTTGGATGCCCTTAAGTTCTTATAGTTCATCCTAAGGTTGTCTGGTAGATATCGCTGTCAGCGATAAGACAGCCTTTATACCCATAATTGTTACTATTTCGGTGTACAATAAAGTTTATTCTGTTCTATTCTTAGTTAGTTATCCTAAAGTATAAATATGGGAGTTTTCTTTCAAACTTAATGTCCAATAAGGGACATGTCAACCTCACAAGTGCTTATCAGCATTGTTCGTGCTTGCTAGTGAAGGAGTGGTTAGTGCCCGACGCGCTTTAGCCGAGCTTTGGTGAGGCATTGCGGTGAGCGCGACCCATCGACAATTTGCCCTCATTGTGCGCGCGCGGTGAGAATGGAACTAATTTTAATTACCCTCGCACCTCTACGGACAACGCTTTGCAATTTGGTTAAACATGCGGCTAGATATTTCTGTGCTACTCTATTGCGTAGCCGCGTAAAGCGTCAAAGTTTTGTAATGGACTCCCTACTCTCTTCTCAGAGGTCCCTTATTATAATCGTATAAGGTGTTAAAAAATTAACTTTAAGAATTTCGAGGGGACATTGTACTCCTCATTATGAACCACTTTTACTATGGGACCAAACCTGAAATCGCGAAAAAAAAATCAGCTGCTCCATATTTTGACGAGTTATGCGAACATAAACGTAGGGAACAGCTGATTTTTTTTTCGCGATTTCAGGTTTGGTCTCAATGAGGAGTACAATGTCCCCTCGAAATTCTTGAAGTTAATTTTTTAACACCTTATATACATTGTCCGTCTGTCTCTCTATATGTGAAGACTCTTTATCTCGGGAACGCGTGGAGGTATCGAGTTGAAATTAAAACCATGTACTCAGGTTTGCGGTTCCTTGAAGCTGTGAAAAAATCAAACTTTTGAGTTAACGAAAAAAAAGATAAGTCCGTTAATGTCGCTAAAAACGTATATTTCGATACTCTCAAGGGAATCAAAATTCTTAAGGTACTTCCCGTTGACCTAGAATTCTGAAATTTTACAAGAAGTAAGGTCTTATAGCACAAGTTTAGGAAAAAATCTGAAAACTAATTTTGCAGTTACAAAATAAAACTTATTTTGCGATTAAGAAAAATTTCCGTAACTCAATTCGGGAATTGAACTGTTTTCATAGTTAAGTTTGTACGGAACCCTCAGTGTGCGTGTCCGACTCGCTCTTGCCCAGTTTTTTATTTTATTTATCGTTAAGGGAAGGTTATAGTCTTTCGATATATTGTTTAAACTTACGTCCATATTTTGTACTTTGTTTATTAATTTATTTTAATTTTTATGTACACACAAATATACAGAAGAAGACAGGTATCTTAATATAAAAATTGAATAGTCAAAGTCAAAGTCAAAGTCAAAGTCAAAGATTTTTATTTCACATAGGCCTACATGGGCACTTATAAAACGTCAGAAGCTAGTGCACGGTTCCAAATTGGTCGTTTCCTATGGAGAAGAACCGGCAAGAAACTCCATGGTTACTCTTTTAAAAAAGAATTTGTTGATACAATACCTTCTGTTTACAATATATTGGATTTATTATGTAAGGACAGTGTAGACTGGTCAATAAAGTACAATAAAAATAATCATAATATAAGGAACCTAAGAATTCGCGGAGTCTACAGTGTTCTCACATTCACATTTAAAAAAAGAGGCTATACAAACAAAAGCAAGCAAAACAAATAATTACAATTATTAATAAACAATATGTCAACAATATAAATAATAATAAATAAATAAAAAATAAAAAATATTGCAAAAGCAATGTATATATTACAACAAATGTGGAGCAGTCAATAGATAAATTTACAAAATATTATGAGCTACCAGGGGGCCACATGTGCAGAAGCAGTCA
This sequence comes from Mythimna vitellina, assembly GCA_949316375.1. Classification (NCBI taxonomy): domain Eukaryota; kingdom Metazoa; phylum Arthropoda; class Insecta; order Lepidoptera; family Noctuidae; genus Mythimna; species Mythimna vitellina. The sequence continues at coordinate 15,476,099 of OX438708.1, forward strand.
TTGCCAAACAAGCGTGTCTTCGACATAGTCTTTAACCTTATAATACGCTTTTTTAGTTAGGACACGCTTAATATGGGTTTTGAACTTTCCTTCGCTAAGTTCAGTCACCACCTTTGGCAGCTTATTATAAAAGCGTATGCTGTCTACTAAAATATACAATAAAATACTTTATGTTTATAATTTATAATATATAATATATTTATAATATATAATAAAATACTTTATCTTTGTCTTTTTTTTAAAGCTGAATACTTTGTTGTATAATATTTTTGTAGTATATGGTAGTAAATGTATCGAGTATTCAATACAAATACAATACAAATACAAAATTGTTTATTTCAGAAACCAAACATTTGTAACAATAATAAATAATACACTACAATAAAATTCCCACCTCCATTTTTACCAATATCACGCCTGTTTCAATGATTCCACATATTGTCCAGTTATGCAGACACTTGAAATATACACAAATATCCTCTAGGAATCAATTTGCGAATAATTAAAACAGCCACTGAAATTCACATGAAAACCTCCCCCTTAGAACTCCTCTTATATTCATATATTGATTCATATAAACCAGTGCTTGACTGCAATCCCACCTAATGGTAAGCAGTGATGCAATCATTGATGGTGAGGCGCACTAGTTTATTAAGAGTCTATACTTATCATCTTCTGTGTTGTTTACCATGACCTGTGCGATCCAGACTGAATCCACTCTGCAGGACAATGATTTTTGATGACATAATCCAGTTGAGTTCAAGGAACTTGTACTGTGTAGACCCTACGTGGGGACGTTGCGAATTACGTCATGACATTCAAGAAGTTCATCATCATCATCATCATCATCATCATTTCAGCCGATAGACGTCCACTGCTGGACATAGGCCTCCCCCAAATGTCGCCACAAAGAACGGTCCTGCGCGTCTCGCATCCATCGGGTTCCCGCAACCTTCACCAGGTCATCGGTCCACCTTGTAAGGGGCCTTCCAACACTGCGTCTTCCGGTACGCGGTCGCCACTCTAGAACCTTTCGAACCTTCAAGAAGTTACATTTCAACAATCGAATTTGTACATAAAAATTATGTATCCGCAGTTATTTTAGACTATCCGTTTGTGAAAATATCTTTGTTTACATGTTGAAGTCCGTGAAACTACCTCAGTCTACTGCAAAATGTGTGAATAAAATACGAATACTATATCTACCTAGAACTTTGATGATCTTAAATCCTTAGATTTGTTGAAAATATGTACAGAAACAATATTCTTGCTTGCTGAAAATATGAAAGAACGTAACAAAAAAATCTCTTATTTTTTCTGGCTGAGAATTCATCAAATAAGTTCTCCTGTTCTGGGTATTGTCACCCTCTCGGTCAGAGGGTGTCAGACTTTTACTAACTAAAGTCAAAGTCAAAGTCAAAGATTTATTTGCAGATAAATATGGTTATAAAAGTTCTTACAATGGTTATATATATAATAGTAGCTTAACATATTTAATCATAACATAATGACATGCAAAAATTTGTTACAGGTAATTAATTAAATATTATTTCAGTTGTAGTACAAATAAACAAATTATTATTAATTAAATTTGAACTGAAGGAATTCTTTTATAGTATAAAAGGGATTCTCAATCAACCAACTGCGTAAAGCCCTTTTAAAGCGGACCATTGGAAGTTCCTTAAATCGGTCTGGAACCTTATTATAAATTTTAATGCACATTGGGTAGCAACTTCTCCTATATAGGTCCGTTTTCATTTTAGCATTAATCAACCTATTAGGAAATCTAGTTCTGAACGAGCATTTATCTTCCAGTTTTTCAAACATCTCAGGATGAGATTTAGTAAATTTACATATTTCCTCAATATAGATACCAGTTAATGTCAGTATTCTATGTTTCTTAAACAATGGTTTACAGGATGGAAACTAAAACCCACGTGTGTTTTTTCAGTTACCTTTTGCATTCTAGGGCCACGGTAACTGTTTCGAACCATCTCGTAGCCCAAAGATAGCGACTTGGTAGGACTTTCGTAAACCATTGAACAATAAAATGAAAATATCCGCAGGACAACCAAGGTTACCAACAAAGCCCGAAGAATCACCAAAATTAAGTGGCAGTGGGCAGGGCACATTGGTCGCAGGACAGGCAGTCGATGGCACCGAAAGGTTCTCCATATGCCGAAAGACACAGCGTTGGAAAGCCTTCCATAAGGTGGACCCACGACCTTGTAAGGGTAGCGGGAATACGATGGATACGAGATGCACAGAACCGGTTACTATAGCGGTAATTAGGGGAGTCCTATGTCCAGTAGTGGACGTAATAATAATAATAATTCTTTATTGACATAATTTACACTTTGAATTATAGGATTCCCTAACGCCTGCGCTAGTAGAAACTGTGTTGCAGGTGTTAGTGTGTTCCCTACAATAAAGTGACATTAATCTTACGTCAGACAGTGTGTTGAGAAATAAATATAACAAAAGAAAACCATTTTTTTTTTTTTAATTTAAAGTAGAAAAATATGAGTGTGTGTATGAGTTTTGTGTATGATGGTGTGAAATTGTGTGTAATGGTGTCGGTGAGTGTGTTTTTCTGTGAGTGAATTTGTGTGTATCAGTGTGTTTATTTAAGTGATTGTGTTTATATATGCGTGGGCGTGTATATGTAAGTGTGTACGTATGCTTATGGTGTCTGTTGTAGTAATGACTATGATGATGATGAACATATATGTTGTTGATAAGCCAGACTATTGATGTGAAAAGTTCAATGCGAGGTGTTTAGTCGTCCATAATTGTCGACTCGACAGCCATTGTAAGAATGCAGCGACTCAGTAAAACGGTCTCATTTGAAAATTATGAAATTACACCAATTTTTCCTTCTACAATGTCTTTTTATTAGCGCAATGTGGCTCGACTAGCTCAATTTATTTCTATTCTCCATTCGATTACATGCAAAAGTGAACTTTACGGCATTCGTAGAAGGTACATTCTGGTACATGGATGTGGAGGCATGGAAACCACGTATGCGTAATTGCTTTTCATTACGGTTCCATTGTAGTCGAGAGGTGCGGACGAGTAGGGGGTGAGGGAAGCGGGGAGGGCGTCAAATTGCCAACAATTACACAATAAAAAAATTTAAAATCGCCCACAACTCGAATTGGAACCATTATGCGGAAAGAATCCTGGTCTGATTTTTGGCTCGGATGTTGCTTCTTCTGAGGCTGTAGCTGAATGTTCACTGCACCAGGTGATTGATGAGATAGTTTATTATATTGGGATGATTCATGAGATTCAAGTACAAAGTCGTTGTGAGGCAACTTGGCTGCTTGTGATCTAATTTTGATCTTTATTTATTTAATTATATCTGAAGCTCTCCCATTTCTTTAATTTACTTTTACTTTTATTTAATTTGTCAAGTTTTTAGACTATCCGACAGCGAAGCCATTGTTAGTTGGTATCTACTAATTGCTGACATCCTATTTATATTATGAGCCCTTTTTCTGTCCTTAGCCATTTCAGACCAATCTATAAGGTAGGAGTCCAAATCGTCACGCCATGTCCTTCTGGGTCTACCGCATCGCCGGCCATTCGAAATCCACTCAGTGGTTGTTTTCACCCAATTTTGTTGCGACATGCGGCATATGTGACCTGTCCAGTTCCATTTTAGTTTGGCGGTTGTGTTACCATTTCTGCCATTTTTATTCTGGAACGAAGTATACTGTTCCTTATGTGATCTGTTCTTTTGACCCCGGGAATATTTAGAATGAAAAACATTTTATTTGGCGGAACAAGGCGCAAATTAAAACTAACAAATTATAAGTATATTATGTGAAAAAAATATGCGCCACATTTGCGCAAAACGGCCGAACGCTCAGCATAAGGCCGTGAACCCACGCAAAATGCGATGAGTGTACGGCGCTGGTTTTCAGCGTGATATCGATATAAAGACGTCGGCACGGTATTGTGTGCTAATAGATCTGAATAAGAGAGATAAATAAAAAGAAATTATGGGGAAAGAGAAAAAAAAGATAAACAATTAATAAGAGGAAATACGATATCTTATTACTTCGTTCCATTTCTCGCTGGCAGACCCCGAGTGTGGAATTTTGACGTTTCTTTAATGTACACGTTTGTGCTTCGCTTTGTCGTCTTGTAGTATACTTAAAATATCGGCTCTTCGTATCTTTAGGATCTCGTCCCGGGATCTTTACCGTACATATTTATCTGACGAATAAACATTTTTAATCTACCATTCCAAACTGAAAGAATTTACCGCGGTCCTGGAACGCAAAGCGCAACTACACGGGTAGGTTTTAGTCAGTAAAAATCTTGTGGAGCTCAGAGTGGGAGAAGCTATTAATAATTACAAAACATGATTAAAAAGAGTGTCCATGGAGTTTCTTGCACATTCTTCACCATAGAGATCTACGCTTTGGAATGTGTAATTAGCATCATTTTTTTTTTCTGACTGACTGGCTTCTTGACATTTCAAAAGTGCCTGTAAATGGTTTATTTGAAATAAAATGCTTTGAATCTTTGAATCATAATATGAATCACCATCAGGTGAGATGGCGGTCAAGCGCGAACCTATCCAGAATAAAAAAAAAAAAAAAATGTCCAGAGAGATTTCTTGATTTTTTTCTCCCTTTTTTTTAACAAGGATTAGTATAAGATATTTTCACAGCTGGTTGTGTAGACTATCTTTTATAGTTTATTATAAACCAAATATAATGTTGTTTTTATAAGCTATAAATGGCAAAACATGCATATCTACCCTTTATTTTAAGACCATACACACATTGTTTTGTGTATCATACTTATATTACATATGTTTTAGAATAATATATATATAAAAAGCGAAATACCACTCACCGATTAATCACGAAAACATTCGTTAAGAACGGATTTTACGAAAAACCCTTAAGGGGGTAAAACGGAACCCCCATTTTCCCCGGAAGTCTGTATGGAGAAACCGACTTTCACGCGGGCGAAGCTGCTGGCAGAAGCTAGTATATTATATTCTGTTCTATTCTAATCGTATGTATTGTTCGTAGGTGTGGTTCCAGAACAGACGCGCCAAGTGGCGTAAGCGAGAGAAGGCCCTCGGAAGAGATCACGCCCCTTTCATGCATCACGATCATGGTAAGAAATAATACTGAGCTTATTTTTATATTAGATACAGGTATGCACCATTGTTACATGGTGGACATCCCACCCATACTTACAACAATACATTTTGTTACAAGTACAGAAAGTTTGTCATTCGCACGAGCCGTGAGCGAGTGTGTTATGGAGCCGAGGGTTCTAGTGACATATTTGCACGTGTATCAAACGACTTTTTTCAATCGGCGACACGCGCCCAGCCTGATACGATAAATGTAATAACATTGTGGTTGAGGAGATTACGCATTCTTTTCTGCACTAGTGCGGAAAACAGTCTATTGCGTGCCTAAAAGCGGGGGGAAAAGAGAGGGTTTTCGAGTAAGTGTATTGAAAAAGTTTTAGCAGCTCTTTCAGCTTGCGTCCTTCTAAGGAGTGGAATTCCCTGCCGGAGTCTGTTTTGATAGCTGCAACCAAGGACTCATTAAGTCAAGAGTGAATAGGTTACTTCTAGGCAAGCGCGCTCTATATTCGACCACATAAAGTACGAAAATTTGGATGTAGCAAGCTACTCTGGAGTTAAATGACGCCAGATTAGGTTTATGACCAAAGTTGTGTTTGACAATTGCTCAACTACTTAATTCATAGATAGAGAGAAAGTTTCATCATCAGAAAAACAGTACTGGCAATCATCATCATCATCATCTTCCTGCCCTTGTCCCATCTTATTTGGGGTCGGCGCAACACGTTTTTTTCTTCCATTCTATCCTGTCAAAAGTCATACTATCACTAACTTCCTTTTCTTTCATATCACTGTTCACACAATCAAAAACAGTACTGGCAATATTAGAACGAAAATACGAGTGTATCAAACGACGTTTTTCAATACACTTACAAAGATATAAATAAACGGAGGTTGACGTGAGACTCGTGGGGGTCGCTTAGCGTCCAGCTTGATACGATAAATGTAAAAAATTGTGGCCGGGACGAGCTCGTGAACTTTTACGCACTAGTGCGAAAAACAGTAAATTGCGAGCCTTAAACCGGTAGGGATAAGAGTAGGTTTTCGAGTAAGTGTATTGAAAAGGTACCTTCTACAGAACACACAATTCACGATATTAATACTGAAATGTATGACTACCCAAAAAAAAAATTTTCCTAATATTTCCAAAACAACATTAATAGTCTAAAATAAACACACGTAATTACATTGGAAAAATACTTTCCTTGTCAAATGACACACATCCCTCTATAATGACAAGGTACAGTCATCGACAGAACTCACGAGTTATATATTTCACGTAATTGGTGGCCTGTAATGTAATAAATTGTGGCCGGGATGAATTCGTGAACTTTTCCGCACTAGTGCGAAAAACAGTAAATTGCGTGCCTAAAAGCAGCAGGGATAAGAGTAGGTTTTCGAGTAAGTGTATTGAAAAGGTACCTTCTACAGAACACACAATTCACAATATTAATATATATATATATATCAAAAAAATATTTCCTAAAATTTCCATTAATAGTCTAAAATAAACATACGTAATTACATTGGAAAAATACTTTCCTTGTCAAATGACACACATCCCTCTATAATGACAAGGTACAGTCATCGACAGAACTCACAAGTTATATATTTCACGTAATTGGTGGCCGTTTATCGGCCACAGGGCGGTAATGAAATACGAACGCGATTGCACCCGATGTTTACCGATCATTTACCGATCGCTATCGGCCGTGTGAGCAAGCAATCTGTACATAAACTAGGGTTGATAATAGTTTTGGTGAACTTTTTATAATTGGCCAATTAGGAGTTAGAACAGCTTTAAGGGTTTTAGTAGTTTTGTTGATCTAGAGAATTATAATAGAGCAGTATTGCCTACAGGGAACGGATATAAAAATCTTCCCATTGTAAACTTATTCCCATATAGGTAAACAAAATTAGAAACTGACTGACTGATATATTAACTAGAAAATTTTGCACAAGGTTTCCTTTTATGACGTAGGCAAGCTTAGCAAGATATAGGCCTCCCCCAAGCGTCGCCACCACGACCAGTCCTGTGCGTCTCGCATCCATCGGATTCCCGCAACCCTGACCAGGTCATCGGTCTACCTTGTGTCCGACCAACAAAAAAAAAATGGAACATGCTCCAGGGTTAAAGGGTCAAAGGAACCAATGTCCTATTCCTGGTCTACCCGTATGTATCCGTATGTATACCAAGTTTCATCCAAATTCGTACAGCTATAAAGACGCAAAGAGGCAACAGGCAGACAGTGTTACTTTTGCATTTGTAAAATTATATCATAATAAAATAGATTTATATTTATAAAACCATTTACATAAATGTTAAACTAAGTACCTATCTGACGTGAGAATTGAAAAAAAAGCGACAAAAGCAAAGCACTGACAGCAGACTGTTGCTTCACCATCGTACATCATAAATCAAAGTAGAAGGGTCTCCTGTTTTATTATGTGTAAACCCTAACAAGCATTACATCGGACTAGCGGAGCGGGTGTCACACGCACCCAAATCATGACAATTAGTAGCAATTGCGACGTAATTGCCCGTCGCCCCACACAACGCGCCCTCTGATTTAAAATGCTACTTTTAAAACTTCACATGTGTGCGCATTACGTATTGATTTGACATTTAATCATTGTGACGGTGTTCGAATTTTGAAAAGTCCTTTTCGAAATTCAAACTTGACATGTTCTTTCCAAATTCAGACTGGCTGTTTTATAATGTTTAATACTAACTTTAATATTATAATAGGTTACCGAGGTTACATTGTACGAAATTGCCGTTTTTTAGAATGGGTTGCTTTAAAGTGTTATATATATATCTTTGGATTGACTTGGAATTATAAGTTCAAATAAACTTTATATTAAAGGTACTTAAGATATTCTTTTTTTCAAAATTAGGTATTTATTGGTTACTTTGTGTTTTGTATGTTCTGTATAGGTAAAGACCTTTTATTAGTAATGAAAATGTGAGTTGCTTTGTTGCGCTTTCACGTCTTAACGGCTGAACGCATTAAGATTAAAAATAGCACATGACATGAGTCGACCATGTCTTAGAAAAGAAAGAAAGAAACATATTTATTTGGCGACAGCCACCAGGTAAAAAATGAAAAAGCACACAACTGAAATAAAAAATGAAAAAGTAACAATCATTCAACATAATTTCTGACATCATATTTTATTTAGTTGGTTAGTGTAGGGCTTTTATTATTTATTTTATTGTAATTATAGTTAGTTAAGCATTTTTAAAAGGGATAATTAAACCATCTTAGATGTTTCAACATCATAATCGCTTTAGCCAATATACGTCTGCTGTGGACATTGGCCTCTCCCAAGAGTTGCCACAACGATCAGTCCTATGCTTCTCGCATTCATCGGATTCCCGATTTCTTCACCAGGTCATCTCTTAGTTGTTGGTCGAGGCTCTTAGCTATTAAGTCATTGGTTGACATGACTATCGGTACAATGATCGCTGAATGCACATCCCACATGTCGACAACCTCGCAAGCCAAGTCAATATACTTATTATTATTATAATGGTCCGTATAAATAGAGATTTTTTGGGCCTATTTCAAATAAAAGAAGATTACTTTTTCCTAGTAAAATAAATGTACCTACATATTTTTTCTCGAAATAAACATTCTTATTATAGCTACCAATTACCATGATATATAAAACTCTACAGAACCACAATCAAAGCGACAATACGATAAAAGTAATTGTTACGGAAACTTGCTTATATCGCTCGATAGAACTGTATTAGGGCGTCATTATACTAATGCTCATATAATGACGCGATGTCCCGATAACGGTATTTACTGGCAATCCGTTTACCGGCTGATATATTGCCTTTTAGGTGTTAGCACTTTTGTGTGTGATTGTACGCTTTTTATTTTAAATACGTTTCGTCAGTGCGTAAGTCATTATCAGAGGTCGGAATTAGGTAGAGTTATTCATGTACTTAGGCTGATTTCATACGGCGAAAGAATAAAGTAGTAGTAAGTAGTGTAGTTAGTGTGAACTCGGTTAGAAGGTGCTTAAGCCTCAAATTCTTTAAGTAGCATTAGGTTTAATAGATTGTTCATTAGTTATTTATGCTGTATCCTACTTAACTAAAAAGCGAAGGTTTTTTTTTGTGCTCACACTATATTTTAATTTATTCTAATGTCTATACGTGAGGACTTGTAATTGGCTTTCCAATAATTACGGTTTTCTGTTTTGGTCCGGTTTTATTAGCTGTTAGTTCTCCATGTACTAAATATATAAATAAATAAAGTGGTTATGACTCTTTTAGGCACGCAATATACTGTTTTCCGCACTAGTGCAGAAAAGTGCGCGTGCTCTCCCGCGCCACAATTTTATTACATTTATCGTATCAGGCTGGGCCCGCGTCGACCCCCGCGTGTCGCCGGTCAACCCCCGTTTATTCATTTCTTCGTAAGTGTATTGAAAAAAGTCATTTGATACACGTGCAAATTTGTCACTGCAGACCTCGGCTCCATAAAACACTCGCCTACGGCTTGTGCGAATTCCCCTCGGTCGTAATGACAAACTTTCTACACTTGTATCAAAATGTATTATATCAATACACTTACTCGAAAACGTTTTGGGAACACATTCATTGTGCGTTTAGCTAAGGAGTGGAATTCCTTGCCAGCATCTGTGTTTTCTGATGGCTACAACCCGGGAATCTTTAAGTCAAGAGTGAATAGGTTACTTCTAGGTAAGCGCGCTCCATCGTCGACCGCATCGTCGCTTTCCATCAGGTGAGATAGTGGTCAAGCGCGAACCTATCAAGAATACAAAAAAACCCGCTGTTAGGCACGCAATTTATGGTTTTTCGGGCTAGTGAGAAAAAGTGCGAGAGATAAGCTCCCCGCCACAATTTATTGTATTAGGCTGGGAGTTAAACGACCCCCGTTTATTTATTTCTTCGTAAGTGTATTGAAAAACGTCGTTTGATACACGTGGAAATTTGTCACTGCAGCACTCGGCTCCATAACACTCTCGCCTGCGGCTCGGGCCGAATTCGATTCAAATCGAATTCGGTCGCAAAGACAAACTTTCTCCATTTGTATCAAAATGTAATTACAATTTCAACACACTTCCAGTGTAACCCGCTCCTATTCTTACTGCTTTAACAGTCGCACTAAGACTCCCGCACTCATTATATTACAGCAGTAAAGAAATGATAAATGTTTGTATAAAGTTTTTAGTTCATAGATTGTTGAAGTCTCCTCAAGTTGAAGGGTAAAATCTACAAGTCCGTGATAAGGCCTGTCATACTGTATGGATCAGAATGTTGGGCTGTGAAAAAGACGGATGAAAAAAGATTGCATGTAGCGGAGATGACAATGTTAAGATGGATGTGTGGTGTGACGAGAATGGATAAAGTGAGAAATGAATATATTAGGGGAAGTTTGAAAGTGGCGCCAGTGTCTGAAAAGTTGAAAGGGAATCGTTTGTCTTGGTATGGTCATGTGAAGAGGAGGGATGAGACGCATGTTACTATAAGTTTACATTACATGTGGATGGATGGAGAGGGAGAGGGAGACCAAAGAAAAGATGGATGGATTGTGTGAAGAGTGATATGAAAGAAAAGGAAGTTAGTGATAGCATGACGAGTGACAGGGCAGAGTGGAAGAAAAAAACGTGTTGCGCCGACCCCAAATAACACGGGACAAGGGCAGGAAGATGAGATTTTTGGTTTGTTGGCTTGCTATACGCTTTGGTGCATACTGTAAGTGTAGCAAGTAATGGATAAATAAATAAATAAATAATTATGATAGAAACAGCTAAGGCAGGTGCACCCGTAACTCACTATAAAGACCTTATTGTGACGATATCGGCGCAGCGACACTATCACCTGCCTAACTACATTACACTAAACAAACATCAAATTATCGTGATTTCGTCAAAGGGTGCTGTGACATGACTATGCGAAGTGAAAAGGGGGTCCCTTGGACACACTTTGGTATCAAATTGATAAGTTTTAGTAAATATTTACAAGTCTGGTTAAACCATCATTCAACGTAACTATACTTAGACAAACCATGACAGACATGTTTAAAACAATCATATTTTGACTTTTATTGCGTTGGTGGCATGATAAATGGCATAATAAGCCTAATAATGTTCCCACTGCTGGGACGCAGGCCTCTTCTCTAGGAGAGGGCATGGGCCGTAATCCACCACGCGGGCCCAGTGCGGGTTGGTGAATGTCCAATGTCTTCGAATTTTTGGTTCTAGAATATACCTTGTTTTAACAAAATGTCAGCTTTCGGGCAGAACAACGTCTACCGGGACCGCTAGTATTACTATAAATTTATTCTGGTTAAAGAGTTCTTGTACTTTGTATCATTTAGGCATACAAACATTACTTGGTGGGGTTTATTGCTAATAATCAGTATTGTTTCAGTGGTAGGCGAGTGGGGCGGTGGTCCGCCCGGAGGCGAGTGGTGGGCGTTGGGACTGGGCGCTGGCTTAGGGGCGTTAGGCGTCCCGGCGCCACTGTGGCATGACGCTGAGCCCGCTGCCGCCTTCAGGGCGCTGCTGCACAGGTATCTATAACCGTTCCTGACATTCAAAACTAACTTGAAGTAAGCTTGAAGAGAATTGCGATTGATTTTAGAGACTGATAGCTCGTTTCAAGGTTGGAACTGACTGTTATGCCGGAGATCGTGGGTTCGATTCCCAACCAAGATCATTTGTTCTGTGTCTGGGTGGAATTTATTCATAATCATAATATGTAATTAATTAGAAATATATAAGTATGTTGATCAGTTGTCTAGTACTTATAGCACAAGCCCTGCTTAGTTTGAGACTAGATGGCGTTGTGTGAAAGTTATGATATATTGACCTTGTAACCGCCTACGTCATCGGACGTATCGGACGTCGATATATCGATATCCGACAAACACTCTCGCGTTTATTCCGCCAGGGTCGCACATCCACGACAAAATACTCCATCTCGTCAGCTCTTCTGTTACCTATGGGGATTGAAGAGCTAAACGGGATAGAGTACCCAGTCACAAACATACGACCCTGGCGAATAAGTCACGAAAACATTTGTCGAACGAATCCGTTGCAAGCGGTTAAAGGGACGGGGAGCCTCCACTGATCATGATTCTCTTACACAGGTACGTCCTGGCTCTTCCACCGCCAGCACTGCGTCCCCCCGAGCCTGAACCATCGCCATCGTCCCCTCCATCACCACCATCTCCATCCCCCTCACTGGCGCGGCTAGCCAGTGCAGAAGCCCTTCGTCTCCGAGCCCATGACGCTCTACTGCAGGACCGTGTGGTGCTCCAGCATAACAACAAGGTGCACACGTAGCCTGAAGCGGGCGCGTGGCAGCTCGACCCCTGTGTGACCCGTGTTTACGCCCCTGGACATTCGTGAACGCGTTGCTGTAACGGTTCGTGGTGGTGCGTTTGTGTATGTTGATAGATTTTTGTTAAGGCTTTCTGTTCATAGACGCATAGCTTCATAGACGCATATTCGTCATCATCTACCGCTTCGTTGACAGAGTTTCATAGTTTTGTACGTAAGCTTCACGCAACCGTATAATGACAAATACGCGTACACCAAGCGTATAATGACAAATACGCGTTTATGAAGCTATGCGTCCAAAGACAGTAGGCCTAAATCGGTCTTTTCAAGTTCTTGGGGTATAAACTTTATGTGAATTTGATCATGGAGTTCAATGCTGCGATTATAGAACTCGGTACTAATAGAAACTCTGGTGTATATCGTACCTTTTCAGGAAGAATGTCGTAAGCGACAATTAAATCAAATAAAAAACATTTATTTCAAATAAACATGTACAAAAGGTAGTCGGTTAGTCAAAAAAGTGAAGCTGATTGCACATTTCAAAGCGTAGACTTCTATAGAGGAAAACGTGCAAGAAACTTCATGGTAACTGTTTTAAATCATGTTAATTAAAAAAAAAAATTACGCCACCGGCAGTTAAAAAAAGACCATTCACGAGCATGACGTGTGCATCAGCCCCATTTAGCTCATCTATTTGTGTTAAAAAAGTATTTATGATAAAATCACTCTAAAAAAAACTTATTATTCATTTAAGTTACTTATTTTCTCCGAAAACTGCAAGTTGTCGTTTACGACATTCTTCCTGGAAAGATTCAAAATGTCAAGATATATCGAACGCACCGACATTAACCATTAGATAGCAGTAATAAATGGTTCATAGTTCATATTACATTAGTGACTGCACAGTTTCGTTACAGTGAAGTGTATCTCGGTATACGAAAACCATAATTTGTATATTGCACATTATTATTGTAGATTATTATAGTTTAAGGATTGGGTAACACTCTCTGATTTTTCTAACTAAAGTGGTGTAAGCGATTTGATGTGAACATGATTGCGAAGCAATGCGGTGCGGATGGAATAAACGATTAATATTCTATTGCAGTGGCTTACGCGATAGACCAAACGTCGATGTGGAGTAGCGCAGAGTGAAGCGAAGCGGACGCGATAAGTTGACTTAATATTTTTGCACGAACTCTTGCGTGTGTGACTTGTTTTATATAAATGCGGATAAAGCGGCAAATCCGCGAAATCCTACGACAGAGCTGCCGCGTTACGCTAAATTCACGTAAGCCGTACCCGATCGATTCGCAACAGAAATCGCGTTTGAATCGTCATGCCACGATGTGTAACACAGTGTCCTGTATAGGCAATCCAACGGGAACGCGATCGCGAAGCGACGTGGCATGACGGAACAAACAACTGACACCCTGTAGCGGTAGCATACGTGACCGACTACACGTGGGTGTGGAGTAGCGATGAGTGAAGCGAAGCGCTCGCGTGCAGTTGGTTTGTTATTTTCGCGTGAACTGTTGCAGTGCTATGGTTTATTTTAAATAAATTGAACCAATTCGTGTGCACGTATTGCAAAGCCCGCATCGCATTGCTTCGGGATTGCGTTTGCGATTAATCGCTTACTTAGAACACAGTGTAAGCAAAGTGTCCGACGAGCATCTTCTAAAATCAAGCCTGTAGATACTAGTGTATTTACTTTGGAAACTATTTTTACTAACTGTCCTTTCATATACATACCTTCATGTGATTTGCAGGAGGTGCTATGTATTTCCAATGGGTCCTTTAAGCAATGGCTCACAATTTTATCATTTCGGGAACATATTTGTACGTAAAAGTACTGTTTAGATGTGGAATTCTATATCTGTATTTCCAGACAGCTACAACCTAGGGGTCTTTCAGTCAAGGCTGAATAGGTCACCTAGGTAAGCGTGCTACATCGTCGACCACACCATCGCTTATCATCAGGTGAGAAAGTGGTCAAACGCGACCCTATCAATAATATTTCTTTTTTCCAAGTCGCACTGTTTTGGGGCACCAATTTGCTGCTACTTTGGCCCACTGTTTGTCGGAATAGTTAACATTGGTTACAAAAAATATAATTGTACGTCAATATTACAAAAAAAAAAAACACAGAGTAATGTGGAAATGAAATACCAAAGAGCGTTACTTTTCGCTGAGTGACACTAGTCGATAAACTCCTATTTAGTGATCGTCATTTTTTTTAATAACTTCTATTGCTCTAGATGGAGCGAAAGGGAGTGTCAGTCTTTTATTGACTAAAACCCACATAAATTCCTTCAGTGGCCTTTTGTGTTCTAGGCAAATCTTAACTTTTTCGACATTTCCAAAGCCCATGTGGTTAGGGCTTAAGATTTTAATTTAGTATCTTTGTATTTGAATTTTAACTAAGTCCATCATATCTATTATGCCATTGTGTAAAGGTCCTTGCTATTATTAAGACGTGTGCCTTAACGTTCAACGTTATACATATATTATACGAAACTGTCGTTTTCTTTACATTCCTTTAGATCTCAACATGTATTGTAGTCACTTAGATTAGAAGTAAAATAATTATTGTTGTAAATAGATAAACATCTATTATTTAAGATATCATTTTATGAGGACGGGTTCCTTAATACTGTGTGTGTTTATTTGACTGATTTAACCCACCAATTAATTTTATAAATATATAAAGTACTTGTGTAGATGTAATACTGAAATAATTTGATTCTAAGAACACAGTTCTGTAATAAATACCTAGCAATTATGAAACTTTTTGTTAATATGTGCAGTTTCACTACAAAAATTGATATGTGTTTGAAGTGTAAATATTAATTAAGTAATTAAATATGCGTTTGGCAATAGGTAGAGACAAGCTGTCAGTGGAAGTGTGCTTCGAGCACGAAATTGAATAATAATCAAGTGCTATCAAAATAATTGCCTCCATAAACAATGATCATAAAATAACACAAAATCTTTAATGTTCGCTTAGCTGACGAATGGTGTGAATAAAATTAATGACAGAAATATTTCATTTAATATTCGTATTGAGCACTCCATTTTCTTCTTACTCTGTTTCCTGTTATTTTGTTCACTTCTTTCAAATGTGAGCAATTCGAGATAATTTCAATCCATTGCCACCAACTTTATCGACTAAAGGTCCTACAAAAAGAACGGGTTGCAATGGAATTTAAACTTTTTGTGAACGACATAGAGTTTGTTAGTCCAAAATTTGACAATGATCTCGAATTCTTTATTCAAATATAGTTAAAAGTGGAGTGCTTATAAGATGAAGAATTGTTCCTGAGGCCCTACCTAAACTGAACTGTTAGAGGGAAGGAGCTGTATAGAGCGTATAGCTCCGACTCTCTTACATTTATATTTTAAAACGTCATGGTAAGGTTCATGAGCGCTGGGAAAATAAAGAATAGTTAGCGATTTTGCTTGGTACTACTCGGCTTTCACCCGCGATACTTGATTTTTATATTAACTATTATTTTCCGAGCTGACACCCGCTCGCAGTGAAGCCCCATCTTTTGTTAGTTAAAAGTGGAGTGCTTGTACGATGATAAATTGTTCCTGAGCGCTGAAAAAATAAAGAATAGGAAGCAATTTAGCTTGGTACCTACCTGTCTTTTACCCGCGAAACTTGATTTTTGTATTGACTGTTATTTTCCGTGTTGACACCCGCTGGCAGTAGCCCCACCTTTTGCTCAACGCAGCTCACTGTAAATAGTGTAAATGGTTGCGTTTAATGATGTAATGTAATACGAATAGTTAGTAGTGCACTTACACGCGTTATGTAATGATGTATTAATATTATATTTATTGGAACGATTAGAAGTAGACAGTTTGCAATAATGTGTCAGCGTAGTTGTGTTAATAAATACAAATTATAACTTATACTGTTTTTTGTTTTACGATAGTCCTTTTTTGTTTTATAGCTGGGAAATCATTACATAGCTCCCGCCCTGAGTGGAGAGAGAAAGAGTGTCAGTCTTTTACTAACTATTACTCCATGGTGGGCCATGGTAACTCTTTCGAACAATCTCATAGAACTGGCAGGCCCCGTCAAATATGCTTTATGATTACGTACGATTAAGTTATTTCTCTCTCCTCTCTCCTCATATCCCATTTTTCGTACCTGGGTATCTTGTGTATGCGAAATTACATGTTTATGAATGCATATACGATTTATAAGTAACTAGCGAACCGCCCCCGCTCTGCACGGGTGAAATGCTGATACTAAATATACTACAGAATGTCTTTATATACAACTTTCACAGCTTTTTTGTCATTAGACAACACAAACATGTTTTTATAAGCACGCGCCGTCCGCCGGCCCCCCGGGCGGTACCACCGCAACCGCTGTCTCTGCATTTTAAATCTGTAATATCTTCGAAAACATTCATTAAAATTATATGCTGTAAAGGGCCATATTGATCTATATTAAATGCACAATGTATTTAAGGTACTTAAATGGTTTAGGATTAATGCTGTATTGCTTAAAATCGCTTCGTAAATAAGCCATTATGTCGTAAAAAAGTAAAGGATAAAATATGGTTAATGTTGGTTATATCTTATATACATCTTAAAGATAGACAAATACCATCGCAGACTTTTTTTAGACCTTTTTAAAGTGTACAATACTGTAGTACATTATGTTGATCTATTTCGTAGGGTTCAGCCAGCGTTAAGTGCAAAAAAATGTGTTTATTTACGAAACCTCATTAGAAACCAATTTTTTTTTAGCTTTATTTGGTATTGGATATTTTAAGAAGTGAGATGAGATTTTATGATTCCTTTGAGACATCTTTAAGACTGTTATTAAAAGGTACTAGTTAAAAGTCTGATGTCTCTCACTCCAAGGTAAAGCCCCTAATTCAGCTAAGCAAACGCGTTAGAGACTCCTGTAGGAACTACTGGTTTAATTCGAAACATTATTTTATTGTTGGATGACCCATAAATCGGGGAGCAGTAACTAAAGATGCGGGTACAACCGCGAGGTACAGTTAGCATAGCATATAGCATAGTCGGCCTTATAATGTTCCCACTGTTGGGACTCAGGCCTCCTCTCTAGGAGAGGGAATGGGCCGTAATCTACTACGCGGGCCCAGTGCGGATTGGTGAATGTCACATGTCTTCGAATTTTTGGTCCTAGAACATGTCAGTTTTCTCACGATGTTTTCCTTCACCGTTTTGAGAGCAATGATGATGAAATACATTACCAAAAGTAATGCGCCTGGCTGGGGGGCACAGTTAGCTAAACATATCAGTCAGAACGATGTAAAAGGAAGTAAATGTTACAAGCGCAAGTATATATTTAAGTCTATGCTTAGCCAAGTTATATTTAACACTCATAATCTACAATCGTTAACGCTAGTAGAAAACTTTTATTGGAGTGACGTCATCTCGCTCGTTCACGAGCAACGCTCAGTCACGTGGTCAGGACAAAGGAATCGGAGGCGTTGCCGACTCGAGGTGATCGACAAAAGAGATTAGAAACGAAACGGTCGTAACTTTGCTGTAGATAGCTACAAATTAGGGGCTTTTAAGTCAAGAGTGAATAGGTTACTTCTAGGCAAGCGTGCTCCATCGTCGGCCACATCATTGCTTACCATCAGGTGAGATAATGGTCTATCAATCACACTAATATTATAAAGGCGAAAGTTTGTGAGTTTGTGTGTATGTTTGTTCGTACTCGAACTGCTGAACAGTTCTGAATGAAACTTGGTACACGGTCCTTCTCCCTATATAGGGTGGAGCAGACTTTAACTGACTTAAAACCTACTATTATGTTCCTTTGCCTTGCTTTCCAGGAGCCCGGGTTTTCCTTTCAAATACGAACCCATGGCCCTGATAGCTGCTGGGCCCCTACGGTTTTTCTGACATCTCCTTGAAGCGCGCGTGGAACACTACGCGCTATCGACGACTCGGGCTCGGTCCGGACTGTTACCGGACGGCTGGACGGCGAGCTACCCATTGCTCGCCGTCCACAAGACCACGCCTACGGTGACAGTCAAACCTGGAAAATAGTTCATAGTGCACACATTTTATCCTTTATAATTTACATGTTCTTTTAGAATAATTTTCTACTTTCAAACGGGTGAAAATTAAATATCAGAGTACTTCACATCACCTTACTAAGTATTTACCCATCACTAAATCGCTCATAACCAGTATAAAACTCTTGACGAAACGTTTCGCTCAGCCCCTTACGTTAGGGTGAGCGAGACATGCGCGAATCAACTTCTCCGTCGATTGTTCACAAAGAACTTAAGTGTTTGGAGAAAGATTAATTTGGTAAAAATTTCGGGGGTACTGCGGAGCGTATTAAGCTAGGCCACATATGTCGATGTAGCTACGAGAGTACGAGCAGAGATTTTGACTGGATGATGGGTACACGTTTTTAATTTATAAAATTTGAGACATTTTAATACCTACCTAAACGTTCGTTGTAGCAAGTTGAAAAGGGTTCTGTTTAAACCAGGGGTGTTATGGATTCGGATACAGATATTAAAACAATGTTATACCGGAGAGGATCTTCGGCAATGATGCACTGGCCGAGCCGAAGCTCCAAAGTCCTGATCTTCGGCACCAAGTTGCTAACCTGTTGGTATTCTATTTATTACTTTTCAGGGAGTGTGTGCCGGAGTAGCCTGTTCCATCATCGTACCACTAGACGTGCGGTGATGCAACACTGGTACTTGGTCAACATCCCGGCTTTACGCACAAAAAGTTTTGGGAGCACATTCATTGTTCATACAATTTTTTTTTTTGATGGGAAAGTAATTCAATAACATCCCCTGCTCTTGGACGTAGCGTGAGATAGTGTCAGACTTTTACTGACTTTTTTAGTCAGTCACTTCTGTTCCTTTATTGCTTTCGTTCAAGGGCCCTGGGGTTCTTTATCGCATCACCCATGGCCCAAGTAGGCTTCGACCCTGTTGGGCCCCTACGGTTTTACTGACATCTCCTTGAGGCGCGCGTGGAACACTACGCGCCGTCGACAACTTGGGCTCCGTCCGGACGGTTACTACACGGTCGGACGGCGAGCTATCCATTGCTTGCCGTTTGTAAGCCTGCGCCTACGATGGCATCGTTCTTATAGCTAAGGAACGGAATTCTTGTCCGAAACTGTGTTTCCTAATAGTTTACTTGGGAGCATTTAAGTCAAGAGTGAATTCCACCACCTTCTGATGCAAGGTAAGCGGGCTACAACATCGGTCAGATCATCGCTTAGGTATAAGATGAGATAATGGTCAAGCACAAGCCTATCAGTGATAAAAAAAACTACCTACATATTAGTAAAAGGCTTTTTAAGGCGACTGCTCCAGAGTGATCCGCGAAATTTAAAATTTCATACATTTTTGCTATTTACAGTTCAGTATCTAATAGTAAGGTAAAAAAAATATATATATTTGCGGTAGTGGCATGTATCACCATCATCATTTCAGCCGAAAGACGTCCATTGTTGGACACAGGCCTCCCACAAGCGTCTCCACAACGACCGATCCTGTGCGTCTCACATCCACTGCATTCCCGCGACTCTCACCAGGTCGTTGGTCCACCTTGTGGGAGGCCTTCCAACGCTGCGTGCATATGACACTGAAACATGGTCGCTTACAATAGGCCTCATCTAAAGGCTTACAGTCACCCAAAGGGCAATGGAAAAGGCTATGTTCGGAATTTCCTTGCGAGACCTTCACAAAAAGAATGAAGATATCCGCAGAAGAACCAAAATCGCCGACATACAACTAAAGTGGCAATGGGCAGAGCACATTGCTCGTAGAACGGATGGTCGATAGGGCCGAAAGGTTCTAGAGTGGCGACCGCGCACCGGAAAACGCAGCGTGGCATGTATATATTTAGACAATTATAGTAATTAAAACCATTAACATAACTCTCTAATAATGACAATTTACCTTGTTCTTGTTGTCTAAGTTAGTGAGAGAGAGAGATGATCGTTTTAGTAAGTATAGTTGTGTGAATATATACATGTTGTTACCGCAAATATATTTTTTGTTACCTTACTATTCGATACTGAGCTGCAAGTAATAATAATAATATACCACAACTTTCACACAAAGCCATCTAGACCATAAAAAAATTAATTGCACAAAAAATCTTGAATATCTGAATTTTGCAGGCTATTGAAAATGCACGAATCAGTAGTCCAAAAACAGTCTGATAAAATCAACACCTGTAACTTTGAAACCTGACTTCAAATCCAAAGCCAAAACATTACAAACTTCATAATTAAATTCAGTATATGAAACCGAATTACATCACTCACCTACGCACATAGGTATTCAATAGTAACTGTCATGTTTCAATAACATAATTTGCAGCCGAAACCGAAATCGTTGCCGAATGTTCGGTTTCTATTCTAGTTTCGGCCTTAAACGAAACTACGTAGTAACAAAAAAACTATCAAAAAATAAAAAATAATATTTCGGTACTGTTATTCCTAACTACATAGTTATGATTAATTGTATAGTTATTACTTTCATAAAATCACACTAATTACAGTAATATTATAAACTAGTTTCTGCCAGCGGCTTCGCTCGCGTGAAAGTAGGTTTCTCCATACAAACTTCCAACCCCCGTTTTACCCCCTTAGGGGTAGAGTTTCGTAAAATTTGTTCTTAGTGGATGTCCACACTGTATAAGGAACCTACCTGCCAAATTTTAAGTTTGTAGGTGTTATAGTTTCTGAGATTTCGTGATTAATCAGTGAGTGGTATATAGCTTTTATTTATATATGTAGATACAAAAGTTTGTGAGTGTTTGTGTGGTACTTCTTTACGTTCGAATTGCTGAACGGATTTAGATGACATTTGGCACATGGGTAGACTGTGTCCTGGAATAGAACATACAAGTGGATATTTTTTAATCCGGGAGTATACGCCCCTACTTTTTAATTAGTACCAAAAAAATTGGGCTCTATCTGTTCCCGTTACTGATCATATTTATGTAGTCAAAAGTAAAAAAAACGAAATCCCAAAATTGTCCACGAAAATTTTTCATAATTGGTAAATTCATATTTGAATCTATTATTCATAACAATTGCTACTAGAAAATACTACGTGCAGTGTTTTTCCATTGTTTTTCATTCATAATCAATATAATAAATAGCCTGTACAAAATTTCCATAAATTGATTGATATTTTGGGATATAAACAAACTCGAATAACTTTGCTGTTTATGAATATTATTGATTGAGTCTTAACTTTAATAATAACAAGATCTTTTCTAATAAGCCCTTTAAGTACTTGTACTAATTAAAAACTAGTGGTGTATTCCTTTGAAACAATTTTCTACATTCACGCAAGCAAATCCACTGGCAACAGTTATGACTAAATAATCCAATAAATTGTCGATTACATAAAAATTATAACGAGCGAATGAATATATGAACGAGTCAGCCAGTTTTTAGGTATCCATCACAACCGTCAGCTCAAAAAAGCAAGTTTTAGACGAAACTAGTTTTTTTTTTGGCCAAAATAAGCCGAAACCGAAACCGAATCTTCGAACGGTCTCTATGACATTACATCACACACCTTCTTACTAAGTATTCAATAGTTACGAAGTTCTTAACTCGGCCGAGAATGGGCGCGACGGCTGGCGTTGCGTGGATCTGCTTAGCGCCGCTCAGCCCGCCCGTAATCTCCTTAAACTGTTACTTATTGTTCGCGACGACGAGGGGGGAAAGAGGGGGGCAAAAGGGAGGATCACGCCCACTCCGCAAATGTCTTCGACGAGCCTGTAATTGGTGAACATCTGACACATTTATTTTCGCACTTTCAAAGATGCTGATGTGAAATGAGTTTGGTATAATTGTAATTAAGAAAGAGAAATTGTATACGACTTTTATACCTACGAATGTTTTACATAATGTATATTATGCGAGTTTATGTGATATTTTGTTTTTTAATGAAAAAGTGGGTGAATGATATTTTTAATTAAAAAATCATAATAGATTTTTTGATTAAAAATATCATTGGGGTTGATGAGGATAATGATTTTACACTTTTTAAAATAAATATTTTTTTTTTTAAATTTGATAAATGCCAACGTAAAACTTTACCACTGGGGTTCCAGAATCATGTAGTGAATCCACGGTACACGTTATGTGTGTCGATGCCTGAGACAGAATGTATAACCACTAAACTAATTAAAAAAAAAAGCTAAAATATAGCATCGGAAAACTCGCCACCACCGCTATCGACTGGTAATGTGCCCAGGGCACTGACGGCATTGCCACGCTGTATGGCAATGCTTATTCTCAATCCAAGGTTTGGAATCATTGGCAGTGGTGACCTTTCGCGCCGGGCCCTGGTTTAGGCCATGGTCTGGAGCGAAGGGAAAAGGGTGGCTCCTTCTGCGAAGCAGTAATGCTAGCGACAGAAACGCCCCGCGGCCTTCAACCGAAAGACGTCCACTGTTGGACATAGGCCCCCCCCAAGTGCCCCTATAACGAATGGCCCTGTGCACCTCGAATCAATTGCAATCCCGTGACTCTCAACAGGTCATCGGTCCACCTTGTGGGAAACCTTCCCAAACTGCGTCCGGTACGTGGTCGCCAATCCAGAATCTTTCGTCCCCAACGACCATATGTTCTGCGAGCATGGTGCCCTGCCCACTGGCACTTAAGTTTGGCGATTCTTCGAGCTTTGTCATTTCTGATGTGATCACGCAAGGAAACTCCGAGCATAGCTTTTCTAATTCACCTATGGGTGACTTTAAGTTTTCTGATGAGGCCCACTGTAAGCGACCACGTTTCGGAGCCATATATCATCACTGGCAACACGCACTGGTCATATACTTTCCTCTTAAGACACTGTGGTATATTGGATGAGAAGATACCGCGTAGCTTCTCCATACACTTGAGGGAGCCAAGTGTCGCCATATCGAACATTCCTGTGCGTCAGACATCAATCGCATACCCGCGACTCTCACCAGGTCATTGGTTTACCTAGTGGGAGGCCTTCCAACACTGCGTTTTCCGGTGCAAAAATTATACTTGTCGGCGCAGGATGCCGATCATCTTTGAAGCTCTGTCAAGGGACTCTGCTTTGTGGGCGATGGTTGGGTATCGAGCTATAAACAAACTATTTCAGCCCCCCTAGCCAAGTCACAACAGTTTCGTGTCGAATTCCGTTCTCCAATCGGTAACGCCTCAGTGTCAGCAATTGTAGAAAACGATTGATGACGCGATTTGATGTTGACGCGCCTGAGTCGGCAGCTCGTTCTACAATGTAGCGTTTGTATAACAAAGGATGTAGCGTTGAACATTGTAGAAACGATAACAATTCATTCTATCATTTTGAACGATGTGCACTTGGTTACGAATTTTCTATTCGTTTGTTCTGACCACGTGACTTTACGTTGAGATGATGTCATTCCTATACATATGATTCGTTTTCGACTAGCGTTAACGATTGGAGATTATCAATTTGGCTAGGGGTGCAGATTACACAACTGTTTTATTATGATGCCAGCTTTCGGTATTTAGGTCACTTCACGAGCCGTGAGACTGTCCCCATAACTAGACGATGTACGCACGGTAGCCGACAGAGGAAAGAGCCCGGACCTTTGTGGTCTTTTATTTGCTCGGTTCGTGCAAACGTCAGCGCGGATTCTGTCAAAGTGACACGTGTCACTTTTCACTTAGCTCGTTCATTCGTTCTCAAGCTTCCGTACAACTAAATCGAAACATCAACAGCCCAACAAGATCTTGTTTATGTTCATCCGTGTATCACGTCCGACCGCTCCTAACTCTGTTAACTTCATGATAGACTTGCATAACAACAGCGTGTGCTCAGCGGATTAATAACGGAGGGTACTGTAAAAAGCTTAAGAATCCTTCCGCTTTCAGGTTGAGTTGCTCTTGTAAGCCTGTTTTAGGATATTAATAGTAACATCATATTGTTATTCATGAAATAAAGAGGTTGGTGACATCACACTGATATAAAAGGGTGACCAGATGGTTGCAAACTAGCGTTCTAACCTAGGAGACCTCGGTTTATGTGTTTGGTTTGTGTTGCGGCTACATGCATGTAAAACACGCGCCAACACGTTCGGTGGTTGGGAAAACGCGCCTCCTAACCAAGGGCGTTGAAGATCATGAATTACAACTGCTGTCTACACGGATTAAAACTAGCAAGGTCATGAAGGTGGGGACGTTGGTAAGCAACCATCTGGTCACCCCTTTAAAGAGACGAAAGTTTTGTGCGTGAGTATGTTTGTTACTTCTTCACGCTCGAACGGCTAAGCGGATTTCAATGAAACTTGGTACACTAGTAGACCATGCACTGAACCAGTATACACATTAAATGTAGAGCAACTGAAGAGGTCTCGTCGTAAGCAGTTCCAATTGATCTCAGGGAACGACTAGACGTCACTCTTGAGTTATGGCTGCTTATTGACAATTTGGTTGTTGTATTAAACATAATCATAACATAGCATAATCAGCCTTTTAATTTTCGCACTGCTAGGACTCAGGCCTCCTCTCTCCATCACGTGAGCCATATTGGATTGGTGAATGTCATATGTATTTGAATTTTTGGTCCTAGGACATGCCGGTTTCCTCACGATGTTTTCCTTCACTATTTTGAGAGCAGTGGTGATGAAATAAATTACACAAAGTAATGCACCTGGCTGAGTTTGAACCCGCAACCTACAATTTGTAAGTCGGGGCCGTTACCACTCGGCCACCACTTTTTTTTTCCCCAAATATCGCTCTTGGTTGGAGCGGGAGATAGTGTCAGACTTTTACTGACTAAAAACCCACTCCTGATTCTTCGTTGCCTTTCGTACTAGGGCCGAGTCTACCTTTCAGAATCAGACCCTTGGGTAGTAGGCTTCTACTCTGCTGGCCCCTACAGTTGCTGACATCTCCTTGAGGCGCGCGTGGAACAGTACGCGCCGTCGACGACGGCTCGGTCCGGACGGTTACCGGACGGTCGGTCAGTCAAAAAAAACTAGTGAAGCTAAATTGTACGTTCCAAAGCGTAGATCTCTATGGAGAAGAAAGTGCAAGAAACTCCATGGACACTCTTGTAAGTCATATTATGAGTTACATAAATCTTGGAATAGGAGAATTTTAGATTCTAGATATATCGGTTTCCTCACTATATTTTCCATCACCATTTTGATAGCAGTGGAAAAAAGTAAACTCATAAGTCTGTGCCTTCACTGAATTCTGCTCTATTTTGCTTTGTACATCACTCGTAAAAACCTATTGAGACAGGAGATGTGATGATGATGAGATGAGAGCTAGAGAGAGAGTACCCATTGCCTTGATTTATAATAACAAAAATTTGTTGTTAAACGTTCTCTGAACTTTATGAGTTCTTTAAGTTGCTTTTAGCATTGAATTCTTAAGGCCGATTCAGTCATTGTTAGCCTAGCTTCGCCATTGCGCCAACTTAAAAAGTTAGGTAGGGTATTTTTTTCATCAAAATCATCTGATGACAAATCTCACTCTTGGGCGGAGCGGTATATAGTGTCAGACTTTTACTGATTAAAAACCCACTCCTATTCCTTCGTTGCCTTCGTCCCAGGGCCCTGGGTTTCGTTTTCACACTACCCATGGCCCCAGTAGGCTTTGACCCTGCTGGAGCCTGCCGGCGGCGATTGGGGCGTGAGGACCGTTGCCTCACGCGGTCGGCTGCCTCCTTTGCTAGCATTACTGCTTCGCAGAAGCAGGCGACCGCCTGCCACTCATCCTCGCTCCAGACTAATAAAAGTATATGTAAGTATATATTATGGATTTGCCTAATAAAAGCACTTATAGCAGCTTTGTGGATTTGATACATACTTCCCCTTAAGCCCATTAAAAATTATGATCAGACTGAGTCATAATATCTAAGTGAATAGAAGCTGCTGACGGTGGGGCTTCAGAAACATCTGTTGTAATTGACAATATCAACTGACGCACAATGCTTCGCGAGATGTCGGGAGTCGCGCAGTAGGAAGACAAACTACAGAAGTTTCAAATACTGATAAACCTTGAAGACTGAACTAATATATAACTTTGTAGGAATAATTCTTCCACAATTCTGTTCGTAAAGTGCCCAAAACGCTTCGTTGTACTCACCTGGGCCTCAAGTCTGCTATTACAATAGTGTCAGATTGGTCTATCATTGTATTCATAATTGTTGATTTTGAACAAATTTTGTAATCTATTAATATAATAGCGTCATTATGACTTTCCAATGGTCAACCACTGACACTTCATTGAAAGAAATGGCATAGAATGGTAATCTCGTACATAATGACAAATGAATATTTGACATAAGCGGATAGCTGTCAAAGTTTTGACAGTGCCTTTGATCAGTAACTTACCATTAGATCATCATTGTGCAGTCATTGCTTTTAATTTTTTCGAGACAGCTCGATATTGTCATTCTACCACAAGATCATTGACCGATCAATGATCAATCATTATGATTTATCAGATTACGAACTTTTAGCAAAATGACAATGGGATCGTGTTGGAATGACGAATTTATAAAAATAGCAGACTTGGGCCCCTGATGAAATGCGAAGGCATTTCTGGTCTTTATAGAAGATCAAAAAATGTATAAAATGGTAACATCGAAGTGAGCTGATGATGATGATGGAGCCGGAAGATAGGCACCGGAACTTCGTAATAAATCAATGTGTCCTGGGCTTATTATAATTGTCATGAGATGCACTTGGCTATAAGGTATTATCGAACTGATCTGATGATAGAGCCGGAAGGTGGAAGGTAGACACAGGAACTTCATAATAAAACAATTTATCCTATGTACTAGCACTGTTTGGGTTAATTGGAATTGTCATGAGAAAAAGGCATTCTGGTTATAAGTGTATCGCAACTAAAAAGTGTGTAATAAAAAACTTATTACAAAAAAAAAAACGACTTCACTAAAAAAAAAAAACACTAAAACGATAAAAATAACTTTAATTTCGGAAGTCAGTATTAAATGGACCACCATCCAAATATATGTATACTAATTAGTTACAGACAATATTAATCAATATGTAATAGTTTTTAAGGTGTTCGTTATTTATTGTAACAATGAACATAAACATTATTCTTATTCTTAAATAAGAAACAAACAATACTGTAAAACACCGACTTCCAAAGTTAAAGTTATTTTTATCGTTTTAGTGTATTTTTTTTGTGAAGTCGGTTATTACTTTTTTGTAAAAAGTTTTGATTTACGACGACTTTAGTCTCTCAAATCGCATTCAGTCCATCCCTTTCGTCAGGTTCAACGTTTTGTTTTACTGCCATACCCCTGTGCTGTGCCTGCTCCCCGGGTCGTAGAAACAATGCTCCTTCACCACGGTACCTGTCGCAGACACGCGTCCATTGTCTCTTGTTTTAATTACTTACTGGAACACAATAAATACCTTTTTAAAGAACTCTATGTTTCGATCGGGTTAATCTTGAGTTAGACGATGTTGTGGTTTATCGTAAAGAAGATTGTTTGTTTGATTTATATTATTCGCTGGACTTGTTTGACGGCGCGTATTGTTCCACGCGCGCCTCAGGGAGATGTCAGCAAATCGTAGGGGCCCAGCAGGGTCGAAGCCTACTGGGGCCATGCTTAGTGTGAAAACGAAACCCGGGGCCCTGGGACGAAGGCAACGAAGGAACAGGTGTGGGTTTTTAGCCAGAAACAGTCTGACACTATTTCGCGCTCCGCCCAAAAGTGCGATTTGTCATTAAATCTACCTGAGCCTAAATTCAAATGGTTTAGCCAAAACTCTTGTGGCTCGACAAAGCTAATTTGAAAAGAATTTACCAAGAACACTTAATATTTTCTACCGCGAGAGCACACTCGTACTCATTATTCAAGAGGAGTAACGAATTCAAATTAAATGTTGTTAAGTACCCAAAATTAGGGATGTTACACAAGTGGTTGTATCGGAACCGGATTCGGAAGCAGAGGTTTTTTAAAGTGGTTTGTGTCAGGGACCTATCTAAGGACTGTTATTGAAAGTCAAAGTCAAAGGTTTTTTATTTCACACAGGCCTACATGGGCACTTATAAAACGTCAGAAGCTAGTGCACGGTTCCAAATTGGTCGTTTCCTATGGAGAAGAACCGGCAAGAAACTCCATGGTTACTCTTTTAAAAAAAATTGATGTTACAATATTTCCATATTACAGCTTGTGATTCGCGATATTATCGCTTTTGACGCAATTCGGAACGCAAGGTATACCACACACCGCGCCTCATGTCGCTGCCGCCGCCGCTCGCCGTCTCCCATGTCTCACGATAGTAATCGAAAAATGCCTAGTGGCCGAGGCTGCCAACTGTTTGTCGGATTCGGAAATCAAAAACGTTTATTTCAAATAGACCAATTACAGGCACTTTTGAATTGTCAAAATGTCAGACAGTCAAAAAAAAAAGTGAAGCTAAATTATCATTGTAAACGGAATCGGAGGTGGAGCAGAAGAGTCAAATAAAACCCTCGAATTAAGCTATCCTATAAAGTTTATAGTAAACATCAAAAACGCCTAATTTTTACGTTCATGATGGCGACGCGTGAACGCTTCCATTTCGGGATTGGGTCGTTAGCGCAAGGACGGACAGACTAGACTTGTATTTGAAAATATCCGAACTGCGGTGTTATCAACTAATCATAAACACCGATAAGCATACATGAAGCACGAACTCACAAGATGCTAAATATGAAACAAAACAACGAGTGAAAGAGTAATCAACAGAAGACAATAGGAGAGAGAGGTTCTCTGTGTGACAAGTATAGGTAAACTTATTTATTACTACTCACAACTACAATGACCGCAGCCGACCTCCGATAATACTTCCGAATAAGGGCGATGCTATAAAGTAACCCGCGGAATTATTTTCTTAAGCTTTGTTTTCTGTATTTGCTTAAAATATAATTCGCGGCCGTAATACGATTTTATTTACAGAATTATAATAATTAAAATCAACAATACAACTCTTTCAGTCCGTTTTGCCTTATTGAGTGTCTATTTGAAGAAAAGCTAATCATATTTTAATCAACATACAACTTTATAGTGACCTGAAAAATGCCTACCTTAAAGCATCCTCCTTAAAATTTTACGGAACCGAAATCGGAATCGGAGACGCATCAATCGGAAGTTCCGAACTTCCAGAATCGGAACCGAACACTTCTACCCAAAATTACAGCAAGTACATCTCTATAGAGTTGACTCGCAGTGGAGTCTATCGTCGCCTCATTATTAGTTTTATATCGTTTATTCTCTTTGGCAAACACACGGGTAATCCATGTCCCCGTACTAATTACATTTTGAATGCCACCCCACTGCAAATAATGTTGTAGAATTTTATTAAAGCGAGTTCACAGAATTTCCGAGTAATTCTTGGTAAGGTTAAACAAAATGTTGGGAGCTGTAATTATTTTTAGGATTTTATTGAAGAGAATTACTGTGAAGGGTTGAGTTTGCTATTTGTATTTGGGTTTTAATATTTAAATGTGTATGAATCAGTGATCTTTGGGAACGAATCTTAATGTTCGAGAAAGATGAGATAATAATTATCTTATCTTAATATCTATGCTTACTATAATATATTTAGTTATAATTATTTTATAAATAGGAAAGATTTGTATTTTCGTTTATAAAACTAAATACTCTAAAGGTCTAGAGTAAAAGAGAGAATAGATTGTAAAAGAGTATAATACCTACTTAAAATGCAACATTTTATAATTCTCATCAACTATTTTCCTATATCAAATAATCACAAATATCAAATAGAATATATATGGTTACGTTACTTCGGGTATCACTGAAAAAAAAAAACAATAAAAAGTTAAAAATGGGTATTTTTTTCTCTTTTTAGGGTTCCGTACCTCAAAGGAAAAAACAGAACCCTTATAGGATCACTTTGTTGTCCATCCGTCTGTCTGTCTGTCCCTCTATCTGTCAAGACCCTTTATCTCAGAGTCGCGTGGAGGTATTGAGTTGAATATTAAAACATACGTTTAAATAAGTAAGTTTGTACGGTATCCTCGGGTCACGAGTCCGACTCGCACTTGCCCAGTTTTTTATAAATTATTTCATCTGTATCTCTCACAACAGACCTACGATATTTTGGTCCCAAACACCTTGATAATTTTGCTCAAATGATTTTTAATCTCGGTGAAATCGCTCACTATTCATCACTGTTCACATTTATAAAAAACAAAATTATCACACAAATACACTTGTATCAATTTTTAGTTTAAGTAAGGGTTATATTTATATAGTTTATATTTATATACCTATCATATTTTATTTACCTTTATCAGTGCGTCACTGCGGGGTGCCCTATGGGGGTGCCAGTTGAAAATCAGCGGGTTTCTGACGCCCAGCAATTGCTGAGTTGGCGGCCCCTTCGGTTTGAGCGCGTACAGCGCAACTGTATGGTAAATCTGTACTTCTTTTGTTTTGTGTTGTTGACTATTGTATTGCCTGCATCGAATAAATAACATTCTTTTCTGTCCATTACTGTTCTATCCTATTCTATCCCATTCTATCCCGTTCTATCCCGATCTATCCCGATCTATCCCGTTCTATGTCATTCAATCATGTTCTATCCCGTTCTATCCCATTCTATCATGTTCTATCCCGTTCCATCCCATTATATCCCGTTCTATACCATTCTATCCCCTTCTATCCCCTTCTATCCCATTCTGTCCCATTCTGTCCCATTTTATCCCATTCTGTCCCATTCTATCTCATTCTATCCCATTCTATCCCATTTTTTTTTTTCAATTTTTAGACATACAGCTTTCATTACAGATAAATCCAATGCGATAGTGTAGTCAAAAATATAAATTACAATTATGTTGTCATGTCAATTTGATCCAATTCATAACATTCTTTTTTCTATCCCATTCTATCGCATCCCATCCCATTCTATCCCATTCTATCCCACTCTATCCCATTCTGTCCCATTCTATCCCATTCTATCCTTTTCTATCCTATTCTATCCTATTCTATGCCTTCTACTCATAGGGCGCCTTCAAAACTGCAAAGTGCTGCACGCTTGCAGCGCGGCGGTAGCCCTTTGCTGCTGAAGGCGCTTACTACCAAGATTTTCTGGAAAAAAATGTAAATGGGATGCAAAAAATTAATTTTTGTGACATATTCAGTCCCATACGCATAATTTTGCAATAAATGTTCAACAATCTCTTTGTAATTATCACTTTTTTATAACCTAAGAAATTTTTAACAACCCTTTTGAAAGAGTTCCAGGAAAAGGAGTTCAAGAATTTTTATCGTATAATATTGAGGACCCACAAATATTCCTTTCTTTAATTTAGCCATAGAAAAAATCATAAATACAGAGCAGAGGTATTGGAAGGCAGATAATACAAATACCTCTATGTCTGAGAATTGTGACATGCTACGAAAAATAAAAACGTATTTTTACTTTCGTCCATAGACTACATAAAATATACATTTAAAGAACCTTTTTTTTTACGCTAGTGAAATCAGCGTCAAGTCCGGCCTTGTGTTACCAATGTTTAAGTTAAGCTGAGGCCGTTTTAATATTCAATGTACATTTTGTTAAATTTAAAGGTGTTTCCGTTTTTATAATGGCAATAAATAAATTTTTCTCTCTAGAGTAGAGCAGTGGTGGCCGAGTAGAGCAGTGGTGGCCGAGTAGAGCAGTGGTGGCCGAGTAGAGCAGTGGTGGCCGAGTGGTAACGGCCCCGACTTACGAGTTGTAGGGCGCGGGTTCAAACCCAGCTAGGCGCATTACTTTGTGTAATTTATTTCATCACCACTGCTCTCAAAACGGTGAAGGAAAACATCGTGAGGAAACCGGCATGTCCTAGAACCAAAAATTCGAAGACATGTGACATTCACCAACCCGCACTGGGCCCGCGTGGTGGATTATGGCCCATTCCCTCTCTTAGAGAGGAGGCCTGAGTCCCAGCAGTGGGAACATTAAAAGGCTGATTATGCTTATGCTTATTTATAAATTTAAATCAGCCAGAGATAGGCCACAATAAACTGCCATCTAGAAATAGAATGAAACTGCTAAGCCAGACGGACTCCAAGACGTCTGCATTCAAACGCTCAGCAAACCACGGATCCAAGATGAAATTATCGTTGTAACAGCGGCTTATGACCGGAATCAATACGCGATGATGGCAATAAAAGCTAGATGTTTGCTGTGAACCCCTCCCTCCCCTCGAGCTCGTCACCCTCGCCCCGCCCCGCGGCGCCCGGCAATTTAGCCGATATTAAGTTTATACAGCGATTTGTACCCTTCTTTACACCGGCCTAGGTTTCGGAGCAGCGGATACAGGGATTTGGAAACGCTTTAAATTTTTTTTTCATAGGAGAAATCGTCATCAAATTATTTCCTCCGTTCTGGGTGAAGTGAGAACCAGATAAAATAAATAAACACCCTTTTGTTCACCAAAAGAAAGAAAGACAAAATAATTTATATTGTACAGCACAAGGCACAAACACAATAATTAGGTAACACGAAACAAAAATAAAAAAGAAACAAAAATATAGTTGTGTGCCTCACGGCACCAAGATAGGTCCAATAGACGGCGTTATTCATGAGGAAGGTTTAAATCACATTTTTTTGAGCTGGTTTATCTTCAAATATCATCTAGGTGTTACTTTAGGTGGATTGCGAGAGCATGCCAGATTTTTACCGTTTAAAACCCACCTGTTTTCTTTCAAATGCCATTTGCGTTCCAGGTAACTCTTTCGAATAATTCGGTTAAGTTTCTTTCCGGTAAGTTTTGGTCTGGCTAAATTCAATAGGGATTTCTCAGAAGCATTTGGAAGGTGGTGCAGCAGTCAGTACTATGAGTCACGGGCCTTGGAAAGCACTTAGAGCCATTTGTTATATACCTCATTCCTCCCTGCCCCCCTAGCCAAGTTACGACCGTTTTGTTTGCGTCGAACGACTCGAGTAGGCCACGCCTCCAATTTCTTTGTTCTGACGTCATCTCCACGCTCAGTCACGTGGTTAGAACAAAAGGAATTGGAGGCCTATTCGAGGCGTTCGACGCAAACGAAATCGTAACTTGGCTAGGGGGCTGTTCTGTAAACGAAAGAAAACCAACGATAGATTAGAAAGTCGGCATTGATGCTTAAGACTTTGGATTTTTCACTCGACGATTGCATCATTACCGATGATTTTCTTGGCTCGCTTTTCAATCGACTGTAGTACATCAATCTGGTATAACTTGGCAGATCCGTTGCAAAATTGAGAGCAGTATCTTCACACATAATCGAATTTGCGCTGGATAAAGGCAGCTGTTCCGGCGTGAAGTACCGTCTCAACTTTGCAAAGATCTCAAATTTTCTGGCAGCCAGTTCAGCTTTTGTCTTGATGTATGAGACAAAATTGAAGGTTATCTCAAGTAGCTCAAGATGGTCGATTATTATCACGGTCACACGTCGGAAAGGTGTCTTTATTTGAATAAACGACTTTAATCTAGAGGACATGGTTCTTGCTCAGTGTCCGCTACTCCCTAAGCCTGAGTTGGTGAACGTTATTATTGGGTCAATTGCCCCTCCCCTGGCGATATTAGTTCCACGCCTGCGGCTGATCGGCCAAACTCACCTTATATTCATTATTACAGTATTATATTCAATATACTTTTATGTATTCAGCGGTGGATTAACGATTGATTGAATTTTTATATGACGGCTTTGAATGCTATGATTTTTCTACTTTTCAATTCAACCAGTACTTGATGAAGTTGACTGGTAAACACGGGTTTTCAAAATTACTGGATTACGTTTGGCAGGTGACGGATATTCTGATATGGATATATTCTTGGAAGACTGTAGAAGAACACTTAATTTAACCGTATTTTTTTTAAGGTGGAATAACAATTAACCTTCACTGGGTTTTTTTTAACATCGGAAATCATCCAATGACTTCAGAAATCAGAAACGTTTACTTCAAATAGACCAATTACAGGCACTTTTAAATTGTCAAAATGAAAAAAGTGAAGCTAAATTGCACGTTCCAAAGCGTAGATTTATATGGAGAAGAACGTGCAAGAAACGCGTGCGAAGTGGCTAATTGGTGATCCAGATTTGGTTAAGTCTAATCTACAAAGTCAGGGTAGCCAGCCTTTCGGTATTTTACAGGTTGCATTTTGGAGAGTGTACGCGGGAATTGTATGACTTGATTCCACCATCTCCTTTCTACCATCGGACAACCCGACGTACGCTGACTATCCACCCTTACGTTGTTGAAACTTCAACGGTCTGGACTAAGCGTTTCGCTTCGTCGTTTATACCGTGTACATCGAAGGACTGAAACAATTTTCCTGATGCGGTCTTCCCGTCCGCTTATAATTTAGGTGTCTTCAAGGCTAGAGTGAATAAGCTATTAATAAACTAGTGCGCCTCACCATCAATGATTGCATCACTGCTTACCATCAGGTTTTTTTTTTTTTTTTTTTTTATTGGGTGGGAAAATCATCCTAATGACATCCCCGCTCTTGGGCGGAGCGGGAGATAGTGTCAGACTCTTACTGACTAAAAACCCACTCCTGTTCCTTCGTTGCCTTCGTCCCAGGGCCCCGGGTTCCGCTTTCACACTGCCCGTGGCCCCAGTAGGCTTCGACCCTGCTGGGCCCCTACGATTTGCTGACATCTCCTTGAGGCGCGCGTGGAACAAAACGCGCCGTCGACGACTTGGGCTTGGTCCGGACGGTTACCGGACGGTCAGACGGCGAGCCACCCATTGCTCGCCGTCTGCAAGCCCGCGCCTACGGTGGCCGGAAATCGGAATCGGAATCCCGGCGGCGGTTGGAGCGTAAGGACCGTTGCCTCACGCGATCGGCCGCCTCCTTAGCTAGCATTACTGCTTCGCAGAAAGAGGCGACCGCCTGCCACTCCTCCTCGCTCCGGAGCATGGCCTGAACCAAGGCCCGGCGCGAGAGATCACCGCCGCCGATTGCCCTCACGAGGTCACGGCGTTGCTCTGCCCAAGCGGGGCACACCTCCACCGTGTGCTCCACCGTGTCCTCCGGGTGGGCCACACAGTGGCGACACCCGGGCGTCGTTTCCGCACGAATCCGGTGCAGGAACCTCCCGAACTTACCGTGTCCGGTGAGGACCTGCGTCATGCGGAATGTGAGGACGCCGTGAGGTCTTTCCAACCACGCCTCAAAGAGGGGACTTACCGCCATAATTGTGGCGTGCCCAGCACGGGGTCGCGACAGTCGCTGTCGCCATTTCTCCATGAGAACTCGCCGGAACTCTGTCCGCCATGCCGCGACTTGTTGCGGCAGCGGAGTTTCGCCCCGGCGTTGCATCTCCATGCGCCGTTCGTGCATGAGTGCAAGGACTGTTGCCTCCAGTTCCCATGGTCGCTGGCAAGCAAGAAGGCTCGCCGCTTCGCGGGAAATCGTCCGGTATCCTCGTACCATCCGTATGGCCATGACCCTCTGGCACGCGTTCAGCCGGGCCGCCGGCTGCTTCCGCAGCCCCGGCGCCCACACCGGCGCGCCATAAAGGGCCATGGACCGAACGATCCCCGCTTACCATCAGGTGGGATCGCGGTCAAGCACTGGTTTATATCAATTAAAAAAACACGCTATGGACACTCTTTTATATCTTGGTTACACTTCTCCCACTACTTCTACATCTGTAGGGCGAAGCGGCTGGTCGAGTCAGACTTTTACTGACTAAAACTACATCTGTGTCCTTCTGTTGCCTTTTGTATTCTAAGACCAAACCACCACCGTTGACCAAACATTTTCATTTTTCACCATTGTCCATTGGATTTTCTGAAAAGGAGACCATTGGTTTTCTTTTCAGAAAATCCTCGCGGCTCTAGTAGGCATCGGCCCTGCTGAGCTCCAACGGTTTCCTCAAAGAGATATTCTTTGAGGAGTGCCTCAAAAGGAAAAAATGGAACCAATATAGGAACACTTTGTTCTCCTTCTGTCTGTCTGTCTGTCTGTCAAGTTCCTTTATCTCGAAAACACGTGGGGATATTAAGATTCTTGCTCTCAGATGGTCCCATTTAATTTTATTTGACAATTTCGTTTAAGTTGTGAAAAGGTTGGGTGCCACAGTTCATCATCATCATCATTTCAGCCGAAAGACGTCCACTGTTGGACATAGGCCTCCCCCTAAGCGACGACACAACGACCGATCCTATGCGTCTCGCATCCACCGCACTCCCCCGACTCTCACCAGGTCGTCAGAGCCACAGTTAAAAAGAGATAAAGATATATTCTTTTTTAATACAAAATTTCGGATGAATTTCGCTGTTTCGGCTTTTGTGTCCTCGTTTTTTCACACCAACTTCCGAAATTAAAGTTATTCTGCAATTTTTTTCTTTAAAAACTTTTCTATTAGACTAGCGATTGTCTTATACCTTCCTTAAAATAAAGGTTTACGGGACCCGAATATATTTATTTATTGCATATTATTTATGGCATTTTCTACCAGTCAACCTGTGGGTGATGCAGAGAAGAATAGTGGTAGGTTATAAAAGAGAGAGAAAAAAAAGGTTAATATAAAAAAGATATGCAAATAAATCACAGATACAATACAATATAGCTAAATATAATATATACATAATTTTATGAACTAAATATATATAAACAAAAAAAAAAACTTTATACGAATCGACAAACAGAGAAACTTAAAATTAAGCCCTGTCTTACTTTTGAGCAACTTTTTTGTTTAGTAATCGTTCCCTACAAACCTTTCTTCTGTCCCCAAGGACCAATAAATTGAATCAACAATGATTTCTCACGAAAGTCAATATTCACTGAATTGTAGTTAATGTGTGCAAATATGCGCTCGTTCAGCTGACCGATCTCTTTGTCCGGACTGTTCGCGAATTAACTGGGTAATACGAATAGGGGTTAAGGCGTATAGTTCCTTGAACATCTGGCCGGAGTTAAATGCATACATACTCGTACAATGCGTTCCAAATAAGAATAGGATCGATTGCCATGTTGTGACGTCACGTCATACTGTCAAATCGAAAGAAATTGGGCAAAATTGAAGAACTCAGAGATGAGCAAAATTGAAGAACTGGATTCTGATTAAACTTTTTTCGTTCACAGTTAGTAAATAAATTAAATTTTAAAAATTTCTTGTTTTGCTCACCATAATAATTCTTTGATTTGACAGTATGACGTGACGTCACAACATGGCAATCGAACCTATTCTTATTTGGAACGCATTGTACTGCCACCTGCGCCCGCAGTGGGGGCTCTACCCTTTCCTGACCTTTCAAACCATTTTCTTTGCGAAATATTGATTGATTTACATATGTTATGTACATTCTGTCTTAACCAGCATTTTTTTAAAAGAAACATATTTCTAAATCAGTTTGAAAGGAGTAGGGAAAAGAAGCGAAAAAATATCGTTGTTAAACGACTTTTTTTTGGCAAAAGTATTAGTCATGCGAAAAAAATCATAATATATTGATAATGTTATTTTTTTTTTATTGGGTGGGAAAATCATCTTATGACAAATCCCGCTCTTGGGCGGAGCGAAAGATAGTGTCAAACTTTTACTGACTAAAAACCCACTCCTGTTCCTTCGTTGCCTTCGTCCCAGGGCCCCGGGTTTCGCTTTCACACTTCCCGTGGCCCCAGTACGCTTCGACCCTGCTGGGCCCCTACGATTTGCTGACATCTTCTTGAGGCGTGCGTGGAACAGTACGCGCCGTCGATGACTTGGGCTCGGTCCGGACGGTTACCGGACGGTCGGACGGCGAGCCATCCATTGCTTGCCGTCCGTAAGCCCGCGCCTACGGTGGCCGGAAATCGGGTAATGATTTGATAATGTTATTTAAGAAACAATTTTTTTTCAAATCTATTAACCTAGCCGTAACTAAAGCTTCAGAAAGTCACTGTTTTATTACATTAAATGGGAGCAAGGACCTTAACCGGGTAATGCGAACAGGGGTTAATGATGGTGTTGTGCCAATAGTTTGGCGTGGGAAAAGGGTGGCATTGTGTACCAATTAATTCGTTTTCAATGCAATTGTATTGTAGTTAATAGTTAATTTATTTGAATATCAATGGTACTGTGATTGGTCATAATTTTACTGAATGATTTTGAAAGGATATTGATAATTGAGTGTTTAAATTCAGATGTAAATTAATATATTTTAAACATTTCTGTGAGTTTTAATTTTTTGAAGTAGATATAATCATTTTAATTTTGACTGGCCTATGGGTGTTGAGGTCAGTGGCCCTGACTGCTAGGAGCAAATTTGTTCTGTGTCTAGGTATAATTTTTTTGCTTTTTTTTCAAAAGGTTCTAGAGTGGCGACGACGTACCGGAAGACACAGCGTTGGCAGGTTTTCCACTAGGTGGACCATTGACCTGGTGAGGGTCACGAGAATCTAACCTTATTCACTTAATTACTTATCATGAAATAGTTATTTAATAGGATTAGACGAATTGAGAGAGTTATGTTGGTGATTTCAATTATTATAATTCCGTAAATAAATATAATTTTACAGCCGCCAATCATATTTTTATCCACATACAACTTGATACAGACTTACTAAATGTTAAAACTTAAGAAATTTTTTGAGAGAGCAGTGGTGGCCGAGCGGTAACGGCTCCGACTTACAAGTTGCAGGTTGCGGGTTAAAACCCAGCCAGGCGCATTACTTTGTGTAAATTATTTCATCACCACTGCTCTCGAAACAGTAAAGGAACATCGTGAGGAAACCGGCATGTCCTAGAACAAAAAAAAATTGAAGACATGTGACATTCACCAACCAGCACTGGGCCCGCGTGGTGGATTACGGCCCATTCTCTCTCCTAGAGAAGAGGCCTGAGTCCCAGCAGTGGGAACATTGAAAGTTGATTATGCTATGCTATGCTAAGAAAATTTTAATAGCACCGGCTTCCCTGGCTCTTTTACCCTAATATCAGTCATCAGTCACCAGTCTTTTCCCAACTAACTTGGGGTCGGCTTCTAGTCTTACCGAATGCGGCTGAATACCCGTGTTTTACATGGAGCGTCTGCCTATCCGACATAGCACGAAGAATCGCCAAACTTAAGTGGCAATGGGCAGGGCACAATGCTCGCAGAACGGATGGCCGTTGCCGAAAGGTTCAGAAATGGCAACCACGTACCTGAAGACGTAGTGTTGGAAGGCCTCCTACAAGTTGGACCGATGACCTGGTGACGGTTGCGGGAGTCCGATGGATGCGAGACGCACAGGACTGTTCATTGTAGCGGCATTTGGGGGAGGCCTATGTCCAGCAGTGGACGTCTTTCGGCTGAAATGATGATGATGATGATGACTGCCTATCAGACCTCCACAACCCAGTTACTTTAATAACAAATAGGTAGGTAACATAAAAAAACTTTTTTTTAACACCTTCAAAATTGATCATTTCTACCATCGGACAACCCGACGTACGGCGAGTAGATATCCATCCTTACGTTGTTAAAACCTCTACGGTCTGGATCAAGCGTTTCGAGGGATTAGAACAATTTGCCTGCTGCGGTCTCCCCATCCGCTTATTATTTAGGTGTCTTCAAGGCTAGAGTGAATAGGCTCTTAATAAACTAGTGCGCCTCACCATAAACGATTGAATTACTATTATCCAGGCATCATTACTGCATCTTTTTTTGTAATTGATATAAACTGGTGCTTGACTGCGATCCCACTTGATGGTAAGCAGTGATACAATCGTTGATAGTGAAGCGCACTAGTTTATTAAGGGCCTATTTACTTTAGCATTGAAGGCATTTAAATTATAATCGGACAGGAAGACCGCAGCAGGCAAATTGTTCCAGTCCTTCGATGTACGCGGTATAAACGATGAGGCGTAATGCTTAGGCCACCTGCACACGTTAAGAAAAGTCGCCGAGCCTATGCAAGAATTCGTGTTGTTTCTACAATCTGCTTTAGCACTGAGTAAGAAAAAAATCTTGTCTGCGCTAGATACAACGCGGTAAGATATGTAAAGGGATAGGTGAATGGTGTCACGAAAAATTTTCGTGCCATCCGAAAAATTTATTATCGTGTAGATGATAAAGGAGGCGGCCGATCGCGTGAGGCAATGGTCCTCACGCTCCAACCGCCGCCAGGATTTCAATTCCGATTTCTAGCCACCGTAGGCGCGGGCTTGCGGACGGCGAGCAATGGGTAGCCCGCCGTCGGACCGTCCGGTAACTGTCTGGACCGAGCCTGAGTCGACGAAAGCGCGTATTGTTCCACGCGTGCCTCAGGGAGATGTCAGCAAATCGTAGGGGACCAGCATGGTCGAAGCCTACTGGGGCCATTGGTAGTGTGAAAACGAAACCCGAGGCCCTGGGTTTTTAGTCAGTAAAAGTCTGACATTATCTCCCGCTCCGTCTCAGAGCGCAATTTGTCATTACATGATTTTCCCACCTAAAAAAAAATCGTGTTCATGATGAATTGGTCCTATCTGCCACAGAAACCGATGCAATTTCTTAGCACATACTCGTACAAGCGGCCTTAGTCTCCGCGGACCGACGCGTTAACAATGTAAGGGCGCACACACATGCCACTTTTTTGAAACAAACAATAAAATAATTGATTACCGAACAAATCGACAGAGCTAATCGAGTCCACTATCGATGCAGCACCATAATTATTATCGATACACAATGCTATCGCCCAGCACGTGGGCACTCGACCCATGAGATTCGCCACGTGATGATAATAAGCTGATTGTCTGTTTATACACCTGAGGAGTGACCCAGGGCTTCTGATCATATTTGTTTTGATACCCTTTTATTTGGTGTTGGTGATATTAAAGCCGATCTTTTAGTCTAGTACGTAATTAGTTTTTGGTTTGAAGTAGCAATATTGAAGAAATTTCTAAATTTAATTCTCAGATGGTCGATTGATTGTCCTAAACTCATCATCTTCCTACCCTTGCTCCTTGGCTTTATTAAGTAAAGAAGTGTGAATTTCTTTACTATTTTAGTAACAACTGTCAAGTAAGTATTTATTCATAATGACACATGGACACTTCTCCAGGGTGGTGTAAGGTATTTATTTATCTTTCACCGCCCTGGAGAAGTGTCCAAGCTAACTTCTTCTTCCTTTCCTTATCCCATATTACTTTGGGTCGGCGCAACACGTTTTTTTCTTCGATTCTGTCCTGTCACCCGACACGCAAACACTAACTCTTTTTTTCTTTCATATCACTTCTCACACAATCCAACAATCTTTTCTTTGGTCTTCCTTTCCCTCTCCAACCATTTACATAAAAAATCATACATAAGTTTTTTTTCATTCATATAAACCAGTGCTTAACTGCGATCCCACCTGATGATAAGCAGAGGTGCAATCATTGATGGTGAGGCACACTAGTTTATTAAGAGCCTATTCATTCTGTCCTTGAAGACAACTAAATTATAGTTGAACGAGAAGACCGCAGCCGTAAGGGTGGATTCATGGTGGAATGGCAACAGCGACTGTCGCAACCCAGTGCTGGGCACGCCATAATTATGGCGATAAGACCCCTCTTTGAGGAGTGGCTGGAAAGACCTCACGGCGTCCTCACCTTCCGCATGACGCAGGTCCTCACCGGACATGGCAAGTTCGGGAGGTTCCTGCACCGGATTCGTGTGGAAGAAACGCCCGGGTGCCGCCA
Organism: Mythimna vitellina; assembly: GCA_949316375.1. Lineage (NCBI taxonomy): Eukaryota > Metazoa > Arthropoda > Insecta > Lepidoptera > Noctuidae > Mythimna > Mythimna vitellina. The sequence goes on from OX438708.1 coordinate 15,518,180, forward strand.
TTGTGTGGACCGCCCGGAGGACACGGTGGAGCATACGGTAGAGGTGTGCCCCGCCTGGGCAGAGCACCGCCGTGTCCTCGCGGGGGCGATCGGCGGCAGCGATCTCTCGCGCCGGGCCTTGGTACAGGCCATGGTCCGGAGCGAGGAGGAGTGGCAGGCGGTTGCCTCCTTCTGCGAAGCAGTAATGCTAGCAAAGGAGGCGGCCGATCGCGTGAGGCAAAGGTCCTCACGCCCCAATCGCCGCCGGGATTCCGATACCGATTTCCGGCCACCGTAGGCGCGGGCTTGCAGACGCCGAGCAATGGGTGGCTCGCCGTCTGACCGTCCGGTAACCGTCCGGACCGAGCCCAAGTCGTCGACGGCGCGTTTTGTTCCACGCGCGCCTCAAGGAGATGTCAGCAAATCGTAGGGGCCCAGCAGGGTCGAAGCCTACTGGGGCCCTGGGTAGTGTGAAAGCGGAACCCGGGGCTCTGGGACGAAGGCAACGAAGGAACAGGAGTGGGTTTTTAGTCAGTAAGAGTCTGACACTATCTCCCGTTCCGCCCAAAAGCGGGGATGTCATTAGGATGATTTTCCCACCCAAAAAAAAAAAAAAGCCGTGAGGGTGGATACTTGCCGTACGTCGGGTTGTCCGATGGTAGAAAAGAAATGGCGGAATCAAGTCATGCAATTCCCGCGCACACTCTCCAAAATGTAACCTGCGCCGGTGTTCGAGGCTTTGTAGATTGGACTTAACAAAATTTGGATCCCCAATTAGCTTCTTCGCACGCCTTAACTCTTTTAGCAACATGCGTTTCATCCTTCCTGTTCACATGACCATACCAAGACAATGTCCCGAACTACTCAGGAAAATTATTATTCGTATTAATCAGAAAAACCTACGTAAGTCGTATTTGCCTCTGCTGATAAAATACGGAAAATCATGTCAAATATGTCTTCAGTTGCCTTGCGTTCTATAATAGGATCCTGGGTTTCTCTTGCAGAAGTCGACCCATGGCCCCAGTAGGCTTCTGCCCTGCAGCCATGGCCCCTTACGGTTTTACTGATTTCTTTTTGACCCGGGCTCGGTACGAACCATCAGTTAGATTTTAGTAGTTAAAAGTATGACACTCCCCCTCGCTCCAATCAAAGTGGGAGGAGTTATCTACTGATTTTCCTCGCCAAAACAAAAAACCGGCCAAGTCGAGCACGAAGGGTTTCATATCATTATCTATAATATAATATTCCACAACTATCACACAAAGCCTAGTCTGGTCTCAAGCTAAGCAGAGCTGGTGTTATGAGTACTAAACAACTGATATACATACATATATATTTCTAAATACGTACATATTATGGATAAATTACACCCAGACACAGAACAAATCATCGTGCTCATCACACCTAACAATTGTTCTGGGTGGGAATTGAACCCACAACCTCCGGCATAGCAATCTATACAACATTAGGGACTATATTATAACCTTTTTTTTAGTTTTTGGTTATAGCGGCAACAAAAATACATCATCTGTGAAAATTTCAACTGTCTAGCTATAACGGCCCATGAGATACATCCTGGTGACAGACAGACAGACGAGCAGTGGAGTCTTAGAGTACGGAACCCTAAAAGTAAAAACCGGCCATCGAAAAGAATGCTGTAATGTCGGTATCACTTAAATTACTTTTAGGTAAAATTATTATTTATCAACGCCATTATTTTTTATACCATAATAAAAAAAATGTAAGTATATTCACATATATTTTATGACTGTGTGTACACCACAGATACGGTCCACCTGTCGTTTCCCGTCGCATGATCGATGGTGTAATAACATTATTATCACTATATTAAATTTACACCACGCTGACGTCACAAATTATCAGAAAATGAGCTTCATTACACTTCAGTGATAAGGTTCGCGATACGAGTGTAATTGGCCCTTAATATTATATTTATTGTTTTAGGTCGATATTATGTATTGACTGGCCTGTTGGTCTAGTGGTTAGTGGCCCTGACTGCTATGCCGGAGGTCGTGGGTTCGATTCCCACCGAGGACAAAGGTTTGTGTGATGAGCACGATCATTTGTTCTATGTCTGGGTGTAATTTATCTATATATGTATGTATTTAGAAATATATAAGTATGTTTATCAGTTGTCTAGTACCCATAACACAAGCTCTGCTTAGCTTGGGACTAGATGGCGTTGTGTGATAGTTGTGGAATATTATTATTATTATGTACCGTAAAACGGGGTGAATAGAAACAAAACTTTGATGGTAATTGTCACGTTATTGAAAAATTGTTTGCAGTATTTGAGTTTGAGTACACAAAACTATAGAAATGGTATATTAAAACACACTATTGAAACTAAAAATATGATCATATATTAAAGTAAAAATCTTAATCAAATTTTTGTTTCCATTTACCCCTGCGTTTCTATTCACCCCGTTTTACTGTATATTGGTCTCTATCAGGGCCGTAGTCAGAGTTGAAATTATGGGTCGATTGCTACATTGCATGTGACTGATTCAATTCCCTCACGCAACTAATATTTGTATAGCCTACAGGGCGCGATCCACTTGACGACCTAAACTGAATCGTTAAAGGATTTTCTTTTTCGGTGGGATAATCATCCATTGACATCCTCCGCTCTTGGGCGCAGCGCGAGGGTGTGTCAGACTTTTACTGGCTAAAAACCGACTCCTGATCATTCGTTGCCTGTCATACCTGGGCCTAGTCTTTCTTTCAGAAGCAGACCCTTGGCCCCAGTAGGCTTCAACCTTGCTGGGTCCCTACGGTTTGCTAACATCTCCTTAAAGCGCGCGTAGAACAGTACACGCCGTCGACGACTTGGGTCGGTCCGGACGGTGAGCTACCCATTGCTCGCCATCCTCCTTACGTCGTACTCCTCAATCACAATGCTGAGGAATCGTGACCTCCATTTTTCATCACTTTTATTCGTACGATATTCCTCCATCTGTTTCTGTCTCTGGCCTGTAACCCTCGACCAATTGGTGATAAAAAAGAACTGAATAAGATACCCGAAGCTCCGATAATCGGGTTTCCCGAACCCAATATATGTAACATAGTAAACATACATCCTGAAAGTAGTATGTTCTGAATCTAAATCGATATCTACTAAATATATTTCAGTTGAAAAGAGTGTCCATGGAGTTTCTTGCACATTCTTCTCCATAGAGATCTACGCTTTGGAATGTGCAATTAGCATCATTTTTTCTGACTGACTGACTTCTTGACATTTCAAAAGTGCCCGTAAACGGATTATTTGAAATAAAATGCTTTGACTTTGACTTCAGTAGATTTAACCTAAACAAAAAAACAAAGATAAAGTACTTTCTAGCCTTATTTTTTGTTTAGGATAAATTACATAGATACACTACATATATAACACACACATAACACACAAATTCAGCTCGACGTCCGTATGCCACGACAGGGACCCAGCAGAATACCAGCGTCAGGTATATTTGCCTGAAACAAGCTGAGTTGGGCTCCCATTTGATGCAGCCTTGAAGCGCACACCGCACTATGCTATTCATTTCTTATTTTGTCTGTCTCACAAAACGAAGTACCTACCCATGATTATGTGTTTAATGTACGTACTCGTAACATTGATGTTTGTGATTGTTAAAATTTTGTTAATTTATGTGTTTAGTTTTGTAATTTTATTGTGCTTTTGTGTATTGTCTGCTTATTTTGTGTGCATCAAATAAATGTTATATCTATCTATCTACATAGGTATTTTCATAAATCTTGAATACGTTAATAGCGTGTTTGTACTAGTAGTAGTAGTATGTACGTGGGTAGATACCGATAGTGATGCGCTACCAATATAGTGCGTTCATTCGCATATTATCATGATAGATAATTTCTGAAAAAAAAAAAATTAGGGACATTTAAGCCAAATTTCAGTGCCGGAACAATGATAATAACTTTATTTTCTGATTGGGGTACATTAATGAATGTTTCAATCGACGACGTGAAGCTGGACGGGGTAGAGCAGAGAAGAGCAGTGAAAAGTGGCAAGAATTTCTATTGAAACGGAGTGGGGCAGAGTGGACTTCAGCTTCGTGCCCTCCGTTCGGAGCCGCGTGTTCATTTGCTTTATTTGAAAGTCCGCTTATCTCCACTTACACTGTTTCCACTGATGCGGAGTGGAGATTGCGAGCACTGTGATTGGCCAATTCATGGTCTGCTCCTCTCCACGCCGCTCAGCTCCACGTCCAGTGGAAACGCACTCTTAAGGTGGGTCCGAGCCGGGCACGAGCGGAGCTCAAGCCGAGCCGCTCTACTCGCGGTGTCAAGTGTCGATGTACAACGATCCTTCAACGATCACTGTCCATCAAAAAACCGACAAAAGGCAGAACACAGTCTGAAAAGAACCAAATATAATATTAATATAATATTCACAAAACTATCATACAACGCCGCCGTCTAGTCCCAAGCTAAGCAGAGCTTGTGTTATGATTACTAGACAACTGATAAACATACTCAAATATTTCTAAATACATACATATTATAGATAAATTACACCCAGACACAGAACAAATGATCGTGCTCATCACACAAACATTTGCCATGGGTGGGAATCCAACCCACGACCTCCGGCATAGCAGTCAGGGCCACTAACCACTAGACCAACAGGCCAGCCAATGCTCGAAGCGCGCTCGTTCAGGGCTTGTAAGTCGGTCCAGACTACACGATTTTGTGCTCGGCTCAGCTCCACTCGTGCCCGGTCGGCTCCTCTAGCTTAAACCCACCGCACCGTATGTGCACTATTCAAGTTACAAGTTGTATATGTACCAATATCTGGCCTCTCAATACAGTTGGTTAAACCAGGAAGCCACTGCAGGTTAATCTGCAACGTTAACGAGAGGTACACAGCGCGTAATTGGACAGATATACCGAATGATATACAGGGTGATTTTACTGCGGAATTATTTTTATATGTGCTTTTTTTTGTGTCAGCAAGACGTCCAGCTTGCAGTTGATGTTTTTTGGGAGTAATTTGCAGTGAATCATCATGTCGAACCTCGTTCAGCTTAACGATGATATTAATAATAATATTTTTATTCATCAAAAACATTATAGTACATGATGCATAATCAGCTTTCCAATGTTCCCACTGTTGGGACTCAGGCCTCCTCTCTAGGAGAGGGAATGGGCCGTAATCCACCACGCGGGTCCAGTGCGGGTTGGTAAATGTCACATGTCTTCGAATTTTTGGTTCTAGGACATGCCGGTTTCCTCACGATGATTTCTTTCATCGTTTTGAGAGCAGTGATGATGAAATAAATTACACAAAGTAATGCGCCTGGCTGGGTTTGAACTCGCGACCTACAACTCTTAAGTCGGAGCCATTACCACTCGGCCACCACTGCTCCCACTCGGCCACCACTGCTCCCACTCGGCCACCACTGCTCTACAGTACATGATGACAATTTACAAAATCGTTTACCGTGTTTAAAGACTACAACAAATTGGTGGGTCATGTGCTGAACTCCTAGCTAGGTTACTAGTTACAAATATTAACCTAGCTAGGAAGTATAGGTACTAGTATGATTGTGATCGAATTATGGCAACGGTATCAATGTATGTTCATAGCATAATAGCATAATCGGCCTTATAATGTTCCCACTGTTGGGACTCGGGCCTCCTCTCTAGGAGAGGGAATGGGCCGTAATCCACCTCGCGGGCCCAGTGCGGATTGGTGAATGTCACATGTCTTCGAATTTTTGATTCTAGAACATGCCGGTTTCCTCACGATGTTTTCCTTCACCGTTCACAATGTATGTTCACCACGATAAAAATACCTATAAAGGTAATATCACCAGTTAATTACATACACCATATGATTGTAATAAATCCGGTGACAGTGTAAAAACTCTTAATATTTTATGAATAACAGCATTTTAAAACACCACACCTCATGCTTTGATCAATAAGAATGAGATAAACATTAAGAGTTTACAATTTTATATTATTTATCATAAACTAAGGGTGTTTACGGTAAGTCAGTGGCAGGAAAAGCAACACGGCGTCTTTACCTTCCGTATGACACAGGTCCTCACCGGACATGGTAAGTTCGGGAGGTTCCTGCACCGGATTCCGGAAGAAACGTCCGGGTTTTACCATTGCGTAGACCGCCCGGAGGATACGGTGGAGCACACGGTGGAGGTGTGCCCCGCTTGGGCAGAGCAACGCCGTGTCCTCGTAGGGGCAATCGGCGGTGGCGATCTCTCGCGCCGGGCCTTGGTACAGGCCATGGTCCGGAGCGAGGAGGAGTGGCAGGCGATCGCCTCCTTCTGCGAAGCAGTAATGCTATCGGCCGATGGCGTGAGGCAACGGTCCTCACGACCCAAACACCGCTGGGACTACGATCCCGATTTCCGGCCACTGAAGGCGCGGCCTTGCGGACGGCGAGCAATGGGTGGCTCGCCGTCCGACCGTCCGGACCGAGCCCAAGTTTTCGACGGCGCGTATTGTTCCACGCGCGCCACAAGGAGATGTCAGCAAGTGTAGGGGCCCAGCAGGGTCGAAGCCTACTGAGGCCAAGGGTCTGATTCTGAAAGGAAGACTCGGCCCTGGTACGAAAGGCAACGAAGGAACAGGAGTGAGTTTTTAGTCAGTAAACTGACACTATCTTTCATCCCGCCCAAGAGCGGGGATGTCACAACATCTACAAGGACATACAACAAAAAAAAGGTATTTTTAATTTTCCAGTGACAAGTAAATCATGATAATGACGCGAATAATTTTGTAACTATTCTATTCTGTCAAGCCTATATTGCTGCACTGCTGTACAAAGGGAAGCCTGTCTATTCAAATAATTCGGTCTATCGAATCAAAGTACAAATCAAAAATAAAATCAAAGAGCATGCACAAGCATCAGCCTGTATATGAAGCTTTACTAAGCCAATCGAACTAATTGGCGTGTAACGATCAATTAGCCGGTCCGTGTACCACGTTCTCACTGTCACATAGTAGCGGCCCTTTGAAGTGATCCGGCTCGAAGGACCCGGTCAACCGGCAAAGGAAAAAATACTGATTTGAGCGAAACACACAATGATTCGACGTCTGCTGTCTTTGGCTGGTGTGGTTGTGAGTGTTATGGGGTATGGTGAAGGTAAGAACAAGCGTGCATAAAAAAACAATTTAGTTAAGGTATATTCTTCGTAATGTTGCTGGCTCTAATGTTATGATAATTCCGTTTTTAAATCTGCTAGAGATCGTGGTGTAAAATTCGGTACTGACAGACGTATTTTTTTTTCGAAGTATTTCCATCCGAAGGTTGTCTGTAAAAAATCACTTTTAGCGATAAGACCGCCTATTGTTACACTCTATTAAATTTAAGCTCCTATTGTTATTTTTTATAGTGTACAAAAGAGTATTTCTAAATATCTATGTCTCGAACATCACTGACATCGGTGAAAGAAACTATTTTGAAGAAACTTAGTCTTTTAGATTTTTTAGTCTCTATTTGTATAAAGTCTGTAATCGCCTACTCGCCAACTAGGGATCTTTAAGTCAAGAGTGAATAAGTCACTTCTAGGTAAGCGTGCTCCATTGTCGACCACATCATCGTTAACTATCCCCCTAGCCAAGTTATAACAGTTTCGTTTCGATTCTATTTTCGTTGATCGCCTCGAGTTGGTCACGTGGTTATAACAAAGGAATAGGAGGCGTGGCCGACCCGAGGCGATCGACGAAAAGAGAATCGAAACGAAAAGGTTGTAACTTGACTAGGGGGCCAGGTGAGTTAGTGGTTAGATGGGTTATAAAAAAAAACTAACAATCGTGACGATAATGCTCATGCCTTCTGTTTATGAATTTAATCTGCAGTGGAACAGTCGCAGGTCTTAGTATAATTCTAACAATAAATTATGTCAAGTTCATAGGACTGCTGTAAAGAAATAGTTTAAATGCTAACCTGGCATTACAAAAATCTTTAAATAACTTTAGATTTTTTTGAGGATCATGTCCTTTTGCCACAGATCCTCGGGTTGGACGGCAGCGGGGCACGCCGCTCCCGGGCTCGCTGAGCTCCGTCGGCGGTGGTGGCGAGGAGTCTCCACCGATCTACAGGCCTGGCAGTCAGGCGTGAGTATTAGAGTGAGGTTCCTTTAGTGACGCTCTTCGGTGAGAGTTAGCTGGTGGGACGCTTTCTTTTTGGATGCTTCTTCATCATCATCAGACGCCTGTACAAATACCATAGTTATCTATATCGTGTCCCCTACTTTATGGTATGCATATCTTATTGCCCAAACTCGATTTTATAATGAACCAATTTCGCCTAGGCCAAACCAGCACTCCTTAAATGATTCCCTATTTCTGGGTGGTTATGAAAAAAATAACGTGCGACGCACGCGCGCGGTGGATGCGAGACGCACAGGACCGTTCGTTATGGCGACACTTGGGGGAGGCCTATGTCCAACAGTGGACGTCCTTCGGTTGAAATGATGATGATGATGATAAAAAAACATAACCATGAAGATTAAGGTGAGAACTCCGCTCCGCTTCGTTCCCGCCTTAGCCTTCTAACTTAACCTGTCGATGTCGGGGTGCTCTAAAATTTCGAGCTAGCTGCACTCGATCTTGGGCTAATATCGCGAGTTTGGCTTAGGCGAAACTAGTTTATACTAAAATCGGGTATCACTTACAACATGACGTTCAGAATTAAATGAAGCGGAAAGGGGGGCACAAAGAATTGATATTAGCTAAAAGCTTCGCTGTTGCCCCAAGATACGTCAAGTCTTATTTTCTGTCCATGTGTAAGTTGTATTTTTGGTGTACAATAAAGAATATCTATCTATGTATTTCTTTTTTGCGGTAGGAAATCTTTAACCTTTTAACGATTAGAACACTTAACTTATACAGAGAGGTTTTACTGGTGGGGGACGAAATATTTTTTGTTAAATCGTCTTTATGTATTTAATGAAAAATTAAAACATCTTCAGTCATGTTAAAACAATATTTATCTACTGGAGCAAAAATCAGCAATATGAAAAAAAAAGAGAGAACATCTGAAATATGGTGGTAAAAATATTCATTCTGCTTGTAAAACGGTTAAAGAATGATACCAGGGTTTCTATGAAATCTGGGCTCAACTTCCAATAGCCATGTGTATAATATCTTTGGACTTTAACACATTAGCTATTGGTAGGTGGGCCCAGGATTTGTAGCCTCCTAACAAGAAAATAATTTGAGTATATCTCATATCATCCACACAGTTACGTAGTCTCCCAATTCGTGAAGCCAAAGCCTCCTCACCAGTACTGGGAGGAGGAAACCTCGCTGACTATCATTCCTGAGAACAAGAACTGCCTGCTGTGCGAGGCACAGGACACGGGCGCCTGCCGTGCCATGCCGTCGTGTGTGTACTGCGAGCCTACTGTCACCGCCTTGTGTGAGAGAAGCACGCCATGTCTGCGATGTACCGGTAAGAGACTCGCACTTTGTTTTGTGGTTCAATATACAAAGGATTATAAAAAAAATGGTTATGTAGCGACATCTAAGGCGTCACATAAGAACTAATCCTGCATCGCGCAATTAAAGTTCTCCGCGTGATTTGAACATGCAGAACAGCTCAAAATCACCTATCGGGCAGTTGCCTACCAGACATAACACCAGTCTGGCCAGAGGATCCTTCCTTTTCAACGGAGGTTTGCAGGACTTTACACTCTGTTCCGTATACCTCCAAACTGATGACCCGGACGTGATTTGAATACGCAGAACTGCCCGAAATCATCTATCGGACAGTTGCCCTCCAGATATAACACCCGTCTGGCCGGAGGATAATTCCTTTTCAAAGGAGGTTTGCAGGACTTTACGCTCTGTTCCGTATACCTCTTTAGAGGAATGTGGAACAGAGAGTAAAGTCCCGCAAACCTCCGTTGAAAAGGGAGGATCCTCCGACCAGACGGGATGTTATGTCTGGTGGGCTGCAACTGCCCGATAGATGATTTCGGGCTGTTCTATATGTTCTAATCGCGCGGAGAACTTTGATTGCGCAATTCAGGATTTTCTTATGTGTCGCGATAGATGTCGCTACATCACTCCCCTCCGGAGATCGGAGATCGATGGTTCTTGATGCTTCTTGATGCGTGCCAGGCCAGTGGTATGTTGGTTCCAGTGAGTCGGAACCGAATGCCGCATAGTTCTCGGTGAGTCGGAACTGTCTGCGGTGATGCCCCAGTGAGTCGGGGTGGTGCTGTCCCAGTGAGTCGGGATGATGCTGCAGGCTCCAGTGAGTCGGAGTAGTGCTGCTGGCTCCAGTGAGTCGGAGCGGTGCTGTGCGACGTAGTGGCTTGACTGCTTGCGTCGACCAGGAGAGGTTCTTCATTGCTCTTCATGTGACTGGCCGAAGGTGCCGTGTGCTTCGCCAAGGTCGCTGATGAGGCTGAGGGTGATGACCAGGTATGACCATGTAGGCATGCTGGTGGTCAGGATACCCTTTATAGCCGTGGGTGCTGGCTGTATGGCTCGCTGCTCGAAAGCTTGAGGAAGTGATGATGACGTCACGAAGTAGTAGCTGCACGAAGGCTGCGCTGACGTTCTTTGTCGAGGGTCACCAGTTTAGAGGTAGGCGGAATAGAGAGTATAGTCCCGCAAACCTCCGTTGAAAAGGGAGGATCCTCCGACCAGACGGGTGTTATGTCTGGTGGGCTACAACTGCCCGATAGATGATTTCGGGCTGTTCTATATGTTCTAATCGCGCGGAGAACTTTGATTGCGCGATTCAGGATTTTCTTATGTGACGCGATAGATGTCGCTACATCACTCCCCTCCGGAGATCGGAGATCGATGGTTCTTGATGCTTCTGATGCGTGCCAGGCCAGTGGTATGTTGGTTCCAGTGAGTCGGAACCGAATGCCGCATAGTTCTCGGTGAGTCGGAACTGTCTGCGGTGATGCCCCAGTGAGTCGGGGTGGTGCTGTCCCAGTGAGTCGGGATGATGCTGCAGGCTCCAGTGAGTCGGAGTAGTGCTGCTGGCTCCAGTGAGTCGGAGCGGTGCTGTGCGACGTAGTGGCTTGACTGCTTGCGTCGACCAGGAGAGGTTCTTCATTGCTCTTCATGTGACTGGCCGAAGGTGCCGTGTGCTTCGCCAAGGTCGCTGATGAGGCTGAGGGTGATGACCAGGTATGACCATGTAGGCATGCTGGTGGTCAGGATACCCTTTATAGCCGTGGGTGCTGGCTGTATGGCTCGCTGCTCGAAAGCTTGAGGAAGTGATGATGACGTCACGAAGTAGTAGCTGCACGAAGGCTGCGCTGACGTTCTTTGTCGAGGGTCACCAGTTTAGAGGTAGGCGGAATAGAGAGTATAGTCCCGCAAACCTCCGTTGAAAAGGGAGGATCCTCCGACCAGACGGGTGTTATGTCTGGTGGGCTACAACTGCCCGATAGATGATTTCGGGCTGTTCTATATGTTCTAATCGCGCGGAGAACTTTGATTGCGCGATTCAGGATTTTCTTATGTGACGCGATAGATGTCGCTACACCTCCAAAGTATTATTGGGCCTTGGTGCCCATAAAAGTAACACACTTTGGGCCTTGATGCTTGAACCTACTACCACCGACTTATGTGAGAAAAGCTTGCCATGTCTGCGATGTACTTGTACGGGTCAGAGTCTCACTTATTAATAATTCTTTTCATGGTTCCGTATCCGGAGGCTAGTTAACGTAACCCTATTTTATTCGGTCGTGGGGCTCTTTGGACCGGGACAGTTGTCCCAATTTCCACCAATTTTTTTTTTTTTGTAGAATTTTGGGAGCACAAATAAAATAAATACAGTTTTGTTGGTAGGTAGCTGTACTTTCCCTCTTTTCTTATCACAGTAACTCTTTCAAATGTTTTCGCAGCTCTAGCATTCATCAGCATGTCTTCAGTTTTGTTAACATCTATTTGAGGCGCACGTGGAACACTACGTCGACTTAGGCTTGGTCCTACAGAAAAGTCGAACGACGAGTTACCCATTGTTCGTCATGATTACATTTTCGTCATTTACATTACATATTTACAGATTGATGCTCATACTTCATCTAGCAGAGGAATATATTACGCCTAATCTACTTATAATACTTTTCAACCCAAATACCTCAAAATCTAAAATACACCATTCGACAGTTTCCGATAATAACGGTACATTTGTGTTTTCTAGCTAAAACTTTTTTGTCAGGCGTTAACAATAATCTCAAATCAATGAATATTTTTTCTAGAATTTAGATTATGACGTTATTACACATTTTCCATTAGATATTTTGGAAACACGGTATCTTGTGGATATTGTCTAGGCTTCTATTAAAATCAATTTATAAATTTGTGTAAAACTAATCCAGTAAAGTCCTCAGAAAATCTACTATTTTGCATTAACTTCGAAACTTCATAATTTACTCAAAAATTAAAAAGCCAAAAAAATATAACAATAGAAGCCTTGCAAATTTAATCAAGATATTGAATAACGATTTTTTTTTACAAAAAAATTTAAGGGTAAAGATACACGTATTTCTTTAAACGAGTTTTGTGAAATATTCAAGTAAATCACGGAATTAACGAATGCTAACAGAGTTTTCAGGCATTATCCTTCTTTCTTTGCGTTGCCTTTTCGACAAACATGGCGTTGGATTGCGTTAGATGAAAAAATGGCTGAGAGAGATAGTATGCAAGGGTTTCCACTGTTCATGTTAATGTGTATTATTGTATTTAATCGTAAATATCAATTTCAAATTAAGTGCTATTGAAATAATTCTATTATAATAATTAAAATCATTTTTTTTTCTAAAATTCCTTACAATTGCCAACATTATGTATATATATATTTATTTATTAAGCTTCATGCAACATAAAGTACAAAGGCGGACTTAATGCCTTAGGCATTCTCTACCAGTCAACCTAGGGTAGTGAAGAGACAATATGGTAGGTGCATAAAAAGAAAATACATATATTTTCTTTTTTATGTTAATGTAAGAGGGCATGTACCCTATAAATTAACTATAAATACAAAAAAATAAAATAAAAATAACATCTCTTTCACAACCTTACTTTCCCTTCCAGTGATCAAGAACCCGTTCTTCAAATGCATCCCTGGTGAGAAGTATATGGACGAGTGTGACTCCTGCCGCTGCACCGATGGCCATGGGGGCTGGTGCACCAACCAGTACTGTGAATTCCGGTCCCTCTACCTCTACGCTATGAAACTTAGCGATGGGGAGTTCTACTGAGCACCACTGGCAAGACTACCAAAAGGCTAGGTGTGGCAGGGCCCTAAATATGATTAGCAAATCCTATTGAACCAGCGAAAAATTCTTCTTTACTTTTTCTTCTTCTCTTTTAACTCTTTTTTTTCCTATTTTTCTTTTTTTTTACCTAATGGCGGTGACATCATATTGTAGTTTGTCGATCCTTTTCCTTTTAAATGACAGTTTCCTCTTCGATTTTTAAAATTGGTATTTCTTTATTCAAATAATAAAAAAAGAGTAAAGTACTTTCCCTATTATATCGAGATAATCGTCAGTTCTGCTGATAATCATCATCGGTGTTTTCAATCCAATTAGATGTAAGACAAATGTTAATAAAGCCGAGTTTAGCTTACGCTTTTTATTCATATATCTAACTCAACTACTATACTCAAAGTCAAAAGTTTTTTATTTTACATAGGCCTACATGGGCACTTATAAAACGTCAGAAGCTAGTGCACGGTTCCAAATTGGTCGTTTCCTATGGAGAAAATACTCAACTCCAATACTCAACTCCAATACTCAACTCCAATACTCAATTCGATACAACTTGGACCATGGCATATTACCGATAATCAACTAAACCGCAACGTGAAGATGTCAATGGTGAAGCAGGAGTTAGGGATGCTCAAATTTTACGCCAAGAGTATTGAAAAGCACCCAAACATACTTGCTTGTAATATGATACATAAGACTACCAACACATTCCATCGTATAAAAAGAAATGTACCCCAAGACTTCATATGACCTTTAGGCATAAGCTGATGGAGTAGCCACTGGGCTAAGTTCATTCAAGACAATGTGAAAGTTACCTCTAACTGAAAAACCTGGGCAAGTGCGAGTCGGACTCGCACCCTGAGGGTTCCGTACAAACTTACATAAGAAAACATTAATGTCTTTAGGTCAAGAGTGAATAGATTACTTCTAGGCAAGCGTGCTCCATCGTCGGTCACATCATCGCTTACTATCAGGTGAGATGGTGGTCAAACGCGAGCCTATTATTAATAAAAAAAGGAAACTTAAAGAATTTTCCGAACCGCATTTTTTTTTTGTTTTATTACGTAACAACAAATTTACAGTTTTCAGATTTATTCCCATATCTGTACTTATACCTTTGTGCCAAACTTCAGGATTCTGGGTCAACGGAAAGTACCCTATGAATTTTGATTCCCTCGAGAGTGTCGAAATACACGTTATTTGCGACACAAACGGCCGAATCTTTTTTTTTCAGTTAACTTAGAAATCTGTTTTTTTTATGGTTCTAAGAGACCATAGTCTTGAGTCTATGGTTTTAATGTCAACTCGATATCTCCACGCGTTCCCAAGATAAAGGGTCATGACAGACCGACTAACAGACACACGGACGGACAACAAAGTGATCCTATAAGGGTTCCGTTTTTTTCTTTTGAAGTACGGAACCCTAAAAATACTGACTGGTCTGTTGTTCTAGTGGTTAGTGGCCCTGACTGCTACGCCGGAGGTCGTGGGTTCGATTCCCACCCAGGGCAAATGTTTGTGTGATGAGCACTATTATTTGTTCTGTCACTGGGTGTAATTTATCTGTAATATGTACGAGTATGTATTTAGAAATATTTAAGTATGTTTATCAATTGTTGACGGCGACACGAAGCCGTCGACGGCGTGTACTGTTCTACGCGTGCCTCAAGGAGATGTCAGCAAACCGTAGGGGCCCAGCGCCTCCGATTCCTTTGTTCTGACGTCATCTCACCGCTCAGTCCCGTGGTCAGAACAAAGGATTCGGAGGCGTGGCCTACTCGAGGCGTTCAGCGTGAACGAAACGATTGTGTCTTGGCTAGGGGGGCTGATATCAACCTTGCAAGCGAGAAAGAGGAATGGAGGTATACATACTACAGGGTCGTCAGGGTCAGGGTACTTTAGGTCGTCAAATCGATTGCTTTAAGAGTTCGCGGTAGGTAACTGATTTCTGGGTACGTGAGTATAAGAAGAATGCACATGTCTATTTTTTCGTTTTAGGCTTAGATACAAATAGAGGTAAATACATTTTAATTTTCTTCTACCTCTCTAAGTGAAGCGAGAGGGAACGTCAGGCTTTTATTGATTAAAATCCAACCGGTTTTCCTATTGACATTTGCGTGCCAAGATCAAGGTAATTCTTTCGAACAATCTCACAGCCCCTTGCGAATAAATATAATAATATAATATTCCACAACTTTCATACAACGCTATCTAGTCCAAAAATAAGCAGAGCTTGTGCTGTGAGCACTAGACAACACACACACACATACACACACTCACACACACACTTATACATTTCTAAATACACACATATTGCATTTATGTCGGTTCACTTTTAAGGTGATGGCACGTGAGCACATTCGCAGGAAGTTGGTGTAATCATCACAGCGTTGATTTGTTGGATTCGTTTTTCATAATTAGATTGTCAATTTGTATATATGTATCAAAGTATATATTTATTATTGTATTTCTTTTCTATTTCTTTACCATTAAGCTGCACCTACCATGTTTTGTTTCTGCACCACCCTAAGGTCGACTGGTAGAAAATGCCTAAGGCATTAAGTCCGCCTTTGTACAGTGTTTACTACTTGTGCATAAAGTTTTAATAAATAAATAAATATTGAGATAAATTACACCCAGATACAGAGTAAATCGTGCTCATCACACAAACATTTATTTATTTCTCACACTTGAGAATCCAACCTTATCTTCAGTAGTTAACAACACTACTTAACTACTGTATTAAATAAGCCGAAAAAAAAAAATGTAAAACTTTTTCAAAAGTCTAACAAACCAGGAACTTCATTTTAATTGCAAAAATAATGTTCAAAAGTGTTATCCAAATTTTTGAAGCTTAGTGCGAACATTCTCACGGTAGCCATATAATTACTTCCTATAATCCTTTTTTGACCACCCACATTGGTCTGGTTAATCCTTTCAAAGGAAAATGAGCCTTATTTGTATGAAATAAGCTAATGGGAATTTTAGTCTATCGGATATACGGACTAGGGATGGCGATTTTTCCCGAAAATAGATCGATTTTTGTATCGATTTCAATCGACGTTTACAGAATTGATTACGTAATGAACCGATCCGTTAATTAATAATAATAATAATAAGTCATTTTATTATTATTATTAATTATTATTATTATTATCTAGGAAAACGTGCAGTTTTTCTTAGCTCTGGGCTAGTTTTTAAGCTACATTAACGGGCCAAGCCAAGTCAATGCAGCATGTTGTGAGTAAATTTAAGGTGAAGAATGAGTGTCATGTGAAGAAATTCCATTTTTTATTATTATTATTATTATTATTATTTTTTTTTTTATATTTTTAAATGTTTTTTTTTTTTATATGATCTTGTTAAAAAATATTTAAAAATGTAATTTATAGGTATATTAAACAAATAAAGAGAATAATAATAATATCTTTATTTGCTAAAAAACATGGTATAAAAGGTGGTAAAAAGGTACAAATGGCAAACATGTTTCGCTAAGTATTAGCATGCAAATGCATTTTGTAAGTAAGTATGTGGTTGGTGGGAGCCCTATCAAGTGCGATACGGATAATCGTACAGTACAAATGTGTTTCATGAGTGGTGACTGGTAAGTAATCGGGTATACAAAATTCACTTATATCATAATTAATAATTAGCTTGATGAAAATAGGTACTTACTATATAATATGGTTGCATTCTGTAGGAAAAAAATCGAATTTCAGTGAAAAAATTGACAATTCGATTCAAAGAATCAATCCATTTTTTAAGATCGCACACACACACATCACACAGTGTCTCCAAACTTTTCTTGCTGGAAGAGATTTCCTTAGAAATAAGCATCACCTTTGTACTATTCTTCTGTTCCCTTCTTCTTTTCTTATATTATTGTGTGTACATGAATTGTTAAATAAATAAATAAGATCGATTTAAAAAGCATCGATTTTCCTAACCTATAAAATCGATACTTCGATTAATCGATCTCAGATCACCATCCCTAATACGGACGGATGGCCGAATAATTTGTATGGAAGTAAATATTTGTGTCAATTAGCAACGATTCAATGTAGTGTGGGTATTCAGAAATGGCGGCAACATCTGTAGTGTTGTTGTTCATAATTAAAATGTTTTCAATCACGAATGACTCGAGTAAGTCGGTGAATATTAAAGGGAGAGTAAGTTTATTATATTTTAAGGAAGGATTTCCGGTAGGATGTTGATTAGATTTTAAAATAGAAAGATTACGGTTCGGTGGAGTCTTTCAATTTTTTATTGTGGTTTGTATTGTATGGACGTAAGAAGTAGAGAGCTACAGTTGTGAGGAGTTAGCCTGTCCGATGTGGGTTTTTTTAAGGTGGGAATTTACCCAGTGACTCTACTCACTTTAGGGCAAAGAAAGGGCGTGTCAGACTTTTACTGACTAAAAGCACTCCGGTTTAGTTGCCCTTACGTTCTGGGACCGCGAGTTTCCTTTTCGGAGGCATCGGTCCTGCTGGGCGCCTGCGGTTTTACTGAAATCTGGAACAATAAGCCGGACGGCGAGGTACCCATTGTTTGTTGTCCGCAAGCCCGCGCCTACGGTGGCTGGTAGTCGGGGTCGAGGTCTCGGCGGCTGGGGCGTGAGGATGTCCATTCATATGATGACGCGCTGTTGTTTTGTGTTTACATGTGCCGTGCTATAACGGCACATGTAAACAACATAACAGCAAAAAAAAATTTGGTTACTAACAAATAGTATAAGATGCAGGGGCCATGGTCTTAACATAGTTCCAGCAACCAGTCCATTTAAGAATCCTAAAACCGTAGCTCTATTGTTTTTGTTTTACATATATTGCAATATTTTCCCATCAACCAGGGGTTGTCCTTGGATGCACTAGCACAGCGCGTACAGGCATAATCGCCGGTTGATACCACGTTCCATTAAAAGCGTCAAAGGGGCCTCTGCGAGTTAGTTTCTACTTCTCGTACGCCTTCCAAAGGTCCAGGACCCCAGGGTTCTGAGATACAATAACCCAGTATAAGATTATTAATACTAACACTATTTGAATTTTGCTCGAATTTAGAACCGGACTTTTGGAAGGCCGCCTGACAATATCAAGCATAAGCATAATAAGCATAATCAGCCTTTTTTAATGTTCCCACTGCTGGGACTCAGGCTTCCTCTCTTTAGGAGAGGGAATGGGCCGTAATCCACCACGCGGACTTAGTGCGGATTGGTGAATGTCACATGTCTTCGAGTTTTTGGTTCAAGGACATGCCAGTTTCCTCACGATGTTTTCCTTCACCTTTTTGAGAGCAGTAGTGATGAAATAAATTACACAAAGTAATATGCTCCTGGCTGGATTTGAACCCACGACCTACAACTCGTAAATCGGGGCTGTTACCACTCGGCCACCACTGCTCTTAATATCATTATTATTAAAATAGGTTTTCTTAAAAGGTAACTTACCTGCAATATCAATTACGTGCCCATAATTCATACAAAAATAAAATTGGAAACTGTCGCACGTTATCCACAAAATGACTGCGCGTCTCACATTACCATGGATGAATGTATGACATTGTATAAATGTGTATGAGACCGGAAACTACCACAATATGCAACAGTTTCGACAATAATGTTTCCTTTAAGTTCATAGAGTACAGATGTAGTGTGAATGGATGCGATTGCATTTGAAATATCTGTGCTGTGCGTACTCTGAGCAGAGCAGTACTAGAGTAGTGGTGGCTGAGTGGAAACGGCCCCGACTTACAAGTTGTAGGTCGCGGGTTCAAACCCAGCCAGGCGCATTACTTTGTGTAATTTATTTCATCACCACTGCTCTCAAAACGGTGAAGGAAAACATCGTGAGGAAACCGGCATGTTCTAGAACCAAAAATTCGAAGACATGTGACATCCATCAACCCGCACTGGGCCGGCGTGGTGGATTACGGCCCATTCCCTCTCCTAGAGAGGAGGCCTGAGTCCCAACAGTGGGAACTTTATAAGGCCGACTAAGCTAAGCTAAGCGTACTCTGAAAAAAAAGCGTCTTAAGGATTTGGTCAATTTTTTTTCTTTTCTATCCATTACTGTCCCACTGTTGAGAAAAGGCCTCCCTCAAGTCCTTCCAGATATTTATTATTTACTAGCTTTTGCCCACGGCTTTGCCCGCCTACATAAAATATAGCCTAGCCTATATTTCTATCGGTGAAAAAATTTTAGCAATCAGACCAGTACTTTCAGAGATTACCTCCTACAAACAAATCCTGGTGGATCCTCCTACTACGTCTGATCCGAGCAACTGCCAGATGATTTTGGGCTGCATATGTTCAAATCGCGCGGAGAATTCTAAATGCGCACTGCAGGATTTCGTGTTTGTTTTTTAATTGATATAAACTAATGCTTGACTGCGATCCTACTTGATGGTAAGTAGTGATGCAATCGTTGATGATGAGGCGCACTAATTTATTAAGAGCCTATTCACTCTAGTCTTGAAGAGACCTAAATTATAATCGGACAGGAAGACCACAACAGGTTGTTCCAGTCCTTCGATGTACGCGGCATAAACGACTAGGCGAAACGCTTAGTCCGGACTGTAGAGCTTTTAACAACGTAAGGGTAGATACTCGCCGTACGTCGGGTTCTCCGATGGTAGAAATGAGATGGCGAATCAAGTCATGTAATTCTCGCGCACACTCTCCAAAATACATTCTGTAAAATACCGAAAGGCTGGCTACCCTACGCCTGTGCTCAAGAC
Source organism: Mythimna vitellina (assembly GCA_949316375.1). Lineage (NCBI taxonomy): Eukaryota > Metazoa > Arthropoda > Insecta > Lepidoptera > Noctuidae > Mythimna > Mythimna vitellina. Next base: position 15,538,144 of record OX438708.1, read on the forward strand.
CTGTACCATGACGTTTAAAGTAAGATTGTTTCATTCTTATTTCCAGTGTGGGTAAGAGATGGCGCTAGACAACCTGTATAGCTCTGTCTCTTACCCACACTGAAATGAGAATGAAACAATCTTACTTTGAACGTCATGTTAACCCCGCTGGGCTTTGTAGATTGGACTTAACCAAATCTGGATCACCAGCCCCTTCGCCTGCCTTTTCCCTGAGTCCAAAGTTGTTTCTGGTATTTTGCAGCACCAGCTCATATTTTGTAAGTCTTGCGCCATAGATGTCGTCTATAGATTGGTACCACTCTCATCACAGCATGCTTCCATCATGAGAGGTCACCATAAGCCTCATATAAAATCAATATCCGCACATGTCATATCCAGTACGTCACCCCAAGCTTTAAGATCTCTTCACCGAACAAATTGGCGTACTCATTGTGTGCACACAAGGACCGCCCGCCGCGTCGCATTGTGCGTATGCGCACAAAAACCGCTTGTAAACCCATCAGCCGTCATTAGTGCGGTTATGATGGTTATTATAATACATGTGGCTAAATAAATAAATATCAATATTTAGGGGCTTGAGTGAACGGGTTATTAGTTTTTTTTTTTGTGTAAAATGTTGCTTATAAGATTTAGAGCTGTAATTATTTTGATAGAGTTGGGGATTTGTAGTGGGGTTGTAGATATCACGGTGGTAATTGTGTTTTAACCTATGGATATGTATAGGTATATAGGGAATAACGGAAAAGTTTGTTTATTTTCGATATTTACAGACTACTTTATGAATAACTTCTTATTTACGTACCTACTTGGATAAATACCCAATAATCCATTTTATAAATGTATAAAAAGCTCAATATTGTAGACGCTATCGTTTATCCTAAATGGCGCGAAATCACGCGCGAACGCCGGCGTTCGCGCAGGGTTTGAGTGGAAGGTAAATAATTCGATGTCTTCGTTGGCGCAGTGGTTGAGCGATTGACTACTGTACTATGGGTCGTGGGTTCGATTACTATACGGAAAAAAATTGTGTAACCTACAGATAGGGGATCCGGTTCTGGGTGTTTGTTTGTGAACGCAACCACGATACAGGAAAGTAGGCGGCCGCACGCATGAGGGAGCGCCCCTCTCGCTCCAGCCGCCTGGAATCCGATCCCGATTTCTAGCTACCGTAGACGCGGGCTTGCGGACGGCGACCAATGGGTAGCTCACCGTCCGACCGTCAGGTAACCGTCCGGACTGAGCCTAAGTCGTCGACAGTGCGTAGTATTCTACGCGCGCCTCAACGTCAGTAAAAGTCTGACATGCCCTCCCGCTCAGCCCAAGGGCGGGAGATATCATTAGGTGATTTCAAGATAAAAAGAAAAGAAAGATAAAGGTTATACTTACATAAAAGTTTTAACTTTTATGTATGGTTTTTATGGATGGTTACCGGACGGCGAGCTATCTATTGCTCGCCGTCCACAAGCCCACACGTAGAGTGGCTGGAAATCGGGGTAGGGATCTCGGTGGCTGGAGCGTGAGAATCGTTCCCTCGCTCATGCAGCCGCCTCCATCGCTTGCGTTACTGTTTTGCAGAAGGAGGTGACCGCCTACCATTCCTCACTCCAGTTGAGATACTGGAGCAACGATTCACAATATAGCAGTCCAGCGTGTCAGCAATCATGTCCAGGATGCCGTTGGAACTTGCCTGCACCAGGAACGCACATCTGAAAAACAACACAATTACTCAAGATGTTTCATTGAATAATGTGATATTAATATTACAATTCTTTTTTTTATGTATTGAAATGTTATAAAAGCACTGATGTTCATGATAGCACGCTTCGTTTGTTTGTAATACATTATTAAGTCTTTGACAGACATTTATTTTGGTAAATTCTACAAAAAAATCTGCTTACACTTGCTTGCAAAATTATTTGACCAAGGTCAGAGCTAGAAGGCTAGAGTCCCTCGATATTATATGAACAATTCAAAATTGTAATGTTGTATGATGTACAAAAAAGAAGATTTCGTAACCTGCCTTTTTATATATTTTTATTAGACATAACAAGAAATATAAGAAAGGAAAGCTTATATCTAAAACACGACGGGCGGATTTTATTTCAATCTCTTCCAGGCAACCTAAAATGGACAATAATTGTTAGGGTATGTCAATTGTCAGATACCTATATCATGTTCTGACAATTGACAAGCCCTGTAGGGCTGTTGGCTATTTTATATGTGAGCATTCAAGTTAAGGTCCTACCTCCCGAGCAGTGCTATAAAACCGTGACTTTATGAAGCCTACTTCTCGGTAACGGTCAAGTCAATAGGATTGAAAAAAATATGTTTGGACTAAGCGTTTTGCTTCGTCGTTTATAACGCGTACATTGAAGGACTGGAACAATTTGCCTGCTGCGGTCTTCCCGTCCAACTATAAATTAGGTGTCTTCTTGCTAGAGTGAATAGGCTCTTAAGTTCAAGCACTGATATATATCAATTTAAAAAATATATATTATAAATTCACGTGGACGTCTTTCGGCTGAAACGATGACGATGATTAAAACAATAAACTACAAGTTTATCTTTATAAACACCATATTCTAGGAGTCTATGCCACAAATTACGCGTAAAAGTGTCAAAATATTAAGACCAAACCCAAATATTTGAATATTGTAACTGTCCCTATATTAATGCTCGTAAGTGTACGCCCAAATAACCCAGAAACCGCATTCACACGGACCGACAAACGACAAAAAAATCGTATCGATGTCGCCTGCTGTGCTGCGACAAATCGCTAAAGGAACTGTCGGGTATATCACCCACAACACGCATGACAATGTCCTAGTGTTAGTTTACTCGACCATATCGAATTTTGCGATTTTTAGGGTACCGCCCCATAATCGGTAAAAACGGAACCCTTCAAAATAATATTAGGTATGATCTTATAGAAAATGTTTCGTCCAACCTGTGATGCGCCGAAAGGCATACAAAATAATGATACAAATTAACTGTAAAAATGTACAAAAAATAATAAAAAAATAAATTAAAAAAGCAATGTCAGCCAATAAAAATTGTCAAAACCCTTACGTATAGCATCATCTTGTCCGCCTGTTTAAACCCTTTTTCTCAGGAACGTGAATTAAAATCAACAGAAAGTATTTTCCGTTAAACTAGAATCTTGAAATTTAGCAAGAAGCAAGGTATAAACTAAAGGGAAAACAATTACGTCACAAAATAATTAATTTATTACTTAAAACTTAAATATTAACTAAGCTATTAATACTAAAACTTAAATATTAACTAAGATATTTATACTAAAACCTAACTATTTACATAAAAACTATAAATACTAAACCTAGCTTTGTACATATAATACAAAAACACCTATTACACTCAGGCATCGAAGGGAATCAATCTACATATATACATAGGTAAGTTTGTACAAAACCCTCGGAGCACGAGTCCGACTCGCACTTGACCGGTTTTTTTTTTAAACCTTTGTGAAGACTGCTCAATTGCCAGTTGACATTATTATTAAGTTTCTTTTTGCTACAAAGGTTTACATACTATTTACAAAAAAGCGTTAAGCAGAGTTTAATTTACTGTAAATGGGCGGCGGAAACGCTTTGTTGTGAGTCTGAAAACGGCCTTATAAAGGCTCTTGTGGGTAAGGAAACATTGCCTTATAATCGTGAAGGAAATATCATCTACATCTCATTTATGGATAGTTGTAATTATTTATTTTTTCTTGCTTTTTTAGGGTCTCGTACCTTAAAAGGAAAAAAAGGAAAACTTATAGGATCATCATGTTGTCCGTCTGTCTGTCGGTCTGTCCGCTGTCTTTCTGTCGGTCTGTCTGCTGTCTGTCAAGACCCTTTATCTCGGGAACGCGTGAAGGTATCGAGTTGAAATTAAAACCATATACTCAGGTCTGCGGTCCGTTGAAGTTGTGAAAAAATCAAACTTCTCAGTTAACGAAAAAAAAAGATACGATCGTTTATGTCGCAAGAAACGTATATTTCGACATTCTCAAGGGATTCAAAATTCATAGGGTACTTCCCGTTGATCCTGAAACTTGGCATGAAGCAAGGTCTCATAGCATATGTATAGGAAATAAAAAACTTTTTACAAAAAAAGAATAACCGACTTCACTAAAAAAGACACTAAAAGGATCAAAATAACTTTAATTTCGGAAGTCGGTGGTTCTCGGTATTATTTATATCTTATTTAACACCGACTTCCGTTTTTGTAAAAAGTTTTTTATTTCACACTTTTTAGTTGCGAACACATATAAAGTGCCTATTTCTCATGATAATTCCAATTAACCCAAACACTGCTAGGTTACATTGTGTTATTATGAACGTCCTGTGTCTACCTTCCACCTTCCGGCCCCATCATCAGACCAGTTTGATAGTACCTTATAGCCAAAGTGCATCTCATGACAATTCTAATAAGCCCAAACACGGCTAGGTTACATTGATTAATTACGGAGTTGCAGTGCCTACCTTCCGGCTCCATCATCATCATCAGATCACTTCGATGATGCCATTTTCAACGTAACTATTCATTTATTTGTATTGTCATAGTCGCTTAACTATCTTCATTGTGATATCTATCCGAGTAAGAAGTTCCGTTGACCATTTCTGGTCTTCTTCGTCAGTGTAGAACTGATGAAGATAAGATAAAATGTTACTTTTTGACTGTAAATACTTAAGTTCTCGATGAAAATACCAAAATCACTGTTTGGTTGCCTATAATATTTGAGGAGTTCCCTCGATTTCGCCAAGAATCCATCATCAGATCCCAACTTGGTGACTATGGGACCATTTGGGAAGTATACCCTTTCCAACAAAAAAATAATTTTTCAAATCGGTTGGAAAGCAACGAAGTTATGCGCGAACAAACATAAAAAAAAATACAAACATCCGAATTGAGAACCTCCTCCTTTTTTAGAAGTCGGTTAAAAATCTGAAAACTGTGAATTCGTAGTTATGTCACAAAAAAAAAATTGACTCAGTTCTCTTTTGTAAGAAAGGGAATGGTCAGTAATCTACCACGTGGGCCCAGTACCAACGGGTCGGTGGATGTCACAAGTCTTTAAATATTTGTTTGTAGCACAAACATTTAAACACAGCAAATTTGACGCACGACCATGCACCGGTACATGGTATAAGTCTGTTTCCTGATAGCTGTAAAGAAGGGGTGTTTAATAAGATATTTAAAATGATGAGCTTCTAATGAAGTCGCGGCGCTGGCCGCACGAAAATCCGGCGGTCTGCGGCGGTGAAAAGGTAGTCAAAAGTGAATAGATACCTCTAGACAAGCGTGCTACATCGTCGATCACATCACCGCTTACCATCAGCAAGCATAGCCAAGTTACGACCGTTTCGTTTCGATTCTCTTTCGTCGATCGCCTCGAGTCGGCAACGCCTCCGATTCCTTTATTCTGACCACGTGACTGAGCGTTGAGATGACGTAATTCCCATACACTTGAAGTTTTCTACTGGCGTTAACAATTGTAGATTATCAACTTGGCTAAGCCCTCTGATGATATAGTGGTTAAGCGCGAGCGTATCGATAAAAATAAAAAGCAGACAATAACTCGTTTATAATTAACCCTTCAACACTGTTTGTCTATTGCGACACTAAATCACACTTTTGTTTCACGGACGCTGACCGCTGCGCTGCTATTTAAATACGAAACGTGATACTCATTCATACATCTCACCGACTGAATGTTATTATTGTAAACTACTCCAGTGGCGTGGTTAACGGCGATGTGGGTCCAAAGATGATCATATTTTAGTTGAATCATGATGCACGACGCACATTTAAGAACTCTTCCAAAACAATACAACAAATTACAATCAATCCAACCAACCAAATCCCAACCAAACTGACCCAAATCGTCCAACTATAATTTAGGTGTCTTCAAGGCTAGAGTGAATAGGCTCTTAATAAACTAATGCGCCTGACCATCAACGATTACATCTCCGCTTACCATCAGGTGGGATCGCAGTCAAGCATTGGTTTATATCAATAAAAAAAAAATCACAATACATATCACATTAATGCTAAAAACTGTTCACGCTCAAACTTTGGTTCAAGGGTAGATAGACCATATCCTGGAATAGCACATCAAATATTTTTCATCACGTGAACATATTCCCTTGAGACAGTTGTCTACTTTCACACAGTCGAAACCAATGACAGAATCTAGTTAAAAATAAATTTAAACTGAAAACTAGCTAAACAATTAACTTCCTGTGTCTAGAGACTCCTGATACAATAAGTAATATCCACACCTGGCTCAGGAATATTTTAGGCCTGTCTGATCTAAAGGAAACGGTACTAGCAAAAGTCTCTTCACCTAAAAGGGATTAGAAGATAATTTTTGACGGATGAGTCATCCAATTCTGTTGCTACAACAATCGTCAAACGATGAAATTAATTTAAAACACAAACATGCAATGATATTGTTAATGAAACAGAATTAAATCATAACTCCCTTCAAAGTCCATGAAGGAGGCGGGTTGGAACTAATATTCTATTTTGACAGGTCCGATGACCTGATGAGAGTCATAAAAACCCGATAGATACAAGATGCACAGGACTGGACGTTGTAGCAGCACTTAGTGGAGGCCTAGTCTTGCAATGGAAATGATGATGATGATTTTGTTAGGGAAAGATGCGGTAAAGCTCTTGGCATATTAACGATGACAATTAATTATGGAACGTAAACAGACACCACACTGTCATCGCAGGTTCGGGCCATTGACGTATTTACATCCATCTTGTAGAAAATATATTTGACAACACTGCATATGACGCTCACTATCAACTATGGAGAATTAATTAATGTTGTTTGAGAAACTTTAATGAACACAACAGCCGGCGCAGATCCTTCCAATATCTTAACTAGTATCGAGCTCTATAAACACAACACGTGGACTAGCACAGTTTTAGCTACAAATCGGCATCTGCAGGTCAAGTTTCTAGCACAACCAGAAATACACAAACGAGATAATAATCAAAAAACGCTTGAACGTCCCCAAAATAATCCGCAGTAATGTTTTCTAACGCAGTCCAGGGTTCGCTGGTCATCTAATTTAGACTCGATGCGACGTAGAAATGAGAATAGTTGTAAATACAACAAAAATATTTGAAGCAAAATGAACGTGCGCTTAGCTCCAGTGGGGGAGTGATACTGAAATTACTGAATCCTGAAACATGTGCGGGAGATGGTGGATGACGGTGAGAATGGTTGATTGCACCGATACGTTAACGATGGTTTAAGAATTGGTTTTTGAAATACAATGGAATCGTAGACTTGCAGAACTATAAGTAACTCACCCCTATCAATTACGTTTATATGGTATTGAATTATTTTATTTAATGAATAAATAAATAAAAAAAAAAAAATATTAAATAATTGAATTATTTTTACAATTTACCTGGATTATTTTGGTTTGCTACGGATATGAAAGAAAAGGAAGTTAGTGATAGCATGACGGTTGATAAGATAAAATGGAAGAAAAAAACGTGTTGCACCGACCCCAAATAAGATGGGCAGGAAGATGATGATGACGGCTTATTTTTTTAAAGAGAGGCAATCTGCATATATTATAAAATTCTGGTAGAGAATCCATTGTTGCATAAATACCACCACTACAAAAAGTACAAAAAATTAAAAAATCTATCTTTTTTCTTTTTTCGTGTCGTTTTGACTCAAATTTTATCTGACCAATATGTAGCTTCCTTGATAGCTCTGTCATTGACTTCGTCTAAATTGTGGAGCCATTCCAAACGTGCACCCTGAACAGCTAGCACTCGATGACATAGAGTCTAACTGACTTAACTTTTCACCATGATGATTCAAACTAAAGAAAGTATATACAACGTTGGAAGACAGTACCGATCAAACTCATTTAAAAAAACCAGTCTCGGACTCGCGCACTAAGGTCCTAAGAAAGACATATTTAATAAATATAATAAGGGTCCCACCATCTCTTTCGTGGTCTGTCGCAACCCTGACCCGCCTTGCGATTTCATTTCAGTAATCACTTTCTTTAGTTTGATCATCAGTCTATACAAGGAGTATTGTGAAGCCCAGTAACTGGGTTGTGGAGGTCTGATATGCAGTCACTTCATGTAAAACACAGGTATTCAGCCGCTTATGTTTAGACTGGAAGCCGACCCCGAGTTATTTGGGAAATGATTAGAGAGATGATATTACTGAAACATTATATTTTATCAGAGGCGATAACTACAATTGATCATTTTCGTAATTGTTATTATTATAAATAGGTAATAAATCTATTACTTCAACTTTCCGTTAACCGTGGATTAAACTCAGTAACCGATAACGGTGGAACTGATTACACACACACACATACTCACTCCACACACACATATAAATGTCACACATCACACGTGGGGATTGCCCACGCGCATGTTACCAAACACAGCTGCCGATAGACCAGATAGCGCAGACCTATCGCCCCCCTCTCTTATTTCTTTATTTGAACGAGTGCAGGGAAGATGTTGGAGGTATCGGAGGTCTTTCTCCGGTGGACGTAGTGTTGGCTTCGGCGCCGCTGTAGTAAGACGCGTACGCACCTTATTTAGTGGTCGCGAGAAAACTTTCAGAGGCTCGCAGTGCAGTAGAGGAGTCGATTAGAAAATTATATAATAAAAAAACACATTTCTTTTAATTAATTTTTCGCAGTCTGATTACAATTTGTAATAATAAATAATAATTTATTTCATCACCACTGTTTTTAAAACGGTGAAGGAAAACATCGTGAGGATACCGGCATGTCCTAGAATAAAAAAAAATTCGAAGACTTGTGACATCCACCAACCCGCACTGGGCCCGCGTGGTGAATTACGACCCTTTCCATCTCCTAGAGAGGAGGCCTGAGTCCCAGCTGTGGGAACATTATAAGGCCGACTATGCTATGCTGGTTACAATACTATCATTTTGTCACAGCTGAAAAGATAATAGACGTGCCTTTTTTTTTTGCTGGGAAAAGCATCCAATGACATCCCCCGTTCTTGGGCGGGGCTAGAGAGTGTGTTAGACTTTTACTGACTGAAAACCAACTGCTGTTCCTTCGTTGCCTTTTATACTAGACAAAAGACGTGCCTTATAAATAGTTTCGAATTTATTCGTAACAGACCCGAAACAACTATCTGTAGGACATACAATTACTTACTTGTTTCGTGCGGGAATCGACCCGCATCACAGCAGTCCATTGCTTAACCACTGAGGCAACTGTGCCTACAGTTATTTATGCATAATTACAAGAGCAGTTTTTTTTTTTTAAATCAGGGTTAAGCCAGAGAAACAAGTTACCATCGTATAGGTCCAACTTTTACCTAATAAGGGAATGGGACCACTCAAAAATATATATTTTTTTGACTGTGAAGACAATGTACTGAGAAATCAATTTTTTTATCAAGCACTAAGCAAGCAGACAAAACGTACGTTGATGAATTTAATTTATGAACAGTAAGACTTTTTTTGAATTGGGAAAATATCAAATGACTTCTCCCGCTCTAGGATGGAAAAAGACTTTTACTACCTAAGACCCACAGCTTTCCTGTGTTGCAGATGAATTCACTTCTTTCACTCGAAGATGTTTTTTTAGCTGAGATAAGAAAGATGTGTGAGATAACATCATCATCATCATTTCAGCCATAGGACGTCCACTGTTGGACATAGGCCTCCCCCAAGTGTCGCTACAACGAACGCAGGACTTTGCGTCTCGTATCCACTGCATTCCCACGACTCTCACCAGGTCATCGGTCCACACTGTGGGAGGCCTTCCAACACTGCGTTTTTCGATGTGCGGTCGCCGTCCTTAGTACCTTTCGGTCCCATCGACTATCCGTTCTACGAGCTCTGTGCCCTGCCCACTGCCACTTCAGTTTGGCGATTTTTGGGGCTATGTCTGCCACCTTGGTTCTCGTGCTGCATATCTTCATTCCTGATGCGATCACGCAAGGAAACTCCGAGCATAAACCTTTCCATTGCCGTTTGGGTGACTAAAAGCCTTCTAATGAGGCCCATTGTAAGCGATCATGTTTCAGTACCATATGTCATCATTGGCAACACGCACTGGTCATAGACTTTCGTCTTGAGACACTGTGGTATGTTGGACGAGAAGATACCGCGCAGCTTCCCGAATATTGCCCAGCTGAGTCGGTGAGATAACAGTACCAATTAATGTACAAACTATATTGTGTAATAAGCTGATGGCATTTCCAAAGTACTTGTAATTACTTTAATTTTAACTATTTCATAACATCGATATTACTAAAAATACTCATATACCAATTAATTGCAGCTATCCACCATTTCGTCAGACTTCGGGCAACCTCCAACTCCACCCTGAAGATCATAGCTGATAGATACGATTCTTCAATAGTGCATTATAGCATTATTAAGAGAGATCTTTCAGAATAAACTTGTCACAACGTAATAATATTTAACTTTGCTAACATTTTGGGTCGTTTGGCTCTTTCGGCTGGGACCGCGATTCAACTTCCACCTATAATTTTTTTTCAGTAGTATTTTGGAACCACAAGGAATGAGGCCTTAAAGTACAGTTACCAAAAAAACTGTATTTATTTTATTTGTGGTCCCAAAACATTACTCAAAAAAATGTGCTAATTTTTATAAGTGGAAGTTAGGACCGCGGTCACGGTCCAAAGTGCCCCACGACACACATACTCAAAAAAAAAATCTTGCTTTCTAACCCTATAAAGGTATTATTATTTCATCACTCCTAACTTTACATAATTTTATATTGTTGGAAATACCAAGCAATGTTACTTTGTCGATATCGATATTCCATAAAAGGGAATACGCGATTTTTTTTTTTTTTTGCGAAATTAAATAATATTTAGAATTTTTTTAATATCTTCATCAACAATGCTAATAAGAAAGAGAAGTCTGAAAAATATAAAATGCCGAATAGAAAACGGCGTCTTAACGAGAGAGACAGATATGTTTGTTTAATAATTGTTCTTATTTTTTTTTTCTACCAATTTTTAATATTGTTTTCACAATTAGTATATATTCTATTTTTGTATATTAATTGCTAAGGTAGTTGAATAACAAATATATTTTTCAAGCATATTCCCTATTAAATCAAAATGTCCATTGCTCCTGTACGATACCGCGAACCCATTTAGACTCTCTTACCAAATAAGACGGTCCTCGCGCATTTTGCAACATTCTATTAATGTCTCCCTCCACCTGCCCCAACACTCCATAAACAATCTTAGCAACAGTACATAGAAGCTATTTCAGCTTACACGACACGTCCAAACTTCTTTTTACCTGTCGCGTTATTATAAATTGTATCTCATGGGCATAAGTGCGTTTTCCAGCAAAACTTTCTGTGCAGGGTCCTTGTAGGATATGACACACACTGTGTCGCCGGCGCCGTCTGTGTCGTCAGCGTGGAAGCCGCCTTAAATATTGTGAATACAGCGGGCCCCTACTTCCACCGCTGCAATATTTATATTGCACTTTAAACTTTCGGCGGTTGAAATGAAATTTGTTCAACGGTGCTGTGTAAATCCAGAAATAACTCGACTAAAACTGCTCACACCAATTCCCGCCTTACAGCTTTACGTTACAGTTGAATTTTAATTACATAAGTTTTACGAACTTAAGCCGTATTTAGAATCGACACGCTCCGGGTTTCGCCTGAAATGGTGTCGCGCTGCAGCAGTTCTATCTCTGTCTAACGTATACGTAGTTACATTTAGAATTATATCTGTCCTTGTCTGGCTAAATTTGTTGGTGGGCACGTGTTCGTTTTAGTCAATAGAATATTTTGAGAGTGCGTACCGCGGATAAGTTTGTGTTTACGTTTTGGAGTTGTTCATTTAATGAGAACTATTAATACACACATGTAGGTAATGGCAACACTGGCCGGTTTCACGGAGACTACTAATTGATATCGTGTTACGAAGATTTTTCTTATATATTCTTATTTTTATATTCTTTATTGTAAACCACTTTACCAGATATTAAAAAAAAAGGACAGGTGATCTACTTACACAGGCGAGCTTAACCTAAAATTGGGTTTTCTAACAGCATCATCATCATTTCAGCCGATAGACGTCCAATGCTGGACATAGGCCTCCCCCAAATGTCGCCACAAGAACGATCCTGTGCGTCTCGCATCCATCGGATTCCCGCAACCTTCACCAGGGCATCGGTCCACATTGTAGGGGGCCTACCAACACTGCGTCTTCCGGTACGCGGTCGCCACTCCAGAACCTTACGGCCCCAACGGCCATCTGTTCTGCGAGCAATGTGCCATATTTATATATAAAGAAATTGTATAATACATGAGTTATCCACTCATAAAACAAAACTTAAGCTAACAATAAACTACTCAAATGCGTGCACAGCACATAATATATAAACATACTATTTTTTTTTATCACACAACGTCGTAGTCCCAAGCTAAGCACAGCTTGTATTATGAGTACTAGACAACTAATAAACATACTTATATAATTCTAAATACATACATATTATAGATAAATTACACCCAGACACAGAACAAATGATCGTGCTCATCACACAAACATTTGTCTTGACTCACGACCTCCAGAATAAATATAATAAACAGTCAGGGCCACTATCCTCTTGACCAACAAGTCAGTCTACTTGAAAATCCATACTCTATTCGAGGGACAAAACCGGCCTATATAATATGTTCCTACTACGGGACTTAGCCCAGCCTCAGCCCCAGAACAAATGATCGTGCTCATCACACAAACATTTGTCCTGGGTGGGAATCGAACCGACGATCCCCGGCTTAGTAGTCAGGGCCACTAAACGTTAGACAACAGGCTAGTCAATATATACAATAAATAAAACCTATACATACATATTTATGGGTAATTTTGACAGGAAATGTTTCCTAATTCAGAGATTCGTTGGAGGTTTTCAGGGGAAGCCCAGAACCGACCGTCCGGTAACCGTCCGGACCGAGCTCAAGTTGTCGACGGCGCGTGTTGTTCCATCCGCGCCTCAAGGAGATGTCAGCAACTGTAGGGGCTCAACAGGGTCGAAGCCTACTGGGGCCAAGGGTATGATTCTGAAAGGAAGACTAGACCCCGGTACGAAAGGCAACGAAGGAACAGGAGTGGGTTTTTAGTCAGTAAAAGTCTGACACTATCTCCCGCTCCCGCCTCGCCCAAAAGCGGGGGATGTCATAATATGATTTTCCCACCGAAAAAAACAGCCCTTAATGTGTGTGGAAGATAATACCACAGGCGCACAGCTCGTTCAGTGAAAGATCCATTGTAATGACTACAGGAATGAGGAGGAAAACGAAAGAGAAGAGAGAAATATGAGCGACATCAAGGCTTTCCTCTTGGTACAAGTTACCCAAGAGCATAGCTTAACTCACGTATACAATAATCATAATACACGATCTATGGCTGCTGGTAGATTCAATGTCACCAATTACTTCGGTGACAGATCACTAAAAACTTTTTACAAAAAAAAGATAACCGACTTCACTAAAAGAAACACTAAAACGATCAAAATAACTTTAATTTCGGAAGTCGGTGTCTCTCGGTATTATTTGTATCTTATTTAACACCGACTTCCGAAATTAAAGTTATTTTGATCGTTTTAGTGTTTCTTTTAGTGAAGTCGGTTATCTTTTTTTTGTAAAAAGTTTTTTATTTCACACTTTTTAGTTGTGTTGCGACATCTATGGCGTCACATAAGAACTAATCCTGCATTGTACAATCAAAGTTCTCCGCGCGATTAGAACATATAGAACAGCCCGAAATAATCAATCGGGCAGCTGCCCACCAGACATAACACCCGTCTGGCCGGAGGATCCTCCCTTTTCAACGGAGGTTTGCGGGACTTTACTCTCTGTTCCGCATACCTCCAAACTGGTGACCCTCGACAAAGAACGTCAGCGTAGCCTTCGTGCAGCTACTACTTCGTGACGTCATCATCACTTCCTCAAGCTTTCGAGCAACGAGCCATACAGCCAGCACCCACGGCTATAAAGGGTATCCTGACCACCAGCATGCCTACCTGGTCATCACCCTCAGACTCATCAGCGACTTTGGTGAAGCACACTGCACCTTCGGCCAGTCACATGAAGAGCAACGAAGAACCTCTCCTGGTCGACGCATGCTTTCAAGCCGCTACGTCGCACAGCACCGCTCCGACTCACTGGAGCCAGCAGCACTACTCCGATTCACTGGAGCCTGCAGCATCATCCCGACTCACTGGGGCATCATCCCGACTCACTGGGATAGCTCTACCCCGACTCACTGGGGCATCACCGCAGACAGTTCCGACTAACTGAGGACTATGCAGCATTCGGTTCCGACCCACTGGAACCAACCTACCACTGGCCTGGCACGCATCAAGAAGCATCAAGAACCATCGATCTCTGATATCCGGAGGAGAGTGATGTAGCACCATCTATGGCGTCACATAAGAACTAATCCTGCATCGCGCAATCAAAGTTTTCCGCGCGATTAGAACATATAGAACAGCCCGAAATCATCAATCGGGCAGCTGCCCACCAGACATAACATCCGTTTGGTCGGAGGATCCTCCCTTTTCAGCGGAGGTTTGCGGGACTTTACGCTCTGTTCCGCCTACCTCCAAAGTTGGGATACACTTATAAACAGAGTGCCTATTTCTCATGACAATTCCCAATCCCGACTCACTGGGGCACCATACCGACTCACTGGGATAGCACCACCCCGACTCACTGGGGCATCACCGCAGACAGTTCCGACTCACTGAGAACTATGCAGCATTCGGTTCCGACACACTGGAACCAACCTACCACTGGCCTGGCACGCCTCAAGAAGCATCAAGAACCATCGATCTCCGATCTCCGGAGGGGAGTGATGTAGCGACATCTATGGCGTCATATAAGAACTAATCCTGCATCGCGCAATCAAAGTTTTCCGCGCGATTAGAACATATAGAACAGCCCGAAATCATCAATCGGGCAGCTGCCCACCAGACATAACACCCGTCTGGTCGGAGGATCCTCCCTTTTCAACGGAGGTTTGCCGGACTTTACGCTCTTTTCTGCCTATCTCCAAAGTTGGGATACACTTATAAACAGAGTGCCTATTTCTCATGACAATTCCAATTAATCCAAACACTACTAGGTTACATTGTTTTATTATGGAGTTCCTGTGTCTACCTTCCACCTTCCGGCTTCATCATCAGATCAGTTCGATAGTACCTTATAGCCAAAGTGCATTTCATGACAATTCTATTAGCCCAAACACGGCTAGGTTACATTGATTAATTACGGAGTTCCAGTGCCTACCGTCTGGCTCCATCATTATCATCAGATCAATTTGATGATACCATTTTCAACGGAACTATTCAGAGCTATTAATTTATTTGTATTATCATAGTCGCTTAACTATCTTCATTGTGATATCTATGTGAATATGAAGTTCCGTTGACCATTTCTGATCTTCTTCTTCAGTTCCACTTCATCAAATGTTTCTTTTTGACTGTAAATGCTTAAGTTCTCGATGAAAATACTAAAATCACTATGCAGTTGCCTATAATATTTGAGGGGTTCCCTCGATTTCGCCAAGTTTTCATCATCAGATCCTGACTTGGTGACTATGGGACCATTTGGAAAGTATAACCTTTCTAACATCATTCCTTCGTTCGCACTCATACGGACTAGTCGTGTACAACAGTCAAGAATATTCTAAAATACACAAGTAACGGAAATTGTACCCTAGTCAAAAACCAATAGAGCAGAAAGTTCGCTTAACGCCCTACCGTCACGCATAAGTCGTGTGGGTAAGATAAAAACTACGTGTATAGTATATGCAAAATATTGAGATGAATAATATGCTCCGTACACCTCCGGAAGACAAAGGACTCTCTTTATCACAACCGGACCTAGCAAGTTATCGGGAATCAAGAAAAAGAAAGGACCGGGCAGAAGTAGAGGAACTTGGTCACCTGCGATCTGAAATCATCACGATGTTAAACGATTTGAAAAAGACCCAGAACGAAAAGCTGTCTTCACTGTCCGACATGATTAAAGATCTAAAACAACGAAATCAAGAAATATTAACACAAAATTTGAGTATGAGAGACACACTTGAGAATACTACATTACGTTATAACGAGCTAAAAGGAAAGTATGAAGACATAGTCCTCGAAAATAATGAAACAAAAAATAAGATTATAGATCTTGAAAATAAAATAGAGGATATGCTGAGAAGACAATTTGAAACTTCGTTAGAAATATCAAATATACCGTCCAGTGAAGGAGAAGATCTCAGCCTGATGATTGACAAAATTCACAAATCTCTTGAAATTTCAGTTTCACAAGAACAGATTTGCCATATATATAGGAAACGATCAGGTCAAGTCATCAAGCCAATTGTAGTTGAATACAAGACAACGCAACTTCGGAGTAGTGTGATTAAAGCTCATCGTACATACAACAAGAAACATAAGGAAGAAAAATATAACACAAAGCTGATCAACTTGTCGGGTGAGAAACAGCCTATCTATATCTCAGAATTACTAACTCCCACCGCACGCCATATCTTGTATCATGCTAAACAAGCTCAAAAGAACCACTGTTTCAAATACTGTTGGATTTCATATGGGAAAGTTTTTATAAAAAAAGATGATGGACTGCCTAGAATACACATCAAAACAAAGGAGCAAATTGAAGACTATAAAGCTGATTCTGATCTAAATGTGTCTACCTCCAATCAAAGCAAGTGACTAATATCTACCTGTGTTAAAATGTATTTTTATATCTTCTCCAATTTTCAGAGATTGTGCATGCTCTCTGAAATTGTATTTTTAGTACTGTTTTTCTATTATGTAGCCCTACTAGCCATACTCACAATACACAAGCACAAAATTTATACATTACTCAAAAACAAATATTGTCATCTTAAATATTTTCGTGGCCCTACCAAATCAAGTGTTCCGATAAACTTGGCGTACCGTTTTGCTGTCAATATCTTAATCCCAACAACACGCAATAAGGAATATGGTTGACCTTCAAGTAATTTCCTCAGACATTGATGAGCAAATCAATGTCGGCAGCTCGATGGTCGCCGAATTTCCGGAACACTGTAAATCAGCTCTTCGTATGACTCAACACAAATTTACTATTTTGACACAGAATATTAGAAGCTTGAATAGAAATTATGATGAACTTTTAGTTCTTCTTAAGCGGCTGGATATTGCCTATGATTTTATTATATTGACAGAATGCTGGCTATCACCTACTACCGTCATACCGTCTATTGATCATTACGTTCCATATGCTACAAAAAAACATTTAAATCAAAACAGCGGCATTGTCATTTATGTTAAAGACACTGTAAATTGCTCTATAACAGAACCAAATAACTTTCTGGAAGCTGACTGTTTAACTATTACTAGCGGGAGTGATTTAGCTATAGTTGCGATTTATAGACCACCCTCCTTTAAGAAGGTTGACACTTTTCTGGGATCTTTGGATGGGGTATTGACGGAATTAAAACAATACAGTAGTATTGTCTTGATAGGGGATATTAATATTAATATCACGGAAGATAACCTGCACGGTAAATCTCTAGAATATAGCGACTTACTAGCCTCACATGGTCTTCTAGCGTCACACACCTTTCCTACTAGGGAAGCAAACTGTCTTGATCACTGTTTTATTAAATCAAAATTTAAAGCGACCACTATAGTTTGTAACAGTACTCTGACCGATCATAATTGCGTAATGACTGCAATTCCACGTAAGTCAACGGATATAAAGAAAAACAATAAAAGACTATATACAAAATGTGACTATGATGCCGCTGTTTCAGATCTGGGCCACTTTGTTTGGAAAGACTTACTATCCCTGTCGGATCCAAATGAAATGACTAACCGATTTCTTAATGTCTTAAGAGATACCTTAAAACAACACACACAGACCTATAATATATCTAGGCGTAAAAATAATATCAAACCCTGGATAACACCAGGATTATGTAGATGTATGAAAAACCGTGACAGACTTCATCAAAAGCTTAGATCAGACACAGGAAATGAGGTATTAAAGATTTCTTATAGACGTTACCGCAACACCTGTAATAATTTATTGAAAACGTTAAAAAATAATTACTTTAAAGCTAAATTGGATAACAATAAAACTAATATAAAAAATCAATGGGGTATAGTAAAGAACATGTGCAACTTAGATAAAAAAGATAATTCAGCAATAGACCTTTTAAGTAAAACACAAGATAGACAGAGCTCACTAGATGGAATTAATAATTATTTTTCTAGAGTTGGAGCCGATCTAGCTAGTAATATTTTATCTAGAACACAAAAAAGTGAAGATTTTCTATGTAAAAACTTGAACTCAAAGCAGATTAGTCCACACATGAATTCGTTTATGCTCCTTCCAGCAAATGAAAATGAAGTTAGACGAATAATCTTCAATTTGAAAAATACAGAGTCATCAGGTTGGGATGGTATAACAACAAAGTTTTTAAAAAAAGCGATAAATGTTATTGTGGAACCTATAACAGCTATTTGTAATATCTGTTTTACCACGGGCACCTTCCCACTGGCACTAAAAAGATCTGTTACTATTCCAATTTTCAAGTCGGGTGACAGAGATATGGTGTCGAATTATAGACCTATTTCCTTGCTACCTAGCTTATCAAAGATTCTGGAAAAACTAATAAACTGTAGACTGAAGAAATACCTGGAGCTGAAAGGATTTTTTTCATGCAATCAATTTGGATTTAGGGAAGGCAGATCTACCTGTGATGCACTACATAAGTTAACTTCGTTTGTTGCTAATGGCTTGGATAATAACGACAGAATACTGGGTGTATTCTTGGATCTCGCTAAAGCGTTCGACACTGTCTCTGTCCCCATTTTGATCGCTAAGCTAGAGTGCATGGGGGTTCGAGGTGTACCTTTGGCTTTATTCAGGGATTACTTAAGTGACCGCAAACAAAGTGTTAAGATTAATGATGGCTATAGCCAAGAGGTTGATATTCTATACGGAGTGCCGCAGGGAAGTGTTCTTGGCCCAACACTCTTTTTGGTTTATATCAATGATTTATGTGATTTGACCATGGATAAGGGACAAATAATCACGTTTGCTGATGACACGGTATTATTATATAAGGCAAAGACCTGGGCAGATATAAATAGCATAGCAAATCAAGGATTACGTACTGTAGCAACATGGCTTGATAACAATTTATTAACCTTGAATGCCCAAAAAACTATGTACATTTCTTTTAGCACTTCAAGAAGAACTCAACCTCCACCAGGCATCATAAATTTAAAGGTACATAAATGTGTTAATGAATGTGAAATGTCTTGTAATTGTTGCAGTATTATCAATACCACCTCAACTAAATATCTTGGTGTGATGGTCGACCGTTATCTTGACTGGAAAGACCAAGCCAAAAAACTAAGTGCCCGAGTTCGAAAACTGATATACATCTTTAAAAGGCTCAGAAATGTTTGTTCAATGCAATTGCGTATTACTGTGTATTATTCACTTTGTCAGTCTATTATTAGTTACTGTTTAACAGTATGGGGTGGTACATCAAAAACTACGATGTTGATAGTTGAAAGAGCCCAACGCGCACTACTTAAAGTTATGTCTTTTAAAGACTACAGATATCCTACGGATCTCTTATATAAAGAAAATGGGGTACTTTCGGTACGCAAACTTTTCATTCAGCTGTTAATTATCTCACAGCACAAAAATAAACCAGACTTTGGGTCTAGGCGAAGGATGGATATAGTTTATAACGTTCCCAAATGTAAGACTAGATTCGCTCAAACCTTTAATAATTATCTTGGCCCCAGTATATATAATAAAATTAGCAGAAAACTTAAATTAAAAGATCTTAGCTGTCGGGAATGTAAAAGGATCATTGGTCAGTTTCTTAAAGAATTAGATTACTATGAGGTGGAAAATGTTCTGAGATAAAAAAAAAAAAAAAAATAATAATTAATATATTTGAAATCATGTTAATAAATTATATATTTAATATAATATAATGTTAATAAATTAGTGATAACAAATGATATAAATAATTATTCCGAAATAATTTAATGTTAATGAATAATAATTTAAAGATAATATAATGATTATATATACATATACACAAACACTACATAAACACAAACACATTTTATATACAACACACTTGGCATGAGGGAAATATAATATTTTTATAATTTGATGTAAGTTATGATTTGTTGAAATAATTTATTGGTGTCTAAAATCTAATATAATAATCCAAAAATACAAAAAAAAAAAATAACAATGAATAATATTTATTAAGTAAAAAACAGATAAACAATTTCCCAATTATGATAAAAAATTGATCATCTGGAAACTTTGCTTATACTATGTGAGTTTTTGTTACTACCTTCAAAGTTAAAATCAAGTACCTACCGCAAGATTTAAGTGTTTGATACAATGACCCACAGTTTTACTTATAATTGGTTAAGTGAATTTGTTTTGTCTAATTAATCTTGTCTAAATCGGCTGTGTAACCTAAGTTGTGTACTGTGAACGAGGAATACTGTCCCACCGTAATACAGTTCAAACTAGTACGGGGGTCAGGGTGAATCGGTTCGCAACAACCAAAGTTTAAAGTGTACCTACGATTTTTATATAAGGTATGTGTATTTTTAGAAAATAAGTAAGTTTTAGCTATGTAAATATGATTAAGGTTGTTGTTAATTTGTGGAAATAAACTGAATTGAATTGAATTGAATTGAACAAAAAAATATTTTTTCAAATCGGTTGGCAAGCGACGAAGTTATGCGCGAACAAACATAAAAAAAAAAATACAAACATCCGAATTGAGAACCTCCTCCTTTTTTAGAAGTCGGTTAAAAAAAGAGAATACCATACCTATTGAACAGTCTGCTGGCAGACATAAGGAGTGAAACAAACACAAAATTATATTATTTAGAAATGTTTTAAGTACATTTAAGTATGTCTAGAGACTCACCGACCCCACAGTCAAACCATTGCAACGGTTTTGTGGGGCTTATCTTATAATTGACTTACCTTTTTGGAATAAAGATAAATAAATAAATAATAATAAAGTGTTCAAGAAGATACAAGGGGAGTTGGGATTATGAAGAATAGAGAAGAGAGATGAAAGAGTGTGACAGTCCCGACGCTGCCGAACAGGCACTTCAATTGCTTTTGAAATTCCGATGCATAGTCATTATTTTCGAAGTCCAAAAATGAAGCGGTTACACAAATTCTGCAAGCGTTTAAGCTTATCAACAAGTTCCTCAGTCGCATCAAGGAAACAGACATCAGCATAGTCCAGAATAGGTAAAAGAAGTGACTGAGCAAGAGTAACTTTAGTTGAGAAAGGCAGGAACTTCTTTTTTTTTATAATTTTTGTTTGTCCGTCTGTCTGTATGTCTGTCTGCCTGTCTGTCTGTCAAGACCCTTTATCTCGGGAACGCGTTAAGGTATCTAGTGTAAATTAAAATCATATACACAAGTCCGCGGTTCCTTGATGCTGTGGAAAAATCAAACTTCTAAGTTAATTAGAAAAAAAGATACGGCCGTTTATGTCGCAAAAAACGTGTATTTTGACACTCTCAAAGGAATCAAAATTCATAGGTTACTTCCTGTTGAACTAGAGTCGACGGAAGGTCTCATAGCACAAGTATAGGAAAAAAATCTGAAAACTGTAAATTTGTATTTACGTCACAAAAAAAAAACTTTTTGCGATTCGGAAAAATCTTCGTAACTCAATTCGGAAATTGAACTGTTTTCATAGGTAAGTTTGTACGGAACCCTCAGTGTGCAAGTCTGACTCGCACTTGCTCGGTTTTTTATATATTATTTTTAGAAATAATACGTAAAAGACGACGTTTATGAGACGTCCTAAAGCTAATGGCAATCGATCACCAGTCCCCATTTTTAAATAATCGCTAAATTTTTCATAAAATCTGCAAAGTATCCAAGTACCGTTGACGGCTCAGACTGAGATCCATAATGCGTCCCTAACACTCAGAGAATTGCTTTTATTTCGTTGACTACCTACACATACAAACCGGAACCACATTACGAGTATTGAGTAGGTAATGGTGCACTTTAACTCGTGAATCTGCGACCTAGGGTTGCTAAATTTAAAAAAAAAAGTTGGAGTACATCTGATCTTAAAGTATATTTGATATTAGTAGGAAGAAATTAAGGGAGATGATGAAATGTAAATCTTCTTAAGTTATTTTGCTTTTTACAGGTCATTCATTGTACGAGTATATTCATTAAGAGGGTCCTATTTCACTCGCCTGTCGTCATCATCGAGCATGGTTTAAAAGCTTGTTACTTCGTGTAACGCAAGCCAACGCGATGTTTACCGAAAAGGCAACGTGAAAAAAGAGAGAAAACGCCTGAAAACTTTGTTAGCATTCGGTGATTCCGTGATTTACTCGAATATTTTACAAAACTTGTTTCAGTAAAGACGTATTTTTTTAAAACACTTAAAAGTTTTTGAAAAAAAAAATGTCATCATTCAGAATTTTGATTAAATTTGCAAGGCTTCTATTGTTACACTTTTTTGACTATATTAATTTTAAAGTTCATGCAAAATAGCAGATTTGCAGAGGTCTTTACTAGATTAGTGTTATACAAATTTATAAATTGGTTTCAATAGCAGCCTAAATCCACAAGATACTCTGTTTGCAAAATATGTAATGAAAAACTGTGTAATAACCTCATAATCGCGTAAGAGCGGCTGTATAAAAAACAGTGCAAATTTATGTCGAGTTGCTATCGGCATTAACACGGTTTTATTTAAAAAAGTCATTAAAATCATCAATACAACCCAGTCACAGTTCGATTTCTGCACGGAATAAATATTTGTATGGCCTACTATAAATAGGTGTTTCGGGTCTTTTTTTTAAGGTGAGAAACCATCCAAAGACTTTTCTTGCCCTTGGGTGGAGTGAAAGGAACTCTGGGTTTCCTTTTCGGACGCCAGCCCATAGCGTCAGTATGCTTTGGCCCTGCTGGGCTTTAATAATTACTAGTGTGGGGCAAGGTCTAGTCTTGAACCAAAAAAAAAGAAAATAATAAAAAAAGTAGAGTATTTTACACGTATTATTGCGTTCGTAGATTATAAAAAATGTCATGTGAAGAGGAGGGATGAAACGCATGTTACTAAAAAAGTTCTGAGTATACATGTAGATAGATGGAGAGGGAGAGGTAGGCCAAAGAAAATATGGATGGATTGTGTGAGGAGTGATATGAAAGAAAAGTGAGTTAGTGGTAGTATGACGGGTGACAGGACAAAATAGAAGAAAAAAAAACGTGTTGCGCCGACCCGAAGTAATATGGGAAAAGGGCAGGAAGAAGATAATATTATTTAAAAAAAAACTTCGCAAAATAGAGTGCAATACTCTATATTAGAGTACGTTTGGCAACCCTACTGCGTACCCATAAGGCCATTAGTGGAGCGCTATAGGATTGGTTGTCGCATTGGACTTCGATACCTCGAGTGGTAAGACAAAAGGCATGCCTTTAAAGGCTTTAACACAGCTCAATCTGTCAAGCAGGGATTTTATGCGTGCTTAAAAGGCTAAAAGGTTATATCAAAAGAATGAGTACTCAATATATTTTTGTGTGTATGTGTGTAACCACAATATCCGTTTTGCAAAAAATATTTAATACTTGTTGCTGGCAATTATACCTAATGTCATTTTGATCAAAATTTAAAGAAGTTTTTTTTTTGCGAGAATATTTTTCTACAAAAGCCACAAACACAACCAATTTTAATAAAAAAATTCAGTTATCTAGATCTGTTTTCTGAACATGAAAGGAAATCCAAAATAACGTTACTCAACTTGTTAAAAAATCAACATAATTAATAATAAGCCAGTTCTATTATTTGTGAACCACATTGTAATTTAAACAAACTTTTCTCATTTTTTAAAAAAAGAAAATACTTTAGCGCTTGTCGAACCAAATGTCTCACGTTTTTATATGTGGAGAAAGTTGTCATATTTTTTTTTTATTGATATAAACCAGTGCTTGACTGCGATCCTACCTGATGGTAAGCAATCATTAATGGTGAGTCGCACTAGTTCATTAAGAGCCTATTCAGTCTAGCCTTGAAGACACCTAAATTATAGTTGGACGGGAAGACCGCAGCAGGCAAATTGAAATATATATACAAATATCATATGTGTAAGACTATTTCTAACCCTTTTCCCAACTAGCTTGGGGTCGGCTTCCGGTACAACTGATGCGGCTAAATACCCGTGTTTTACATGGAGTACCTGCCTATCAGACCTTCACAACCCAGCGGTTAGTTCTAAACAATAATTATTAATGTACCAATTGAATAGACAGCTAAATACCACTTATATTGACGATTCGGATACAATATATTCGGACACAGTGTCCGAATCGACACATTTTAAAACATAACAAAACATCTGGGGGTACGGCAGTGCCCCCGCCAAGACGAACCAAGGGAAGCGCAAGCTTTTCTCGAAGTGTTTCGTCGTTTTTTTGAACCCTCATAGAGTTGGTTTCCGATGTACCAGATAGTTTATATTCTCAAGGTATGATATCAATAATAGACTAATTAAACATACAAAGTCTCAATTGAATAGCTTGAATACTTTAGATTTTATTGATATCTAAAATACACCGATTTTGTCACTGACACACTGATGATCATCAAAATGTTTGGCTACTTCCTGAAGTGCTAGAAAGTAAGTAAGTGCTACTAAGTAACGAAACAGTCAAGCCATACATTTTTACTGATATGTAGAATTTGTGAAGTTAGGGTCGGTAGAGTTAGGCCGTGTAGATTCAGAAGCTTGGCTCTACATGAGATCTGATATCTTTTTCACAGGGCAAGCCTTATGTGGTCGTCTTGGCAACATTTTACATAAAATGTTTTTGGTGGGATAATATAAAGAAATTTATTATCCGAAGTTGCCGCCTTAAATCCAACCTAAAATAGTTTTAGTAACGCTTTTTTTCACATAATACGTTATATTTTAAAACTTTTTATCTAACTGTACTAAACAGTGTGTGTCAGAAAATATCAAGTGGAAAAAAAATTGAAATAAAAATGTGACAATTCGGACACTGTACGAATATACTGTGTCCGAATCGTCAGTAAGTCTACGATACAATTAGATTATGATTAATAAACCTGGCATTTAATTTCCAATTAATGTATTTACATTGAATCAATGAAAGCTGTCCTTTGATCCTAAGCACTAACAATTCTAATCTCCATTAGACCAGCGCTGATACGATTAATTTGTCGCAATTAAATATAACAACAGAGTCTAACGACAAATCGCACTTCGTTTGCCAAAATCGCAACACCTGTTAATCTGTTTGTCATTTGTTTGTCTGTCCAGTTTCTCTTGATCCGCACAAGCATTATCACCTTTATAATGTTCCCACTGCTGGGGATCAGGTCTCCTCTCTAGGAGAGGAAATGGAAGGGAATCCACCACGAGGGCCCAGTTCGGATTCGTGCGGACATGCCGGTTTCCTTCCGATGATTTCTTTCACCGTTTTCGAGAGCAGTGGTGATTAAATAAATTACACAAAGTTATGCACCTGGCTGGGTTTGAACCTACGATATACAACTCGTAAGTCAGGACCGTTGCCACCATTGCTCTGACATATAATGTTACATACAGTGTCGCATATAAGAGACTATTATAAATTTAAATGTTTTGAATTTTTGGTGTGATTATTATTATTTGGATTATTGTGATTTTAGTGTATTGAACTTATTGTATTTTAATTTATTGAATTTTAATTTATTGTTTTTTTTATTATATTTAATTTATTGGATTTTTATTGTATTTTTTTTTGGATTGTCCCTAATATGGGCTTTAACCTGAAATGAATGAATTTAAATTTTTTATTTTAATTTCTGCTTATCTTGACGAGTCGTCTACGGCACCTATTGTCCACATGCGCCTCAAGGAGATGTCAGCAAAACCGTAAGGGCCCAGCAGGGTCGAAGTCTGCTGGGTTCATAGGTTCGCTTCTGAAATGAAAACCCGGTCCTGGAACGCAAGGCAAAGAAGGGACATAGGAGTGAGTTTTAGTCAGTAAAAGTCTGACACGTTCTCAAATCATCCCATGCCTTCTCCCACTCTATGGCAAAGCAGTCATAGAACGTGTTAGGAATTATTTTAAAATGAACTGAATTGGGTTCACTTTTAACGTTAGTATACCTTTGCAAGCCGTGCCGCTACGAGGTGTCAGGGTATACTGGCCAGTATTACTTAATAAATGCGGCTGTGGCCTTTCCCAGTGACAATTAGAGTCATAATGAGTGATAGTATTATTAATTGTTCATAGAGTGGTGAGACCTTTACTATCAGTAGAACAATATCTATCTATTGATGCATTCAAATTCTTTAATTTAATCTACAAAGCCTGGAGCATAGGCGTAGAGTAGCAAGCCTTTCGGTGTTTTACAGGATGCATTACAGAGAGTGTGTGCAGGAATTGCATGAATTGATTCCGCCATCTTCTTTCTACCATCGGACAACCCGACGTACGGCGAGTATCCATCCTTAAGTTGTCGAAACGTCTACGGTCTGAGCTAAGCTTCGTCGTTTGTACCGCGTACATCGAAGGACACAAACCACAATTGCCAATAATACAACAACAAACAACAAAAATTGTGGACAATTTGCCTGCTGTGGTCTTCCCGTCCGATTATAATTTAGGCGTCTTTAAGGCTAGAGTGACTTAAAGACGCCACGACGGGAGACGATTGTGAGGCTTTTAACAAACTAGTGCGCCTCACAATCAACGATTACAGCCGCAAAGAGATATTTTTAATAAATTTTTGGTCATTCCATATTCTAGCTTCGAATAGGTTTCACTAAAATTATTTGTAATTTCTTTACTTATACTCAACTAGCTTCTGCCAGCGGCTTCGCCCGCGCAAAAGTTCGTTTCTCAATACAAACTTCCAACCCCCGTGTTACCCCCTTAGGGGTGTAGTTTCGTAAAATCCGTTCTTAGCGGATGTCCACACCCTATAAGGAAGCTACCTGTCAAATTTTAAGTTTGTATGTGTTATAGTTTCTGAGATTTCGTGATTAATCAGTGAGTGGTATTTCGCTTTTATATATATAGATTAGTTTAGTAGAACTTTGGTTTTTTTTCGAACCTTCGTCTGCAGTCGTAATTACTCACGTAATTTGCTCAACGTAGAAGATTTATGCATATAATTTGCTTCCGTTCGAAGCCGGGGTCGGTTACTAGGCAATAATAAAAATAAAACACTATCGTCAAAAGTTCACAACGCGACAACATCCCACGGCCATGACGTCCCGCGTTGAGACAGTTGGCTGGCAACGTGTTTTATTCGCTCTCTATACACACCCATTCGTTTAGCATGTTTATAATTTGGAGGAGCAGTGGTGACTGACCCGAATTACGATTAGCAGGTCGCAGGGTCAAACCCAGCCAGGCGCATTACTTGGTATAATTTATTTTATCACCACTGCTCTTAAAACGGAAACTGGAATGTTCTAGAACCAAAAATTCGAAAATATACGACATCCGACTCGCATTGGGCCCGCGTGGTGGATTACGGCTCTGTCTTAGAGAGGAGGCCTGACTCCCAGCAGTGGGAACATTATAAGGTTGATTATGTTTTTGTGTTTATAATTTAGTTTATTAGTTAATATATTCTGAATAAAATCATCAAAATCGTTTCGGTAAGAAACCCTAAATGGAAAATGTTGCGAAATTCTTACTTCATAATTTCAGCCGGAATATGTTCACTGTTGGCTATAGGCCTCCCCAAGTGTTCCTCTTGGTCGTCTTGCATCCATCGGATACCCGCGACCGTCACCAGGTCATCGGTCCAATTTGTGGGAGGCGTTCCAAAGCTGCGTCTTCCGGTACGTGGTCGCTACCCCAGAACCTTTCGGCCACATTGACCATCAGTTCTGCAAGCAATGTACCCGCAATACAACGTGTTTAATAGCACGCTGCTCACACCCAATTGCAAATACCTCATTCTTTTAGCATGTTGATAATAATTTGGTTCAATTAGTGGCCTAGAGGTCAAGAGCAAATTGGAGGTGTGGTGGCACAGATTGAAGAGTGTTCGCTTAAAAATGAGCAGAACGAAAACCGAATACTTGTTCTGCAATTTCGGTGGTCTCTCCGGTTCTATGCCCTTAGCTCTGGCTGGAATGCCCATACCAATCTGCTCCGACTTTCGGGACCTCGGGTCGCTTATCCAAGGTGATGGCGAGGTAGACCGAGACGTATCGCATCGTATCAATACAGGATGGATGAAAGGATAGAATGGAAGAAAAAAATGTGTTACGCCGACCCCAAATAAGATGGGAAAAGGACAGGCAGATGATGATGAGATAATAATCTAAAAAAAATCACCGACATCGATCCGGCAATAAAACATTAATTTCCATTTAGGGCATCATTTCAGCCCAAACTGCTGGACATGCTTCCTAAATATCGCCACAACGACTCGTCCTGGCCGTCTCGCGATCCTCAATAGGTCATCGGACCACCTTGTGGGACGCTTACGTAATTGAAAAATATTCAAATCTCAAATCTTTATTGCAATCCATAATGTACATGTCAGGTGATAAATCTAAAAAAATGAAACAATTATGGACCCTGTCGGGCACAGCAACAATATAAATTGTAGGAGAGGAAGAGCGCTAATATAAGTAGGTACCTATTTAATTTTCTGTATATTTTTTGTATTGTTTAATTGATTTCAACTATTACAAATTACTTATTATTCCTTCATAGCAAACTCACGTTCTTATACACTCATTTATATACTATTGTTTTATATTTAAATCTAAATTAATACTTAATAATTATTTTCGTACGTTTTAGTATCTCAGATAAAAAAAAAATTGTTCTCTATATCCAATATTTTTGAATAAATATTTTATTTTTTTATATATTAAGTCCGGACGTCTGTCATTTACTTGTGACCGATAATGTTGTCTCCTAAATTTCTATTTAAAAACATTGAGTCAATACTCTCTCACCTGGTTTTAATTACCTGAATTCTTTTAAAAATTATTTTCAGTTTTAGTGTTCCTCATTCTACTACATTACTTGACTCATCCCATGGTTCCGCTGCTATATCCTACAGAAACAGATGATTTGAATTTTTTCGATTTTCGAGATTAGAAGTACTTACCTAATGTATTGCCTCGATAACAGTAGCTTTCTATTAATGAAAAACTTTCGAAATCATACTTTCGTATCGGAGCCTTCTTTTCTTTCTTTGAAAAACACTTAAACAAACCTTTTTAAGGGTTCTGTACCTCAAAAAACGGAAGCCTTATAGGATCACTTTGATGTCCGTCTGTCTGTCAAAACCCTTTATCTCGGGAACGCGTGGAGGCATCTAGTTGAAATTAAAACCATATACTTAGGTCTGCGGTCCCTTAGAGCTGTGAAAAAATCAAACTTCTAAGTTAATGAGAAAAAAAGATACAGTCGTTTATGTCGCTTAAAACGTATATTTCGACACTATCAAAGGGATCAAAATTCATTGGGCACTTCCCGTTGACTTAGAATCCTGAAGTATAGGAAAAAATCTGAAAACAGTAAATTTGTTGTTACGTCACAAAAATTCGGAAAAATCTTCGAGACTAAATTCAAGAATTGTAGTTTGTATGGAACCCTGAGTGCGCGAGTCCGACTCGCACTTGCTCAGTTGTTTTTTATATTAAATCATCAGAGTGATACATTGCTTGGTATGGTCATGTGAAGAGGAGGGATGAAACACATGTTACTAAAAGAGTTATGAGTTTACATGTGGATGGATGGAGAGGGAGAGGGAGACCAAAGAAAAGATGGATGGATTGTGTGAAAAGTGATATGAAAGAAAAGGAAATTAGTGGTAGCATGACGAGTAACAGGGCAGAGTGGAAGAAAAAAACGTGTTGTGCCGACCCCAAATAACACGGGACAAGGGCAGGAAGATGATGATGATGAGAGTGATACATTGCTTTGCCACATCCAATATTGTTGTTCAATTTTCAAAGGTGATCGTATCAGTGCCACGGTCCGTAGCGAGGGAGAATGGGCGGCAGCCGCCTCCTTCTGCGAAACATTAATGCTAGCAAAGGACAACAAAGTGATCCTACAAGGGTCCCATTATTTCCTTTTGAGGTATGGAACTCTAAAAACCAGTGTTACGGTAACTTTTTCAAATGTTCCCGCAGCCCAAGATGTACATACCCTGAATCATGTAGACCTGTATTTAAAAAACTTAATTTATTACCGCTACCTTCTCTTTACATCTACGAAACATGTATGTTTGTCAGGAAAAATCTGAATTTATTTGTTAAGGCAGACGACATTAATGTTCGTAACCGACGAGACCCCAACAGGCTCGTTCTAATCAATATTCCTAGGTTAACCAAATATTTATAATAAAAGCTGCGTTACAATGTGCGTGCGCTTATATAATAAGTTACCTAGTGATATAAAAACTCTAGGCATTAGATTATTTAAAAAAAAATGGTATCAATGGTTATTGATTAATATTTTTTATTGTGTAAAGGATTACTTGAATTGAAAAAAAAAAAAAAAATGTAGATACTTACTTACAAAATTTGCATGCTAATACTTAGCGAAACATGTTTGCTCATATTTGTACCTTTTACCACCTTTTATACCATGTTTTTTAGCAAATAAATATATTATTATTATTATTATCAAAAAGCCCCCTACAAATAGCTGATAGTTGTAAATCTCCCCTTGTCTTCGAACTCGTATTAAATATCACGTAGTACTGCGTCTCTATATATAATGCGGTCCGATTCACATTTTCCCACGCTCCCGGCGTAGGCGGTGCCACACTGACACACTGAGCTCGAAACATTCTTCATAAATATCTTCAACTGATGCAAAATCACATTAACATCTTGATTTTAATCCACAAAGGGATACTTTACCCTTCGTCACTATATTATGACAGCATTCAGTCGCAATAAAATAAGGGGGACCCGCAAGGTATGATTTATTCCTATACCTTTGGCCATAAGACCTTGCTTTATGCCAAATTTCAGGATTCTAGGTCAACGGGAAGTACTCTATGATTTTTAATTCTATGGGGGTGTTTTTTTTTTTTTTTTTTTTTTTATTGGGTGGGAAAATCATCCTAATGACATCCCCGCTCTTGGGCGGAGCGGGAGATAGTGTCAGACTCTTACTGACTAAAAACCCACTCCTGTTCCTTCGTTGCCTTCGTCCCAGGGCCCCGGGTTCCGCTTTCACACTACCCGTGGCCCCAGTAGGCTTCGACCCTGCTGGGCCCCTACGATTTGCTGACATCTCCTTGAGGCGCGCGTGGAACAAAACGCGCCGTCGACGACTTGGGCTTGGTCCGGACGGTTACCGGACGGTCGGACGGCGAGCCACCCATTGCTCGCCGTCTGCAAGCCCGCGCCTACGGTGGCCGGAAATCGGGATCGGAATCCCGGCGGCGGTTGGTGCGTAAGGACCGTTGCCTCACGCGATCGGCCGCCTCCTTAGCTAGCATTACTGCTTCGCAGAAAGAGGCGACCGCCTGCCACTCCTCCTCGCTCCGGAGCATGGCCTAAACCAAGGCCCGGCGCGAGAGATCACCGCCGCCGATTGCCCTCACGAGGTCACGGCGTTGCTCTGCCCAAGCGGGGCACACCTCCACCGTGTGCTCCACCGTGTCCTCCGGGTGGGCCACACAGTGGCGACACCCGGGCGTCGTTTCCGCACGAATCCGGTGCAGGAACCTCCCGAACTTACCGTGTCCGGTGAGGACCTGCGTCATGCGGAATGTGAGGACGCCGTGAGGTCTTTCCAACCACGCCTCAAAGAGGGGACTTACCGCCATAATTGTGGCGTGCCCAGCACGGGGTCGCGACAGTCGCTGTCGCCATTTCTCCATGAGAACTCGCCGGAACTCTGTCCGCCATGCCGCGACTTGTTGCGGCAGCGGAGTTTCGCCCCGGCGTTGCATCTCCATGCGCCGTTCGTGCATGAGTGCAAGGACTGTTGCCTCCAGTTCCCATGGTCGCTGGCAAGCAAGAAGGGTCGCCGCTTCGCGGGAAATCGTCCGGTATCCTCGCACCATCCGTATGGCCATGACCCCCTGGCACGCGTTCAGCCGGGCCGCCGGCTGCTTCCGCAGCCCCGGCGCCCACACCGGCGCGCCATAAAGGGCCATGGACCGAACGATCCCCGCGTAGAGCCTCCGGCAGGAGGCGTCTGGACCCCCAAGGTTGGGCAGGAGCCGCGAGAGGGCAGCCCCAAACCGATTTAGTTTGGGAGCCAGACGTCGGAAATGCTCGTCGAAATCCCATCGGCTGTCGAGAACGAGTCCCAGGTACTTCATCGTTGACCCGACGCCGATGTGGACTCCTCCCACCGTTAGCTGGGAACCCGGTGGTGGCGCGTTCCGAGGGCCGTGAAAGCACATGGCCTCGGACTTGTGCAATGCCACCTCGAGTCCCAGCTCCTGGATCCTGCCAACGACCGTCGCGACCCCGCGTGTCGCTAGTTCGACCGCCGCCTGGTACGACTCTCCCTGCGCCAGGACCAGCGTGTCGTCTGCGTAGCAGACCACGCTGACCCCGTCAGGGAGGTCGCCGCGCAGCACGTAATCGTATCCGATGTTCCACAAGGGCGGCCCTAGTACCGATCCCTGCGGAACACCGCACGACATCTCTCGACGTTCCCACACCCCCTGGTGACCGGGGTAGGTTATGTACCTGTCTGACAGGTACGCCTCGACCACACGACAGAGGTAGTCGGGCATCCGGTGATACCGGAGTGCCCTCCCAATGCTACTCCAAGGCAGGGAGTTGAAGGCGTTGGCGATGTCCAGAGACACCGCCACGACACACCTGCCCTGGGCCACTGCATCCCCTGTCGTGAGAGCTCGCACGCACATGATGGCGTCCACCGTGGAGCGCCTCCTGCGAAAGCCGAACTGGCCGTCCGCCAGATCCGGCCCCACCCGTGTTAGGTGTGCGACGAGGCGGTCTGCAATTACTCTTTCAAAGAGCTTGCCCACCTCGTCGAGCAGCACAATGGGCCGGTACGCGGACGGAGAGTCCGCGGGGCGCCCCGGCTTCGCGATGAGGACCAGTTTCCCCGTCTTCCAGCGAAGTGGGAACTGGCCCCTCTCCATGCATGCGCTGAAGAGCCCTCTTAGTCGAGGCCCGAGAGCCTCCATGGCCAGGACCCATGCCTTCCCAGGCAAGCCGTCGGGTCCTGGGGCGGTATTTTTGGCACTCAGCCTTCGTACCGCCACTCTCATCTCTACCTCGGTCACCTCTGGAACGTTGTCGTCGTCGTCGCCATCGTGGTCCGCGTCGGACACCGCTGGTGGCGGAGCCATGGGCGGGGGAGAGTGTTCCCCTCGCGTGGGGAACAGAGTGCTCACCACACCCTCCACGAGCTGGGGCCGGAGACTCTGCGTCAGCGGGGGAGCCCAGGGGCGGAGTTTGTCCCGTACCAATTTGTACGGGCGTCCCCATGGGTCCCCATTCAGAGTCCCCAGCCACACGTTGCGGGCCTCAAGTTTGGCCCGCCTTATCTCCGCTCGGAGGGTGCGCTTTGCCGCTCTGTATCCCTCGTACAGCTCCGCCTCTTTGGCCTCCGCATCCGGTGGACGGATGCGGCGCCTGCGGTATCTGGCATACCGGCGTCGCGCGGCATTGCACGCGTTGCGCAGTGCCGCAATCTCCGGCGACCACCAGTATACCTGGCGCTGAGCACGTCCTAGAGGGACTCGGGGCATTGCCGCGTCGCAAATTTGCGACATGGCCTCCCGGAACCACTCTGCCTCGACGTCTATGTCGACAGGCCTGTCCGGTGCTTGCACCCAGGCCTGTACCGTCGCGGCTTCCAGGAGGAGCTCCCGGTCCATCTGCCTCAGCGCCCACCGCGGACCACAAGGGTTCTGTCGGACCGGCGCAATCGAGGTTTGGGCGGAGACGTCGAACCGGATGTACCGGTGGTCTGAAAACGTCTCCACCCCCTCCATAACGCGCCAGTCGACGACACGCGGCGACAGAGCGGGGCTGGCGAACGAGATGTCCACCACTGAGTCACCCCGCATCCGCACACACGTGGGGACAGAACCCCGGTTTAGGACGACCAGGCCTGTCTCCAGAGCCCAGTCCTCCACCATCCGACCCCGCTGGTTCGTGAGCCGGGAACCCCAAGCCAAGTTCTTGGCATTGAAGTCCCCGCAAACGACCACGGGGAGGGAACCAAACCCAGCGACGACGGCTTTCAGCTCCATTAGGGAGATGTGGAGATCGCCGAGAGATCTGCTCGGGGACAGGTAGACGCCTACCACTGCAATGTCCCCGAACCGTGCTGCCACGCAACCCCGTCGGAGACCACGGCGATATTGATCGACCACTGCGCCATGCTCTGGAGCAACAGATCCTGAGCGGGGGCGCAGTGGTTGATGTTCGCCTGGAGGAGACGTAATGGGGTCGTTATTGACAGTCCATTACAGTCTCCTCCCGAGCCCCCCGTGAGGGCCCTGCCGCGGCGGGTGCGGCGGCGACAGCGGCGGCAGCCAAGGAGGCGGCTGCGGCGGCGAGTACGTCCGGGTGGATGGGCCTCCGTACCTTGCCCTTGGCCTTGGCGGGGGGGTCGCAGGACCTGCCCCCAGCCCGGTGGTCGGCCGGCTTGCCTGCCGCCGCACATGCGTAGCAGTGCGGCGTTGCACGGCATTCGACGGCCTTGTGACCGGCCTGACCGCACTGGTAGCAGCGGTCACTGCGGTCCACCTCCGCGGCGCAATGGGCCCCCACGTGGTGCCCCACGTGGCAGCGGTATTCTATGGGGGTGTCGAAAATACACGTTTTTTGCGACATAAACGGCCGTATCTTTTTTTTTCGTTGATTCAGAAATTTGATTTTTTTACAGCTTCAAGGGACCGCAGACCTGTATATATGGTTTTAATTTCAAGTCGATACCTTAATGCGTTCCCGAAATAAAAGGTCTTGACAGACAGACAGACTAACAGACAGACAGACAACAAAGTGATCCTATAGGGGTTCCGTTTTATTCATTTTGTAGTACGGAATCCTAAAAAAAACATAAAAAACACGGGCGAATCCGCGGATATTCATAAAAATAAGTCATGTTTAAATCCAAATAACGAAAACTATAATTATTCACTTCTTCTTCAATTATTCATCTAAATTAACTAAAAATTGGTTGAACTATACAACTCGAAAATCTACCAAAATAGAACAGTAGCGGATTCGAACTAAAAATAAAATAAAAATAAAAAGGAAAATTAAACAAGAGAATTTGAATCAGCGCTCCCCATTCGAACAATGACAACAATAACATTAGCTGGGCAGTTTATTTGCACGATGTGTACCGACGTGTGGGAACGTACACTAGCTGCCAAATTATTTGTCGCTCCCAATTCGGTCGTTCCTTTTATACGCGTTTATCAATTGAGAAATATTTGGCAATAAATTCACTAACGAAGCTATTTTCTTTACATTAATTACAATTTTGTCGGAATGTGACGACTTAATTAATTGTATATTTACCTGTATTTTGTTAATGAAAATACTTTTGTTCAGAAAATTGGGAGCAGGAAATACACCAAATGATTTCAGTGATACTTGCCAACAAGATATTTGAATAATATTAATTGGTGAATTATAAAAAAAACCGGCCAAAAGCGAGTCGGACTCGCTCCCCAATTTCAAGATTCTAGCTTAATGGGAAGTCCCTTATAGGTCTATCTTAGGATTATCTTGTGAATTTCAAAAAGATTGCATTGACTCAGAAGTTAGATTTTTTCGCTGCTCTATGTAATACAGACCTGATATTTTTTTAACAATATAAACTAGTGCTTGACTGCGATACCACGTGATGGTAAGCAGTGATGCAATCGTTGATGGTAAGGCGCACTACTTTATTAACAGCCTATTCACTACAACTTCGAAGACACCAACATTATGATTGGACGGGAAGACCGCAACAGGAAACTGTTTCAGTCCTTCGAAGTACCTACACGGTAACAACTTGATACCTCCGAACGTTCGTAACAAAAAGGTCTAGACTAGACAGTGGACAGATGAACAAATGGACAGACGGACAACAATGTAATCCTATAAGGGAACTGTTTTTGCAGACTAAGGCACCATCAAAAAAGAAAAATCCGTCATTCGACTGAAATAGCTCGATACTTCGAAACAATAACCTAACTAAAAAATCAACCAATAATGTCACTTCAATAAGCATGTTAAGATAAATCTGTAACATGTAAATCTACATTAGTGAAGTCCCAAAGGAAATATTGCCAATTAATTGCGCAAACGAGGCGCGAACGACCGCTTATTATATAGGGATAGAATCAACATAATAAAGGACAAATTAAGTACACAGCCCCCGTCCGACGATCATCGCGAGGGATTAATGACGTGTGCGCACTGTACACGTCGGGACACGGAAACTGGGCACTCAGGGATGCTGTGTGCGAGTTTTATTTGGGGAATTTTGACCTGTGATTTTGATTGGTTCTAATTCTAATTTAGAAATGGTCGTTAAAAAATACAGTAACCTACATAAAAGGTGTGGTTTGGTTTCATACAATAGACTATAGAGAGTCTAGTAAAATAGCTAGTTATCACCCTCACTGTTTAAAATTATAATCTTTTTATAATTTAGTATAATCATAATGAGTAGGTATGGGCGTTCCAGCGAGAGCTACGGACACAGGACCTGAGAGACAGCCGAAATCGTAGAACAAGTATTCGGTTTTCTTTCTGCTCAATTTTAGGCAGCCACACCTCCAATCTGCTCTGGACACTCTCGGCAACCAGCACAATGTCATCGGCAAACAGCATACACCAGGGAGCCTCTTCCTGGATGTCCGACGTCAGAGTGTCCATTATCATCAGGAAGAGGTAAGGGCTGAGAGCCGACCCTTGATGTAAGACAGCCACATTGAAGCTGCCAGTTTTGGCTACTGTAGACCGGACTTGGGTACTGCATCGACTGTACATCGCTCGGATCAACTGCACATACTTCCCAGGCACATCTATCTCCTTAAGGGCCCACCACAGAACCTCACGATGTACTTGGTCATATGCCTTTTCGAGGTCAATGAATACCATGTGCAACTTTTTATGCGCACGTCTGTATTTCTCGCACAGCTGGCGTATAGCAAAAATGGTATCCGTTGTACCCCGACCAGGCATAAACCGAATTGGTTCTGTGAAATTTCACTCTCTTCTCAATTCAGTACTTACAATTTATTTTAATTCAATTTAATTCAGCACAATTTATTTTAATTCATATATCATCAGCCTTACAATGTTGGGAATGGGCCGTTATCCACAACCCGGGCCCAATAAGGAGTAGTGAATGATACATGTCATAGAATTTTTGGTTCTAGGACATGCTAGTTTCCTTACGATGTTTTCTTTCACCATATTATGATTTGTGGTGATGAACTAAATTACAGAAAGTAAACCGCATGCAAGGTTTGAACGGTGTGAACTCACGACGTAAATAAGATACGTCAGTCGGGGCGTTACCATTAAAAAATACTGCTAGGTATTTTTTTATTTCTAGGTATTTATTTAGTGTTAGCCAGCAGTACATCGAGTAAATACTCGCTACGGCCAATAGTATTCCACTGTACCCGTTCCTCCGTCCCGCAGTGTACTGGGCAGCAAATCGTCAATTAGTGCTATGATTGCAGCGCGCCACGCGACCAGCGATGTGCACTTTGTGACGCCCCTTGTGGGATACATGCGAAGTCAGAGAGTAAGTCAGAGTAGAGGGGACACAACTAGCAACTGAAGGTTGACCAAAACTCCTGCTGTTTTTTTTTTTGCAATTATGCAAATAAATTATTTGCAGGTACTTTTTAATTATAGCTCGCCGCCCGCTCGCAACCGCTCGTCCTATAAGAACCAGCCCGAGTCTTCGCTCAGAGAGATGTTTTTTTTTTTAATGTGGTATAATTATCTAATGACAAATCCAGCCCTTGGGCGGAGCGTGAGATAGTGTCAGTGTTTTACTGACTAAAAACCCACTCCAGTTCCTTCTTTGCCTTCGCCTCGGGGCCCCGGGTTTCGCTTTTACACTACCCGTGGCCCCAGTAGGCTTCGACCCTACTACCTTACCGCCGCCGGAATTCCGATCCCGAATTCCGGCCACCGTAGGCGCGGGCTTGCGGACGGCGAGTAATGGGCGGCTCGCCGTCCGACTATCTGGTAACCGTCTGGATCGAGCCCAAGTCGTCGACGACGCGTACTGTTCCACGCGCGCCTCAAGGAGATGTCAGTAAACCGTAGAGGTCCATCAGGAACGATACCTGTTTTTTAACACATTACTTTTTCTCTGCTAGAGGGCGCCATATCAAGTTTTATGACACGTCATGTAGACTTTGTTCAGCGGACAATTAAGACGGTTCTAATGATACCTCATATGTCGAGTTCCGATAAGTAGATTAGGAGCTGTGAGGGCATAGATGAACAAACTCACATACATACATACATAGCCTGTCAAAATCATAACCCTCCTTTGGCTTTGCCGTAGTCGGGTAAAAACAAGAGACAATAATTCTTTTATCTATCATTTTTTAAACCTATTTTATATATGCAAAATCCTTAAAAGTATATTGAAATCTAGCGACTCCACTAGCTATTAAGAAAAATAACTCATGCGATCTTTTTCGATGTCTTCAAAAAACTGTCGCCTCTGTCAAAATAATCAGGAGAGTCAATAGTCTGTGGCAGCCGGTGCGTGTGACTCGACTTATGATTTAATACACTCACTTATTTGATCCGAGTCTCTACACAAATCAGATTTTATTAATTTCGCTACAGTACTTTATACCTTCATATTGAAACGGCACGAATCAAGAAGTGCGAAGACTCAAAGAGATCACGTAATAAAATATTTTATCGAGATACGTGTATAAAAATAAAAAAATTGACAGTTCTTCATTTCCTTTTGTTTCAAACCTTTTTAATTTCATTTGTTTAATGAAAATAACTGGGGCATACACTTATCCAAATAAGCTCCATCGTCGACCGCATCGTTGCTTTCCATCAGCCAAGTTACAATCGTATCGTTCGCGCCGAACGCCTCGAGTAGGTCACGCCTCCGATTCCACTGTTCTGACGTCATCCCAACGCTCAGTCACGTGGTCAGAACAAAGGAATCGGAGGCATGGCCTACTCGAAGCGTTCGGCACGAACAAAACGATTGTAAGTTGCCTAGGGGGGTGTAGGTTTTGATAGCGCGATGCAGGATTAGTTCTTATGTGACGCCATAGATGTCGCTACATCACTCCCCTCCGGAGATCGGAGATCGATGGTTCCTGATGCTTCTTGATGCGTGCCAGGCCAGTGGTAGGTTGGTTCCAGTGAGTCGGAACCGAATGCCGCATAGTTCTCGGTGAGTCGGAACTGTCTGCGGTGATGCCCCAGTGAGTCGGGGTGATGATATCCCAGTGAGTCGGGATGATGTCCCAGTGAGTTGGGGTGATGATGTCCCAGTGAGTCGGGATGATGCTGCAGGCTCCAGTGAGTCGGACTAGTGCTGCTGGCTCCAGTGAGTCGGAGCGGTGCTGTGCGACGTAGTTGCTTGACTGCTGGCGTCGACCAGGAGAGGTTCTTCGTGGCTCTTCATGTGACTGGCCGAAGGTGCAGTGTGCTTCGCCAAGGTCGCTGATGAGGCTGAGGGTGATGACCAGGTATGACCAGGTAGGCATGCTGGTGGTCAGAATACCCTTTATAGCCGTGGTTGCTGGCTGTATGGCTCGCTGCTCGAAAGCTTGAGGAAGTGATGATGAGGTCACGAAGTAGTGGCTGCACGAAGGCTGCGCTGACGTTCTTTGTCGAGGGTCACCAGTTTGGGGTTATGAGAAACAGAGAGTAAAGTCCCGCAAACCTCCGTTGAAAAGGGAGGATCCTCCGGCCAGACGGGATGTTATTTCTGGTGGGTTGCAACTGCCCGGTAGATGATTTCGGGCTGTTCTATATGTTCTAATCGCGCGGAGAACTTTGATTGCGCGATGCAGTTGCAGATTAGTTCTTATGTGACGCCATAGATGTCGCTACAGTTTGATAGCGGTCAAGCGCGAACCTATCAAGAATAAAAAAAAACTAATGGACCATTGAACTGTTTATACAATGATTAATTGGTTGTTTTTTTTATTATAATTTAATTACTTACTTAAGTATAATACTAAAACACAAAGTACACTCAGGCGTCGAAATACTCCTCCACA
This sequence comes from Mythimna vitellina, assembly GCA_949316375.1. Lineage (NCBI taxonomy): Eukaryota > Metazoa > Arthropoda > Insecta > Lepidoptera > Noctuidae > Mythimna > Mythimna vitellina. The sequence continues at coordinate 15,578,485 of OX438708.1, forward strand.
TTGCTGTTATCCGGAAATGTGCTCAGAAGACTGGCAACATGGCCACGTTGAATGGCAATGCTAATTCTTTGGGCAAAGAATGACCCATCCCTTTGGTCACGCAGTGTCGATCAGTCGACGTGAAATTTCCTTAAAAAGGAGACGCGCACTCGAACCCCATGACCCAAGCATTTCGACCCCAAACGTTACTAGGCTGATGATTAATGAAACACAGAGTCACGATTCAAAGAGACTTGTTTTTTTTTACTTAATGACGACACAGACATTATTACCACAGGTAATACTAGAAAATTAAATGATCGCTGAATGATATTTGTTTTGATACTATTTTAATAATGATGCTATCATTATCATCTTCAGGGCAGGAAGATGATCCCATCTTATTTGGGGTAAATTCCTTTTCTTTCATACCACTGTTCACACAATCCATCAATCTTTGCTTTCGCCTTCCTCTCCCTTTCCACCCATCCACATGTATACTCATAACTCTTTTAGTAACATGCGTTTCATCTCTCCTCTTTACATGACCATACCAAGACAAACGATTCCCCTTCAACTTTTCAGTCACTAGCGCCACTTTCAAACTTCCTCTAATATACTCATTTCTCACTTTATCCATTCTCGTCACACCACACATCCATCTCAACATTCTCATCTCCGCTGCATGCAATATTTTTTCATCAGTCTTTTTCACAGGCCAACTTTCTGATCCATACAGTATGACAGGTCTTATCACGGACTTGTAGATTAATAATAATGATGCTATACTACTGAAAATAACGACAGATAATACTTCTTCGAATTAGTTGAATTTATAAGTCGACCTGCTCAACTTGGCCCAAGTTGAGCAGGTTTCTGGTGGTTATGATGATAACAAATACACCCCTAGTTTTTAATTAGTACAAATACTTTAAGGACTTATTAAAGAAAGGTCGTATTATTATTTAAGAAAAGTCTCAAAAAATTATGTTCATAAACAGCTAAGTTATTAGCGTTTTTTTATATCCTAAAATGACACTCTACTAATGAAAATATTGTACAGGCTATTGATTTATGAATGAAAATGACGTTATAATGGAAAAACACTGCGCGTAGTATTTTCTAGTAGCAATTGTTATGAATGTTGATTCTGTTATGAATTTACCAGTTATGAAAAAACTCTGTGGTCAATTGTAGGATTTTTTTTTTTTTACTTTTGACTACACAAATCACAATCAGTAGGTAGGTACGGATAGAGCCCTATTTTGTTTTGTACTAATTTAAAACTAGGGGTGTATAATAAAACGAATCCTGGACCTAAACCTAGACCTTGGACACGCTAGGGCCGATGCCTGGTAGAGCTGAGGGATTGTTCGAAGGAGTAATCAAGGGCCAGGAACACAAAGGGCAACTAACGGAACACAGGTGGACAAGCGTGGTGGAGTACCTAGTTATTCGATAACATCCGGGATCTCTTCTTCGACTGACCTGTTGGTCTCATGAACATACACAAGACAAAATTGTTTGTCTGATGAGCACGATCTTTATTTTGTTCTATGTGTGGGTGTAATTTATCGATAATGTATTTAGAAATTTTAATATACTAGTAGGTACGTTTATCAGTTGTCTAGTAGGAACTCATAGCTCAAGATTTGCTTAGTTTGTGACTAGATTGCGTAGTGTGAGGGTTGTGGAATATTATTATTCACTTTATCAAACAAAATAATTTTAAAATATAAAAATAGTAGTCCGCGGGTATCGAGACAGGGTCCAAGCTACCGGTGGTTAGGGCTCCAGAGACAGGCACTTCCTCACAATGCGAGCCGTATAGAGGAGTACTGCCTTCTGTATCAGGCCCTTGATCCAACCGCGCAATGACAGCTTCGACAGATGGTCGTCGAAGCTTTTGGCTATAAGGCATTGGTGTTCACGACAATCGATTTATTATTATTATCCTTTATTTATTTTCTATAGATATTGTGTACATTTTTAAAACACATTATTATAAAAAAGAAAACATTAACATTATTATAATCATCTCTGATTTCTAAATTTTTTCATTACTACAATGAATTCAAATCGTTACTTTATTATCTAGATTGAAACCTTCTTCACAAAGGGCTATTCAAATCAATTTGCCTATCCTTTTATCCCACTAATTATATTCAAAGTCATTATCATGGCATCAGCATGCGTCCCACATCATTGCGTTGTACCACCACTGTGATAACAAACAAAACGGCTTGCGACTATCAAATAACACGCGTAGATAAAACTAATAACTTTCTATGGATGAGATGCATGTGAGGAACAGTCCGAACCACACAGTCGTAACCAACATGAAGAGCTATTTAAACATCGACTTTGTTGAAAAGAAATAGGGTTGGTAATGCATTGAAGGGGAACTGCAGCATGATTGCTAAATTGATTCGCAATCGCAGTGAAAAAGATCGTCGGATGGGGTGCGCAGACCACTCGACCGGCAAATATCACAGATTAAACTTTTTTTGCGAATCAATTTGTACGCCAATTAGGGGGATGATGCGCACGTTTTCGTTTAAACAATTAGGTACATGGATCAGCGATGTGAGCGTTTACTGCTTTAATAAAAGCTAATAGTATTTCGAGCTTATTTCCGTATGCTTTTGAAGATTCGTAAAAAAATTAATGCCTTTGCGAATCAGAATAATTTGCTTACAGAGGAATTATTGATTCTTTCTTTCTGTTGTGTGTAAACAAACCCAGAAGATTCAAAATTATTCACTAAAATAGCACACTTTTTAGGGTTCCGTATCAGAAGAGATTAGATGGAGATTAGTTAAGACCAGCAAGTCATTTTTAGTAGACAGCATACGCTTTTATAATAAGCTGCCAAAGGTGGTGACTGAACTTAGCGAAGGAAAGTTCAAAACTCATATTAAGCGTGTCCTAACTAAAAAAGCGTATTATAAGGTTAAAGACTATGTCGAAGACACGCTTGTTTGGCAATGACTGCTTCTGCACATGTGGCCCCTGGTAACTCATAATATTTTGTAAATTTATCTATTGACTGCTCCACATTTGTTGTAATATATACATTGCTTTTGCAATATTTTTTATTTTTTATTTATTTATTATTATTTATATTGTTGACATATTGTTTATTAATAATTGTAATTATTTGTTTTGCTTGCTTTTGTTTGTATAGCCTCTTTTTTGAAATGTGAATGTGAGAACACTGTAGACTCCGCGAATTCTTAGGTTCCTTTTTATTATGATTATTTTTATTGTACTTTATTGACCAGTCTACACTGTCCTTACATAATAAATCCAATATATTGTAAACAGAAGGTATTGTATCAACAAATTCTTTTTTAAAAGAGTAACCATGGAGTTTCTTGCCGGTTCTTCTCCATAGGAAACGACCAATTTGGAACCGTGCACTAGCTTCTGACGTTTTATAAGTGCCCATGTAGGCCTATGTGAAATAAAAATCTTTGACTTTGATATTGACTTTGAAAAAAAAAAAAAAAAAAGGGTGCCAATGTCTGTCCGTCCGTCACGTCCGTTACACACACACAGATTTATATTTGGTTTATGTTGTCAATGCAATACTGAAAAATATAGCCCCCTACAAGGTGGACCGATGACCTGGTGAAGGTTGCGTTAATCCGATGGATGCGATATGCACAGGACCGTTCATTGTGGCGACATTTCGGGGAGGCCTATATCCAGTAGTGGACGTCTATCGGCTGAAATGATGATGATGATGATGACTGAAGAAACTCCTTCGCTACGGATACGCTCAGTGCAATTTCATTATATCATTCTGTCCTATTTTTCTCTTTACTTATAAATATTTTCTATTGTATTCTATTCTTGAATGTAGCTCAGAGAGTAAATATTTACACTCGCTGATTCACTTCTGTTATTATCTACCATTTCTTAAAATTCGTTTTGAACGTCCTAGATCATTCCGGTTCCCTCACGATGTTTTCCAAATTACACAAAGTAAACCCAGCCAGGCCCATTACTTTGTCTCAAAACGGTGAAGGAAAACATAGTGAGGAAATCAGCATGTCCTAGGACCAAAAATTCAAAGACATGTGTCACCAACCCGCACTGGGCCCGCGTGTTGGATTACGGCCCATTCCCTCTCCTAGAGAGGAGGCCTGAGGGAACAAAGTAAACATTATAAGGTTGACTATGCTATTCTATGCTAAAGCGTCTGGGTTTAAACCCACGACGTAAAACTCGTTAGTCGAGGCTGTTAACTCTGGACTACCATTGCTCTTTGACAGCCGTAAATTAAGAATAGTCTTGAAGTTTGTTGAAGTCCTGGGTTGCCAAGAAGTGAAATTTTACCAGATTAATCGACCCCAACACTATTGTGCGGCGACCTCTCGCGTCGGGCCATGGTCTGGAACGAGGAGGAATAGCAGGAGGTTAACTAGTTTAATGCTAGGGAAGGAAGCGGCCGCACGCGTGAGGGAACGGACCCCAACCCCATATTCCAGCCACGGTTACGGCATGCGGATGTCGAGCAACGGGCACCTCGCCGTCCGGCCATCCGGTAACCATCCTAATCGAATCGAAAACTTGTAGTGTGATTTTAGTCAGTAAAATAAGGTTGGATCATTTTATCCCATCTTAAAAAAAAACCACTATTGTAGAAAATTCAAGGTCGATGAAGCTGATGTGACGTTTCATTTCATGTGTGTGATGATTAAGTAATAAGCGACATTAAAACAAACAATTCGCTTGTTCATAGTCGTGAGTAACAGATGTTCTTCGCGTTGGCTTATACCTATTGATATGGAGTGCGCAGACTATGTGCTACTGGCTCTAGAGCTCGCGTAGGGCCACGAAAATACCGATATTACAGTATCTAGTTTTTTTTTGGAACATTATTAGCATCAAAATTGGTGCCCAGAAATGAATAATAATATCCCACAACAACACAACGTCATCTAGTCCCAAACTGAGCAGAGCTTGTGCTATGAATACTAGATAACTGATAAACATACTTATATATTTCTAAACTAGCTTCTGCCCGCGGCGTCACCCACGTCTAAGTTCGTTTCTCCACACAAACTTTGGACCCTTGTTTATTCATCTCCTTAGAGGAAGAATTTTGAAAAATCCTCTCTTAGTGTCGCCACATATGGGCCACATGCCACAGCCACAAACGCCGCGCCGAGAAGCTTGAAGCGGTCACAGGCCACATTCTAAATCTTTATTGTACACTTATTTTAAAAACAGACAATAGAAATAGGACAGTTGATGTACATAGGCGAGCTTTACCCACAACTGAGTTTCCTTAGCCACTTGAGCCCTGTGGCTGCTACTTTTAGACTGGCCTGTTGGTCTAATGGTTAGTGGCCTTGGCTGCTAAGCTGGAGGTCGTGGGTTCGATTTCCACCCAGGACAAATGTTTGTATGATGAGCACGATCATTTGTTCTGTGTCTGGGTGTAATTTATCTATAATATGTATATATTTAGAAATGTATAAGTACGTTTATCAGTTGTCTAGTACTCATAACACAAGCTCTGCTTAGCTTGGGACTAGACGGCGTTGTTTGATAGTTGTGGATTTTTTTTTTTCTCATACGCAGCGCAGTAACATTTGGAGGTATGCGGAACAGAGAGTAAAGTCCCACAAACCTCCTTTGAAAAGGGAGGATCCTCCGGCCAGACGGGATGTTATGTCTGGTGGGCTGCAACTGCCCGATAGATAATTTCGGGCTGTTCTATATGTTCTAATCGCGCGGAGAACTTTGATTGCGCGATTCAGGATTTTCTTATGTGACGCGATAGATGTCGCTACATCACTCCCCTCCGGAGATCGGAGATCGATGGTTCTTGATGCTTCTTGATGCGTGCCAGGCCAGTGGTAGGATGGTTCCAGTGAGTCGGAACCGAATGCCGCATAGTTCTCGGTGAGTCGGAACTGTCTGCGGTGATGCCCCAGTGAGTCGGGGTGGTGCTGTCCCAGTGAGTCGGGATGTTGCTGCAGGCTCCAGTGAGTCGGAGTAATGCTGCTGGCTCCAGTGAGTCGGAGCGGTGCTGTGCGACGTAGTGGCTTGACTGCTTGCGCCGACCAGGAGAGGTTCTTCATTGCTCTTCATGTGACTGGCCGAAGGTGCAGTGTGCTTCGCCAAGGTTGCTGGTGAGGCTGAGGGTGATGACCAGGTATGACCAGGTAGGCATGCTGGTGGTCAGGATACCCTTTAAAGCCGTGGGTGCTGGCTGTATGGCTTGCTGCTCGAAAGCTTGAGGAAGTGATGATGACTTCACGATGTAGTAGCTGCACGAAGGCTGCGCTGACGTTCTTTGTCGAGGGTCACCAGTTTTGGAGGTATGCGGAACAGAGAGTAAAGTCCCACAAACCTCCTTTGAAAAGGGAGGATCCTCCGGCCAGACGGGATGTTATGTCCTGCCCGATAGATGATTTCGGGCTGTTCTATATGTTCTAATCGCGCGGAGAACTTTGATTGCGCGATTCAGGATTTTCTTATGTGACGCGATAGATGTCGCTACAAACATAATGGTCTCTGACGAAGAAGGTTTTTTGACGTGTGACGGTGTTTTGTATCGGCGTTTAGTGGCCAATGCAAACCACAAGAAGCGAGCAGCGGCGATTTGAAGCGTGTGGCGGCCACTGGCGTTAACCGTGTGCGACAACCTTTAGTGCTCGCCGATGTCATAAAAGGAAATCTTGTGCAAAATTTCACGCTCCTAGTTCCAGTAGTTTTGGCTGTGCGTTGATATGTCAGTCAGTCAGTTTTTCCTTTTATATATCTGTATCTGACCTGTAATTGGCTACTGTGTAAGACTTAGGCCAATTGTTATCTAAACATGTCAAATACTGTATATAAAATCTGTTTGGTTTTACCGTAATAAATAAATAAATACATAAAGAACGAAAGGTGAAAAAAGGTTCCCTTGAGAGTGTCGAAATATAGGTTTTTTCAACATAAACGGCCGTATCTTTTTTTTTCACTAACAAGATTGATTTTTTCACAGCTTCACGGGACCGTAGACTTGAGTTTTAATTTCAACTCGATACCTCCACGCGTTCCCGAGATAACTGGTCTTGACAGACAGACAGACAGAGGGACGGAAAACAAAGTGATCCTATAAGGGTTCCGTTTTTTCTTTTTGAGGTACGGAACCCTAAAAAAAGATAGAAAGAAAGATTTCAATAGAATTTCAAGCAATTCATATAAATAAAGAAATTACTAGCCACAATTCCGAATAAGTATGGAATAAAATTTCTTTGAATTTGACTGAGTGCCTGATTGATGGCTTTGTACCATTGTCATTTTATCGCTTTATACATATATATTATATTATCTGAAATTCCAATAGCAGGTATAAAAGTATGAAAAAATTGTTGAAGAAGCTTCTTCAGGTTTTTTTTTAAATACAAACTAGTGCTGGATTGATACAGTCATTGATGGTGAATCGCACTAGTTTTATAAAAAGCCTGCGTTGTCAGCCTTTTTAATGTTCCCACTGTTGGGACTCAGGCCTCCTCATTAGGAGAGGGAATGGGCCGTAATCCACCACAAGGGCCAGTGCGGGTTAGTGAATGTCACATGTCTTCGAATTTTCGGTTCTAGGAGACGCCGGTTTCCTCACGATGTTTTCCTTCACCGTTTTGAGAGCAGTGGTGAAGAAATAAATTAAACACAGTAATGCGCCTGCCTGGGTTTGAACCCGCGACCTACAACTCATAAGTCGGGGCCGTTACAACTCGGTCACCACTGCTCTATAAAGAGCCTATTCACTCTAATCATGAAGACACCTAAATGATAATCGGATGGGAAGGCCGCTGCAGACGGATGCGATTCGCGATTCAGTCTCCGGTCGCTGCCTCCCTGGCTACACAATACGTACGGATCGGCAGTGAACTTGCGTTCCTATTTATAATCCTCCCTACAGTGCCTGAAATAAATACATTTTGACGTCGATACTGATCGGGCAGCCGACCCGAATGTTCAATAGCTCTGTGTGATGTTACTTACATTGTTGCATCAGTAATTCATAAACTTCAGCTTTGTAAGCTACTACGGATTATTTTAGGATCATTGTATATGGTAACGTTGGCATTTAAGTGGGTTGGTTTATTGACGAACAAACGACTTATTCATTAGTTCAATACACTATAAAAAAACTGTGAAAATGAAGAAAAGTGTTCATAGCACTTGTATCTATTAATTAAGAATAAAAAAAAATAAAGATTGTAATCACATAAAAGTAAGTTAAATTGTATTGAAATAAATAAAAGTTTAACTGAAATAAAATAAAAATTGAATTGAAATAAATTAATAATTACATTGAGGTGGTAGTGAATTAAATTAAAATACAATACATAGATATCAATTATATTTAAATCGCAATAGCAAGGGTAAATTAAAATTTAAAAACAAATAAATCAGTCAGAGTACTTAGAACTAGAGAATTATAATTAGAACAAATGGAATAATAAAATTGAGGCCTGTCATGGCTTCTTTTATTTTATTTTTTTGGGTGGGAAAGTCATAAAATGATTTTCCCACCCAAAAAAAAATGCTCTCTTGAAATACTGCTCTTGGGCGGAGCGGGAGATAGTGTCAGACTTTTACTGACTAAAAACCCACTCCTGTTCCTTCTTTGCCATTTTTGCAGGGCCCCGGGGATCTCTTTCGCATCATCCATGGCCCCAGTAGGCTTCGACCCTGCTAGGCCCCTACGGTTGCTGACATCTCCTTGAGTCGCGCGTGGAACACTACGCGCCGTCGATGACTTGGGCTCGGTCCGGAGGGTTACCGGACGATCGGACGGACACTTAAGTTTGTCGATTCTTCGGGCTATGTCAGCGACCTTGGTTCGCCTGCGGATATCTGCATTCTTGATGCGTTATTGGATTTGTCAATCACATCACTAAAACCACCCCGGTGATCACCTCAATGAGAGGCCCCGTTACCTCTTAAAAGACCACTCCCGAACCCCCTCTGTGCAACGCCTATTACGACACATCCCAGAGGAGACTGCACAACGGTCTAAGCCTATGCACTGCAGCACTTGATGTTACCAAGAATGGGAGGGACGAGCAGAGTTCCCATTCTGAGCGCCTGTGATTCCAGCAGCAAACATGCCTAGAAAGAATCTATCTACTCTTGATTTAAAGACCCCCAGGTTGTAGCTGTATTAGATCAGAAAACACACGACTCCGTTAGAACAATTAAAAAGTGGCACTAAACGATTAATTGAAATAGATTCTGTGAGAGTAGTGGTGGCCAAGAGCTAACGGCCCCGACTTACGAACTCGTAATTCACGGGTTCAAACCTAGCCAGGCGCATTACTTTGTGTAATTTATTCACCACTGCTCTCAAAACGGTGAAGGAAAACATCGTGAGGAACCCGGCACATCCTAGAACCAAGAATTCGAAGATATGTGACATTACCAATCCGCACTAGGCTTGCGTGGTGGATTACGGCCCATTCCCTTTCCTAGAGAGAAGAGACCTGAGTCCCAGCAGTGGGAACATTAAAAAAGGCTGATTATGCTTTATGCTTATAGATTCTGTAAGGTTGAGTCTACCCCCAGGTGGGCTATCTCAACGCCCTCTCCTTTTACGGCCAACGTGATTAGACCAAGAGTGCGTGATGATTCACCTCCCCGTTGTAGCTCTGTAGTACGAGCGAGCATTGCCAATAAAGCCACCAGTAAATACTCCGGTGTCAAAACAAAGTTTTTGTACCACATGACGTGTGTTTACAATATTTTCAGCATGGCTTTCATTGACGATGGCTGGAGAAGATTTGAGTTATAAAAATATAACTTAATACTTTTTTTTCTTGGATGGTGCTGGAGGGTGTGTCAGACTTTTACTGTCTAAAAACCCACTCCTGTTTCTTCATTGCCTTTTATACCAGGGCCGAGTCTTCCTTTCAGAAGTAGACCCATCGACCCTGCTGGGCCGCTAAGGTTTGCTGACCTCTCCTTTTATTTATTTTAATTAGTTCAGGGGTATCTGTAACATGGGCTCATCATGCCATTATAGAAAATAATAATTCCCAAATAACACAGGGATTATTTATTACTATTATTTTAGGAGTTTATTTTACAATTCTTCACAAATTAATTTTTAAATTAAATGAACATTAGGCGCCATCGACGTCATAGGCTCGGTCCGGACGGTTACCAGACGATACTTAAGGTTAGGTATTTGTACTCAGCGAAGGTCTATTTCCCAGTAGTAGGAACATATTATATAGGCCGGTTTTGCTCCTCGAATTGAGTATGTATTTTCAAGTAGACTGACCTGTTGGTCAAGAGGATAGTGACCCTGACTGTTTATTATATTTATTCCGGAGGTCGTGTGATGAACAAGATCATTTGTTCTGTGTCTGGGTGTAATTTATCTATAATATGTATATATTTAGAAATATATAAGTATGTTTATCAGTTGTCTAGTATTCATATCATAAGCGAAAAAGTGTGAAAGTTGGGAAATATTATTATTAAGACAATTTTTTTTTCTACCTCATCCTGCGAAACAGTTTTGCGAGTGAGTGAATGCGTGGAAATAACGAGTTGAAATTAAAATCACATACTCAGGTCCGTAGCCCCTTGAAGCTGTGAAAAAATCAAATTTCTGAGTTAACGAAAAAAAAAGATACGGCCGTTTATGTCACAAGAAACGTATATTTCGACACTCTCAACGTATATTTTCGTTGACCTAGAATCCTGAAATTTGGCATGAAGCAAGGTCTCATAGCACAAGTATAGGAAAAAAATCTGAAAACTGTAAATTTGTTGTTACGTCACAAAAAAAAAAATGTTTTTGTCATTCGGCAAAATCTTCGTAACTCAATTCGGGAATCGAACTGTTTTCATAGGTAAGTTTGTACGGAACCCTCAGTGCACGAGTCCGACTCGCACTTGCCCTGTTTTTTTATTGGAGTGGCAATTCATCAAATCCCTACTCTAAGTGGAGCAAGAGGGTTTATAAGACTTTTACTTACTAAAACCTACTCTTGTTTCTTCAGTCGCCCTTTGCGTTTCGAGGTCACATTAACTTAATGGAACATTCCAGTAGCCCAAACCACTCTTATATTCTTTATTGTACATAGTATATAATAGTATTATCAGCCTTTCAATGTTCCCACTGCTGGGACTCAGGCGTCCTCTCTAGGAGAGGGAACGGGCCGTAATCAACCATTTGTATGTACGGGGTTATCTCTGAAACTCTGGATTTTTATGCATAGGTTCACGTTTGACCACGATCTCACCTTATTGTAAGCGAAGATGTGGCCGACGATGAAGTACGTTTGCTTAGAAGTATCCTGTTCAATCTTCCCTAGGTTATAACTATCAGGAAACACAGATTCCCGCAGGGAACTCAAGTCCTTGATATAAGCTAGTGGTTGACTGCAATCCCCGCTGATGGTAAGCACCTGATGGTGCAGCATAGTCGGCCTTATAATGTTTCCACTGTTGGGACTCAGGCCTCCTCTCTAGGAGAGGGAATGAGCCGTAATCCACCACGCGGGTCCATTGCAGATTGGTGGATGTCACATGTCTACGAAGTTTTGGTTCTAGGATATGCCGGTTTCCTCATGATGTTTTCCTTCACTGTTTTAAGATTAGTGGTGATGAAATAAATTACACAAAGTTATGCGCCTGGCTGGGTTTGAACCCGCGATCTACAACTCGTAAGTCGGGGCCGTTACCACTCGTATTATTGTACATAATTTGAAAATAAATGAACCAATTGGACAGCTGATGTGAAATTTGATACAAGAGGAACTAAAAGAAATGCACAACAAAAATCTAAGTTAACAAAAATCAGATCACACATGACTAAAATAAACTACAAAAATTCGTGCACAGCACAATGTACGTACTTATATAAATACTATATACAATAAATAAAACCTACACATATATGTTTATAGGTCATGTTGGCATGAATTGTTCCCTAATTCTTCTCCTGAAGATCTCCAACGAGGGGCTATTAATGTGTGCGGAAGAGAATACCAAAGGCGCACAGCTTGAACAGTGAATGATCCACTGTACTGACTAGAAAAATGAGGAGGAAAACGAATGAAGAAGAGAGGATGATGAGCGACAAGGCCTTCTCGGAACAAGACTTGAGACACACTCTTATCACCAGAATTACGAAATCATTTTCAAAATTTTATAGTACAATATTTAGTTGACGTCTACGGTTCGTAATTTTTGGCCTATGTCCAAGCTTTACTCAACCATACGATCAAGGCGAAAAAAAAGAGGTAGATGGCATTATACATTTCAAAGAATGCACTTTATAAAACTATTTTTTGGCTTTCCACGGTTGTACTACTGGTTAAATACCAGTTTCAAGTTTATGAAGTATATTCCAATACATTTTTCCGCTCGTATCCCTACCGCTTTTAGGAAATTTATTGTTTTTCACACTTTTGCGGATAAGTGCGTGAGTTTGCCCCCGCCACTAATAATTGTATGTATCGTATCTGGCTGGGCGCTGAGCGACCCTCACGACTTGCAGGTTAACCCCCGTTTATTTATTTCTTCGTAAGTGTATTGAAAAACGTGGCTTGATTCACTTGGAAATTTTTCATTGTAGCACTCGGTTCCAAAACACCGTCGCCTGCGGCTCGGGCGGATTCCGTCGAGAAAGTTGAGAAAGTTTGTTAATGCGACCGACAGTCGCATTAACAAGCTTTCTCGACTTGTATCAAAATGTACTCTATGTAGGTGCTATAGAGTCAGTTGGTTTTTCATTACAATGCGGATGACAGATATTCTAATATTTTTGCAGTATCTGGTCGCAAATGTATCGAGTCAGCCATCTCGGCAATCTTCGCTGAAGCAATTAATATTACAATAAAATTTTCAAATCCAATTTATCGAGATTTCGCCTGTCCAATGATTTCACATAGTGTTCAGTTTTCATTCGTTTTTTAAATATTTTCCCACACTACGAATTATCTCGGGTACGTTGAGAAACATTTAAACACATATAGTTTTGTCGCTTGTGATAGAAAACTATAACAATTTTTCCACAGAATATACACTAAAAATCAATATGCAAACAAATTAAAACACGTCACTGGTGTTCACTCAAAAAAATCCCGCGAACACTTCAAAGAATGCACTTCTAAAAATAAAACCTATTTGTAATCGCGCCTAATAAGAGAGCGCTTGATCTTTTGAACACAAATAGAAAAGTACAGTACATGACGTGTGATAGTACTCACCAGGCGATACAAGTTGTTACAGACAGTAGTATATTATTAGCACAGTGATATGCGCCTGAGCATAAGTCTAACATTTCAACGAGTCATCAGATTTAGCTAACCGCAATCTCCTCATCATTTCAGCCGATAGACGTCCACTGCTGGACATAGGCGTCCCCCAAATGTCGCCACAAAGAACGGTCCTGTGCGTCCCGCATCCATCGGACTCCCGCAGCCTTCACCAGGTCATCGGTCCACCTTGTAGGGGGCCTTCCAACACTGCGTCTTCCGGTACGCGGTCGCCACTCCAGAACCTTTCGGCCCCAACGGCCATCTGTGAGCAATGTGCCCTGCCCATTGCCACTTAAGTTTGGCGATTCTTCGTGCTACCGACCGCAATCTCCTCCTTGCGTCGTATTCCTCAATGCTGAGGGTCGTGAGTGTCGACCTCTCTGCTTCATCACTTTCATTTTGTGATGTTCCTCTATCTATTCCTGTCTGTTATGGTGTGAAGGACCTTGTATTTTCTTTTAGGTTGGAAAATCATCTAATGACAAATACCACTTTTGGGCGGAGCAGGAGATAGTTTCAGACTTTTACTGATTAAAAACCCACACCTGTTCCTTCTTTGCCTTCATCCCGGGGCCCCGGGTTTCACTTTCACACTACCCGTGTCTCCAATAGGCTTTGACCTTGCTGGGCCCCTACAATTTGCTGACATTTCCCTGAGGTGCGCGTGGAACAGTACGCACCGTCAACGACTTGGGCTCGGTCCGTACGGTTACCGGACAGTCGGACGGCGAGTCACGTCAGTCAAGTCCGCGCCTATGGTGGCCGGAAATCGGGATCGGAATCTCGGCGGCGGTTAGGGCGTGAGGACCGTTTCCTCACGCGATTGGCCGCCTCCTTTGAAGGGGCCTTGTATACTGTGGAGTCAATAACGGTGCGGATCTGGTCGAACCAATGTATTGGGCTGCGCCCTTAAGGCCCTTTTCCATCTACTTTACCGGTCACGATAAGCCTTTCGAGGTTACCACCGCCTAATCCTTGCAATGTGACCGAAGTATTGCAGAATCTCGCGAAGACACTCGGACGACAACCGCGAAGAGATTTTGAGTTCTTGTAACAACAAAATTAAGTTTTCAGATTTATTCCTATATTTGTGCTATAAGCTTTGTGCCAAATTTCAGGATTCTGGGTCAACGGGAAGTAGATACCTTATGAATTTTGATTTCTTCGAGAGAGTCAAAATGTACATTTTTTGCCACATAAACCGAAGTACCTTTTTTTCTCGGTAATTTACAAGTTTGATTTTTTTACAGCTTCAAGAGTCCGCAGACCTGAGTATATGGTTTTAATTTCAACTCGATACCTTCACGCGTTTCCGAGTTAAAGGGTCTTGACAGACAGACAAACGGACGGACGAACCCTAAAAAATGATTGATTCCACAATATTTTCATATTATTACAATATTAATAGATATGAGAGGACAATGTAGAATGTGCGGTAAGCATACCGGAAGATATATATGCTTAAGAACTGAAAACCTCAACGATTTGCACATTTTCTGTGTACAAAGAGTCAACACGCTCTATATAGAACTCGACAATGGACCGCTGACTCGCAGAAAAGCAGTTATCTTTTAGATTACCGTAACTTGCGCTTCAACAAGTTATTTTCAACGTCGCCGGGCGCCGCGACGCACCGAAATCGGTTTGCGTCCCGATTGGAACTCGCTCGGAGATAGCATACTCTAACAGAGCATAGCGTCGGGGCGATGATTACACTCCTCACACCTGTTACCGCAAATAGACGCGGCCAATGCACCCAATGCACTTGCATCATACCTTCAACACTCCACACTAACCACTTAAACCATATCTACTTGTACAAAATACATTACCGGTGCAACATGCTCACCATCGAAGAGTGCAGTCACAAAGCCGTCAATGGTTGCAAAAGTTATAGATACGAACAGAGATTTAGAAGCGATCAGTGATGAAACAGTAGCGGTATTGGTATGCAATTGAGAGAATCAATGAATGGCGTTAGTGACAGTTAGCTACCGTGATCCAAATATATTGTGTTTGTTGTTGTAGTACAATTAAACTTGAATAATGAACTTGCTGTCAGTAGGACAATGGCGAGGTTTTTGCTCGGAGTCTCAATTAGTATCGATTTGTTATATTCTTTACCCATTGTGATTGCCACTCGGTCACAATGAGCCTCACCAGAAGGCCCTTCGGCTGACTTTAGGTCAGCCGAAGGGCAATGGAAAGGCCTATACTCGGAAATTTTTCGCGTGAGCGCATCATAAATGAAGATGTTTGTAGGAGAACCAACGTTACCGTCATAGCCCGAAGAATTGCCAAACGAAGTGGCAATGGGCAGGGCACATTGCTCGCAAAACTGATGGCCGTTGGGGCCGTAAGGTTCTGGAGTGACGACCACGTACCGGAAGACTGCAGCGTTGGAAGATCCTACGAGGTGAACCGAAGACCGGATGAGGAATCCGATGGGATTCCCTCATCATAGGACAGGTCGTTATAGCGACTTTTGGGGAGGCCTATGTACAACAGTGGACGTCTTTCAGCTGAATGATGATGATGATGATGATGAGATTCTTTACTAGTGATTTGCCCCGGCTTTGACTGGGTGCAAATTATATACACAAACTTTCCTTGTTCAATGCTCTTGTTATAAGTGAAAACCGCAAACCACCTATAACACCAAACCCTGGGGCCACGGGTAGTGTGAAAGTGAAACCAGGGGCCCTGGAACGACGGCAAAGAAGGAACAGGAGTGGGTTTTTAGTCAGTAAAAGTCTGACACACCCTCGCGTTCCGCCCTATCACTGGAGATGTCATTAGATGATTTTCTCACCTAGTGAAAAAAATACCACCAAAACCACCAAATTAAAAAAACTATTATGACCTTTTGTTTTTAGGTGGTAAAATCATCATATGACAAATCTCGCTCTTGGGCGGAGGGCGAGATAGCGTCAGACTTTTACTGACTAAAAACCCACTCCTTGTTCCTCTTTGCCTTCATCCCGGGGCCCCGGGCTTCGCTTTCACACTACCCGTGGCCCCAGTAGGCTTCGACCCTACTGGGCCCCTACAGACCCTACTGGGCCCCTACAGAAACTATTATGAGCTACAGTGCGATTGCAGAACTACGTCTCAAAACAATTACTTCACCTCCTTTCACACTGTCAGCATAGCCGAATAGTGGTTAAAAGACGTTTAATTGAGAAATCATTGATACGACTAAATATACCACCAATTTTTTTAATGATTTCTTATCAAAAGAAAAAGATATTCTATCGTTCTTATTCAAGTTTTCGTTCGTTTGGGCGGCGATGGCCTCCTTCTTTGAGGTAATGGACATCCTCACGCCTCAGCCGCCGTGCCGAGCCACCGTAGGTGCGAGCTTGAGGACGACGAGCAATGGGTAGCTCTCCGTTCGGTCGTCCGGTAACTGTCCAAGCCGAGCCCGAGTCATCCACAGTACGTGTTTCAGATGTCAGCAAAACTATAGGGGCCTAGCAGGGCCGAAGCCTACTAAGGCCTTGGGTCTACTTCTGAAAAAGTTACCAGAATGTTCGTCTGAAGAAACATAGGTGTGGTATTAGTCAATAAAAGTCTGACACGCCTTCGCACTCCGCCTTAGACGAGCGGTAATTAAATGATTTCCAACCTTAAAGAAAAGTCTCCGTTCGTTCAGATCAAGTGTCCATTTTTCGTGACAAATGAACACAGAAACATTGAGTTTTCAACTAACATATTTCTTTAGTAAAAGATTTACAGTTGCGACAGCAGTATTTAAAAGTATTGTTTTGATCTAATTCCGTGGCTGCTTGCGAAACTGTTGGAAGGTCAACATAGTACTAAAATACCGGCATTTAGAAGACTTTTCATGAGAAAGTTATAGATCGTTATAAAACTCTATTACACCGGGTATAACATTTGTTTGAAACACTAACAATATCAAGTATATGTATACTTATAATAAATCTGTAGAAGTGAAAATTCTGTACATTGAAAATATCAACCGACCCCGAACCCAAAAATGTGATTAAAATATTTTTGTCTATCTGTCTGTTTGTTCAGGCATCACGCAAAAACTACGGGTTCGATTACGATGAAACTTGGTACAATTATTTTTTAATATCCTGGGCAACACACTGGGTACTTTTTATCCCGGAAAAGTATATACAATAAAAAACAAATTTAATTTTGTGGTTCGATCCCTAGACCCGATTACTGTACCAACCGCAAATAATAAGTTTGTCATAGGTTACGTCACCCGCAGTGGAGTTCACTAAGCGGCGCTGCACACGGCTAAGATACTATAATATTTTATCTTAAGATACAATATCGCTCGCCATACAATTCAATGGACTATCACACACGACGAAGATAATAAATAATATTTCATGTTTTCCTATCTCAAAAAACCTAATAAAACCATTTTCGACTTCTACGCGGACGAAGTCACGGGCAAAAGCTAGTCTCTAATAAAGTGACTAAGCGTTTCGTCTCATCGTCTATACCGCGTACATCGATGGACTGGAACAATTTGCTTGCTGCGCTCTTCCCGTCGTGATTGAAATTAAGGTTTCTTCAAGGCTAGAGTGAATAGGCTCTTAATAAACTAGTGCCCTCACTATCAACGATTGCATCATGCTTACAATTAGGTGGGATCGCAGTCAAACTGAAAAAAGTATTATTAACACTAGCTTTATCCCGCGCCGAATGCGGTAGTAGCCGAGTGGCTTACTGCTGACTTAAGAATAGGTAGGTCGCGGGTTTAAACCCAGCCTTGCGCATTACTTTGTGTAATTTATTTCATCACCACTGCTCTCAAAAACGGTAAAGAAAAACATCGTGAGGAAATCGTCATGTCTGCATCTGACATTCATCAACCCACACTGGTCCCGCGTGGTGGATTATGGCCCACTCCCTCTCTCAGAGAGGAGGCCTGAGTCCCAGCAATTGGAACATTAAAAGTCTGATTACGCTTATCCCACGCAATGTGCTGAAGCAAATGTACATTTTCCGGGATAAAAAGTAGCAGGGCACTTTGCTCGCAGAACAGATGGTCGATGAGGACGAAAGGTTCTAGAGTGGCGACTACGTACCGGAAGAGGCAGCGTTGGAAGGCCTCATATAAGGTGGACCGATGACTTGGTGAGGGTCGTGAGAATTCAATGGATGTGAGACGCACAGGACTGGTCGTTGTGCTGACACTTGGTAGAAGGCCTGTGTCCAGCAGTGGTCGTTTTTTGGTGATGACGATGATAATATATAATTTTCTATTGACGACCCAGCTCAAATTTACTCGGGTGTTAATATTCTGTAAAGTTCTCGATATTTTTCCTATAATACGCATGTATTATTTACTTATACCTTCCTCATTAATCACTTTGTCTATTGGTGAAAACTGCATGACAATATGTTCAGTATTGTTTGAGTTTATCGCGAACAGACAGATAGACGCGAGGGGACTTTGTTTTTAGGGTTTCGTACCCAAAGGGCGAAAACGGGACCATATTGCTAACCGCCCCAGCCGCCAAAATCCCGATCTCCATTTTTACTCACCGTAGGTGCAGGTTTTCGGACGGCGAGTAATGGGTAGCACGCCATTCGGACGTCCGGTAACCGTCCAGACCAAGTCCAAGTCGTAGACGGCGCGTAGTGTTCCACGCGCGCCTTAAGGAGATGTCAGCAAATAGCAGGAGCCCAGCAGAGTCGAAGCCTACTGGGGCCATGGGTTAAGTGAAAATGAATCCCCGGGGCCCTGGAACGCAAGACAAAGAAGGAACAAACGAGTGGGTTTTAGTCAGTAAAAGTCTGACACGCCCTTCCGCTCCGCCCAAGGACGGGAGATGCCATTAGATGATATCCCACCTAAATAAAAAACCATCATGCATCGCGATAGACAGTTGAAATTTTTAAAGATAATGTATTTCTGTGACCGCTATATCAACTAATACTAAAAACAAAATATAATAAATATTTAAGTTGGGCTCCCATGCAACAAATGCGATATTTTTTTGCCGTTTTTTGCTACAGACGTTACGGAACCCTTCGTGCGCGATACCGACTCGCATTTGGCAGATTTTTCTAAATATTTTATAATATGTGAAAGTATTTAGTTAATTATAGAATCCATAATGATTACCTTTTACAACTTTTTCCAAATCTAAGTCTCACGGCTAGACCTACCCTTATGGCAAGTTACATAAAAAAAATTTGTGCCGTTTGAGAGTGAATAAGTATTAAACATACACACACACATAGCTACAAACTTTGGTCTTTATAATATTAGTCTGATATTCCATCTCAAGATACAATCACACACAATATTCGCGAATAATGTGTCCAATAGAAACTTGAATCAAGTTTCTACATAAGACAATGTAGGTATAATACGTAATTGAATCAATTTGTGTAGGCAGCTCTTGACCCAACTGCCTCACCAAGACGGAAAGGTCGTGAGTCGCACCGACCAATCAGAGCGTAGTTATATCTTGTTTGGCGTAAATGCTACGGCGTAGAACCTTCGTAGCAGGCTGTAGAGGTGCTACGCCGTAGCTACTTTGTATTTGCTACGAGTATTTATGTACTACTGGCGTACATTGGCGCGGCTTGCGTCAAATTTTTATCTGTTATAATTTGTATGTGTTATAATTTCTGAGATTTCGTGATTAATCAGTGAGTGGTATTTCGCTTTTATATATATATAGATATACTCACTCATCAATAAGAACAATCGTCACAATAGCTCAGCCTCCTCCGACAAAGGGGAGGCTAAGATGCTGTTACATGCCCCGACCTCTGATCCCACACTAAGTAGACCATGTCTTTCCTGTATGTTCCGGTTACATTCCATCAATACATGATAAACATCCTCAAAATTTGGTGAAGATCATTTGTCCTGTGTCTGGGTGTAATTTATCTACAATATGTATATATTAAAAAAAAAAATGTATGTTTGTCAGTTGTCTAGTACTCATAACACAAGCTCTGCTTAGCTTATGACTAGACGGCGTTGTGTGATAGTTGTGTGAATATTATTACTATTATTTAATATAATAAATAAATAATAAACTGACCAGCCAGTAGTAAAAGCCCAGCATTCACGAAACAAGTTGTCTTAATCACACCTGTGACATTAAATAGGCCGTTAATCAAGCGATCAATTAAACCCCGACCAACGTCCCGTCCACCATGTTTTCGTAAACCAATTACGTACAACAAGTATTCATACTATGTAGAACTATGCTCAAGAGGCAAAGGTATTTCTGTGTCGACAATTGTAGGTTGAATTAGATTAATATTCTTGAACAATACATTATTAGAATTGTTTTAAAGCACCAGATATTTTCAAAAAGATTAGTGGCTAAAGTAATCGACAATAGTAACCCTTAGGGCTATATTTCACCGGGACACCATGTCGACGCGACCAGTTGATTCATTTATTAATACAAAAATGGTTATAAATGCTACGATATTACAGAAATACAAAACACAAAGAAACCAAGAAATACGTAATTTCGAAAAAAGAATAACGTAACTTTATTATAAAGTTTATTTAAACCAACGAGTTTTAAAAAACGGCAATTTCATAGGTGCAGTTTTTGATTGAGTTTATCGCGAACAAACAGACAGACAGAAGCAGTGGGTGACTTTTTTTTATAAAGTGTTAAGATATGAATTAATTTCAATCGTGAACTCATCATCTCCCTAGCCATTTCACAACCAGCTTTGGGTCAACTTCCAATCTAACCAGATGTGGCTGAATATCCGTGTTTTACATGTAGTGACTGCCTATCAGACTTCCATTTCCTTCTTACTGGACAACACGCTACTCCTTGCATAGACTGATGGTCAGACTTTCTGGCGTCTGACTACCTGTAACGACTGTCAAACATCTACGAATGACAACCGGGACCAACGGCTTTACGTACTTTCCGAGGCACGGCGTGTCAGTAATATAATATATAATATTCAGACAAATATTACACAACGCCGTCTAGTCCCAAGCTAAGCAGAGCTTGTGTTATGAGTACAAGACAACTGATAAACATATATATAGATAAATTACACCCAGACACAGAACAAATGATTGTGCTCATCACACGAACATTTGTCTTGGGCAGGAATCTTACCCACCACCTCCGGCATAGTAATCAGGGCCACTAACCACTAGACCAACAGGCCAGTCAAATGTCCTAGATAAACTTAAAAATCGTGAACTATTCAATGAAATAGTGTTTGTGTAACTATTAGCGTTTTATTTGCAAAGTATTGTGAAGTGCAACAGCTGCAAGGCACATTTTAATAATAATAGGTATCATCTCATCATGTTGGCTCCTGGTGTGGATGCGCAAAGTTCTCAGGACATTGAAATGTGAGAGGATAGAAAATATGCAAGAAAAAATACTCGTTGCTTTTTTTTATTCTGTCGCGCTTGACCGCTATCTCTCCTGATGGAAAGCGACGATGTGGTCGACGATGGAGCGCGCTTACCTAGAAGTAACCTATTCACTCTTGACTTAAAGATTCCCGGGTTGTAGACATCAGGAAAATAGATTGGTCTGGACATATTTATTTATTAAAACTTCTTGCAACACAAAAGTACAAAGGCGGACTTTTTGCCTTAGCCATTCTCTACCAGTCAACCTAGGGCGGGGAAGAGAAAAATTTGGCAAATACATAAAAAATTTAAAGATTATTAAGAAAACAAGGGTTCAAAAGTATGTTTATATACATAATACATATATAATTTAATATAATATCATATAACATACATGGTGCAGTGGTGGCCGAGTGGTAACGGCCCCGACTTACGAGATGTAGGTTGCAGGTTCAAACCAAGCCAGGCGCATCACCACTGCTCTCAAAACGGTGAAGAAAAACATCGTGAGGAAACCGGCATGTCCTAGAACCAAACGCACTGGGCCCGCGTGGTGGATTACGGCCCATTCCCTCTCCTAGAGAGGAGGCCTGAGTCCCAACAGTGGGAACATTATAAGGCCGACTATGCCATGCTATGCTGATATATACATATATATATAAAGTAAAATAAAGGGTTTATTGAGACGACTTCACTATTACATACACACACATTACATAGACCTTCCCCAAGTCTCACCACAACTGGTCCTATGCATCTCGCATCCATCCAGGTCCCCTCAGGTCACCCGTAGGTTTCCCTATTGATTAATCAATATTAATATTTCGTCATAGTTAATCACACTTCGGAGACGAATAGTACTGAGAATATTATAGGCAAATGATGCTATACTGTGCATCTTACGTTTTTAGGGTTCTGTACTTCAAAAGGAAAAAACGGAACCCTTATAGGATCACTGTTGTCCGTCCATCTGTCTTTTTGTCTGTCTGTCTGTGCGTTTAGACCCTTTATCTTGAGAACGCGTGAAGGTATCGAGTTGAAATTAAAATCATATTATCAAACTTCTGAGTTAACGAAAAAAAGATACGGCCGTTTATGTCGCAAAAAAACGTATATTTCGATACCCCCTCGAGGGAATCAAAATTCATAGGGTACTTCCCGTTGAACTAGAATCCTGAAATTTGACTTGAAGCAAGGTCTTATAGCACAAGTATAGAAAAAAATCTGAAAACTGTAAATTTGTAGTTACGTCACAAAACAAACCTTTTTTTGCGATTCGGAAAAATCTTCGTAACTCAATTCGAGAATTAAATTACATAGGTAAGTTTGTACGGAACCCTTATCAAATCACTGTCATCATTATCCAAAAGACCCATAGGAATTCCCCAACTGTCACCATAACGACTGGCCCTGTGCATCTTGCATCTATCGGATTCCCGCGACCCTCACCAGGTCATCGTTCCACCTATAACTGTGTTATATTAATTTTGGTACACGTAAAATAAAGAATTATTTCCATATTAAAATATTAATAGGTATAAGAGGACTCTTTAGATCAGGCATCATAATACTAAACAAGTACAATAAAAAAAATCTATTGTTAGACAGGCACGGTAGAGAAGTCGCCGGAAAAAACTAATTAATTTTTTGAAAAATATTTTTGGTAAAATTAACATTTGCTGATAATTCAAAAACGAACACACATGCCTACTTCAACTTTTCAGTAGATGTTAATATAATATCTATATCTATCTGAAGGAGGCCTGAGTCCCAACAGTGGGAACATTATAAGGCCGACTATGCTATGCTATGCTATTATAATATCTATATTATGTTATTGCAATGATCTGTTACATTACAAACACATGCGTCGTACACAACGTCATCATCGTCCATTTCTCGTTAAAATCTATTGACCCAGTAACTCCGCAATTTGCGAACACTTTCATCGTCAAAATATTGCATGCTATTATAGGCTTTTAGGAAACGATTTAAAGGTTATTTTGCTGTGACGTATCTTGACCGAACATGTTACCTAGATTATTAGCCAAAGGGCTTACCTATACAAAAAAAAAGAACAGTCATTAATTACTATACATATTCCATTAATATAATATGATGAAATATCATAGTTTTGTTGTTTTTTTTTTTTGATAATCAAAAACGTATGAAAAGAATAGAGATTAGATTCCTAATTAAAATCAGCTAATACCTGCAATATCAAAATGCTTTACAGTTAAAATTAATAGTTAAAATCAGCGTCCGCGCAACGCCTGAAATGGCACAAGGCGGGCGGGCCGGCGCTCGCGCCTGTTACGGCGCGCGGCGTTTTATACGAAAATATTGACTGAAAACCCTCCTGATAACCCTTAGGAGGGTCTAAGGGATGTTAGGATGGGTCACAGTTAGTATATTTATGTAAAATATGTAAAGAAAGGCGGGGGCTGGAAGCGCGCGGGGGCCGGCACGCTCGCCATGTATGGCGCGCGGCGTCTGCGTGCCGGCCCTATAAAAGATTCCGCCGCCGCTGATCGCCGCACTCGCAGTCTCGCTGCCGTAGAGTCAACATCCACCGCGTCCCAAACCAAACACAAACGCCAAAATGTGCGACGACGATGTTGCTGCGCTTGTAGTCGACAATGGCTCCGGCATGTGCAAAGCCGGTTTCGCCGGCGACGACGCGCCCCGCGCCGTCTTCCCGTCCATCGTTGGTCGCCCACGTCACCAGGGTGTGATGGTTGGTATGGGTCAGAAGGACTCCTACGTAGGCGATGAGGCCCAGAGCAAGAGAGGTATCCTCACCCTGAAGTACCCCATCGAGCACGGCATCATCACCAACTGGGACGACATGGAGAAGATCTGGCACCACACCTTCTACAACGAGCTGCGCGTCGCCCCTGAGGAGCACCCAGTCCTCCTGACTGAGGCCCCCCTCAACCCTAAGGCCAACAGGGAGAAGATGACCCAGATCATGTTTGAGACCTTCAACTCCCCCGCTATGTACGTCGCTATCCAGGCCGTGCTCTCGCTGTACGCCTCCGGTCGTACCACCGGTATCGTCCTGGACTCCGGAGATGGTGTCTCCCACACCGTCCCCATCTACGAAGGTTACGCCCTGCCCCATGCCATCCTCCGTCTGGACTTGGCTGGTCGCGACTTGACCGACTACCTCATGAAGATCCTCACCGAGAGGGGTTACTCTTTCACCACCACCGCTGAGAGGGAAATCGTGCGTGACATCAAGGAGAAGCTGTGCTATGTCGCCCTCGACTTCGAGCAGGAGATGGCCACCGCTGCTGCCTCCACCTCCCTCGAGAAGTCCTACGAACTTCCCGACGGTCAGGTCATCACCATCGGTAACGAGAGGTTCCGTTGCCCTGAGGCCCTCTTCCAGCCCTCATTCTTGGGTATGGAATCTTGCGGTATCCACGAGACCGTGTACAACTCCATCATGAAGTGCGACGTTGACATCCGTAAGGACCTGTACGCCAACACTGTCATGTCTGGTGGTACCACCATGTACCCCGGTATCGCCGACAGGATGCAGAAGGAGATCACCGCCCTGGCTCCCTCCACCATCAAGATCAAGATCATCGCTCCCCCCGAGAGGAAATACTCCGTATGGATCGGTGGTTCCATCCTGGCTTCCCTGTCCACCTTCCAGCAGATGTGGATCTCCAAGGAGGAATACGACGAGTCCGGCCCCGGCATCGTCCACCGCAAGTGCTTCTAAGCGTGCTCGTGACCCACGCGCATGTGCGGGTCTCCTGCGCCGCTGCTGCGTGACCCTAGTGATGTGTATTGTGGTGCTCTCGTTCCGCAAGGAACTCTAGCATTTGTACGTTGTACGTAGTGATACCTGACAGAACTGAACATCTAAGATAACGCCATCTATTGTAATGTAATTTATTGTAAAATTTATATAAATTTAATTTTCTTTTTTTTATTTTTATTATATACACGGGATCGTTATGGATCTCACGCCAAATGTAATTAATAAATAAACGGTTAATTTATTTATTTTAATTACATTATTTCTTTTATACAACCGTTGACTTTGGTTTTTGTTTGGAGTCCTAAAAGCCGCATACCCCCTGCGGTGTGGTGTATCAAGTGACAGCTATGTGAGTCAGTGGATCGCACCTGTCTATATCTGGGTCACACTCACTGCCAACATTCCGGCGATCAATCGCCACCTACTTGAAACTTTTCAAATTCATTGGAAACACAAGGAAACGTAGCTAGCAAACAAGAGTAGGTACACTTCCCCTGGAGAGAGCGGGGTTCGAACTTATAATTAGAAACGGAGGTTACCACACGCATCAGATATAACCACCGCGTGCACTACCATAAATAGTAAAGACAACTCCCGCGGCCAAAAGCATTTTCTAATTTTATCATAATATCTTGGGGCGGCGGTGGCTACCCTGCCATACGACACTGTTCCTTACGAGCTTACTATAAGCTAAATATTTGCATAAACCACATGTTTCCGTAAATACCACGCGGGCTCGTTGCTGGAGTAAAAGAAGCCATCGGTTCGGCATGTCTAATAATACAACAGACTCCCAGCGCGTTCAGTTTACATGTACCACGGTCCACGGGCCTTACGATGACGTGATAGAATATCAGTCGAGCGAGCGAGAAAGAGGGATGGAGCTATAGAACCTGCATAGCTCTGTCCCTATAACAGTTCAGTTTAGGTCGTGGTGCTTGGGCCTCAGAAATATTAGGCGTAATACGTCGATATGACGACCATTCGTGTTTACCAGCGAGTGATTAGGAACGCGTTATAAATAGATGCTGTTCAAAATCGTCTGAATGTGGCAGGTATCCAATTTGTTATCGCGTTCCCGCTTCAGATTTTTTTTCAGTAGAAGGAATTTGAATTGTTGAGGGCTCTGACACTTGTAGCGTAAGACTGTTCATTCAAGTTCATGACTTAAGAGATTGAATGGCAGATTAATTAGAATCAATTACAGAAGCAAGAGGTTAGATAATATTTGTGTATCTTCTTCAGTCAGTATTTAATATCCGATTCTATTTTGGGAACTTGACATCACTGAACACGCCTGCGCCTCCCCTAGAAGCTTAGACGCATGGCGAGTAGTATTTTGGTATTGAGACACGTGCCGTCATTTTGCTGTTTCTTTGACTCATGTTCAAGCTTTTTATCATACAAACTTCCTATTATCACCTAGTAACCAATTATAGCTGGTACCAACCGATCATGTAGTGTGACTTGATTTATGATTTTTTTTATTAACTCTTCCTACACCTTACCCTTTGTTTCTAGTGGGAAATCATGAGTGATGAGTAGAGGTCGGAATTAGGTAGAGTTATTTAAGTACTTATACTGATTCGATACTGTTACAGAGAAAGAATAAAGTGGATATGCCTCAAATCCCGAGATTAATTTTAAACAGCAGATTTTTTTTTTTGTGATAGGTACTCTCAGAAATATAGCAGAAACAGACTTCCTGCATTAATGACGAGAAGGTAGAGAGAACCTTTTTCAAAATTGTTTGTTAAGTGGATCGATGACTTGGTAACGATTGCGGGAGTCCGATGGATGCGAGACGCACAGGACCGTTCGTTGTGGCGACACTTTGGGGAGGCCTATGTCCAGCAGTGGACGTCTTTTAGATGAGGTTTTTATTATTATTTATTTGTAATACTGTTATAAAATCTTGCGAAAATCCATAATAATATGAATATTTCGATACAAGTACATGAATAACTCTACCTAATTCCGACCTCTGCTAATGACTCTTCCCGTTCTGTGTGGGACGAGAAGGAATGACCGACTTTTACTGACTAATTAAAACTACGTTTCTCTTTCCGTTCCTGAGACTTTTGCTGACTAAAACCCACTCATGTTCCTACCTTTGCACTTTGCGTTCTTGTGCCGTTGTGTATTTTTGTAACAATCCCATAGGTCAATTTCTTTTGCTTATCAACTCACCAAGTCATCAATAATCATCAGCTCTTAACACACTCTCTCTGTGGAGATTATGAGTGTAGGTACTGTGATAGTAAAAGAGTGTAAAGCTATTTATTTTTACCACAGCTTCAAACTGTCATCTACCACACTATTATTAGCTATCATCATCACATATGCTAGTTATTGTTACATCACACTACTTGCTATCCTCTCTCACCATAACATACTCTCATGTAGTACACAAATCATTTACTACCATTAGGTACCATCACCACATTACTCTTATTATTAGCTATCATTACACATTATATGAGCTACTATCATATCACACTTACTTCACTACGACATACTAATGATCAGCTATCACATCACATCACGCTCACGATCATCTTCTATCATTATTATTCTCTTATCATATCGCTATCATCAAACATTTGTAATTCTTACATCACATGGCTATCGTTATCTATCACTTATTCTCACGTATCACATCGCTATCATAAACTATTAGTTATTTTTACATCATGTTCGCTATTATCATCTACCAGTTATTCTCACATGTTGTCATCTTATAGAAACAATATGCGTGAGATAGAACAATTGTACCCTTTTTTAATTGCATGTCTAGAGTTACCCCTTTGTTTTTTTATGGCAAATCATACAATTACTTATCTCGCCCTAAGGCGGAGCGAGAAAGCGTGTAAGACTTTTACTGACTAAACCCCACTCCTATGTTCCTTCTTTGCCTTACGTTCCAGGACCTCAGACTGTGCCCTGCTAGGCCGCTACGGTTTTGCTGACATTGCCTTGAGGTGGGTGTGGAACACTACGCACTAGTGTCTAGAGTTACCCCTACGGTAAACTCCACGTTATTCCTCTACTCTATAAATACTTGGATGATTCAAGTCTGTTATCAGTGTGCAATGACATCGGTCCAGGTTGGCAGCACCACTAATTTTACTAAACTATACGGCTAGCCAACTACACAGTGGGCTTCAGAACACATCAACACAAACATTAGGCACAGATATTTACCGTTTGTCTCTGTGACTCATAGAAGAGATTTAGGCCAAGTGTCTAAACGCTATACGTGAAAAAATTGGCGTGTCTGTAAATATGTCAAAGATATTTTTCCAATCAGGTTAGCTTAGTGGACATCGGCAGGAATGTTGCTATGAGGAAATGGAGTTTCTGTGTCAGAGTTCTAGATTGGAAATGCTCAGTTTCCACACATTTCGCACTCATTTTAGTCGAAAATCCTCCACAGCGGGACATAGTCCTTCTCCAAGTGCAGCCATGACCGGTCCTGTTTGTCTCGCAT
This sequence comes from Mythimna vitellina, assembly GCA_949316375.1. NCBI lineage: Eukaryota > Metazoa > Arthropoda > Insecta > Lepidoptera > Noctuidae > Mythimna > Mythimna vitellina. The sequence continues at coordinate 15,607,368 of OX438708.1, forward strand.
CCACCTTGACCCTCACCAAGTCCATCTTGTGCTTGCAGAAAAAGATGGTCGATTGGGCTGAAAAATTTCGGAGTGATCACCGCGTACCTGATGACGAAGCATTAGAATGCCATCTTGTGTGACGTGCTTGTATTAATTTGCAGTCCGGAAATGATTAAACCTAAAACCAAGTTGAGACGGTGAGCTGTGTCCACACGCCTATCAAAGAGATGTCAGCAGGAGACGGGGCACAATAGGGCCAATGCCAGCTAGGGATTCGGGATTGTTCGAAAGAGTTTTCATGGCCCTAGAACCATGGAAACTCTTTCGAATGATCCCGAATCCCGATTTTCCGAATCGCAAAAGGCAATTAATAATAATATTTCACAACTTTCACACAACGCCGTCTAGTCCCAAGCTAAGCAGGGCTTGTGTTAAGAGTACTAGACAACTGATAAACTTACTTACATATTTCTAAATACATACATATTATAGATAAATTACACTCAGACACAGAACAAATGATCGTGTCTCACAAACATTTGTCCTGGGTGGGAATCGGACCCACGAACTTCGGCATAGCAGTCGTAGCCACTAACCACTAGACCAACAGACCAGTCGGTCCAAAATCTGTTTTCAAGAAGTAATTAGTAAATCTGGGGTTTTTATTTACGTGAGAAATCATCTAATGACACCACCCCTGTTCCTTCTTTGCCTTCGTTCCAGGGCCCCGGGGTTCTCTTTCGCATTACCCATGGTCCCAGTAACCTTCGACCAGGCTGGGTCCCTACGGTTTGCTAACATCTCTGAAGCGCGCGTGGAACACTACGCCCCGTCGACGACTTGGCCTCGGGCCTACCCATTGCTCGCCATCAAGTAGTAATTTGGTTAATGTAATATTTTTTTCCAAACAAAATGGTTTTGAAAATCTGTAGACAATTATATTTTAGATACACACTAAACATTAATTGATCAACGAAATTCCGTAAGTGCGTCCTACTAACAACTCACAAAGTGAAATCTGCCAAATATTTTTAGTGTTTCTAATAATGTCGTCTATTGATATACTCGTATTTTGGGTACATTTATAAAGAACGACGAATTGTTTACATGAAAACCAGTGCTGTGGACTCGTCGCATTGTGCATGGGACCACGGCATTATGCTGAGCCGTTCAGCCGTTTTTCGCGGATGTGACGCATATTTTCCCCATAGAAAGAATGTAAGTTAACCTTGAGATTGTGTTATTTCTTTCTTATTCCTCTTGTGTAATTTTAAGAAACAATTATTAAATACAATATTTTTAGATTACTGCCACTTTACTCAATCCATCCATCTAAATAAATCAAGCCAGGAAACGAGTATGTATTGAATGTTTTGTAACCCATACTGTTTTCTTTGACTGGATGAAGATGTCCGCAGGAGAACCAAGGTCGCCGACATAGCCCGAAGAATCGCCAAACTAAAGTGGCAGTGGGCAGGGCACATTGCTCGTAGAACGGATGGTCGATGGGGCCGAGAAGAAGAAAAGAAGGCCTCCCACAAGGTGGACCGACGACCTGGTGAGAGTCGCGGGAGTACGGTGGATGCGAGACGCACAGGATCGGTCGTTGTGGCGTCGCTTGGGGGAGGCCTATGTCCAACAGTGGACGTCTTTCGGCTGAAATGATGATGATGATGATGGATTGTCAGACTAGACACTTAAAGAAATTTGTACACCAGTCTTGTAAAGGGGTATACTACAACCCAATTTCAGGCAGTCCCTCAATGTAAATATATTATAATATGTATTATTATTATAAACCCCTATTTTTATATAATACAAAAAAAAATGAGGCTCTATCCGTACCCGTTACTGATCATATTTTTGTAGTCAAAAATAAAAAAAAGGAATCCCAAAATAAATTGTCCACGAAAATTTGTCATTGGTAAATTAGGTCAATAATTGAATCAATAAATAATAACATTGCTAATTTCCATGAATTGAGTGACATATTGGGATATGAACAAACGCCGAGACTTTACTTAAATAATAACAAGACCTTTTCTAATAAGCTTTTTAAGTATTTGTACTAATTAAAAACTAGTGATGTGTGAGTGACTATTTGTACTAATAAAAATTTTTTTCCGAATCGCAAAAAAAAATTTGTTTCTGACGTAACTACAAATTCACAGTTTTCAGATTTTTCCCTATACTTGTGCTATGAAATCTTGCTTCATGCCAAATTTCAGGATTCTAGGTCAACCTTATGAATTTTGATTTCCTTGAGAGTCTCAAAATATACGTTTTTTGCGACATAAAAGGCCGTATCTTTTTTATTTAACGAATAAAAGACTTGAAAGAACTTGAAGCTGTGAAAAAACTCAGAAGTTTGATTTTTTCACAGCTTCAAGGGACCGCAGATTTGAGTCTCACGTTTAAATTTCAACTCGAAACCTTCACGCGTTCCCGAGATAAAGGGTCTTGATAGACAGACAGAGAGACAAAAAAGTTAACGGAAGCCTAAACATAAATTAAATATTCTTATTTCATCTTTTAAGCCAAATCTATGATAACATGCATTTATCTACATATAATACAAACCTCCGAACAATTCCCTACTGCCCACATGAACAGGTGTGTCATCTATTCTTAACCCATGATCTGACGACCCAAACATACAACAAAACTCCTTTTATCGATGCATGACAAAGATTCATCACATCGCAAAGAGAACTGTCGTGAAATGCCAGCCGCTTGCCAAGTCTCATTGCTATCCAATAGCCAACATATTTTTACAACGTGTGCTATTGAAACATAACCCTTATTATAAGCTAATTAAGGTTCATCAGCCTGATCTCTGGATTGTTAAACATTTGATTCTAATTGCTTATCGTATGTTTGAGTGATCAGTTAAACGATGCATAACAAAGCATGTTCTTCGCAATTTACACCTTTTAACTGTTCTATGAATGAACTCAACGTTACTACTGCGTGTATGTTTCTTATTTCAGTATATTTGGCCGACTAAATGACAGAGTCGTATTTCGGTTTAGATACTTTGAATATACTCTACTTTCGTATCGTCTTGTTTTCTTAATTCTTTATTATACACACAAAACATAACATTATAATAATGAGTTTTCTCCCAGCAATCCTTTGAGTGACAGAGAGGTCATATTAGATGGTAGGATCCAGAAATATGGGTCTTGAAATCATTTATTTAACTATACATTATGCAGATTATATATTAGAGCAGTGGTGGCCGAATGGTAACGGCCCCGACTTACGAGTTGTAGATCGCGGTTTCAGACCCAGCCAGGCGCATTACTTTGTGCAATTTATTTCATCACCATTGGTCTCAAAACGGTGAAGGAAAACATCGTGAGAAAACCGGCATGTCATAGAACCAAAAATTCGAAGACATGTGACATTCACCAACCCGCACTGGGCCCGCGTGGTGGATTACGGCCCGTTCCCTCTCCTAGAGTCCTCTCTGCCAGTCTGTCGGCCTGAGTCCCAACAGTGGGAACATTATAAGGCCGACTGTGCTATACATTATGCCCATAAAGGTACAGAGGGTCGCGGGTATCCAATATACGTGAGACGCCTAGTACCGTTCGTTGTGTCGACACTTGGAGCAGGCCTATGTCTAACAGTGGACATTTTTCAGCTAAAAACATGATGATAGGTTTGTACGAATTAAAAATTATAATTTATGGCACTATGTGTGTGTGTATGCCTCCATTGTCTGTGATCCCCGCGACATGACATAACTTCATGAAAGCGTAATCATGAAGTTTGAGAGAAATGTTAAGCCCATCATCAAAATTCGATAAAGGCCAAATTAAACTGGCCCTTTGGTTAAATTTCCCAAACGTTCTGACAATGCGATAAACATTTTGACAAACACATGAAAGTTCATAAGTAGTTACTGCGTAATCGGATTGCCGTCAATAGCCGAGTAGTGGCGAGTAGGGGCGAGATAATTGAAATAGCTGCGCGTTTAATATTTAGTTCAGTTACATAGCTCAGGAGCTGGTCTTCATTATTTAATACTGTTTAAAAAGGTTGATGATAATGTGGGAATTTTGAACGCAGACAAATACACTTGTATATTTTTTTTAGTTTAAGTAAGGCTTATATCTCATCATCATCATCATCATCATTTCAGCCGAAAGACGTCCACTGTTGGACATAGGCCTCCCCCAAATGTCGCTACAATGACTGGTCCTGTGCGTCTCGCATCCATCGGATTCCCGCGACCCTCACCAGGCCATCGGTCCACCTTGTGGGAGGTCTTCCAACGCTGCGTCTTCCGGTACGTGGTCGCCATTCCAGAATTTCGTCCCCATCGACCATCTGTTCTGCGAGCAATGTCACCACTGTCACTTATGTTTGGCGATTCTTCGGGCTATGTCCGTAACCTTGGTTCTCCTGCGGATATCCTCATTTCTGTCGCGATCACACAAGCCTCCGAGCATAGCCCTTTCCATGGCCCTTTGAGTAACTTTAAGCCTTCTGATGAGGCCCATTGTAAGCGACCACGTTTCGGAACCATATGTCATCACTGGCAACACGCAATGGTCTTAGACTTTTGTCTTGAGACACTATGGTATATTGGACGAGAAGACACCGCACAGCTTCCCGAACGCTGCCCAGCCGAGTCGGATTCGACGATTGGCCTCTTTCTCGAAGTTAGATCTACCCAACTGGGTTTTATCTAGATAGTTTTATTTATATGTTATATTTTATTTACCATCATCCGTGCGTCACTGCGGGGTGCTAGCTGTAAAAGAGCGCTGGGTGTCTGACGCCCAGCAATTGCTGAGTTGGCGACCCTTTCTTTCTTTTTATATTGTAAATCTGTACTTTTTTTGTGTTGCTGCCTATTGTATTGCCTGCATCAAATAAATACTATTCTATTCTATTCTGTTCTGTTCTTTTCTATTCTATTCTATTCTATTCTATTCTATTCTATTCTATTCTATTCTATTCTATTCTATTCTATTCTATTCTATTCTATTCTATTCTATTCTATTCTATTCTATTCATTGAGATTATATTGAGATGGTATGATTATATGGTGGGAATGACGGCGAAAAGGTTACACATTACGACGTTGGCGTTGGTACGATGAACGTGTGCTAAAGAAGTAATAAAAGGCAGTCAATTTAGGTAAGAAAGAGGTGGGAGTTCTGTTCCTCAACAGTTGTCACTACGGCCGGCCAATGTTAGCCAAAGTAATAATGCCACCTCAAAAAAAAACATCATAATACAAAGACACATATGGGCTGGTGCAGTGGAAAGACGTGCAAAGAGGCTAATCCAGTCTACAAAGCTTCAAGCACAGGCGCAGGGTAGCCAGCCTTTCTATATTTTACAGGTTGCATTTTGAAGAGCGCGCGAATTGTATGACTTGATTCCGCCATCTCCTTTCTACCATCGGACAACGCGACGTAAGGCAAGTATCCACCCTTACGTTGTTGAAGCTTCAACGGTCCAGACTAACTGTTTCGTTTTGTCTGCAGTGTTTGTCGCAGGACTGAAACAATTTGCCTGCTGCAGTCTTCCCGTCAAACTATAATTTAGGTGTCTTCAAGGCTAGAGTAAATAGGTTCTTAATATACTAGTGCGCCTCGAAATCAATGATTGCATCACTGCTAACCATCAGGTGGGATCGCAGTCAAGCACTGCTTAATATCACTTTAAAAAAAAACCATCTCTCTGTAAAATACAAACTAAAAACATGCCATTACAGTTCCATGCTCCCGGCTCGCTTCCAACCACGAGTATTTGCGAGCTGCGATATTAGACAAGTTGTCGCGGCCGCCTCATTTAGACCTAACGAGTACTAAACTATATTAATAATCATTATTAACCTGCCCCGGCACGTCCGGGGGGCGAGGGGGGCCGACTGGAGTGAGCGACGGAGAGGGGGGCGACGGAACAAGAGACCATTGTTGGAATCTATCTGTCAAAGGATAGACGAATTTAATTGACGCGCGCTCAATAAGGGTTATTATCGCTTAACTGTGATGTTGCTCTTTCGAAGCCGGTGAACCGGAGCGAGCGACAGCTTTTTATTAATTTTGCACTTAATAACTTTCAGATGATATTCGACTGTGAAGTTTTTCATAGCGACACAATAGCTCGGGTCGATAGAATTCGTTTGATGTACACGTTTTTGTTGCTCGAGCTTTTTGTTAGTATTTTATTGATTTGTCGCGTTCAAATGTCTGGTAATTGGTTTTGCCGCTTCGTGTTATATTGGAGTATCTGTTGGAGCTTTTGATTGGCCTAAATTGGCAAAATCTTTTTTAGAATGTTTTCTTATAGAGTGGAATTTTTGTAATGGTTTAGGAAATCTTTAACGTGATTTTTATTTTAAGTATTTACTTCGGTAAATTGCTCATGAGTATTTACCATCGGTATACTTTTGTTGAACATATACTTCGTTTTTAACCTAAAGATGATGAATGTCCTCATTAAAAATGTGAAGTCAAGTTTTTGTGAGGATTTTTTTTCAGAATTCTTTTGCAAAGCATATAATAATATGATGGTTAGCATTGAGGCCTTACTTCCACTTGCTGGTGTAGCTACATTCAGTCTCGCTGCTAGAGCCGTTCCCGGCGTCGGGAGTCACAGGACGACTATAGGCCACCGTAAGCGCTGGTTTACGGACGGCCGGCTATAGCTAGTTCATCGTCTGGTCTTCCGGTAAAGACCAAGCCCTGGTCTACAGCGTGGAGAAGTTACACTGGTGGGTTTTATTCAGTAAGAGTCTGATACTCCCTTCTTCCCACCCGGGGCGGGAGAAATTATTGAGAAGGTAATTCCAGTTGACATTGAAGTGCAGGGATATGCTGAAATATGCCATTCCGCTTTGGAATCGTCACCCTATGAGTGTGACCACGGCATTACGAACGTTCGGCCGTTTTGTGCGAACTTGGCGTATATTTTTTCAATAGTGTTTATAATTTGTGAGCCATTTTTTTAAGAAGAGAGAGAGAGAGAGAGAGTTAGGAAATCTTCCAATTACTTCTCTCTAAAACTTACTTCTATGTTCCTTCTTTGCCTTCGTTCTAGGGCCCGAGGGTTCTCTTTCGCACAACCCATGGTGCCAGTAGGCTTCGACCCTACTGGGATCCTATGATTTTGCTGACAATTCTTTTAGGCGCTCGCCGTCGACAAATCGAGCTTAGTCTAGACGGCGATCTACCCATTGCTCACAGTCTGCAAACTAACGCCTACTGCGGCTGGAAATCGGGGTCAGGGCTTGTAAGCTAGTCCTAAGATTGCGTCATTTCCCAAATAAAATGTTTTTCTCTCTATCTTCCTAAAGGTCACGGCCCAAGATATTTTACCCAATTACTTAAATAACACCACACACACAACTCACGTCTGTCTGGGAGGAGCTTTTGTTCAAATGGCTATGTAGGTGTAAAAATCCATCAAAGGCCGACACCTCCACTTCTTCTCATCCGTTTGTGAATGGCTGGCTAGGATATGGCTGGAAATAGGTGATGGCAAAGGTCATCAGGTCATAAGGTGACCTTGTTTTTGTTATTGATATAATAATAATATTCCACTACTATCACACAACGCCGTCTAGTCCCAAGCTAAGCAGAGCTTGTGTTATGAGTACTAGACAACTGATAGACAAACGTATATATTTTTAAATACATCATATTATAGATAAATTACACCCAGACACAGAACAAATGTTCACAACGTTAATGTTTCTCTGTTTGTCGTTTTGGACCAATATCTGTATAGTTCATTAAATTATGTATATATAATATTTACCTATGTTGTATTGTATCTATGATTCATTTGTATATCTTTTTTATATTGTTTTTTTTTCCCTTCTCTCTCTTTTATTGCACCTACCACTATTCTTCTCTGCATCACCCAAAGGTTGACTGGTAGAAAATGCCTAAGGCATTAAGTCCGCCTCTGTACCTTTATAATAATAAATGTTCGTGCTCATCACACAAACATTTCTCTTAGATGGGAATCGAACCCACGACCTCTGGCATAACAGTCAGGGCCACAAACCCCCAACAGGACAGTCAAAAAGGGTCGGGTTTGGCCACTATCACTCCTGACGGTAAGTGGTCGACAATAGGACATGCTTGACTAGAAGTATCCTATTCGCTCATTGACTCAAAGACGCACAGGTCGTAGCTACCAAAAAACACAGACTCCGGCAGAGAATCTGCTCCTTAGCTATACGCACAGTAAATGTGTTCTCAAAACGTTTTGTACGTGTGGGTGGGATGTCCATCATGTACTTACCGGTGGCGCAACGCTGTACCTACGTCTAGTTGTCCGATAATGGAACAGACTTGACTTTAAAGTTAAATTTTTAAAGAAAAAGAAAGAAAAATATTTTATTTGGCACCCGTACACAAATACACACAATGTAGAAACAACATCTAAACACTTAAGATAAAAAAATAAAATAACTAACATGTGTGTCTCGCGCCTGCAACAAATAGGTCCAGTTCAGCAAAACTGCCAGACAACTTCGTGGTAGATGCCTGACGCTGGTTTTCAACTGATAGGTTCAGTTGAAAATTGAGAGTGTACGGTAGAAAAGCTAGATTATTTATAATAGTTGTTAATGTTAGGTTAGGTTGTTCTCTTTCCAGCTTGTAGCCTCATCTTTCTCTCAATGTTCTACACCTAATCGGGCATAAGAACAATCCAAACATGCTATCTTATGGGAGTGTACTCGTAGGTAAACTGACCTTTATAATATCGACGTTTGAAAGGCAAAAATACTACGCGACATTGAGTAAACTTTACAGGAAAGTGATTTGAAGTTAAATGTCATATTCATGGTCCGGAGACCGTGACCTGAACCCACTGCCACTGATCACCTCCACGAGAACAAGGCAGTGATCCGCCCAAGCGAGGCACACCTTTACCGTATACACTACCGTATCCTTCGGACGTTTCTTCCACCTGAATCTAGTGCAGAAACCTCCCGAATTTCATGTTCAGTGGGGACATACGCCATGCTGAAAGTGAGGACACAGTGACGTCTTTCCAACCACTCTCCAAAAAGAAGACTCACCGCCATTATTATGGCGTTAAATAATATAACATCAAAAATTAATCACCAGTGAGTTTATGACTTCAACATAGAAACAAACTAAATTCAGGAAGATTGTTTAATATTTTAGAATCGGTGTTAAAGTTCTTAATGTAGTGGGCCAGACGTTTTGTTCAATATGTTGTTCACGACAACTATGTCAGTATTTGTTGGCTTGTGGCCAGTAGACGCAAGCACATTGAAGCTGATAGAGAGATAGCTCAAAAATAAAAGTAGACATTTTTGTGGAACATCTATTGGGAACAATCTACGCATAATTGTTGATTTCTCATCATCATAATTTGAACCAAAAGACATCCCGGAGTAGTGGTACCACGCAAATTAACGAACATGCAAACACACACACATGCATACATACATAAAACACACACAAACCACAAAGCATATATTTACAAAACTTGTTAGTATAGAATATGTCTGAGAGAAATTAATTAAGATGCAATATTGTAATCAAATCCATTAAAAGAGGGGAAGATCTGGTGTCCTGAAATACAGGCCAAAAGCCTACCTTAGGCACCAGTCTGGAGAGACTGGTGACTTTTACTGTGAGCAGTATGAACCCAATTATTGTCATGGTCTTAGTTTTGTAATTGCTGTGATATTGTTATGAAAAAAAAACGAATTATTGTTATTATTATTACATCCACTACTGGACGAAAACCTCCCTAAGTGTCGCCACAACAATCGGTCATGTGCGTCTCGCATCCATCGGATTCCCGTGACCCTCACCAGATCATCGGCCCACCTTGTGAGAAGCTTTAAAACGCTGCCTCTTCCGGTTCGCGGTTGCTAATCCAGAACCTTTTGGCCCCTTCGACAATGTTTTCTAAGAGCAATGTGTCCTGACCACTGCTACTTAAGTTTGGTAATTCTTCGGGCTATGTCGGCAACCTTGGTTCTCTTGCGGATATCTTCATTTCTGAAGCGATCACGCTAGGAAAGTCTGAGCATAGCCCTTTCCATTGTCTTATGGGTGACCTTAAGCCTTCTGATACCCTTCATAATAATAATAAGCCCTGCCGAAATTAACAACTACATTCGTTCAAAACTGTGTTGCAGCAATTAGCGTCCACCTCCAAGAGAGGGGAGACGTAAGTTAAGTCTTATCAATTTATCTATTGATGTTTGAACGCTGACGTCTAGGCCTAAAATTAGAATAAGTTAAATACTGATTATGCTTAATCATGCTTATGTGTATTAATCATTGAACACATTCATTGTGCGTACAGCTAAGGAGTGGAATTGCTTTCCTGATGGCTACAACCCGGGAGTCTTATAGTCAAGAGTGAGTAGGTTACTTCTAGGTAAGCGCGCTCCATCGTCGACCGCATCTTCGCTTTCCATCAGGTGAGATAGCGGTCAAGCGCGAACTTATCAACAATAAAAAAAAACGACATTAGAGGCTGTAGAGGATCTCAAACAGCGGAAATATAATACCTTTTTTTGTAGTTTTATTTTCGAGCTGTTTGTATTTTTTTGTTGTTGTTGTTTGTATTTTGTAGTTATATTTTTGAACCCTTTGGGTTCAAACTTTCGGATTGTGTGTGCTCACAAATTATATTATATAAATATCTGTCTAAACGTACGCTTTTACCTTGAACAGAGGATAAGCATTGCCATACAGTGTGGCAACGCCGCCAGTTTTTTGGGCACATTACCAGTCGACAGCGATGTTGAGGAGTTTTTCGACGCCATAATTTCAAGTTTTTTTTTGAGTTCCCGCTTGGCCGCTATCTCACTTTATGGAAAGCGACGATGAGGATAGACATAAAGTAAGCCTGTGAAGGGGCTTCTGCACTAAAAAGAAAACACGACGTACCTATTTGTTGGATGGAGTTATCAATATTGGTACGGCATGACAAGAATAGCCTGTTTTATTATTATTTGATTTATTTATTTATTTACTTTATGCACTAGTAAACACTGTACAAAGGCGGACTTGATGCCATAGGCGTTTTCTACCAGTCGACCTTAGGGTGGTGCAGAAACATAATATGGTAAGTGCAACTTAATGACAAACAAATAAAAAGAAAATTAAATACATACAAATAACCAAACAATTATGAGAAACGAATGCAACGAATTAAGTCAGTGATGGTTCTACTAACTTCTGTAATTGTAGTAGTAATAAATATTGACATTGTATTATTAATAAATATTGACATTGTATTAAAAATAAATATTGACATTTAATGAATATTTTTTGACATTATTATAAAATTGTTCATAATTTTTTTTTATTAATTGCAATATATAAAATAGTTAAAATTGAAATTAGAAGTCATTTTTAATTATGTATGCAAAAAAAAAATAACGTTACTCATATTCATTTAAAACTGCCACTATTACAAAACTAAATATTGCATTAACTATTATTATGTGAATTCATTTGATATTTTTACACCGGCTAAGGTAGTATAATGTGGTTCCGTCTAATATTAAGATCTTCATATAACATGTAATCAGAAATAAACGATTCTATTCTATTCTAGCGAATTTATTTTAGTCTAATTATTGATAACTGTTTTTGATATAGGTATATGTTAGCAAGCGTATATAAATAAAGATTTTTAGGCTTGGCAGGTTAAGATGGAAGGACTTGCCTCATCTATAACTTTCCGAAGACATCGCCATCAGCTAACTGAGTCGTCAACTCGGTAATCTCTTAACATCCAAGTGCAAAATTATGTACTTAGGTAGTCGCTTACAAACCTTATGACAAAAGTCATCCCCCTTACGAATGGAATCAAACTTCAGCAAACATATAATGTAATTTGAACATAGCAGGGTGGTGGTGGGGTGTGGGGTGCGGGGTGCAGAATTTAATATTGGCAGCGCGCGCGGGTTAAGGCGCCGAGCAAATAAAACTCTATGAAACCGCACCCCCGAGCTGTTAAGGGGTTGAGCTCTTCAAGTAATTAATTTATGATTTGTGTTAAACCAGATTTTAATATTGTAGTTTTTCACTAGAAACAACCTTTAGTTACTTAATTGTAGAATATAATAGAATGGAATAAACTTTATTGTACACCACAAAAGTAACACAACTTATACATAAACTTAAATGGTGGGAAAATCATCTTATGACATCCCCCGCTCTTGGGCGGAGCGGGAGATAGTGTCAGACTTTTACTGACTAAAAACCCACTCCTGTTCCTTCGTCGCCTTTCGTACTGGGGCCGAGTCTTCCTTTCATGGGTACAATGGCGATCTTATCGCTGACAGCGATATCTTCCAGACAACCTTAGGATGGATCGTAAGAACTTAAAATAATACAAGGGGTAGTCTGCGGTGAACTGCTAACAAATTCATCAGTCTCTATACATATAAAACACAATACATAACTATAAATATATACATACATATTTTAATATGTTACACTTCTTTCTTGTTCGTCAAAAAAAAAAAAGAAGAAAAAGCTAAAAAGAAAGAGTAAAATGTGGTTGTATCGCACTTGGTCGCCGAAATTGCTGTTAATTAATTTAATACTAAATGCGGGGTAGTTGTAGGGGTCCACTCTCAATGGTTTTCACGGTATTTTATGCTGTTCGACTCATGTTTTTTTTTTTCAATTGAAACCGGGAAAAAAGGATCAATGTGCCTACTGCGGTCTTCCCGTACACCTATAATTAAGGTGTCTTCAAGGCTAGAGTGAATAGGCTCCTCATAAACTAGTGCGCTTCACCATCAACGATCGTATCACTTCTTACTATATATTTATCTGCAAATAAATCTTTGATCATGGTCGCTTACAATGGGCCTCATCAGAAGACTTAAAGTCACCCAAAGGGCAATGGAAAGGGCTATGCTCTGAGTTTCCTTGCGTGATCGAATCAGGAATGAGGATATCCGCAGGAGAACCAAGGTCACCGACATAGCACGAAGAATCACCAAACTTAAATGGCAATGGGCAGGGCACATTGCTCGCAGAACGGATGGCCGTTGGGGTCGAAAGGTTCTGGAACGGCGACCACGTACCGGAAGACGTAGTGTTGAAAGGCCTCCTACAAGGTGGACCGATGACTTGGTAACGGTTGCGGGAGTCCGATGGATGCGAGACGCACAGGACCGTTCATTGTGGCGACACTTGTGGGATACCTATGTCCAATAAAATAAAAGTAAATCCTGAAAGGAGCTGGTGATGTGCATGATGAGCACCAAAATTTGTAGACATAAAGTCTGAAAGACTGTGAAGGGCTTCTGCACTGAAAATGAAACACGACGTACCTATTCGTTGGATGGAGATATCAATATAAGAAGAAAACGAGAAGAAAACAAAACCAGTTTCTGTAATAAGAAAGGTCTCACATATTTTTTTTTTCTGAATCTATAGATGATTTTATTCACAAAAGACTAGTTCTTTAGTAAAACAATCAAACCAAACTAACTAAACTGCTATATACATACTGAAAACCAAAAAAAAAGCATAAATGGCAAAAAAATAATACCGTTTAACACTTTTATTGTAAGCTAAGAAGTGGAGTTCCTAGGCAGAGTCTATGTTTCATCATCAAAGCTACGATTTATCTCTATCACTAAGACCCTTTGAAACTTCACTGAAAGTACCCTTCTTTCAGTCGAGACTGAATAAGTTATTGTAGGCAAGCGTGCTCCATTGCCAACTATATCATCGTTTACGCTTAGGTGGAATCTATCACTAATAATAAAAAAGTTCTCTCGATATGGTTGTTATATGTGAGACACTCAGAAAGTGTTCAGAAACTAAAAAACTAACTTCTACGAATAAAATATTTTTATTACATCTTTTCAAAAAACTCTCCACCAGCCACTATACAAAGTTTCATGCGTCTGAACCAATTTCCGAAAAAAAAAAATCCAGTCCGCCGCAGACACCTCTTCCACGGCCTAGACGATAGAAAATCATCGCACAAAAATATTCTCGATGCAGACCCATTTTTAAATGAGACACGATAATTTAATTTGGCTCTCGAAAAAAATGGGTAGGGAAATTCAAAATTCGAACAATGGTATTTTTACTTTTAAATAACCAAAGTTTTTAAAATAACTTTGCTACTCTACCCTACTTTATCCTACTCTACCCTACTCTACCCTACTCTACCCTACTCTACCCTACTCTACCCTACTCTACCCTACTCTACCCTACTCTACCGTACTCTACCCTACTCTACCCTACTCTACCCTACTCTACCCTACTCTACCCTACTCTACCCTACTCTTCCCTACTCTACCCTACTCTACCCTACTCTACCTTACTCTACCCTACTCTACCCTACTCTACCCTACTCTACCCTACTCTACCCTACTCTACCCTACTCTACCTTACTCTACCCCACTCTATCTTACTCTACCCCACTCGAGTATCCCATGTCCGTCTTCTGGTTCTAAGCTACCTCCCCACCAATCGAGTTATAAATAGTGTAACTAATACGACTTTCTTTTATAAGTAGATAATTTGCAGGACCAAATAACATTATAATTCATTTGTCATTTATGACGTATTTACCAAATCCTGAAAATACAAGAGTGATTTCATAACATGTTATATGAAATGTCTAAACTCGCATATACTTCCCCTTAACCGTGTGTCTGCAGATATTTTTACAAACGTTATTACTGTGCGGTGCGCTTTAGCTTTCTTTATTAAATTGTCGTTTGGGGTCGCCGCATTAGCCGCTCGGCTTTCGGCTTTCAGCTCTCGGCCTCGGCTCGGCAAACGGCCGCGGGCGAGCCGAATGAATTGAAAGCAACAATACTGTGGGTGTTATGATCGTAAGCGGTAAACGAAGTAAATTGTAATTAAAACGGTTAAATGGTGGGACTTATTTCTATGAAGTATTTTAGCTGAAGGTAAATAATTATATCGATAAGTTGAGTGAGTAATTATGGGCGTGTGTCCACTTCTTCCTACTTTGAGAAGGCAGGAGTTCATTGCAAAGTCAGCAAGTCAGCAAAAGGGTTCCCATCGTGCTAAAGAAAAATGAAGTCTTGAGCATAGGCGTAGGGTAGCCAGCCTTTCGGCATTTTACAGGATGCATTTTAGAGAGTATGCCCGGGAATTGCATGACTTGATTCCGCCGTCTCATTTTTACCATCGTCATCTAAGGCGAGTATCCACCCTTATGTTGTTGAAATCTCTAAGGTCCGGACTAAGCGTTTCGCTTCGTCGTTTAAACCGCGTACCTACATCGACGGATTGGAACAATTTGCCTGCTGCAGTCTTCCCGTCCGATTATAATTTAGGTGTCTTCAAGGCTAAAGTGAATAGGCTCTTAATAAACTAGTGCGCCTCACCATCAACGATTGCATCACTACTTACTAAGATGGGATCGCAGTCAAGCTCTAGTTTATAACAATTAAAAAAATACATTTAATTTCGGAAGTCGGTGTTTCTCGGTATTGTTTGTTTCTTATTTAAAACCGAATTCCGAAATTAAAGTTATTCTAATAAGCCCAAACACGGCTAGGATACATTGTTTAATTACGGAGTTCCGATCCTATCTTCCGGCTCCATCATCATCACTTCAAGGATACCATTTTAAACATAACTATTCAGAACCATTTATTCATTTGTATTCTCATAGTCACTTAACTATCTTCATTGTGATATCTATGTGAGTATGAAGAATGCGATCCGATAGCCATTTCTAGTCTTCTTCATCAGTGCCACTTCATCAAATGTTACTTTTTGACTGTAAATGCTTAAGAAAATACTAAAATGGTTGTATATTTGAGGAGTTCCCTCGATTCTCCCTCATTATAACAATTTTGAAAAAAATGGGACATCCTTTAAGTAAAAAAAAATCCAAATCGGTTCATAAACGTCGCAGTTTTGAGGTAAAAAAAAGAAAATACAACTGAATTGATAATCTCCTCCTTTTTTTTGAAGTCGGTTAAAAATAGACTGAATTATGGGTTATTAATTTTATGTCATTTGCCTCCGTTCCATAAGTTTTTTTGAAAGGAGAGACATCTGTGTGTGTAATACTTAAATTATAAAGATCACTCATGAGTCTGTCTATTTCTCCATCTGTCAATATTACATTACTTGTACTTATTTTTGGAAAATTTTAAAAATGCTTATAAAAGATCTTATTGAAGTTTGTAATAACTGTGTTTCTATTTGTATAAATACTTCAATTACTATTTATATAACTGGGGTAAATATATATATTTACCCCAGTTTAAATATTCTCAAAACTAAGGACTCAATATCTACGGGAATGTCCGAAAGAGTTACCGTAGCCCTGGATCGCAAAGGGCAACTGAAGGAACACGCTCCACCTAAAGTGAGAAAAGTCATTTGATGATTTCCCACCTCGAAAATGGCCTCACATTGATTCCTTTTGGTTCTATTTGTTGAGGATAAAAAATCGGTCACCTCTGAATATAGGAATTGTTAACATTTGTAGTTCTCTATCAAAAATTTTGGGTCAAATCATTTGTACGGAAATCAGGATTATGAACCTATAACAGCTGGGGCAATATACCTAGCTTTAAAGTTATTTTTTTAAACTAGGGCTAATATGACTTGACTGCAATCCCACCTGATGGTAAGTAATGATGAAATCGTTGATAGTGAATCGCATTATTTTTTATTTATTTTATTTTATTTATCTTTATTCCAAAAAGGTAAGTAACTTATAAGATTAGCCCCACAAAACCGTTGCAATGGTTTGACTAGTTTATTAAGAACCTATTTAGATTATAATTTGGGTATCTTCAAGGTTAAACCCTAAATGACACCTTAATTATAATCAAACGGGAAGACCGCTGCAAACAAATTGTTGAAAATATTATTTTAAACATTCTTGTATTTTTTTCTTCGCCTTATTGGACCATTCTAAGGTCTAAAACCATACCGCTTTGTCATCAGCACCTAATAATAGTTAAATTTGTTTTCTATTAGAATTAACGCAACCTTTTTTTGGATTAAGGGCCCAGCAGGGTCGAAGCCTACTGGGGCCAAGGATCTGATTCTGAAAGGAAGACTCGGCCCTGGTACGAAAGGCAACGAAGGAACAGGAGTGGGCTTTTAGTCAGTAAAAGTCTGACACTATCTCCCGCCCCGCCCAAGAGCGGGGGATGGCATAAGATGATTTTCCCACCAAAAAAAAAACCTTTTTTGGATGTCTGTACATGACGTATATCATCATCTCTCTCATTTTTTCCCAACTTGCTGAATGTTTTACATGGAACGAATCTTTAGAAAGAAAGAAAAACAGTTTATTTACGCGAAATGACTCAATCTTAAATCTAGCTAACAAACATAATCAATAGATAGGGAAGATGTGCGTCACATCCGCGCAAAACGGCCGAATGCTCAGCATAAAGCTGCGGCCTCACGCATAATGCGATGAGCTAACAGCGCTGGTTTTCAGCGTGGGCCGGTGACGGTGCAGTGTACAAAAATGTTTGGATAGAAAAAGGAAATAAAAATACTGATGAATTATAAATAAATAAAAAATAAGGTGACAAATAGTTTGTAGTATTGTGTTTCTACCAAAGCTCACTCAAATTGTTTTATATAAAACATGTCAAATCTGTATTTTAATGAAATAAAGATATTATTATTAAATTCATTTATATAAAGTGGCAACACTACGACGTGCCCGTAGCACAATTTGTGCAACTCATTTTTATAGTCTGATCAGATCCCCTCATAGGATGAGGGGATCTCAGATCTCTACAACCCAGTTACTGGGATATAATAGCCCAGTAACTGGGTACGATACACTTGGTTAATGGTCCTCACTCACGATAGTCACTGGACCATCACGACACATGTGTGTTTACATTCACGTAAATATTTATATGACCAACCAGTGATGCCATCTAAAACTATAATAAACTTTATAATTAACCTTAATATTACTTCAGATTAGTTTAAAATAAATTGACTTAGGGGGATGCAACTCGACATACCTACATTTTCACTGTTTTTCATACAAACGCTCTTACGCGATTATGACGTTATTACACATTTTTCATTAGATATTTTGGAAACACAGTATCTTGTGGATATTATCTAGGCTTCTATTAAAATCAATTTATAAATTTGTATAAAACTAATCCAATTAAGACCTCCGAAAAAAGAAAATAAAATCGCTGTATTTTGCATGAACTTTGACACTTTACTACTAATTTACTCAAAAATTTAAAAATCAAAAAAGGTTAACAATAAGAAGCTTTGCAAATTTATTCAAGATTCTAATGACTTAAACTTAATAACTTTTAAGGGTTTAAAAAAAACACACATTTCCTAGAACAAGTTTTGTAAAATATTCGAGTAAATCACGGAATTACCGAATACAAACAGAGTTTTCAGGCGTTATCTCTCTTTTTTCGCGTTGCCTTTTCGTCAAATCGCGTTGGATTGCGTTAGATGAAGTAACAAGCTTTTAAGCTATGCTCGATGTTGACGATAGGCGAGTGAAAAGTTTCATGAAGTTTGATTTACAAGTATATTTCATCATCGTTTCAGCCGAATGATGTACACCGTTGGACATAGGCCTCTCCCAAGTGTGTGCTACAATGAACAGTCCTGTGCATCTCACATCCATCGAATACGATACGCGTACTGCAGTACAATACATTTACAATATAAATGTATTTGTTGAAAATCTTAATATTGATTATTGTTATCTTGTGGCACTTGTAGGGTTTAATTCGAGTACCTAGATGGAAAAACAATGACACATATCTATATTTATTTATTTATTTAATCTTCATGCAACATAAAGGCATTCTCTACCAGTCAACCTAGGGATATAAAAATCTCGTCTAGATCCAGTTTTTATATACAGGGTGTAAAAAGACCGATCACATACACGTTAACTACACATTCTGTACATATAACTAAGTCATTTTGAACAAAAAATATTGCTGGGAAACAATTTTTTTTTTGTTTTTCGGCTTGGGCCACAGGTTTCCTTTTTAGAAGTTATCCATGGCCCTTGCGGCTATCTATGGTTTACTGACATATCTTTGAGGTACGCGTGTACCACTACTCGCCGTCGACTGGGCTCAGTCCTTACCGGATGGCTGGACGGCAAGCTACCCATTGCTCGTCGCTCGCAAGCCCGCATGTGCGGTGGCATATACAATATGGATAAGATTACCGCCTACTCACAACACAAGACTATTATCTTGGTAGGTACGTACCTACGCTAAAATGATGAAATGAACACATATCCAATTTCCAAGTATATTTTTTATGTAGGTAGTTACTAACATTAAAAAACTGGGCAAGTGCGCACTGAGGGTTCCGTACAAACTTACCTATGAAAACAGTTCAATTCCCGAATTGAGTTACGAAGATTTTTCCGAATCACAAAAAAAGTTTTTTCTTTTTGTTACGTAACTAAAAATTTACAGTTTTCAGATTTTTTACCTATGCTTGTGTTAAGAGACCTTGCTTCATGCCAAATTTCAGGATTCTAGGTCAACGGAAAGTACCCTATAAATTTTGATTCCCTTGCATAGCATAGCATAGCATAGTCGGCCTTATAATGTTCCCACTGCTGGGACTCAGACCTCCTCTCTAGGAGAGGGAATGGGCCGTAATCCACCACGCAGGCCCAGTGCGGGTTGGTGGATGTCACATTTCTTCGAATTTTTTGTTCTAGGACATGCCGGTTTCCTCACGAGATTCCCTTGAGAGTGTCGTAATTCACAAATAATTTTTTGCGACATAAACGGCCGTATCTTTTTTTCTCGTTAACTCAGAAATTTGTTTTTTTTCACAGCCTCAAGGGACCGCAGACTTGAGTATATGGTTTTAATTTGAACTCGATACCTCCACGCGTTCCCAAGATAAAGGATCTTGACAGACAGACAGACGGACGGATAACAAAGTGATCCTATAAGGGTTCCGTTTTTTCCTTTTGAGGTACAGAACCCTAAAACAACTCTTATTGGACTAGGTATTCTGTAAAAAGTTTGAGGTGATCATTGATTATTTTATACATAGCCTGTCTTTTCGAGTAATGGTGCGTATGATATTTCACTAAGTAAAATAACTTGGTGCTGGGAATCAAACCTTGGTATAAAAACCGTGATATGGTTTCCACGAAAATAGACCTACATGCCATGAGGAATCAGTGTACTTACAGGTTCAAAAATTAGTGACAGAGATAATAATATTTTTATGGGACCAATTTGGAAGCATTACCATTAAACCAAAAAAAAAAAATTCAAAATTTGTCCACAATTGACCGAGAAATCGGTGAACATAGGTACATAAAAAAAAATACATTCAGCCGAACATAGAACCTCCTCCTTTTTGAAGTCGGTTAAAAATAGCTACTAAAACTTTAATATATGCCAAATCGTATTTTGTCAGATTTAACGTTTTGTAATTTTTCAGTACGAAGCAAAAAGATTTTGTAAAACAGTTGAATGAAAATATGGGATAGCGCCATCTAGTGTTCTTTATTGATAACTGGTTCAGCAAGTTACAGATACACACATGTACCAACAGATGGCAGTAACTGTTAGACCTCGGTACGCAATATTTATGTACTAAACACACGGTATTTAAACTACTGATTTATTTCTAACTTAGTTAGTAAACATATTTTTTTTGTGATTGGTGAATGAAAAAAGAATATATTTCCTAAAAAAGGAATAAAAAATGTATCTGAACTACTAGAATTAGCTTTCACGCCATCTATTTTTGAACTAGAAATTTATTTAAACTAAGTAGTATAGCTACTCCCCACTAGATGGCATAAATGTAGACATCCGAGAAATAAAACCCTATTTTATTTTTTAATAAAATTAAAATTCATTTCATCTGGAAAACACACATTTTAATAAATACCATTTAAATAAGTTTTATATACAACTAAACCTGTGCTATTCTTATTCCCTGTACCTAATTAATGTCATGCATTTACAACTACTTAGTTGTCAAGAGTTCGAGATTACCAAACATTTTTTATTTTTTTTTATTTGACATATTTATACTAGTGCTTGACTGCGATCCCACCTGATGGTAAGCAGTGATGCATTCGGCGATGGTGACGCGCACTATTTTATTAGAGACTATTCACTCTAGCCTTGAAGACACCCAAATTATAATCGGATGGGAAGACCGCCGCAGGCAAATTGTTCCAGTCCTTCGATGTACGCGGTATAAAAGACGAGGCGAGACTCTTGGGACCGTAGAGGTTAAATTCTATAATATCTATTGAAACTATTCTTTGGGTTCATATGAATTACAATATTCAGGATAAGTTTATAAAAACACAGCGTATCTATTGATCTATTTCCTTACTTGCATCCAGTGACACTTATGACAATAGCCACAGAAGGTACAGCCTACATTTCGAAAAAAAAAATCTTGGGTACGGTTATAATCTTCTACACGGGTATTCATTTTAAAGTAATAAAATAAACCCCCTAAATGATAAAACAACTCTCTAAAAGAAAATTAAAACACCGCTTTCTCACTAAACTGTAAACATAATTACCTAAAGCGCTTCAGCACAAAGGCTACATACAAGACTGCACCAAAAAAAAACTCCGTGGAGTTGCACTTGCAGCGCCTTAATGAAGCGGTTACATAAATTTCTCTCTATAAAGAGCCCAATAAAGCAATCCAATAAGCAGCCGGGGCGGGGCGGGGCAGTGGCGGGGCGAGGGGGGTGCTCAATAAACTCTCATATCTTCAGCAATTACGACAAAACAAATGAGAGCTAACGAAATTCACCTCCGAGAGAGATCGACCGTGGAACACGGGTGGGGTGGAGTCGACTTGTTACTTCAACTTTAGTTAAAAATAGTTTTTTTGAGAAATCATTATCTTAATACAGCAGTGCTTCATCATAGTCATCATATCAGCCGAATGACGTCCTCTGCTGGACATAGGCCTCCTTCAAGTATCGCTACAATAAAATGAGTAGTCTTGTGCGTCTTACATTCATCGAATTCTCACGACCCCCACTCAGTCGTCGGTCCGCCTTGTAGGAGGCCTTCTAATGCTACTTCTTCGGGACGTGGTCACCACTCTAGATCCTTTCGAACCCATTTATACCGGGTAATTATATCAAAGGATTGGTATAATTTGCCTACAACGGTCTTCCCGTCCGCTTATAATTTAGGTGTCTTCAAGGCTAGAGGGAATATGTTCCTAGTAGAAACTTTTAACGTTAAGATTGATAAATCTGTTAAATGTGAATGTAATGTGATGTGTGCAATGTGAGCAAAATTGTTATTGATTCTGTAGTGTATTAGATATTTAGTATTTGTTTGTTCTTATCTCTAAACCTAGTGTCCATAGAATTTATTACTCTATACTTTATAAGTGACGACTTGTAATTGGATGTGAGTCTAACTTACTGTTCCATAACTACTTTTTTTGATGTAAGTCTTCCATGATATTTAAATAAATAAAATAATAAACTATTGCGATTCACCATCAAGGATTGTATCACTACTCACCATCAGGTGGGATCCCAGTCAAGAAATACGTTATATCATTAAAAAAAAATACCTTCTGTTTTCCGAACAGCAGAGCTTAGATTTTGTAAATTATTCAGAAACTCCTGTGGGCCAAAATAAATATTATGTGGAAATGTAGCCCCGACACATTTAAAATGTTTTGTGGTAGATTAAAGAAGATAGTGCGATAAACCTGTATAGAATTAATAAATTAATGCTAAACTTTAGAGCTTACCTTACCTAACTATGCGATAATTCAGGCCGACAATATTCAATTCAATAAACTGAAAAACACTTTAAGTTAGAATGTGTGTTTTTCACAGAAAGTATGTACTTAGATAATGGAAGGAGTTTGGTACTAGCTCGGTTTTGTGGGCTGGGTTTTGGTTATATACAAAGGTACAAAACTTACCTACTTTTTTTTTGGAAAAATATACAGCTGTATTTTTGCCCAAAAAAAGTTGAATAAGTACTTGTAAATTGAATTTTTTTTTTTGTAAGTAAATCACAATTTTGCAATTTAACTTGTCTTGAAAATTGGTTTAGGTCTCTAAACAATAAAGGGACGCACAGATGATATATTTAAATTATTCGAATAAAGTACCTCGGACTGTCTTGCAGTTTTCAAAAATAAAACTTAAGCGGATTCACTACATCTCTGTTCCGTGTTCCCCGCGAAGTGCCAAAGGGCTGTGTGTCGGGTGTTTTAGGGTTTTTTCAGCGGCTTTGACTTGCAAATTGTCGCAACGCCCGCCATTGCCTGAGGCGCGCGCGTAATTAAAAATCAGAGACACCGCTAGCGCCACTGTGGCGAGTAGCAGTACTAAAACACTTTTTTATTTTAAAATTAATGAAAATACTATGGTAGAAATAAACGCGTAAAACACTTTAAAATAATTTAAAAAAATTATGCTATTTGGAAAGTTAAATGCATTCAATTTATGTATTAAACGCGATTACTATGGCTTAGTTGAGTAACCCGTTAACAGATGGCGCTGTAAGATTCCAATTGAGGCTGAAGTTATTTTACTCTCTTGAAATTTTTTTCAAGAGCGTAAAATGGAAATTAATGCTAAAAATATTATTATAAATAGAATTAATGATATATTCAGCGTTTATATTTGTAAATTTTTGGCTTAATTATGAAATTTAACCACCAAAAATAATATGTATAATGCAAGAATTCGTATATCTCAATTAATTTATTAAAATCAAACATCTGAGTTAACGCGTATTTCAACACTCTCAAGGGAATCAAAATTCATAGGGTATTCCTGGTGACTTAGAATCCTGAAACTTGGCATGAAGTTCGCATAGCAAAAGTATAGAAAAAATTCTGAAGACAGTTAATTTGCACTTAAATCACAAAAAAAAATCGATTCGATAAAATCTTCGGGAATTGAACTGTTTTCATGGGTAAGTTTGTACGAAACCTTCAGTGCCCGAGTCCGACTCGCACTTACCCAGTTTTACTTTTGTTATTAAAATGGCACATTTTATCTCTTTTCTAAGTTAGAGAGTTATGTTAATGGTTTTAATAAGCATAAGGCCGCATTCACACTGTCGTAACGGTTAATATATCGTCGAACAACTATCGTCTCTAGCTGTTACCATTATAACAACTGTTTATCGTGGCCACGACAGATAATCGATACAATGACACATGATTTACCGTCACGGTTTAGTTTTTTTTTTTATTTTTTTTTTTATTATTTATGTACACACACCGTTTTGATAGCAGTGGTGATGAAATAAATTACACAAAGTAATGCGCCTGGCTGGGTTTGAACCCGCGACCTACAACTCGTAAGTCGGGGCCGTTACCACTCGGCCACCACTGCTCTCAATCGTGAGGAAACCGGCATGTCCTAGAACCAAAAATTCGAAGACATGTGACATCCACCAACCCGCACTGGGCCCGCGTGGTGGATTACGGCCCGTTCCCTCTCCTAGAGAGGAGGCCTGAGTCCCAACAGTGGGAACATTATAAGGCCGACTATGCTATGCTATGCTATGTACACACAAACACACAGAAGAGGACAGGTATCTTAATATAAAAAATTGTACAAAGGTACTGCTTATTTCAAAAAGAAATTTCTTCCAGCAGACCTGCGAAAGGAGAGATTAGAAGATATGTAGACTATAGTGTGTAGAAATAAGCAAAGAAGAGTTTGTGAAATTTTAAATTAAACTAATAAAAAATTAAATATATTTTATTTAATTTTTTTTTAAATAAAAAAAAAATATTTTTTTTTAAAATAAACCTTTTTTTTTATATTTGTCTAAAACGTCACACGTCAATATACAACCCGCCCCTGATCGTTCCCGGTGCAAAAGTGCCCATAATACTGGCCGCATTACCTCGCTGGATAGCGATGGCCATCCTTTGCACCAAGAACGACCCGGACCGGGAGTCACCCGTTGCCTCCCCGAGCCTACGGCCTAAATCCCCCACAAAACGCTTTGCCTCCGTACTCCAACTGCCCAGAGTCTCCACAAAAATGTTGCGCTATTTATATGTTAAAATGTAATAAATAAAGAATATTCATTTCTTTTTTTTTATTAATTACCTTAAACTAAAAATAAAGTAATAATAATATATATATTTAAGCCTCTCGCGCGCTTCTCGTACACACGGGTGTACGAGAGAGTTGAGTGCCCATCGCGCAATTGTACACACGGGTGTACGAGAGTGACTTGCACCGATTGGATATTTTTTCTGTGACGTATATTTTCAAGTTGCAACCCGTTCTTTATTTGATTGAACAGAATAGTTCATTCGCTTTCTATTAAAATATTTTCCATTGGCAATATCGATACATGGAATGAAGAAGATTGAAAAAAATAAAGTGATCCGTCATTCAGCTTTCTGTCACTTTTGGAGCCATTGTTGCGTGTGGTTGCGTGCGGACGGTAATTATGTTTCCAATAAGAAAACGGTGAGTAATCTTATAAGATTTATATAGAATTGCTGAGAAATAAGTGTAGATTACGTTGCAAGTGTTTGTTTTTGGAAAAGTAATAAATATGCCAGTGAAAAAGTGACGAAATGTGGGAAGATGCGTATTTTTTTCCGTCATGGCCGTCGTGTTTCGACTTGTTTTAGTGCAAAATTTATCTCGAAATGCTTTGAAATCTACATAAGTTGTTAGTTTATTTACCTATAAACATAATGAAGTTACTACAAAGTGATATAATTGCATATTGTTATCATAATCGTTGTTGAAAGAAAATAAACCGGTAAAAATGGCGCCAAATTCGTAAACATTACATAAAGTACAGACTGCAAAAAAAATTTTTCGATTATTTTTTTGTTGTGATTATTGAATATTCAGTATAACGTAAATATTGTCTTAGTGTTCATATCTATGAAAGCCAAATGTAAAGATTGTTTTATTTTTCGATTTTATATTTTTCATGATCAAAAAAAAATTTTTCTTTTTTTTTATGTTATTTCGCATTTACTTTGGCAGGGTATTATATTATACCAAGCAGGCATTTATGGGTTGAGTTGGGTGATCAAAACATTGTACAAGTACTAATGTTTTTCATTTTATTTTAAGATTACGTTCTCGAAGCGTCACCCCTGTTGGGGATGACCGGGACAGCCGTGGCAGCCCCGGGCCTAACCGGCTACCCTCGGCTCGTCGGGCCCTGTTATTGGACCTCATGAAGAACGCCCCGGAACGGGAAATTTACTGTCCCTCACCACCACGGTGAGTGTCTTTTTCATAGCGTTACCTACAGTGTTTCTTTAGTTTCAGTGGTGTAATTTGTAATTGTTTCTTTTTAGGTCTCGAGCTGTCGTCGTCGACCAAACACCTGGGGGTTCTCTACGGTTGACCGATTCGACGGTGCCGATCGAGAATTCCCCAGGTGGAAGAGTCCACATCAGCGAAGCAGGGCAGTCCAGGCCTAGCCTGGACTTGCCTATTGGGTAAGTTAATTTTCCTTCACAGTCCTAGGCTATCACGGTGCCATGGGTGTACGACATTGCATTAATTTGTATTATCTTTATCTAGGGCTGATGAGGCAGAGCTCCTGGATGATTTAGACTTGGACGACGACGAGATCATGGAGCTCCAGTCTAAACATCCGGGGTTCATCCAGCAGAGGTTGAGGAGGCTGCGAGGTGGCGACGCACCGGTTCCATCAAAGGTGCCAACTAAAGCCAGCGCCAGCAACACGGTTGCTCTGGCTTCTCTTGTCTCTAGTGCCATGTCTGAGGCAAGCGTTTCCTCCGAAATTGATGTTCGTCCATCAACTTCGAGGGAAAAATTGCCTTCACGGACGGTAGCTAGAGATTATGGTAGCGACCCCGACAGCGATATCGAGGACGTATACGATGTCTCGGCCATACCAGTTGTCAGGAATGGAATTCCTGACTCCGAGGAGCTTGAGGAACCGGTAGAGGCTTTGATAAACGAGGTCGATACGGGGATGGATAACGCTATCGATACTCTTTTGGGTGATTCGAGTAGTTTCAAGTGGGAAGAAGACTTTGGATCATTCAGGGCTGTTCGTGAGAATTTCTCAGGTCCAACCCCTGGGTCAGTCAAAGACTACGATTCACCCTATGATGCCTTTACCGATATTTGGGACGAGGAAATCATAGGGTTGATAGTCACGGAAACTAACCGATATGCCCATCAGGTTATCGATGCTGAGCGTGAAGCAGGGACATTGAAAGCATCATCTCGCCTTCATTCGTGGACGGACACAAATGCAGACGAAATAATGACTTTATTCGGGATGTTCATGTATATGGCTATCGACTCGCGGTCGTCGATAACCGAATATTGGTCATCAGACGATGTGCTCCATTTGCCGGGGTTCAAACGTCTGATAACCTATAATCGGTACATTTTGCTAAATAAGTTTCTTCATTTCGTGGACAATTCAGCTGACGCAAGTCAGCCAATGTCGCGAAATGAGGGTGCTTATTCAGCAAAACAATCGGCCAAGCTGAGGAAGGTGGCTCCTATTATTGAACATCTCAGTAATAAGTTCAATTCCTTGTACAACCTAGGTGCTGAATTCAGCATCGATGAGTCTTTGACCTTATTCAAGGGTCGTTTGTCCTGGATCCAAACAATAAGGTCAAAGGCTGCACGATTTGGAATCAAGTCATATGAACTATGTGAGTCCCGCACTGGTTATATGTCGAGATTCCAAATCTACACCGGTAAAGATGACAGTACTGATGGTAATCCATTACTTGGCGTCGATTTGGGAGGGAAGAGCACTAAAGTAGTTCTAGAGCTTTTGCAAGGTCTCGAACATCGGGGGCATTGTGTGGTGATGGACAATTTTTACAATTGTCCAGCATTAGCACGGTACCTCAAGAGTTTAGGCTTTGATTGCTTTGGAACTCTTCGTGTGAACCGTCGAAACGTCCCTAGTGCCATTGCTAAGGTTCCGAGGAAAGTGAGCAAGGGGACTATTATAGCTCGCCATTGTGGAGATGTATCCATCATTGCATGGATGGACTCCAAAATGGTGAATATAATATCCACCTATCATACCCCCGAAACGTACATGGGAACTAGGGCCGGAAAACCACATCAGAAACCGGTTTGTGTGAAAGATTATAACGGAGCCATGGGGGGTGTTGATCTAAAGGATCAAAAGCTCTCCATGTATCCGTTAGAGCGAAAGAGATGCCTGAAATGGTATATGAAGATTTTCAAAAGGTTAATGAATGTGAGTGTGCATAATGCGTTTGTGCTGTACCGAAGTTCAATGGCTCGTAGAGATAAATTGGCTGAATCGCATCGTGAGTTTCGCTTTGAACTTGCAAGGTCTCTGATCAAACGGCATCGGCCCTGTTTGACAGAGATTAGACAAGTTCCAGGGGATCTCATGAGGCTGAGGCGAGATATCGTACACGAGCCAATGTACACATCGGGCAGATCGAATAGAAAGCGATGTATGATATGTTATCGACAGAAGAAAACTAAATTGATTCATTCTCGGTGCGTTCAGTGCGATATATATCTTTGCTTTGAAGACTGCTGGAGAATTTGGCATTCTGCAGCAGAGCTTCCGGGCGAAGATCTTATAGAGCGGCCGAGACCGAAGCGCCGAGACTAATCATTTTAGGGCGTGGTCGTGAAGCGTGGTTGTTTTATGAATGTGGTGTGGTGATCTGGGGCCTCTCGTGCGGGTCGCATTTCGACGGGACGTCTAACCGTTGAACATATCTCGTTTATTACTGCTTCAGTTGCTGCTATCGGAGGCGTTACTACTATCGGAGACGAGACGATAGCCTAGTAGCGCCTTCTGCGTTGGCATATTCATCGGGGACTGGTATCTTACGGGACAGATATCAGTCTCAGTTTGTGCATTGTAAATAATGTACGAATACTCTTTATATGTAATGTACAAATACATTTGTAATTTTTGCTTTAGTCTGAGATTGCGCATTGTGAAATTGTATATTTTTGAAAATAAAACCCATAATACAGGACAAAACCCCAATGTTTATCCTAGCTGTTACAATAATGTGTACCACCTTCAATATATCTATGTAAATGTACGAATACATTTGTTATTTTTGCTTTAGTCTGAGATTGCGCATTGTGAAATTGTATATTTTTGAAAATAAAACCCATAATACAGGACAAAACCACAATGTTTATCCTAGCTGTTACAATAATGTGTACCACCTTCAATATATCTATGTAAATGTACGAATACATTTGTTATTTTTGCTTTAGTCTGAGATTGCGCATTGTGAAATTGTATATTTTTGAAAATAAAACCCATAATACAGGACAAAACCCCAATGTTTATCCTAGCTGTTACAATAATGTGTACCACCTTCAATATATCTATGTAAATGTACGAATACATTTGTTATTTTTGCTTTAGTCTGAGATTGCGCATTGTGAAATTGTATATTTTTGAAAATAAAACCCATAATACAGGACAAAACCCCAATGTTTATCCTAGCTGTTATAATAATGTGTACCACCTTCAATATATCTATGTAAATGTACGAATACATTTGTTATTTTTGCTTTAGTCTGAGATTGCGCATTGTGAAATTGTATATTTTTGAAAATAAAACCCATAATACAGGACAAAACCCCAATGTTTATCCTAGCTGTTACAATAATGTGTACCACCTTCAATATATCTATGTAAATGTACGAATACATTTGTTATTTTTGCTTTAGTCTGAGATTGCGCATTGTGAAATTGTATATTTTTGAAAATAAAACCCATAATACAGGACAAAACCTCAATGTTTATCCTAGCTGTTACAATAATGTGTACCACCTTCAATATATCTATGTAAATGTACGAATACATTTGTTATTTTTGCTTTAGTCTGAGATTGCGCATTGTGAAATTGTATATTTTTGAAAATAAAACCCATAATGCAGGACAAAATCTCAATGTGTAAAGTGAACCTTATGACAAAATATATGTTTTTACATTTTTATTTTTATTCTTTTATTTTTTCATAACATAAATTAATGCCCTGAAAAGAAGTACATTTTATTCCAAATCATTCAAAGGCTTCTCTAAGAAAAGAAGGAAGATTGGTGGTTGATGCAGTTGTTAGTAAGTATATAACTGAACGAGCGACGACTTAGTGAGGGTCGTGGAAATCCACTGGATGCGAGACACACAGAACCGGTCATTGTTGCGATGTTTGGGGTTAGGCCTTTATCCAGCAGTGGATGTCTTTCAGCTGAAATGATGATGATATGTATAAAGATCATCGTCTAGTTCTTTGAATGACGTAGGGATCCGATAAGAAAGGATTACTCAAAATTCTATCAAAAACGGGGGGGCGGGGGATTTGTGTGGAAACATATACTTTCCCGTGGTTGAAACCGCTGGTAAAAGCAAGTCTATCATCATCATTTCAGCCAAAAGACGTCCACTGCTAGACATAGACCTCCCCAAAAGGGGGGGGGGGGTTGAACCATAACCCACCACGCTGATCCAATGCGTGTTGGCGGGTCGCCATAGCTTCATGGCAAGGGTGCACCACGTGCAGGTGAGGCTTGGGTCCCCATGGATGTTGAATGGGACCCCTATACACCCCGCTAGTCTAAAGCTAGTCTATATTGGTATATAACTAACATATCAACGCAAATCCGAAAAACACATGAAATAGGAGTGTGACATTTCGCACAATTCCTTAGCACTGTTCTTTGTATGACGAAGGTATCCGATAAGAAAAGATTAATCTAAATTCTATCCCAAAGGGGGAGAAAATTTTTAATTTTCACTCAAAAATATAGGTACATAAAACATGCAATAATTAGCCACTCTGAGATAATAATACAAGACGTACAATGATTTAGTTTCACTATATCAGATCTTGACAAAATTTATACGAATCTACCTTGGGAGTATTTTGCTTTTCAAATATATCTTTTTTTATCCATACTAAATCGATTGAACTACTACTGGCTACTTTTACTTACCACAAAATCTAAATACCTTGATAAAAACATACTTACACGCGAACAACACCTACTATTCTGGTTCTAACGGTTTTATAAAATATAAATGAAAATAAAGTAAAAAAACTTTTTTTGTAAAACAATATTACAAAAAAAGTTTATTTACAATAAAGTAGCATTACTAACAGTAACATAACAAAAATCATTATAAACACCACTAATAACACATTATAAAAATACAGTAAAAAATTTATAGTACATCGAAAATTTATTCTCGTAACCTTTTTCTGGCAACAGTACACCGAGGTACCTATCTCGTCAGTGTTTACTTTTGCGCGCCAGTAATGGCGCGGCTTTTTGTTGAGTTGCGGAAAAAGTGATTGTGTCGTGTAATTATTGTGTTTTGATGTGATATGAGTTATATTGTTTTTGCGCAAATGTATGGACTATCGTATTCAAGTGTTTGTTTCGAGAATATGTGTGTGGTTTTGGTGTAATGTGAGAAAGTTAAAGGTTATGTGTAAGAAAATTTGCAAAATGCCAATTTATCTCGTCGCTACGAAGTCAGGTCAGTTTCATTTATTTATAATCTTACACAGTTCGATAGGAAAACTAATGAGCTTTCCGGGAAGGTATAATTTATTGCATATAATTATCAATATAACCACGAAATTTGCGTTTTTCTCAAGGTCAAACCAAAAAAAAAGAATAATAGGTAAATGCTCGACGCGTGAGGTATTTTGGGTGAATGTTCGCGAACGTTCGAGAGGATATTATGTATTTGTATTTTGCATTTATGAAGAGAGGAAAGATAGAGCTCTTTTACTTGAGTCTTAAAGAGTGAGATAGTTTTCAAATCGCGAATGCTAGGCGGAAGAGAGTTCCACAACCTTACTGCATGGACAGAGAAAGAGTAGTAGTAGTAGCTGGATTTAAGAGGATGATTTAATTGATATAAACCAGTGCTTGACTGCGATCCCACCTGATGGTAAGCAGAGATGCAATCATTGATGGTGAGGCGCCTAGTCTTGACAAATCATAGTCTTGTCAGCAACCGTAGATGCCCAGCAGGGTCGAAGCCTACTGGGGCCATGGGTGATGCGAATGAGATCCCCGGGTTCGGGGAAAAATGGCAAAGAAGGAACAGGAGTAGGTTTTTAGTCGGTAAAAATCTGACACTATCTCCCACTCCGCCTAAGAGCGGGTCGTTAGATGATTTTCCCATCCAAAAAAAAATCTTGACAAAATTTTTATCGTTTTACAACAGTCGTGCTAGCCGTTCCCACTATCATGACAATTTGTTTTCACCGCACAAAAAGTCGCAGACGACGTTGATTCGTGTCGTCCATTATATGAACATCTCATTCAAATATACCTACAAGCCGAAACTTTTGAAACCACACGATTACCTGTCGTCACGACAAAGTAGGAACACGGCCTAATTAAAAATATATAATAAATATATATTTGTTTACCATACTTTCCGATACTGAACTGCAAACCGTAAGAAAATTTCGTGATTTACCTTTTTTGAGGTGAGTAATCCTCCAATGAGTTCTCCCGCTCTAGAGTGGGGCGAAAATGCGTCTCAAACTTTTACTGACTAAATCCACACTTATGTTCCTTATTTGCCTTGCGTTCCAGGACCCCGGGTCTCCTTTTCGGAAGTCAACCCATGGCCCCAACAGGCTTCGGCCCTGCTGGCCTCTTTGAGGTGCTCATGGCACACTACGCGTCATCGACGACTTGGGCTCGTTCCGGATGGTTACCGGACGGTTGGACCTATTGCTCGTCGTCCGCCTTCCATACGCTCCGAACCATAGCCTGAACCAGGGGCCGGCGCGAGAGGTCACCGCCGCCGAGCGCCCCCATGAAGACTTGGCGGGACTTCGCCCAAGCGGAGCACACGTCCACCGTGTCCTGGCAGGTTACCTGGTGGAGCAATTAATTTGATATTCATACTAACAGAATCATGAAACTTTTAAATTCAAAACGTTTTCAGGGTCACCCTCATTAATTACAGGTTACAGGCAACAGAAAGCATTAGCATTAGATTTATTTAACTCACGTTAATGCCTAAGAACCCATTAAACAAATATTTACACAGAACTTTTCCGATACGATCACGAAATACCTTTTCGACGATTTTTAACAATAAAAGTGTAGGAAAGTCTCGCAGTAATTAATAATGGTGCTTAATACAATAAAGGTTGAGTCGTGCGCCAGTCACGACACCAAGTAATTATACACTACACTAATTGTTACTGAAGAAAGTGAATAATTAGAACAATAAAATTCGTATAAATACTACATATTTCATTTGCTATGACGTGGAATTGTGGTTTCTGAGTATTTTTTCTGGGTTACCGTTGACCTTACCATGGAGTTTATTTGTATGTACCGCATAAGGAAGCAGACTTAGAAAGAAAGAAAGATGAAAGAAAAAACATTTTATGTGACTCGATGAGGACAAACAACAATAAAATAAAAAGTAAACTAAACTATAAATAACTTTAAAAAAAAATAACAATAAAAAAAGAAAAACAGACTGCGAGGTCAAAAAGGCTCTTGGAACATATGGTTCCATGTTTAAAACAAAAAAGTAAATACGAAGCGCTGGTATTCTGATATGGCCTGGTGACACTTCGTTCCGAATCGAATCGGTAATGCGGTAGGCCCAGATGGAAATAGCGTGGACTCAAGTATTTACCGAGATGTAACTAGGACAAGGAAATGAAGATATCCACAGGAGAACCAAGGTTACGGATATAGCCCGAAAATTGCCAAACTTAAGTGGCAGTGGGCAGGGCACATTGCTCGCAGAACAGATGGTCGATGGGGATGAAAGGTTCAGAAATGGCCACAACGTACCGAAAGACGCAGCGCAGGCCTCCCAATAAGGTGGACCGATGACCTGGTGAGGGTCGCGGGAATCCGATGGATGCGAAACGCACAGAACCAGTCATTGTGGTGACATTTGAAGGAGGCCTACGTCCAACAGTGGACGTCTTTCGGTTGAAATGATGATGATGAGCTAAGGACTGAGAACAGTGGAAGAAAGGTCGGAAGGCCTTTGCCCTGCAGTGCGACACAACATGCCAATAAGAATAATAAATAACCCATCGCGTCATTTCTATGTTGACATCGTGGTAGGGGTTGCGTGCCCTAATGAAGCCTAGGTCTTTAGTGGTAGAATTTGCTTTGCTGTAACATGCCTAGGGTGAGGGGCCCGACTGAGAGACATACAAACCACAGGGTAGTTTCATTACGAACTGTTGGGCAGCAGTAACCTTACGCACCTGATCTCCCGGGAGAATTTTTGTTCCTCATTTTCGGCTTGCCTTTATTGGTCAGCCGTAGTGAAAACTGACGAGGAACAGAGCTCCTACCTCTCTCTTGCCTCTATTGACTGGCTCGAGTGGAGGTCCGCAAGAGGAGCTGATAGGGATCTTGACCGTACTTTCGGGATTGTCCTGATAGCCATGTTATGCTTCTCCACTCTCAGCGCCTCAGGATACACCAGGGGTCGCTAATGCCTAACGGTTCACCACAAAACTGCCCCAATTATGTTTATTATTATTACTTTTTCAAGAATCGGTCTAATTAACAGTATCTGCAATCAGTAACCAAGGAATTGCGCCATACTGACCCAAACCACAACCTGTTTTTGGTTGCACAGTCCAGCAATAACAAATGATGAAGAGGAGGGGTCCCTAATGCATCGGAGTGCCCGCGCTAGAGTAGTGCGTCGTGTCGCTAATGCGCGCTTCCCGTGTTCGCTCGTATCAGCGACTAATTGTCGATGACTGCTGCCCGCCCTACGCGTACCCGCTTAGTCCGGGAGCTGGTGACTTGCTTTTAAAATGATTTTAACCAAAATTATAAAAAACTTTTTTTTTTAGGTGGGAAATCATCTAAGCGGGAATGTGTGTCAGACTTTTACTGCGTAAAACCCTCTCCTAAGGTTATTGCGTTCAATAATATATAAATTAGTGTCTTATTTACTTATTTCATCCAATTTACAAGTTAAAATGGACAAAATTTAACTTGTACTAACGATTTATTTCATAAAAAACATTTAGTAAATAAATTGTATTGTCAAATAAAATTTCTTTTTTTTGTGGTCTATGGTAGCCATTTTAAGATGTGCGTGGTTTTTGGAGTGTATTTAATTTATTCCAGAGAAGTTCAGTGGCTGTATTGATTAAATTAAATTAAATACTACAAAATCATTAGAAAATGTTTCATCCGTGTTCTATTGTCACTACGAAAGACATTATCGTAAAAACTTTTCACGCAAGAAAACATAAAAGTAAGACTAGGCTATAAAAAAAAATTAAGCGCGCTCTTATGAAAACAGATTTTACCGCAATGTCACAGAAAATTTTACTACTTTTACTGTTGTTTTCTTCACAAGTGTATTTAAAAACGTCGTATGATACACGTGAGTAATTAATGATTACCGTTCTTGGCTCTCTTAAGACCCTCGCCACGGCTCGGGTCTAAATACCGCCTCGACGGTAATCACTAACATTACACACATATATCATAATGTACTATTTTATGAACGTATCGAGCAAAATCTAATTAAAATATTGATGACGTTTTAATTTCCTTCCCTGACTCCTGAACTACAATGTCATAATTATTATGACTACGCTCGTTAATTCTCTGATTCAGTTAAACTAACCGACGCAGATATATTGTGGCTAATGTTGGCTCAACCTTGATTTAAGTTCCTTAACTATTTTAATATTTACATAATTCTTATTTGTTTTATTTAGTTTTGCTTCCTTATATTCGCTTTTTATCAATGATCATCATCATCATCATCATTTCAGCCGCTAGATGTCCACTGCTGGGCCTTCTCCGAATGTCGCCACAATGAACGGTCCTGTACGTCTCGCATCCATTGGATTCCCGCAACCTTAACCAGGTCATCGGTCCACCTTGTAGGGGGCCTTGCAAAACTGCGTCTTCCGGTACGCGGTCGCCACTCCAGAACCTTTCAGCCCCAACGGCCATCTATTCTGCGAGCAATGTGCCCATAAATGATGATAATAATGAGCTCATATATTGTGTGTGTTATCAATGGTATGTATTTATAAACTTTTAATGTTGGTTTAATCAATAAGGTTTGTATCTTAAGTTTTATTCATTTATTTATTAAAACTTTATGTACAGTAGTGGTACATAGGTGGACTTAATGCCACAAAGCATTCTCTACCAGTCAACCATTGGGTTAAAAAAGACAACACTGTGGTAGGTGTGCACAATAAATAAATACCAGACATTTGAAATATAATGTAGTATCGTTAAATTAATTCATATTGTTTCGATAACTTGTTTTATTTAACATCCGTGAGTGTGAACGTGGCATCACCGTGGGCCCTAACAGAATACCAGCGCTGCGATGAGTTAGGCGCCTTATTGGCTTTGCACATATTTCAATGTTATTTTTTTTTATACCTATTTTAATTCTACTGTATGAGCGAGGTACGAATAAACGTATTTCTTTCTTTCTTATAATATCGTGAGCGCGGACCTAGAATCCAGGACTGTAGTGTTTTGTGGGCGGTGAGCCATTAGTAGCTCGTCGTCTGGTCGTCAGAAGAACCAAGCCTGTGTCGACATCGCGTTGCGTTGCACGCGCACCTTAAAAAGAACTCATCAAGATTGTAGGGACCAGTTAAAGCCGACACCTGCCTGGGCTGCGGATTGTTTGAAGGTGTTACCACAGCAACTCCCTCTCGATCCACCTAGAACGGAAGAAGTTATTTGAAGATTTCCCACCCTCAAGCGCACCGATGGGCGCTTGTTGACGAAGATTTACAGACCTCTGACTCAGTCTTCTAAAAATTGAGAAAAGTTGTCAATAAACCATCTCTTTGCTGGTTATGGAAGATCGAAATTAGAATACGTTCGGGGAACCAGAATCCGTTGGTTAATTATTATTTTTTTGATGTGAGAAATCAAGTAAGTTTTGTTTATAATGAGCTAATGGCTCGCGTTTGACCGCCATCTCACCTGATAGTAAGCAATAATGTGGGCGACGATGGAGTTCTCTAGCCTAGAGGTAACCTATTCACTCTTGCCTTAAAGACCCCAGAGTGTCAGACTTTCATTGTCTTAAACCCATCTGTGTTCCTTCAGTTACCCGTTTCAATCCAGGCCCATGGTAATTCTTTTGAACAAATGTAGAACTCTAACGAAAATAAACCTAAGGTGAGCTTTAATATATAAGAAAGCACTAAACAATAAGCAAAGTACTCAGCTCACCATAACTGTCGACTATGAAGCGATAAATTCACGTGTTAGCGGGCGAGTATGACGCGCTAGATAACTTGACTGATGTGACCAACGGGGACGACTGCATGGAATAAGGGTTCACGAAGAAAATGTAGAGGGCAGTCTGTCCTAGTCTTGTGTAGTTTACGAACGAAGTATATTCAACACGATCGCGATCGCGAAGCGACGCGGCGGGTATAGGATAAACAATAATTGATACTTGTAGCATGGCCCGTTCCTCGGTCAGGTCATGGCTCGTTGTCAGGTTGGTGTTGCATGGACACCAATCTAATGGTAATATCTTACTGCCCGCGACCTGCACCTGCGAACCCAACTCGTGCAAGAAAACAAACGTCTCTCTCTTACGCACGCGCTCTGGTCGCTTCTGGACTCAATCTTGACATATTGTGTTTTTTGAAGTGAAAACTTCTTTAGCGGCGTTGAGCACTTTTTCTGTAATGGGTATAAAATCTTAAACTCGCGTCAGGACACGTGACCTGATCGAAAAACCGTAAGACGGCCACCAGTCAAATTTTCTCATTCGATTTTGAACTTAACCTTCAACATTTTATGGTTTAAAATCATTTAAAGAAATTTTTAAAATTTTTCCAATCAACTTTGAACCTAATGCTTTAGGGATAAAGCTGACAAATCTATTAAATACATTCAGTCAAAAAAGTATCGGGAATGGATGATTTGTTTATGGTTCCAAATTCAAATTTTTGTTTTTTTGTAGTTGTTAGATTGGCACAATTGTTTTCCATTTTGGCGCGGAGTTTGAGTTGCATCTGTTATTTATAATAAATACAGTGCTGGTTTTAGTAATATCATATATAGTGTGTATTGCGAATTTCATAATGGACAAAAATATCGAACAAAGAGTTTGTCTTAAATTTTGCATCGCCAATGGAATTTCGTGTTCGGAGTCACTGAAAATGTTACTTCTGTAACATTTTCACGGGCTTACGGTGAATCGACTTTATCAAAAACTCGTGCTTATGAGTGGTTCAAAGCGTCCAAAAGCGGTCGAGATGTGATGGAAGATTTGCCTCGCTCTGGTAGGCCGTCAACGTCTGCAACTGAAGTTAACATCGCAAAAGTGAAGAAAATAGTGACTGAAAATCCCCATTCAACTCTGAGAGAGATAGCCGCCGAACTTTCTGTATCTCACGAGTCGATCCGTGCCATTTTAACTAATCATTTGGGTATGAAACATGTTGCTGCTCGGCTAGTCCCAAAAGATCTGAATTTTCTCCAAAAACTCAATCGCATGAAAGTCACTAAGGACATGCTAGAACGAGTCAGTTCGGACCCAACATTCATGAAACGCATTGTTACTGGTGACGAGACGTGGGTTTACGAGTTTGACATGCAAACTAGTCAACAAGCTTCGGAGTGGCGCCTTCCAACTGAACCGAAACCGAAAAAACCACGCCAAAGTCGATCAAAAGTCAAAGTCATGTTGACTGTTTTCTTTGACTATCGCGGTGTTGTGCACTCTGAATTCTTACCGGAAGGTCTATCGGTAAATAAAGAATATTATTTGAGCGTTATGCGGTGTTTAAGAGAGCGAATTCGACGAAAAAGGCCAGATTTGTGGAAAGAAAATTCTTGGATTTTGCACCACGACAATGCGCCTTCGCACAAGGCTATCATTGTGAACAAATTTTTGACCAAACACTCAACAAATACCATCCAGCAACCACCATATTCACCAGATATGGCTCCTGCTGACTTTTTTCTTTTTCCTAAACTCAAATTACCACTTCGTGGCACCCGTTTTCAATCGATAGAAGACATAAAGGAGAATTCGCGGCGAGAACTGAACTCAATTCAGGAAGCAGCGTTTAAAAAATGTTTTGATGAATGGATTAATCGTTGGCGCAAGTGTATCGTTTCTAAAGGAGCATTCTTTGAAGGTGATAAAATAAATTTGGATGAATAACAGACATTTTGTGTATTATTGATCTTTTCCCGGTACTTTCTTGACAGAGTAGTAAATTGCCACCCGCCGCGCGCCGGCGCAGCGCCGCGAAACCTAGTCCTCTGGCTATCTTCATCGTCCTTAAGATTGTGATAGAACCGTGGTCTTAGGGGGATTCGCACCGTGCTAACTACGAAGGCAATTTACGTGCTATTTACAAACGTTACGTACCTGTAGGTATGTTAGTGTAGCTAAAATTCCGTATTTCCTTGCAATTTTATTGATTGACGCATAATGACAAGAGATTCTAAAATCAATAAGACAGTGTTGTCTTTGAGTTTGCAGCTTTCTTAGTATCTAGTAGCTATTAAAAGTACTTGTGAAGGCTTTTAAGATGCAAGCACAATCATGATAATAAAATAAAAAAGGAAATCGTTCAATCGCAATAAGTACCATCCGAGTATTAAATTGCTAAATATTTTCACTAAGGCGTGTTGTTTGGTAAAATAAAGTTCAGTTTATTTAAATCTGCTTTAAAAATAATTTGATTACAAGTATTTACAAGTAAGTTAAAAAGCACGAGTGTTATTGGTATAGGAAACCGATAAATTCTCAGCTAATTCTGTAGTAAGATCGAATGTGACCTGCTTACGTGCTTACTAAGCGCCTGTGACAAGATGTATCGCACACATTTTTATGTGCGACAGATTACTTCCACACTTTTAATTACAAATTCTTTAGGCAGGATTCAATGATAACATAACATCCTGTAATCCCCGAAGGCTCAGGCAGGGGTGCACCGAATAGTACACCCACTTTTCGCAAGTTATGTTTTAAGTCTTTTTATTCATTTATTTACTTCATTTATTTTTGTAATCCAGTAAAAAGTCAATAAAGAGTTAAAGTAAGTAAGAGTAGTTAGTAAAGTGTAAAATGTCAATTTATTTTTGTAATCCCAGTGGATTACAAAAATAAATTGACATTTTTACTTGAATCTGCAAGAAGTTAAGACTTTAGTTTTTAAATGAATGAATTAAACTTGCGGTATCACAACAATCCGCAGTCTAAACTTATGTGTGTAATATCGAAATTGTCATGTTTGTGTACGATAGCGCAATAAATGAATATTGTATTCTACCACATAAATGATAGTACTTTTATACTGATAAAGCAATTGGTGCAAAATTATTCCCTAACCATTCCAAAATATCAAACATGCTCAACGTTAATAATCAAGTTTTCACTTCTGCCGGCACTCCCGGAGTGCAACCCGTCTTTTTTTTATGATATAAACTAGTGCTGGATTGCGATCTGACCAGATGGTAAGCAGTGATGCAATCGTTGATGGTGAATCGCTCTAGTTTATTTATTAAGAGCCTATTCACTCTTGCCTTTAAGACACCTAAATTATAATCGGACAGGAAGACGGCAAAATTTAGCTAAATTACATTAAATATATTAAATAAAACCCCTCAGCGGCGGCCTATGTGATCAACTACACGTGGGTGTGGTGCGCCGATGAGTGAAGCAAAGCGGACGCACCCATTTGGTTTAATATTTTCGCACGAACTCTTGCGGTGTGATGATTTCTTTTATATAAATCGTGGCTAAACTGGCGAATTTATGCACACGTAGGACAGAGCCGCCACGTCGCGTTGAATTTGTGTGAATCACATTGAATCGCTTCGTAACCGCAACTACCCAACGAAAGTCTTCTCAAATATTAGTCGAGCCTCTTGGCTATTAAACCATTGGCCGTCACGACGATCTGCACACCAAAACGCAGCCAGGGTGCACTATTATTTATTTTATTTTACAGAAAACTTACCAATAATAAAAAGAATGTAATATTACGAAATTGGTAATTACAAGCCTCCACATAGTTAGTATAATTCAGTATTATTATTTATGTTGACTCGCACATGACACCATCCTGCGTCGTCAGCAAGGGACGTAAATCACGGGCTGAGTCTCGCACACAACTATGTGCTGCGCGGGCTAATTGCTGCTCATTTACATATCAGGCCCAAGCCCCCATATTTGTGACTTTCCCTTATAAATTACCCAACATTTGTGACTTTTAATGTGCTTTGACTACATTATCAGCTCGTTAAGTTTCATTCAGGAATATTGACTACCCTGTGACCTAGCACAAAGTGAGACAGTCATTATTGAATTATTAAGTTCACTACGTTTGCCAACTAATCAGCAGTGTTATTGTAGCATGTAGACATCTTACTGTATTGTGGCATCTCACTGTACTGTAGGTATCTCAGTGTACTGTGGCATCTAGCATCTCACTGTACTGTAGGTATATCAGTGAACTGTGGCATCTCCCTGTACTGTAGGTATATCAGTGTACTGTGGGCATCTTACTGTACTGTTGCTGTTTCACTGTACCGTAGACGTCTCTCTGTACTGTAGACGTCTCACTGTACTGTGGAATCTCACTGTACTGTGGCATCTCACTGTACTATAGGTATCTCAGTGTACTGTGGGCATCTTACTGTCCTGTTAAGGTCTCACTATACTGTAGACGTCTCTCTATACTGTAGACATTATATAGTACTGTAGAAATCTCTCTGTACTGTAGACTTCTCTCCGTACTGCAGACATCTCACTGTACTGTAAACATCTCACCGTGAAAGCTTAGAAAAAGTGGGGGTAAGTAACATATGGTATAATTACAAAACCTCTAATTTGTACAAGATAAAACCACTGAATCTATAATTTTATTTGAAATAACGATCAATCGTTTATTATATTAGTACCGTCTTACTGTCATTTTTTTGATAAAATTACATTTAAGCGCTTATATTTTTAATGCGTGTTTCCAAATGTTTTCGTGAAATATCCGAAGCGGATATTTAGTTGCAACAGCATCAAATTAAATTGTGGAAACTAAACACCTAACTAAACCAACGTGTCAGTTTCTAGTATTACTTCCTAACATTTTTTGGGCAGATAATTTTGACTTTCGACAGTAAGGAGTTATTGGTATTTCACCGTCGAAATTGTTATATTTTCTCCTAAAAATATTTAAAGAAGGTCACAAGTTGAATACCACCGACTAAGTACAACACAGATCACGGCAGGTCATAGCGGGCATTAGGCGCCTGCGCACAGCTGGGTGCGGGAGCAAAGCAACCCCTCAGTCTCCTGGATGACTCGGTGACCATGTGTTAGTGCGGACAACCAGGTAACATAACAAGCTTATAACTCTGTGATTTTTCATGATACAGTTATGAAATTGGGTACACCGATTCTTTACATAAAATTAATAGATACATTTTTCGGGTTTCGCATAGACCAAAACTAATTTTGTATATATTTCTTCTCGGTATTTCAAAAACTCGTAAACTCCATTGAACTGATATAATAAAGAGTACGTGTGGCATGATTTTTCACTTTTGATAGATTAAAATTTCTCTCTATGTGTCATTAAAAATAACATGAATTAAAATCAGTTAATTAATTTCCATTATGTAATCACCAGTTAGTATCAAATGCCGGGAGGAATAAACCTCACAAAAGTAATTTTATCAAGCACTTGGACACTCGTAGCGCTACGCCGTAGCAGCTCGTAGGCGGTGCTACGAGTACCAGACGTAGTCGTCTTGTAAGAGCAGTGTCGCACCAAAACTGATGATGTCAGTCTGTAAAAGCCTTATATTTGGTATGGGTCAATATAGGTATTCTTTTTCACGGAGTCTTTTTTTGAAGGTGGGAATTCTTCCGACCTGGACATGGGAAACTTACCATGTCCAGTGAGGACCTGTGTCATGAAGAAGGAGAGGACACCGTGGCGTGTGTCCAGCCACTCCCCAAAGAAAGAAAGAACTGCCATGATTGTGGCGAGCCTAAATGACAGCATATGGATAAGGATAAAAAAAATTGACATTAATTTTGACACTAAGCCTAGTCTACTACAGAGGTATGACTTAAATCTACTGTTAACGGACGCGTAGCTTCATAGACGCGTATTCATTATTATATACTTAGTATACGCCTGCTCGCAGCTTACATACAAAACTATGAAACTCTGTAGATTAAGCGGCAACGTCGTGCCATCGTGTCCTTGTCGCTTCGTCTACGCGTTTATGAAGCTACGCGTCCGTGGACAGTAGGTCTAAGTTATGGCAGTGGTTTGACCGCGTTAATTATTAGATTATTAGAAAGTAATTAGAGACCCAAGTAGGGAGCGGAAGGTGACTAATTGGATTAATTAAAAATAATTCTCAATGATTTAGACATCGTGATGGAAAAGTTAACGCTTCTAGCGTGTGAGAAGTAATTATTAGGAAAGGAATTTATTTGAATGCTGTTTCATATCAGTCAATTTTGTGACACCGATTTCTGGAACCATAGAGTATGTACTACCTCAATAGTGCATAGGTCTCGGAAAGGAGGCTGTATTGAATTGGAATGGTACTTTC
This sequence comes from Mythimna vitellina, assembly GCA_949316375.1. Taxonomy (NCBI): domain Eukaryota; kingdom Metazoa; phylum Arthropoda; class Insecta; order Lepidoptera; family Noctuidae; genus Mythimna; species Mythimna vitellina. The sequence goes on from OX438708.1 coordinate 15,650,949, forward strand.
TTTAAGAATAATGCCGTGCAGTGGAACATACGCAAAGCATTGTAAATTTCTAAACTTCAATTTTTTTGGTTAGGGAAACATCAAGTAACTACTCCTATCCCTTTGGGTAGAGCGAGAAGGAACGTTAGACTTTTTCCAACTAAAACCCATCCGTGATCCTTTAGTTACCTTTTGCGTCCGAGGGCCGCGGTGACTCTTTGAAAGAATCTCCCAATCCGTATATATTCATCATTATTTTCCTGCATTTATTCTATGCTACTCAAGGTCCATGCAACATATTATTCTTCTATTCTGTCCAGTCATCTGTCATGCTATCAGTTTAGATTACTCTGTTCTTTTGACCTCACACATCCATCCATCATTTCTGTGGCATCCTTTTGTTGCATTACACACAAACTTGATATTTTGCATCGTCAAAATTAATGATATTGAAATTCCGAACATGATATCACAACTTAGTGTTCTAAAGCATAGTATAGCATAGCAATACAGTTCTGGATTGGCAACCAGTACTGAAAGACATAGCGTTGTAAAACCCTCCCACAAGGTGGAACGATATGGAGGGAGGTTGGGAGCCCTATGATCAGTAGTGGACCTTTCGGCTGAAATGATAATGATGAATATAATAAAGATGACGATGATGAGGTTAACCGAAAAGCCTAGAAGTGAGGTAATGTAAATAATTTTGGGTTTATAATTCTTGGTGACGTGAAAACAAAACACTGTCGATGAAAGAACACATTTATTAATCTCTCGTTATGTATAGTTATATATCTCTTAACTACGGCTACCACTCACGTATATACAAACATATAAATAGTACATTCACTTACATAACTATTTACAATATGAAATTCATTCTATTATTGACAAGTATACAAAATGCGGAATGTTGTTATTGGTGATACTAGTATCTACATTATTATTTAAGCCTGCTACAGACCTTGCTAATCAATCTGCTTTTACCTTTTTCCTACTATGTTGGAGTCTGTCTCCACGACCCAGAAATTGGGCAACATGATAACTCTTCCTAGAGTGGTGTCTACAAATAGCAGACGAAAACAACGGCTTAAAGTACTTTCCAAGGTACGTATACGGTACAGAATTTAGATATATTAAGATGGTCACCCTTCCACCGACCAACCTCAGCAAGCGTAGCTTACCCTCGGAGACGGACTTGAGAAGCTGTTCTCAGCCATGAGCTCTTGAACTACAGATCTTGCAATTCTGATTGTGCTTTTGGATACAATATTTACTGGTCTGCGGTGTCTTCTCATTCCTACTACAATTGTAATATGGAAATATTAGTTTTTTTTTTTAAAAGCGTAACCTTGGAATTTCTTGCTGGTTCTTCTCCATAGGAAACGAATATTTGTAACCATGCACTAGTTTTTGATGTTCTATAAGTGCCCATATAGGCCTGTGTAGAGTGTTTGGAGTGCTTGGCAGTTTGATTTCGGTATATATTGAAATAGATTTTAATATTCATGTTATTAAATTGGTCAATTCAAAGTCAAATCAAATCGTTCTAAATAAAATTCAGCTGCATTTGTCGACACTGGTAGGAGAACTCCAATATTGTTGGGAGTGCAGGGCAGTTTGATTTCGATACATGTATTAATATATATATTTTAGTATTGATATATATTTTAATATTCTTGTTTTCAATTTCATTCTCGTAACATTCCGTACTTTGTAACACCACTGATCAAATCTAACACACGCAAATGATTATCACGTCTTTTAGCCCTTAATATTAACATAACGTTCTATCTTTTCAAATTAAGATTCTCTTGGCTTACGTCTAAGAATATTTACAAAGCTTATTATAATTTTAAATCACGGACTTTTATATCTAAGTCTGTTATTGTTTGATTTCAAATTATTTTTGTTTATTTTGTTTTCGGAACATTTGATAATTCTGTTAAGTTTAATAGCTTTGAGAGTGTCAAAATTATAGTCAACATACATTGTTGCTCAAAATTTCTAAAATTAGGATGTTCTACAATAAAAAAAGTCGAAGAGATGTTCTGGCATCCACCAACCCGCACTGGGCAAGTGAGGTGGATTACGCTCCTTTCACTCACCTGGAGAGGAGGCCTGAGTTTTGTGCCAATATTATAAAACTGATTTTAATATACACATAGTTGAAAAGTTACAACTATCTTCCATACTGTAATACAAAAATAAAACACGCTTACAAATGAGAATTACAAATAATAATCCACACATAAATTATGTTTTTGAAGCAAATTTGTGGAAAACTCACAAAAATCAATATTATTATGTAGCATCATAATGCTATAGTTTATATTATAGTAAATATATTTGAGACTTATCACTGGAGCAGTAGTTTACAATTTAAGTACATTATTTACATTGCTTAAAATGTCATAGCAAAATCTATGATTACCTACTTACATATACCACACACAATTAATTTATAAACAGTAAAATAAGTGGATCAATTACAGGAAACAAACTCAACGCAAAACAAGAAGAAAATATAGATTTTAAGGTAGATGGATATAACGTGATTAATCTTACAGAAAAACTTAGTACTGTAGTAAGAAACACTGTCTACAATATACATACAGTGAAGAAATATAATAATGATGTTTTAGAAAATCTGAAAGCAAGATAACGTTTAGAATATCATGTATTTTAATAGTAACAAAATCTATAATTCCTATAGCATTAAATATATCTTACCTACAAATATTTACAGGTACGTATTGCTTCGATACACTAATCACATTAGAATGTTAATACATGGAATCAATTTTCTATATGTTAAATTTTGGAATGTGTAGTGTAAAATTATAAATATTAGGCATTGAGGTAAATAAATGTGAATAACATATCTAGCTGAACAGAATGATTACATTGTGTCAGTATTTGTTGCGGATCATGAGAAAATCATCTATATACGCAAACAGAAAAGTGGAAAATTAAATAACACTTAACTGCTTAAGTTTCATGTATAGCTGTTTTGTTTCAAAATACAAATCCGAATAAGTTTCGGAAGCTATATTTGAGTGCAGTTGATTGCGACTGAAGGCTTAAAAAAAATTACTGGGCCAGTAGTGGAATCTGCGCAAAGCTTCTAGGGAAGTCCAAGCCCAGCTGCAAAAAGGTGATAAATTGACCAATGTTGTTTACCACATAAAATACTCATGGCAAATGACTGGTTATTTTTGTTTAATAATAAAGTTAACATAATTTAATTCTGTATTAATTTGATTCGACCCTTTAATGCAATTAAGAAAAAATATGCTCGATGTTCAGGTACCCACTACCCACAATAAAACGAAGCCAGTTTAATTAGTTAAATTCGACTAGTGACTTTGCTGCTTGACAAAAAAAAAATTGGGCCAACAATGATCATAATTTCAAATCAGCGATCATATTCATGTTAAACAAGTTTCTACCATTGGTTTCACTCATGCGGAAATGGGAAATTAACTATAATATAAATATATATGTATAATTGCGGACGGCGAGCAATGGGTAGCTCGCCATCCGACTGTCCAGTAACCGTCCGGACCGTCTACCCGTGTACCAAGTTACAACGATATATACATTCAACGTAAAGGATTAGCAAACATACTAACAAATTTTCCCCTTTGTAATATTAGTACGATTAATAAAGCTTCTCCCAGTAAAGTCCCAGCCCAGCAGTGGGCAAGTGATGGTTATTAAAAAAATAAAAACTGGCCAAAATTCTGTTCTCTTCCAAGCAGAGTTTGGTGATGACTTTTATTTTTTAACTCACTAGTGACTATCCCCGGCTTTGCTCGGGTACATATAATATGCATAAATAACCTTTTTCGTTTATTGCTCTTTTTTTAGGAGTAAATGGATAAACAGACCGACACGGAAACTGACAGTTTAAATCTTATTAACCCTTTATCCGCTTTCTTCGGATTGGTCCGACGAGTGTTTTCGTGTCCTATTCGCCAGGGTCGTATATTTGTGACTGGGTACCTACTCCATCGCGTTTAGCTTTTCAATCCGGATATGTGACAGAAGAGCTAATGAGATGGAGTATTTGGTCGTGGATATGCGACCCTGGCGTAATAAACACGAGAGTGATTGTCGGTTAAATATTAAAGATTTGTATCAAATAAACTCAGGAATTAAAACCACTGACTCTATTCATCTTACCTAACTATACTATGATATAGTCTTAACCACATTACTTCCTAGATTCTTAGACCATCTGCAGTCCTTTATTGAGACTCTCGACGTGTTCCTTGGCCTTCATCCGCAGCGCCGCGATGGAGGAAGAGCGAGGGTCCGGGGGGGCGCCACTGCTCGCTGGCGCTGGTGGCGTTAGGTAGCTGGGGTAGCCAGACGGTGGATGACTCAGGAAACCTGAGGAACATTGGGACTTTCTTTAGTATGCTATAACCGCTCATCAATAACTTTAATGTGGCAAACACATACATTGTCATGATCAAGAACTATATAGAATGCATCCATCTACGATTCTGTATTTTTTTCATACAACTTTTGCTGCATGCTGATCATACACACTTTTTTCATTCATTTTTTCCGTAAGTGCCACCAATAAGGTCTGTGCATGCGATGTCCTACGTAGGCGATTTATGCGATTGCGAAGCGTTGTTGCGCAATTGGTACATACAATTTACACTCTATTGCGGTGGCCAACATGCACGCACGTGGGTGCGGTGCAGCGATAAGCGAAGTGAAGCGGTAGCGATTAGGTGGTTTGATATTTTTGCGCGAACTCTCGCGGTGCAGTGACTTGTTTTATATAAATGGTGGCTGACAACGTCACCGCGTCACGTTGAATTCGCGTGAACCGCATCGGATCGCTAGACAACCGCAATTGCGTTGGATCGCATACATAGGACGGCGTATATGGCTTTCCGGTGTTTGCACCTACACATATACCTTTTGTTCTGACCAAATCACCTAAGCATACTCTTGAAATGTTCAGTGATGAATTGAATTGCCCTTCTTCACAGAAGTCAGTTTACCTGGTAATGCCGTAAGCAAAGGTGGTGCCAGCCAGGGGTCGACTGGAAGCCCCAGGCCTCCTAACCGCGGTATACCTCCGCCTCCACCGCAGCCGTACTCTGATAGACCTAGACGGGCCGCCTCCATCTTCTCCTGGCGACGCCACTTCGCGCGGCGATTTTGGAACCACACCTGTAAGAAGGGAAACAATGATTTACAAGTCTGAGCCTGTTATAAAATTAGTAGAGACCAATCGAAAATTCGGTTTCGGTTATGGCCAGTTTCGGTCGATAAAAGTGTTTTCGGCAGAAAAGGGGCCGAATATTCGGCTCGACCGAAACTAGCATCTTTGAGCTAACGGTTGTGATAGATATACCTAAATATGTGTGTATCATTTTAGTTAAGATTCTTTATTATTTCTATTTACCATTTTAAGTTTCACTACTATTTTGAATTTTTAATTTATTGACTATTTTATTATACTTTATTATTTTCTTTGCATTTTCAAGTTTCATTGACTATGCTGCTAAATTTAATTTTCATATTAGAATACCTACGGAAAGTTTTATCTTAGTTGTTATATTATACTTAACTGACTCAGCGAACTTCGTACCGCCAAATAGTCAATGAATGCTGTATTAGCTAAACTGTCAAGGGGAACGCTATCTACTGGTATTAGCATAACAGCATAATTGACTTTAAAATGACATTTTAATTAGAGATGGCGTTGTATGTGTTCGATTTTTTTTTCGTAAGCTGTTCCATGTTTTCTCACCGTTTAAACCTTCCCTGGACTATGACAAATATTTCAAGAGCAAAATTAACAAACAGCTATTCAATTTTATATTTAAATAAATAGATCTTTTTATACCTATGAACTAATATAGAAATAAGAGCTAAGCTAAAAAATATTGTAGACCAAAAGTTGTCTTAATAATAAATTGAAACAAAATTAAAATAACAAATAGATGATTATGATTATGATTATGATTATGATTATGATTATAATTATGATTAGGATTAGGATTAGGATTATGATTATGATTATGATTATGATTATGATTATGATTATGATTATGATTATGATTATAATTATGATTATGATTAAGATTAGGATTATGATTATGAAAAATTTCTAAATATTTTTTTTTTTATTTTTATATTTTTTTCTTTAAACACGTCACTTTCGATTTTGGTTACGGCCGAAACAGAAAGTGTAGCCGAACTTTCGGTTATGGTTATTTTTTTGTTGTACAATAAAGTATTAAGTATATAAATAAATAAAGCCAGATAATCAGAATTTGCAATGACCTCACAGTAAATTCGCAACTTAATAGAAATCCTTGTGCCCAATTTCAATCTACTAAAGCAACCGTGAAGTGTCATCTTCGCACAGTGGTTACCATCTAGTTAAGCTTGACAAAAATATAATGTTCCGTGAACACGAACATTTCCCCAAGTTCATCGTAATTTACGCAGTGTTAAAGTAGTTATCGTGAAAATTATGGCCGGTAACGAAATTTGTTTATCGATATTAACGCGCCACCTATTAGAGGATCAAACTTTACGATTCACTGCAATAAAACCCTAAAAGGTTTGCGCTTAGACAATAAATCAGAGAACGAACACGTCACTTCTAAACAGTTTGTGGAGGTAGACATAACAAAACTAACTTTGAATACGGCAAAGCATGAAACACGAACTCAATCACATAAATGGTGTACCATCATTGTGCCATCCACCCTAGAGACTCATTCGCGGCGTCGCAATATAACTTCTATTTTAATCAAAATAAAGTCTACTTTAGATTGTTCATAGCCAAGATGTATGGTATGAATGTGGTGTCGAATTGTAGTGTGAAATGATATATTCAGTTGGGGTCCGTTGAACGGTAAAAATACGCGCGGTTCGCGTGATCGTTTCGATTTCAGTGTAGGAGACAGGAGGTTAGTGACATGCAACGTTTGATGACTTACCTGTCAAAAGTATTAAATTTGTTTAACAGTGAAATATCAGAAATCGTTACTGTGTCGTCTGTTGTCATCTTTATGAGTAGTTAGTAGGTAGAAATCTCAATTGGCCAAGAAAAGATTACCCGATCAGAGGCCTTAATACAGAGTCTTCTATAGCAGTTTTTACTATCAACGATTGCTTACCATTAGGTGGGATCGCAGTCAAGTACTACTTTATATAATTTAAAAAAAATTGTTTTATAAATTACAAAAAAAAATCCATTTAATTTAATTCAAATTAATATTTTTTATTTTATTTTATCATCATCATCATTTCAGCTGAAAGACGTCCACTGCTAGACATAGGCCTCCCCCAAGTGCCGCCACAATGAACAGTCTTGTGCGTCTCGCATCCATCGAACTCCCGCAACCGTTACCAGGTCATCAGTCCACCTTGTAGGAGGCCTTCCAACGCTACGTCTTCCGGTACGTGATCGCCATTCCAGGACCTTTCGGCCCCAACGGCCATCCGTTCTGCGGGCAATGTGCCGTGCGCATTGCCACTTAAGTTTGGCGATTCTCCGTGCTATGTCGCTCATTATTCGTATGTATTTCATTTAATTCAATATAATTCAATTTAATCTCGAAGGATATTGTTAGAAAGACTAGATATAAAAAATACCAAGAAATTATTTTCTTCATACTGCTTCATTAAACGCTAACAAAACCGCTGTAAAATGCAAATCATCACCTTATTACACAATAAACAATCTTGGTACAACAGAATTATAATTGAAGCTAATTATCATAACCGACACACGAACTCGGGGTAGACATAAGACATATTCGTTAAAGTTATTCGATGAACAAGTCGTGTGAGGGTGCCCTTAGCCACGGTATGAAGTATGGTGTCGGGTCGTGCCACGAGCGGCAGAACCGATGTACCCGATGCTTGACGGCGTTTTATTATGATATTGATTCTAATAGACACTGCTGACGAGTGTGTCTGTATGTTTTGTTAGTAATGTTTGTGAATTCGATGGTTTCATCATCATTTCAGTCCGCTGCTGGACATAGGCCCCAAGCGTCGCCACAACGACCGGTCCTGTGCGTCTCGCATCCAGATGATTCCCGCAACCCTCACTAGGTTATCGGTCCGCCTTGTGGAAGGCCCATTCCCTCTTTTAGAAAGGAGACCTGAGTCCCAGCAGTGGGGACATTAAAAGGATGATTATGCTTAATATATTTCCGGGATAAACAGTATCCTATGTGCTATTCCAGAACATGATTTACTCGCAGATCTAAATTCGTCCAGCTGTTTAACGCCCTTACTCCCATTTAATGCAATAAAAAATCAATGATTTTCTGAAGCTTACTACTCAGGGTTAATAGATTTGAAAAAAAAATTACAAATTCATATAAAAATTTATCAACTTTTTTCGTATGACTAATACTTTAGCCAATAAAAAAATATAACAACATAATATTTTTTCGCTTGTTTTCCTTACTTTTTTCAAACGGCTTTGATCTTTAGAAATATGTTTACAAAAAAAATAGCTGGTTTAGTGTTCTTAAGAATGTACAAAGCATATCTAAGTCAATCAATATTTCGCAAAGAAAATGTTTTTAAAGGTCTGCAGTTGCAGGCGGCAGTACGAGTATATGTGCATTTAACTCTGGTCTATAAAGGCCGGTTCAAGGTACCATACGCTTTAAGCATGAAGAAGTAACAAACACACACACACACACACTCAGAAAAACACAAATACAATAAACAATACTACAAAATAACAATACGACAAATAACAATGCTAATACAAAACAAAAACATAATAATGTCAAAACTTAAAAATACAATAAAATAAACATACATAAATATATGACTGTGATAGATTCATCTAAATCCATTCAGCCATTTAAAAGTGAAGCAGTACCAAACATATACACAGACAAACATTTAACTCAAGTAATCGAATAACGCACTCAAAAGCTATTGTAGGCAACAAGAACTAACGCTTGTAACTCCAATAAAAATAACCATTTAGATATAAAACCTCGTTAGGCCGGGTTGTAAACCAGCATGGCATTGTTTCGTTAATTAACAGAAACGAAAACTACATTCGAAATCATAAAACGTCTAATTCTTCAGCGAGTGTTCATTGTACACGCAACATTTTGCCCACGCGCGCGCCTTGTCACCCAGTGTGCATCAACATTGTATAAACGATCGTCAACTTGTTCCAAGTTGTTCATGTTACACTTTACACTGCGAAATTGAATTAAGACTTGCTTTGTATTTGCTTGACGATGAAATTGCTCATTTACTGCACAGCTGGTTGGGTTAGCCAATCAATTTTGAATATTAGTTAAGTTTACTGAAACTTTATAAATTATAACAATACAAGTTTAGTAATTAATTAAGTCGAACAGTTCGTGTTTATGTTGAAAATTATACGCAGAATATGTAATAATATATACTTGTATAGAAATAGGTATTGATTGTGGTTTAATATAGCGACTAACAAGGTTGCCGAAATAGCCTGAAGAATCGCCAAACTTAACTTAAATGGACAGGGCATATTGCCTGCAGATCAGATGGTCGATGGGAACGAAAAGGTCTAGAGTTGCGACCGCACCGAAAGATGCAGGGTTGGAAGGCCACAAGGTGGACCGATGACCTGGTGAGGATCGCGGGAATCCGATAGATGCGAGACGCACACATCTTGCAGTGGACGTCTTTCGGCTGATATGATGATGATGATAGCAGTAAGCCAATCGTATGGAGGTAAATTTGTTAGTAGAATATTTTTTGCAATTGCGCAAACAAACTCCCTTAGAAAACAAACCCCAAAACACAATCTTTGTGCTCTATTCTTGTCATTGTCAAATAATAAACGCAAAAATCAACGCGTATTCGTACGCGTTGTTTTATAATACTTAGTTGCGACAGATTCAATCAGTCGGAACAAAACAAAATATACGAGAGGAGGCCGCGCCAACTGTCGCGTTTCAAAAAACGAACGTCACAACACTAACAATGCGGTTCAAATATGACAGATGTCAGATTTGCGCGTCCGGGCGCCTAGCGAGCGCCGCGATTGGTCGGAAACACTTCGTTTAAATATTATTCGATTGCGACGAGAGCCGATCCCGCTGTTTGTTACATTGGATTGCTCGTAATAATATTACTCTGCGCTTTTGTAACGTCTTTTGACTTTAATCGAGTGACAAATTAACTTTGCGTTCGATTATTTTTGTAATTGAAATAACATTCTGTTTTATTACGTGCGTCGTATCGTATCTATGTTATCGTTGTACCTAAAACAACTGCACTTAATGGAATGTAATTGCCATTATTTTATCTTCACAAATAAGGTTTCATGACCTACGTGTGACCACTTAGGTCGCTTCACAGTTGAACAAATTTAATTTTTATTACGACTGTGTTATCGCGGGCGTTGGAGGGTTGTGGGGGGGTGAGGCGGGGGTACGGACGAATTAACGTGTTATTGGGGTGAAATTAAAGCGGTTAAACAGTTCGTGCTCGGAATTGTTCAGCTAATTGGTCCCGCGACACACGCGCGTCGCACACAGTCTAGCGCTGTGTGTGACTGTGTCTAAGCTAGCAAAACTGTGTTTAGATTTTAAATTTAGAACAAGGTCCTTAAGTTTGGGCTGTAGGATTGTTCGAGAGAGGTACCGTGTCCTAGAACGCACAGGGCAACAAAAGGAACGCAGGTGGGTTTTAGTCAGCAAGTCTGACACTCCCTCTCGCCTCACTCAGAGCGCGGTGGGATTTGATGATTGCCCACTAATAATAATTAATTTTAACAACAGTTTGATTCTCTTACTATTAAATAATGTAACATATTCATTGTACGTACAATTAAGCAGTGGAATTCCCTGTCGGAGTCGGTTTCCTGATAGCTACAACCTAGGGGCCTTTAAGTTAACAGGGAATAGGTTACTTCTAGGCAAGCGTGTTCTATCGTCGACTACATCATCGCTTACCATCAGGTGAGATAGTAGTCAAACGCGAGCCTATCAATGATAGAAAAAATGGTTTCTCAAACTATAGAACAATCATTTCAAAAATTAATTTGAACCTGACTTTCGAAATTCAAACCAAAGTCTACAGAAAACGGTATACCAACATCATAAAAATAAAAACGTGGTTATAACGTCTCCATATAGTTCTAATATTCTTTGCAAGAAGCGTGCGGCGGCGGTGTAGTCGCGCAGCAATACATCACCCAAATTATGTTTGAGAGGCACACAGTGGAGCTTCAACCGAACACGACACTGCTGGCTGGTTTTGTCTACCGACATGCATGGAATAAGTACGGTGAGAAGAATGCAATATAATCTGGTGGGAAAAAATATGGAAAGAAAGAAAGAGATATTTTTTAACCCCTCGCGCGCGGGTGGTATTATTATTACGTAATTGCGCGTTTTTACGTAAATCACCAAAAAATTTTTCTAGGAAAAACAAAGATATAGAAACCATCATTTTTGGCAAAAAAAAAAACGTGTCTACAAAACGACGATTTAGCATTTTTCAAGGTCATTCAAGTTGTACAGACGTATGTGCAATCGGCGCTCAAGGGTTAGAAATACACTCACTGACTGACATATCAACGCACAGCCGAAACTACAGGCCATAGGAGCGTGAAGTTTCCTTTTAAGATGTAGACGAGCGCTAAGAGAGGATTTTTTTAAACTCATCCTTTAAGGGGAGAAACGGGGGTCCAAAGTTTGTATGGAGTAACCTAACCTCACGCAGGCGAAGCTGCTGGCAGTAGCTGATGCCCATTACTTCGTCTACGTCAGACTCGTAAAATACTACAATGCTATTTAGACACATTTTTTTTTGTAAAGCGATGATGTGGCCGATGATGGAACACGCTTGCCTGGAAGCAAACTATTCACCCTTGATTTGAAGACCCCTAGGTTATAGCTATAAGGAAAAACAGAATTCCACTCATTAGCTGTAAGCATAATGAATGTATTCCCAAAACGCTTTGTACGTATGGGTGGGCTGTCCACCATGTACCGGTGGCGCAACGCCGTACGTCTTACGTCTAATTTCAAAATGGTTATTTTTTGCGCGGGACACTAATTTATTTTCTAACATAAAAGTAGCCTAAGCTACTCCTTATAACATCAGCTATCTATTAGTGAAAGTCCTGTCAAAATCGGTCTAGCCATTTCGAATATGGAACTAATAGATGAGAGACAGGTGGATATAATGTCAGCAGTCAAAAATTTAAAACATAACATTTTTGTTGTCAAAAAGCAAACAACAACGGCACATTATTTCGATATCGTCCCAATTTCAAAAAACAATAGTTTGACTACCCACTCATTCATTATCATCATCATCATTTCAGCCGAAAGACGTCCACTGTCGGACATTGGTCTCCTCCGAGTGTCGCCATAATAACCGGTCCTGTGCGTCTCACATCCCTGTGTACCCTGCCCACTGCCACATGTCTAACACAAAGACATTGAGTAACACAAAGTAGTCAAACCATTGTTTTTTCAAATTAGGATCATATCGAATTAATTAACTATTGCAATTCGGTATGACAGTCTAAGAAAGAGTGTCAATCTGAATCGAATCAAAATAAAAGACACAAGACTAACCCCATAACAATCTCATCGCTAACATCGGCTCACCATTGTCACGAATCTAAACAAAATTGTGGCTCAACGTCCGATACGACTCAATATATGCCTTCTCAAGCTCTTCACCTTATTAAATCGGAAACGCGAGCAAGTAAGGCGGGGAGCTGTGGGGGGAAAGGGTGGGGTGACGTCAGATTGGGAGCCACTGACACTTCCGCGAGGTAACGAGATACGTTTCGCTTATTTGTGTGCCAACACACCTGTGTCGACTGCGCTCGTAATATGAGAGACGGTTTACTTCGACGGGGAAAAATTTACTCCGTAAGTATAATCGTGTATCCGAGCAACGATCACTTTTAAAATGGTTACCCGTTCGTTAGCAGAGCGCTAAGAGCCTTGACTACCCAGTTTTCTTTTCTGGATAAACCTTAATCTCTTTCTTATCTGACTTCTCAAATTCATTTCCTTTGCTCTGGTCATAGTATAAATCTCCGATCTAATAGCATAGCATAGTAGTTATAATTTTCCCACTGTTGGGACTCAGGCCTCCTCTCTAGGAGAGGTATGGGCCGTAATCTACCACGAGGGCCCAATGCGGGTTGGTGGATGTCACATATCTTCGAATTTTTGGTTCTAGGACATGCCGGTTGATCATCTACTACAATGTCTCTTACATCACTCTGGGTTTATCCAGTCCTCCTTCTTTGTCCAGGCGATCTCTCTTAGGAATGCGCTTACGCTGAACATCAGAACGGCATCTGGCACGTGAAAACATCCGCAAGAAGTTGGTGGAATCATCACAGCGTTGATTTGTTGGATTCGTTTTTCATAATAACTTTGGTAATATGTAGGTGTTTGTTTATAATTAAGTTGCAACTATCATGTTAAGTTTCTGCACCGCCCTAAGGTCGACTGGTAGAAAATGCCTAAGACACTAAATCCGTCTTTGTACAGTGTTCCTTACTAGAGTATAAAGTTTTAATATATGAATAAAAAAAAATATTATTCGAGTCGAAGAATAATTTGGTGTTTTCAAAGAGATGGGAAATAATCAAATGCCTGCTATCGCCTAGTCTGGAGCAGGAGAGCGTGTCAGATTTTACTGACTAAATTCACACCAGTGTCCTTCGGTTGCTCTTTGCGTTCTAGAACCACAGTTTCCTTTCCAGAAATTCGTTTTAGAAACCACTGCCGTATGCTTATTCTTCTTCTGCAAATTCTTGATTTAAACGTTGCCTGTTCTTCTACTGTCCAATTGTTGATTTAAACGATGCTGGTTCTTCTGCTGTCCAATTGTTGATTTAAAAATTGCTTTTCTTTTTCTATGAAATTCTTGATTTTAGATCGAGAACGATGCTTGTTCTTCTTCTGAGCAATCAAGCTCTGCATAAAAGATGCTGTCTAATGATGGGGCTCATTATGGCCGTAACCTGCAAGGGATTGTTCGAAAAAAATACTGTGACCAGGAAAAGTTTTAGTCAGTTAAAATCTAACACCCTCTCGCTCCACCTAGAGCAAGGAAATCATTGGCTGAATTCCCACATTTAAAAAAAACCAATATTATTTTTCATAAATTTGGTTGACGTTTTATTTTTTTTCTCCAATGAATACGTCAGCATGTCTTCCAATAGTTTCAATTTGATCGCCCTTGTCCGCAACCATGACAGGTCTCATCGCAGATATAGTTTTATTTTGTCGCGACAGCTGCCCGTCAATATCGACTTGGCACTCGAACACAAGCAAAGGAACAGCATTGCACCCAACGGATAGGAATTGCAAAAAAGCGACGGAGTAGTGGTAAATGGAAATATGGATGCCTAGACGTATCGTCTCTCGGGTCAATTTTTTTGTATCAGCGTCTACCTTGGTTGTTTTTATTTATTTATTTAATTAAACTTGTTTTTATTTTTATTTATTTATGTTGTTTTTTTTTTGACTGATGAACTGTTTTTTTTTTCGTAGGTGCAGAATGTCAAGTTCGCAGAACGTCCAGTATCCATCATAACGTTGATAAGGGGAATTTAAGTATAAATATATCAGTAAGTAGGCAAGTTATATACATATGTACATCTATTTTTCACATCAAGCAAAAAACACAATTATTTCAATTATTTACTCAAGAAATGAGTAAATAATTGAAATAATTGTGTTTTTTTTTTATATTCTATATAAACATTGCTTATTTAAGGTGGTGTATCCTCGGATATCGCGAAATTCAAAATTTTCTCACGTTTTTTTGCAAATTGCAGCTTTGAAATAGGTACGATATTTATTATTGAACTGAATAGGTAGTGCTTAATTAAATAGTTTCAATTGTGTGGCGAAAACTCTTTAATTTTGCATGCCTTTTTATTGTCAAAATAAGGCTGTTCTCTTTATTTATTACTTTGGTATCACCATGAAATGTAGATATAATTATCTTGTTATCTTGTATTGTGTACAATTCATATGTTTTGTAAGGACGACCCCTTATTAAAAATTATGTAAAATTGTTTCTAATAAATTTATGTTTATTTTAACAAAATCCATTTCATTTACCTATCTAAGTTTTTTGGCCTTAGCTTACCTCAATAATCAGATTTATCTAAGTACGTAATGTTAAAATTTTATATTGAAACCATTATTTATTAAAATTGTTTGAATTTATTTCGACAAAATAAATGTTGAGCACACCTGCTTCTATGAACCTCTTTAGTCTATTGCAGAGGTGAATGGAGTCTAGTTTCTTCTAAAAACTTAATCAAATGAAACTGAAGACTCAAGAGATAAAAGTACGAGGAGGGAACACACAGAAGTACCTATATACTGTGTATATACTACTAAACACTCGGTTGTGTCTGGTAAAGTTGGTGTTAATGTGTGTGCGGAGCGCGGGCGTGCGCTAATCGAATTGTCTAGTTAGCGAGCCAATGGCGGCGCGCCCGACCGCGCAATGGGATTAACTGTGTACATATATATAGTATTTGTTCATCTTACTTGCATATATATTACGTATTCTAAGTTTGTTTGGAACCTATTGCAGTTAGGACCCGATTTTAGTTGAAGATATTAACGATAACGAAGTAGCGTGGAAAAGCTTATCTATATATATAAAAGGAGAAACTACTGACTGACATATCAATGCATAGCCGAAACTACTGGAACTAGGAACATGAAATTCTGCACAAGGTGTCCTTTTAAAACGTAGGCGTTCACTAAGGGAGGATTTTCCAAAATTCTCCCCCCAAGAGGATGAAACGGGGGTCCAAAGTTTGTATAGAAAAACCTATTTTCTCGCGGGCAAAGCCGCTGGCAGAAGCTAATAGGTAATAAATAAATATACAATCAACACCTTATGTAGTGTCAAACGGGAGTTGATGGCAGTTTTGGAGAGGAAGAAACCATGTAGCTCTGACGTCAAGTGACATGAGACAAGGACAAAATGATAATGACGGCCTACACCGTAGTTTCTGAACTGGACTACGCGAGCCTACGCCGACCCACCATGTCTACGCTGGGCTACGCGAACCTACGCCGCGCCGCCATGGCTGTGTTGGGCTACGAGGGATTACGACTATTATGTCTACGCTGGGCTACGCGAACATACGCCGCGCCGCCATGTCTGTGTTGGGCTACGAGAGGTTACGACTATTATGTCTACGCTGGGCTACGCGAACCTACGCCGCGCCGCCATGTCTGTGTTGGGCTACGAGAGGTTACGACTATTATGTCTACGCTGGGCTACGCGAACATACGCCGCGCCGCCATGTCTGTGTTGGGCTACGAGAGGTTACGACTATTATGTCTACGCTGGGCTACGCGAGTTATGTGAGCTGCATATGCGGTACTAGCTTGCAGTACGAGATTACGTAGGAGCTTCACTTAGGAAGAAGAACCCTGCTAGGACACCGCAACATTATGTTTCTTAATTATAAATTAAATTATTATTGCATGCATTATTATATAAAGTTATTTAAATATATATTATTACATAATTATTGTCATCATTTCATTATTAATTAATTTATAACTAATAATTGATAATTTGTTAATTTATTTATTTTTCCTTTAAAACTAAGACTGCAGATTGTGGGCTGCTGGAGTATTTGAGAGATTTACTACAGCCCTACAACGCAAAGGGCAACTAAAAAAATACAGGTGGGTTATTCAGGAAAAGGCACACATAACAAAAAAAATGCCTTACGGATTGATTGTCCTTTTAAATTGTATTACTTCGATTACTTGTCTTCTTTACAGCATTTGTATGACGTATTCTTACAAAAATGTTCTTTTTATTTTTTTATTCAGTTTTCAATGAAATTATTCGTATAAAAACATTTAGTGGTTTCTCTTTCAATCAAGTAAAATCAAGAATTTACATAGGCGTGTTGCAAGTATCGAGCAACATCGATCGACTCCGATATTTCATTGTTTACACTACAAACGCAATTGACTTCAAGCGCACTCTCTCACTCTAACGCCTTACACAAACACGAACGAAAAGTACTTCGCCTTCTTTCTGTTACGCAAGAAAACAACAGAGACAGCACATACGGCTGACACGTGTGAGAGAAAGAGATAAAACACATCGCCATCTTAGATGCAGCCCGTGGACCAGAAGTTACCCAATAACCAGCATTGTGCGACGAAAAGGAGCTTATCTCAAACACAATTGCCGAAGTAAATTGAACTGTATTCTTAGAAAGTTAAAGTTCAACATTGTTTGCGAGGGTTGGAGGTAAAATTAATAATAACGTTTGTCGGAGGCTAGGGAAGTTCTTAAGGGGAGGGTTCATGCGACGTGCGGAGAAATAATGATGGCGTGTGTTTGATGGGACCTATTGTGATGGAAGTCTGGTTCTGAAGTGGCCTCTAATATAATAAGGCCTATTAGTAAACTTGAAATTGTATTTTGTTCCGCAATTTGTTTAGGGTTACGAAGGAAACCAATTATGAAGTTTAATCCCTAGCTAATAATATATCAGGAAATATACTGTTTCTTTTGTAGTCAGATACATGGACGAATTGTAGATGCTTGGGACATTTTTGCAATATACTCAAAAGATACAGGACTCTTCTAAGTTTATCTAGGACATTACTAGCAGCCCCTGTCTTAGAAAGCACGTAAAGCTATTGGTCCCGGTTGTTATTCGTGGATCATTGACGGTCGTTACAGGTACAGATCCCGGCATGGATCTTGAGCGCTGAGTTTTACTTGAGCAGAAGTAAAATTTCAGGTCTCTTTGGTGGTATGAAGTGAGACGCGGGGGCGGGGAGTGTCAGTGATTGGCACGCCGCGCATCGCATCATAGATGACACTCGTGATTGGTTCCCTGCGCTTGCCGCACGTACCTAACGACGACGAGTACACTTCCGTGCCATTAGATTGACTCGTGATTTTTAATCCATCGCTTTAATTTTTATTAGTGTAAAAGAAAAAATAAAATAGGTGTAATTTTTTTTGCCATATGTTTACGATGCGCAAAGCGATCCCCACTCGTTTGCCGAGCGCTCAAGATCCGTGCCGATACCTGTAGTCGCCAGAAAGTTTGACCATCAGTCTATCCAAGGACTATCGTGTTGCCCAGTAACTGGGTTGTGGATGTCTAATAGGCAGTAGTTCCACAAACACTGGTATTCAGCCGTATCTGGTTAGACTAAAAGCCGACCCCAAGCAAGTTGGGAAAAGGGTAGGGAGAAAATGATGACTCAAAATATACAGGACTGACGAGTTATACCAGCTTTGTATATACAAAAGCTTGAGCAGACAAATAAAACCGGAATTCTAAATTGTGATAACCTAACTGCCGGCTTATCATTTCAGTCGAAAGACGTCCACTGTTGGAAATGGGCCTCTCCCAAGTGTCGTCACAACGGCCGGTCCTATGCGTCTCGCGTCCTCCACGACCCTCATCAGGTCATCGGTCTACCTTGTGGAAGGCCTTCCAACGCTGCGTCTTCCACTTCGAGGTCGCCACTCCAGAACCTTTCAGCCCCATCCACCATTAGTCCTGCTACCACTTAAGTTTGGAGCACCTGACTTCTGCTAACTAACTTTAACATTTAAATTGCGCTGTTGGCGCAGTGGATGAGTGATTGGTTTCTATTCTGGGCATCGCGGGATTGATCTTACGTAACAAATATTTGTATGGCAAACAGATTGTTTTTTTGGGTCTGGGTGGCTTGTTCAAGTGAGTTTACATGATTGTGAACGGAGCCACGATATAGGAGTAATTCTTGCAGTAACAACACAACACACACACAACTGACACAACTTTTTACACTAATATAATAAAGGCGAAAGTGTGTTAATGTTTGTGTATGTTTGTTACTCCATCACACTCGAACGTCTGAACGGATTTAGATAAAATTTGGCACATGGGTAGACATACCATGTCCTACATGCTAATGTAGGATACCTTTTATCCCGGGTGTTGTTGTTAAATGTTTTCTTGCGATAATTTTCTATTTTCACGCGTTTCAGTCGAAATTCAGTCAGGAGGATTCTTTTTGGATTATAAATGGCGAAATTATATTATATAGGTAAGAGAGCAGTAGTAGCCTCCTGGTAACAGCCTCGACTTATGAGTTTATAGGTCGCGGATTAAAACCAACCCAGGCCAAAACAGTGAAGGAAAACATCGTGAGAAAATCGTCATGTCCTAGAACTAGAAATTTGATGTCATGTGGCATCCATCAATCCGCACAGGGCGCGCGTAGTAAATTATGGTCCATTCCCTCTTATTAGAAGATTGGGAGAGAACTGACTTCCAGTTCTCTATCTTAAGTTTAGTCTTTGTACAACAGAACCAGTGTCAATAGGTCATAAACTTACAACAGATCAAACTAATAAAGCAGCAACAAAATCATGTCGCAGGGTTCCGCACGGAACAGCACACGCGCACAAAAGCTCTAAACGCCGGCAAACGCATCAACAGAGAACCCAAAAACATCAATCACTCAAACTGAGTTAATCCACAACTAAATTAACTCGCGGCAAACAAGACCACACTCACCCTTAACTCACCAACTGACAATACATAATTCACTTTATTCTCAAACTATAAAGTCCAATTTCGTGTGACCGACTAAACCACCGGTTGATACAACTTACAACTCTATCACAGTAGCATTACGATTTAGAATCGAATGTAACACAACGTTTATCTCTTGATTTCGTTCTATCTTCACATCATTTAGTTCGATGCCGCTCCTAAAAGGCTTAACGTGCTACAATGGAATGTGAGCTTTATTACAAAACATTAAGGTTTGTTGTGATTTGTAATAATTATGTTGGGTATTTTGCGGGACGAACCGGGTCGAGTTTTTATTTCATTCATTAGAGAGATATTTAAGAGCTATTAAGGCGTAAATAAGCACTTCTTTTGTGCGATACGATGTAGTGGTTGATGTTTTTCCGGATCATTTCCGAGAAAATGCCTGGTTACGATATGTTATGTTTTTTTTTTAGTGGGTTGGAAAATCATCTTATGACAAATCCCGCTCTTGGGCGAGCCCCTACGAGTTGCTGACATCTCCTTGAGGCGCGCCTGAAACAGTACGCGCCGTCGACGACTTGGGTTCGGTCCGGATGGTTACCGGACGGTCGAACGGCGGGCTACCCATAGCTCGCCGTCCGCAAACCCTTGCCTACGGTGGCTGCAAATATGTGGATAATCTTAGACAAAGTGTTAAAGTGACGCCATTATAGAGCTCAGTATTACCTTGAAGATTTATTGTAAAACTAGCAACTCGCTACGGCTCCACAAGTAATTATTTTTTTCCAAGATTTTATTAATTCTGTGTCCAGGCCATTGGGCTAAAGACAGTTCAAAAGAGTTACCTACACAGGTGGGCTTCTCTCACTCTACCTGTCATCATCATTTTCCTGCCCTTGTCCCGTGTTATTTGGGGTCGGCGCAACCCTTTTTTTCTTCCATTATTCCCTGTCACTCGTCATGCTATCACGAACTCCATTTTCTTTCATATCACCCAGAGCAGGAGAAACTATTTGATAACTACCCACTTTCAAAACAAAAAATGTCTAGACAATTGAGAAAACCAATAGCTGAATCGGTTGGAATGTTCTCAAATGTTGCTCTATCATACATATGGCCCCATCAACAGAAATAAGAAAGACACAGACATCATCATCATCATTTCAGCCGAAAGACGTCCACAGTTGGACATAGGCCACCCCCAAGCGACGTCACAACGACCGATCCTGAACATCTCGCATCCACCGCATTCCCACGCCTCTCACCAGGTCGTCGGTCCACCTTGTGGGAGGCCTTCCAACACTGCGTTTTCTGGTGCACGGTCGCCATTCTAGAACCTTTCAGCCCCATCGACCATCCGTTCTACGAGCAATGGGCACAGCCCACTGCCACTTTAGTTTGGCGATTCTTCGGGTTATGTCGGCGACCTTGGTACTAACACACATACTTTTATTTTAATTGATATATGTCCATATTTAACCTAGTGCTTGACTGTGAAACCACCTGATGTTAAGCAGTAGGTAATGCGTATAAAGAGCCTTTTTACTCTAGCCTAGAAGACACCTAAATTATAATCGGACGGAAAGACCGCAGCAGGCAAATTGTTCCAGTCATTCTATGTACGTGTCGCACAACTGTCCCATCTATCTCCAACACCTACGTCATCTAAACGACCCCTCCTCCCACGAGCCCCCTTCGCTCAATATATCCGAACAAATTCAATAAAGTCCCGTACAAACAGTTCCAGAGTTTATTGCATAACGCATCTTCTAAAACGCAGGGTAAACGGGCCGGGCTAGGCGCGAGGGTGGCGCCCTCTGTTTATACGGACTGCGCCCGACTACTTAATAAGGACTTATTTATTTGCACAAAGGATCGCAGCTAGTAATTGCGTGGCCGATAATATGAGAACTATTAACTTGGTGCACGCGCCTTAATGTTTGCGGGGACATTGATGACGGATTGTTAGTTTTTAAGTAAACATCGTTTTCTATTTGTTTTGGAACTTTGATTTTGTTGAATATCTCGTGATTTTGGGACAAGTGGTTTTAGAGAGGTCCAACGGGTTTATTTGCATCAAACCGATATCTCGTTAATGAAAGTTAACTTAATGAACTTTTATTATAAAAATCCGGGCAAAAGCGAGTCGGACTCACGCATTGAGGGTTCCGTACAAACTTACCTACCTATATAAATAGTACAATTCCCGAATGGAGTCTCGAAGATTTTTCCGAATCGAAATTTTTTCTTTGTTGCGTAACAACAAATTTACTGTTTTCAGATTCATTCCTATACTTGTGCTATAAGACCTTATTTCATGCCAAATT
Source organism: Mythimna vitellina (assembly GCA_949316375.1). Lineage (NCBI taxonomy): Eukaryota > Metazoa > Arthropoda > Insecta > Lepidoptera > Noctuidae > Mythimna > Mythimna vitellina. The sequence goes on from OX438708.1 coordinate 15,672,819, forward strand.
TGAGAATACTGGGTCAACAGAAAGTACCCTATGAATTTTGATTCCATTGAGACTGTCGAAATATACGTTTTTCGAGATATAAACGGCCGTATCTTTTTCGTTCGTTAACTTAAATTTTGATTTTTTCATAGCTTCTAGGGACTACAGACTTGATCAGTATAATAATATGTTTTTAATTTCAACTCGATACTTTCATGCGTTCCAGAGAGAGAAAGAGTCGTGACAGACAGACAGACATACGGATGGAAAACAAAGTGATCCTATAAAGGTTCCGTTATTTCCTTTTGAGGTACGGAACCCTAAAAATGAAAATAATTATTGTTATTTTTTATTACATCCAGTAGCGTTCAACAGTGGACGTCTTTTGGTTGAAATAGCCGAAAGAAGCCCATTGTTGGACATAGGCTTCCTCTAAGACTGTCGCCATAATGACGGATCCGGTGCGATCGACCAATACAAAAAGCGGCAATTCATTCCTAAATTTTCCAGTGCCAAAAGGACCAAAATTCAAAATCATGACAAAGAAATAAATCAAATAATCAGGCAAAATTAATCAAAACTAACAAATCAAAATAACAATCAATACGTTCAATAAATTCAAACACTGTTAATTGAAAACTACACAAACTATGAATCTATTGTAGGAACTCATACAATATGTAAATCAAACCCAACCACAGACACAAAATTGGTTTTTAATAAAATTGCGCGCCGTTCGAAAGCAATTAGTGTATTAAGTAAATTATAAAAGGTTCCGTTCTAAAGGTGAACTTGATTAATTGACTCGTCGGTACGTTTACAGAATTGCTGGAGCTCGACAATGGCGTTGAATAAAAAGGGCAAAATCAATCGAAAACAAATTACTCACAGAGCCGAATAAAATTGAGTCGTTAGTAACATTGTATATTGGTCTGGGGCACATGTCCATAGTCGGAATTATTACTGTATCGGATGCACGGTACGATGCCGCATCAAGCAAGCACGATATCGTGTTGTGTCTAGCGATCGTCAAAAATTTCGCAGATGGGCGATAGGGCCGTAAGGTACTGGAGTGGCGGAAGTACCGGAAGACGTAGCGTTGGAAGGCTTCTCACAAGGTGGAACGATGACCTGGCGAGGTTCATGGAAATCCGATGAATGTGAGACGCAAAGGACCGGTCATTATGGCGACATATGAGAAAGGTGGATGTCCAATAATGGACATCTTTTGGCTGAAATGATGATGATGAAAGGTTTTTAAAACGTTACCTTGTCGTGCATTTAGACGCCGCTGGTGGTACGGTACAATGCCGTGTTATACAACGAAATTGTGTTTACAAGCGCTGCGTCTTCAACCGAAGGGTTTCGCAACTTTGCCATGTAGTATTTACACGAATGATAGTCCACAACACCGTGTTCTTCAAGTGTTACGTCGTCAAAAATGTCGCGATCAGTCTTCAACCAAAGAAATACATGACAAGAATCATACCGTGCCTCCGCTCGACACGGCACGCCATGTATATTTGCAGTACACGGCAACATGTCGCGTTCAGGCTCTATACCATTTTACGTTAATGGCGCTGCCACGTGGATATGTGTGGCCAGTACCTTAGTCGTGAAAAATAAACGAGACACAATCGAATCAACTTTGTAGAGGGAAATTAATGTCGGGCTGGGTGCATGTTGGTGATGTGGATTGCGGGACCAATATGTTTTTAAATTGGTTCTTTCTTTATGGTCGTTAAAGGTAAATTAATTAATTGCTCAGTATGCGCCTTTATTGGACGTCAGTCTGTTTGCGCAGTTTTGTTCTGTTGGTTCACGCGTTTATTACGTTTGCTTTGCTGTAGTTTGATTTGCTGCTAGTAAAACGAAATTGGCGTATGTTATATGAGTATCTACAATCTACATCCAATATAGCGAAAATTTTATTAATTTTTTTGTGGTTGCTCCAATGTTTATTTAAAGTTTTTGTATATATGTCCAGTTTTATTTTTTAACTGGCTTCTACAAAAAGAGGTTTGCGTTCGGTTTCAGGAGTATTTTATTATTATTTAGTAAGACACACTACCAGATATTAGCTGATGCGTGTGTTTCTAATAGTTTAGAGACATTTATTCTGTCTAATATTTTTTTTAAAGCAGTTCAATGTGGCAGGACATACACTTTTTGGGAACCTGCATGCTGTTACTGCTAGGTTACGTAGGAATTGCTTTAAAGGCTTCATCCTCAATGAATTACCTTATAGCTTGAAGGAATATTCATGTAAGTGTTTATTGACATTCAGAGTGTAAAAGTCTTGAAGGCTAGAGTACTTAATGCTTATTAAATTAGGATTCTATAACATCCAACATCAAATTAAAATGTAATACAAATCGTGAAACGTGACAACAGCACAGCTATTGAAGCGTGTCCTTCATTGTGTCAGTTTGTTCTCACCGCATTCACAACTACCCATTAGCTGTCCCTCGAACAAATACAAAGGAACACAATACTTTCAATGGGGTTGCAATTACATGCTCCTAATTCGCTCATTTCACCCTTGAGATCCGCGGAAAAGAGTGTAGCAGTTTCGGAGTTAATTATTTTTGTATTAGCTTTATTTATTCTTTGGAATGGTTAAAACTAGACAATACCATTAAAGCTATTTAGATCAAACATGTTACTAAAGACAGAGTATGGTCATTTATTTATTTATTTTACAACTTATGTACACACAATAATAAAGAAAAGAAGAAGGAAACTGAAGAATAGTACAAAGGTGATACTTATTTCTAAAGAAATCTCTTCCAGAATACCTGCGAAAGGAAATTTGGAGAAAATAGAGATGTAGACACTGTCGGTGACGGTCATGTAAAGAGGAGGAATGCATTTTACAGAGTTATGATGATAGATATAGATGGATGGATTGTGTGAGAAATGATATGAACAAAAAGGAAGCCAATGACAGCATTACACTAGACGGATTAGAATAGAAGAAAAAAACGTGTTGAACCGACACGATATGTTACTACATGGGACAAGTGCAGGATGATGATGATGATGAAAGCAATTTAGATAAATAACGCAAATCTAGACCAACAGATACAGTTGACAATATAATTGGCTTTAGACCTGATCTTCTGAAAAGGTAAAGATAACGAAGTACGAGTGACATAGGGTTGCCCTTCCCCACTCGTATATTGTCAACATGGCCATAGTTTAAAAGCTTGCCGGTTCATCCAACGCAATATTTGATAAAAAAGCAATCCAAAAACAGAGAAATAATACCTGGAAGCTCTGCTGGGACTCGATAATACCATCATTCACTCGAATAGTTCACAAATCTGGTTCCTAGAAATACGTATTTTTTTTTTAAACTATAAAAGTTTTTGGAAAAAAATATCATCTTTCGAAATCTTGATTAAATTTGCAAGGATTTTATTGTTATATATTTTTGACTTTTTAATTTTTGGGTCCACTATGAAGGGTCAAAGTTCATGGATTACTTTTACACAAATTTATAAACTGATTTCTACAGAAGCCTAGATAATTTCCAAAAGAAATTTGTGTTTTCAAAATATCAAATGAAAAATGTATAATAACATCATAATCGCGTAAGAGCGGTTGTATGAAAAACAGTGACAATGTATGTTGGGTTGGATGCTCACAAGCTGGAAATATGAAGGTTTAGATGGATCGGCGAAATAATAGCAACAGTAAGAAAATAATAGATAAGGAAAATAATAACGGGGGAAATACAGAGTGAGAGTGCGGAATCTTCAAATAATTTTTCTCGCTTTGGGTGGTGTGAGAGGGAGTGTCAAACCTTTACTGGCTTAAAACCACCCGTATTTTTTACTGAACGATCTCGCAAAATCAACCAGCCCCTTGGATCGTAATACCAGTTGCCTTTTGGCATATGCTTAAATTTCTTTAGCAGTTGACATGAGTGACGTTAAATAATACAGTATCGTTGTTGTCATTAGCGTGGCGGTGGCGGTCGCGTGGCGTGCGCGTGGCAGTCGCATGGTCGTCACGTGGAGCGTCCTATGACCGCCCACCCCACAGCCAATCTGACGGAATACTGATGTTTACAAGCAACGGTGTAAGGTTACACCAGCGAGTGGTCTTACTGGGAATTAATTTTTGTGCTTTGTGATAAACGTTTTGGGAACACGTTTATTATGCATACAGCTAAGGAATGGCTTTCGGAGTCTGTGTTTCTTAATGGCTACAACCTGGGAGTCATTAAGTAAAGAGTGAATTTCTTACTACTTGCTTATAAGTGCTTCAGCGTAAACCAAATTGTCTGGTGAGATAGTGGACTTGGCCAGTATCTCACCTGACAATTTGCCGTCCGTAAGCCCGCGCCTACTGTGGTCGGAAATCGGGATTCCGAAAGGAAGCCTCGGCCCTGGTATAAAAGGCAACGAAGGAACAGGAGTGGGTTTTTAGTCACTTAAAGTCTGACACTATCTTACGCCCCGCGCAATAGGGGGATATCATTGGATGATTTTCGCACCCGAAAAAAAAAAACCCCGTAAAGATCTAACTAAAGCGTTTGACTGAGTTAACTTGTTAGAGAATCTCCTCTACTCCTACAATACAATAAACTACGTCCCAGTCCTATATCTCATGTAAACAGTCGGCTTGTACAGTTATGTATAGGTTTATGTAGGCGGTACATAAGCGGACAAATCGTTCGCGCCAACGAGCCCGCGTTAATTAATTTATTGTGACGACCTTTGCAAAGAATGGAGACGGCTTCTGTTGCACTTCATTTATTTCGCGTGATTTTATATATTACTTTTTATTTAGTTACAGTGATATTTATTTTGTAATAGTTATTAAAGTTTATTTTAATTTTAGTTCTACACACTTTGTCTATATCTGTCACCCAACTCTTCTGTTGCAGGTTTTCTGTAAGAAATTTCTTTTGAAATATGCAGCCCCTTGGTGCTCTATCTGTATTGTTATTTTATTTTTATATATTTATGTCTGCAAAGATTTAAAGCATTTACAGGCACTGTTGAAATTTCAAGAAGTCAGTCAGTCAGAAAAAATGATGCTAATTGCACATTCCAAAGCGTAGCTATGGAGAAGAATGTGCTAGAAACTCCATGGCCGCTCTTTACAATCATGTTTTGTAATTACAAATATCTCTGTTACATGTTTCTTGTCGCTATCATATGAGAACAATGTAAATAAAGTAAAAATAAAAACTAAATATAAATATTAAAATAGCAACAGGCAGCTAAGAGCTGACCAGTCTCAACTGACAGCGCCACAACAAATAACAGTTTTACACGTGAATTTAAACAATATAAAGCCGGTGTTTCCTAACTCACATTGAGAAGAAACACCGAAACAAATTCAGTGTTCAAAGTCTCTTTTAAATGTCCATACAATAAACTTATATGTTTTGTGGTTGTGTTATCGAACTACAAGTGAGGTACTATTAGTTTAGAAGTCAGGGTTTTATAAATATAATTGTCCATATTTTAGCATTTATTGTTGGTGTTCAAACTTTGTTGATTAATATTAAGAAATAAATTATTATTATTATTATTTATTATAAAAAATATTATTATTATTATTAAAAAGGCTAATAACTGATGAAACCTTTTATTTGGGGTGAAAAATCATCAAATAACTTCTCACGCTCTCTGTGGAGCGAGTGGGAGTGTCAGTCTTTTAGGGACTAAAACCCACCTGTGTTCTTTTAGCTGCTTTTTGCGTCCCAGAGCCGTGGTAACTCTTTCAAACAATTTTGTAGCCCTTGCAGGAGGTATAGGACATGAATGTGGTTGGTTCGTTTCTGGAGCGATGGAGCAGTTTAAGAACCTAACGCTGTCGAACGCTTTAGTTAGATATTTTAGAATAGAAAAGTATATAAATACTTTTATTCGGGACAGACAGCACAACGGTTATAAACACGAAGTAAAAAATAACAAAAGTACAAAGTGCGCCGAGAGTACCAGCACCGAAAGGGTGACCACCTCAGCATTGCGCGTTACACACCCAGCAGGAAAGAGGAGAACCAAGGTGGCCGACATAGCCCGAAGAATCGCTAAACTAAAGCAGCAGTGGGCAGGACATATTGCTCGTAGAACGGATGGTCAATGGGGCCGAAAGGCTTCTAGAGTGGCGACCACGTACTAGAAAACGCAGCGTTGGAAGGCCTCCCACAAGGTAGACCGACGACCTGACGAGAGTCGCGGGAGTGCGGTGGATGCGAGACGCACAGGATCGGTTGTTGTGGCGTCGCTTGGGGGAGGCATATGTCCAACAGTGGTCGTCTTTCGGCTGAAATGATGATGATGATGATGAGACACCCAGCGATGGTTTTCAGTTGCAAATTATTATTACTCTATCGCATAATCCAGTAACGCAACTTTACCAACCTAACAGAAAGTTCAATAACTTTGTATTCAATTAATTGCAATCATCGCTGCCATTGCTAAAATTCAAAAGCTTTTTATAGAATTCTAAAGAAACCGTCTAAATCCGTCTAACACCAACGTTTATACTTGAAACCCCTAATTAAATTTTCGCACTAACGCGAACCGCTGCCATGCTTGTCGTGCTAAAAGGTTAATTTCGTATTTGTCAGCTGTGGCCATTCCCTCTAAACGTTACAACCGCCGCTGTTTACGGTTTGGAAGAAACGACTTTATAACTACACAATTAGGTTGATTTTTGGTTTTTGCTTACTGTTTAAGCAACATTTTAAATTGCGTTAAGCCAAGAGACGGCGGGCACGTTAAGTTTGCAGAATCTCTCGTTGACTTATTCTTATTATAAGGCTCCATTAATGGGCTCGCTTGAGTGGCGAATTGTAATTAATTCTTGAGCTTTGTCTTAATTGAAGTAATTATGTAATTAAGAGATGATTTGTGTCGTTCAGTCGCTGCGAGGCGCAGGCGCAGTGTTGTTTGGCTTTCAGATGTTTTATTAGGTGAGAATTTATTATTAATCACGCTTCAAATTAAGTCACATAAACGAACAACGACTTTAATTACACAGAATTAAAAGATCTTCTAAACGTTGAGAGAAATGGTGAATCAATTTGTTTGTAAGATGATAAAATTATAAGGAAATAGCCACCTTGTTTAGATGACTGCAAATAGTGATGTATGGAAGAAGGAATCCAAATAAATTGAGGTAAAGACAAAGCTATGTTTTAATATTATTGGGCTCGCGCTTGATTTTTTCTTACCTGATAAGCAATAATTAATATGATCGATGATGGAGTACGTTTGTCTATACTTAAAAACTTCCAGGTTGGAGCTAACAGGAAACACAGAGTCCAGTTCGGAATTCCACTTATCTATACGCAAAATGAATGTATTTATAAAATGTTCTGTGCTGGGATGCTGACCATACACCCGGTCCGGTGGACTCATGAAGGTCTTGACGAAATTAACTTATACATTTCCGACGCACACTCTGTAAACCATGTATGATGAATTAAGAGAACTCTAAGAGATGATTATTTCTGAAAATTAGTAGATATAATTTATTTTATCATCATCATTTCAGCCGAAATACGTTTACTGTTTATACATAACATAGGCCTCCCCCAAGCGACGCCACAGTGACCGATCCTGTGCGCCTCGCATCCACCGCATTCCCGCGACTCCATCAGGTCGTCGGTCCACCTTGTGGGAGGCTTTCCAACGCTACGAAATAATGAATGCGATAATTTATTTGCAGCTTAGGGTTTAATTGACTTTCTTGTTATACCACTGTCTTTTCTTTCATATCAGCCCTCACATTATACGATCCCTCCATATTTTGTTGTCCGTTCCATCTCCCTCTTTATTCATCCACATTCTCACTCTCTTAGTAACAAGCTTTTCATCCCTCCTAAGAAGAGGAATGACATGATAATACCTTCATCTTCTTTTTCGATTTTTTCGTCCATTCTGCCCTGTCACCCGTAACACTACCACTAATTCCCTCTTCTTTCATATAACTCCTCACACAATCTATCCATCTTTTTTTTGGCCTCCCTCTTCCTGTCTATCCATCTATATGTATACCCAGAACTCTTTTAGTAACATGATAATAACAAGTAAAACAAGTCCCTTTCTACTTTTCAGTTATTGGCACTACTTTCTCGAATGTACTCTACTCATTTCTCACTTTATCCATTTTTGTTACATTACACATCTATTTTAACATTCTTATCATGGCTATCACCACTACATGCAGTATATTTTCATCCGTCTTTATTGACACCTTAAAAACTAGCAAAATGACAATGATGCGGTCTTTCATTATCAGTGAAGATTAAATTCTTAACGCCTACAGCTTACAAGTTTCCAGTAAAGCAAGTCAAAAGCACCGTCTCGAGAACATCTTACACGAAATTAGCCAATGCTATAATCCTGATCCCTCACAAAGGTCCCGAGAACTTAATACATCTAAGTTTGAAAAGAAATCCCTAGTCTCAGTGACGGTCTCAAATATCACTTACGCAAAGCCAAATTACACAGAACCGTGAAAAGAACTTTATTTCTAAAAGAATAGAGGCGATAATCGACGTTCCTAAAGTTGATAAAACGTTGGTATATGAATCTTTCAACGACCCGCCACTCGAAGCCGAATTGTAAAGTTTTCATTTCGAATGAAAGTAGTATTTGTATTGAATTGTTTGGCAAATTGGACGGATAATCCGCTTGTGCGCTTGCGCAAGCCGCCATTGTTGATGACAACAAAATGGCGTCGGCACGGTAATGGCGCGAAAATGAGACACTTGCATTCTTGCCGTCGACGCAGATGCACGCTTTGTGCGACGCTAATCATCATGTTTGACAATTTTTTATGTTTCGTGTTCTATTATAATTATTAAAAGGTGGCTTTTGATGGGCCTTTGTATTGGGCTTCTAATGATAGGGTCTAAAAGACATTAGGAAAATTTGATTTGATCTCTTTACTTGACTTTTATCATCTTCATACTTAATTGATTCGTCTGAAAATTATAATGATTAAGTATATAAGTTAATTGGAAATAATTACTCAACGTTACAAATGATCATCAGATCTTTATGATTCAATTAGTGACCCGTATGGATACAAAATATATACCTTCAAATTATAAATCTTCCTCGATTATCGTTATTGTTATAATTATCGGTAAAACAAACACACGCGGTAAAACAATCACACGTCGTTTCTATATTGGCTCCGTTTTTTTTACAGGTGTGTTCTGTGAATGAAATTAGGATTTAATAAAATCTAGAATCAAATAAGGGCCAAATAAAAACTCGCAAAGCGAGCGGAAATATCAAGTTTAGAGTTCCGCCGGTCGTTCACGTAATCTACACCGACATGATACGTACGGAACCTACTATTAACCATTCAATGCATTATTCTTTCATATTTCTTCTTTGTGCTCTCTCCACTATACCTCGATCTAGCGATCTCAAATCAAAAGTTCGTCTCAGGGTTCAAGATAAAATGGCTGATATATTATAATCTGTAATTGAATTACCCTTATTTAGTTATTTCCTGTTATTTAATAGATTTTTTTTAACAGGATAAAGCTGTCAAATTTTAATCAAATTATTAGCGGACAATAGTGCAGAGTTATGATTACCGTCGTCAACTATTGAACTGGTTGTGCCTATTTTATTAGGGGTTCATAATACAAGTTCAATATTAATTTACTAATAAGGTCTTTAGAATTTTTTTCGTCTCTTCTGAAGCCGATCATTCATAACGGTAAGACCTGTCAGTATAATTACTTTGCGTGGTAATTATAGCTTGTCTATGCGATTAACTGAAGATGTTCATCACTTTGGCTATCGTGATTAGGCGTGAGTCGTGACTATCTATTGAACGACCCATATGGCGATGCAAATGCCTCCACCTTTCATATCAAATTACCTATCTCCGTGAAAGCTCCATGGTAGCCCAGAAAATGCATTTTTTTAAATAATGTTAACTAGTGCTTGACTGCGATCCCACCTGATGGTAAGCAGTGATGCAATCGTTGATGGTGAGGTGTACTAGTTTATAAAGAGCCTATTCACTCTAGCCTTGAAGACACCTAAATTATAAATGAACGGGAAGACCGCAGAAGGCAAATTGTTTCAGTCCTTCGATGTAAGCGGTATAAACGATGAGGCGAAATACTGCACTAGCTTTTGACGTTTTTTAAGTGCCCTTTGACTTTGAGGTATGGCCTATAGAGGTATTAAGAACGTAACAAAATTTTCGAAAGTTTTTTATTCAATTTGCTGTTCAATATTGGATACTATGGTAGCAAAATTTATATTTGTGTAAAGACATGTATTTATACAGCTATACTCATTGAAATCATAACTCTTTAACTTAGAGACAAGGTAATTATTATTAAATAAATTAAAATTTCCGCCAATGATTCATCATCATCATCATTTCAGCCAAAGGACGTCCACTGTTGGACATAGGCCGCACTCAAGTGTCACCTTAACGACCGGTCTTGTGCGTCTCGCATCCATCGTCATCGGTTCATCTTGTGAGAGGCCTTCCATCGCTGAGTCTTCATCCCCACCGACCATCTGTTCTGCGACCAATGTTCTGTTAGTGGTTAAAAAAATAATATTTGCTCTACCATCGGTTTTCAACAACTTTCTTATCGAAGAAGGCTGCAATAACAATAGAACCGGAGAAATAATCGTCAAAAACGATGTTAAGGAATCAAGCGAGGCAGGGGGTGAGGCAAGGCGAGGGATCAAATGAAAAGAAACGGGAGTAAATGATGTGATCGCAATAAATACAATTTCCCGTGCTGCTGAACAAATTGCCGGCACACCGCCGCTCTCACGCGACTTATGTGTTCCTAGTACTCAGGAATTACATTTAAATTCGCTTATGGAGTTAGGTGTGAAACCTGAAGAAAGTACATATGATAATACCATCAATAGCTTTCCTTACAGATGATGTATTGAAAAATACAAAGTTACTTTGATTTCCAGAATGGTCCTTGGATCCGAATACAATTTACTAATGATTGACCGGAACACGATTTGCAGCTGAAACCTAAACCAGCATGAATGTATTCAATTAACATGCATATCTTCTGGAGTTTTAGAATATTATGATTATGAGAGCTGACTTTTTTATTGTTGTTAGGATCGCGCTTGTGCTACTATCTCACCTGCCCCCCTAGCCAAGTTACAATCATATCGGTCGCGCCGACCGCCTCGAGTAGGCCACGCATCGGATTCCTTTGTTCTGACGTCATCTCAACGCTCAATCACGTGGTCAGAACAAAAGAATCGGAGGCGTGCCTACTCGAGGCCTTCGGCGCGAATGAAACGATTGTAACTTAGCTAGGGGGGCTGATGGAAAGCGGTGATGTGATCGACGATAGACCGCTAGAAGTAACCTATTCACTTACTAATTTCAATCTGCATATTTTAAAATATGGATTAGAATGCCACTAATTAACTTCTCCAACTTTGTTTTAATTTAATTTTTAATTACTAGCTGCAAACGTTGTTCTGCCATATAAATTATCAAAGAAAAATAGAAGTGTGATTTTTTTTCTTTTTTAGGTTGGAAATCATCTAATCACATGTCCCGCACTTTCGTGTCAGAAATTTACTGTCTAAAACCCACCCTGTTCCTTCTTTGCCTTTGTTCCAGGACCCCGGGGTTCTATTTCGGATGCGAAATATGGATGATGACCCATGAAGGCAAAAAAAGGCCAATTCTAAACCTACCACATCATCTTCATCATCTTCCTGCCCTTATCCCGTGTTATTTGGGGTCGGCGCAACACGTTTTTTTCTTTCATTCTGCCCTGTCACTCATCGTGCTATCACTAACTTCCTTTTCTTTCATATCACTCTTCACACAATCCATCCATCTTTTCTCTCCATATACATACCAAAAATTTCATAAAAAACGTTCAAGCCATATCAAAGGAGGTTCATTTCAGTTACAGACACTGTTTGACCTCATACCTAGTAATACATGTTCGAGAATAATAATATAGTTATGAGTATAGAGAATAATATATCGAGTGTTGGTCCATGTTGAGCTCAAGTTAAGTTAACACCGCGTCGACGCGATAAGTGAATTACACGAGCTTACAGAACACGGAGCGATTGCGAATAGATCACACTGCTCCAAGGATTTAACGCTAGAAGACAGAAATAAAACGATATTTCCCAACACATGAAGAAAGATTCTGACATAACGTTATTTATTTTTGGTAGACTCTAGCTTGACCTGATGGAAAGAGAAGATGTGGTCGACAATGGAGCGCGTCTATTTAGAAGTAACTTATTCGCCGTTTGACCGTTTTGCGCGGATGTGACGCATATCTTCCTTATCAATTGATTATGTTTGTTAGCTAGTTTTAAGAAATCGTCATTTCGCGTGAATAAACTGTTTTTCTTTCTTTCTTTCTTAGTCTTGACTTAAAGATCCCCAGGTTTGTAGCTATCAGAAATCATATACTCTGGCAGGGAATTCCACTCCTTAGCTCCACGCAAAATCAATTTGTTCCCAAAACGTTTAACGTAGTAGTAACCAGTCGTCCACTGGGCCTGCGTGGTGGATTACGGCCTATTCCATCACCAAGAGAGGAGACCTGAGTCCAATCAAAGGAAACATTATAAAACTATTGATGTTATTATGCTATGCATATGATTAATATGATAAATTGATTTTATCATCATCATTTCACCCGAAAACTGTTGAACTAAGGCCTCTCCCAAGCATCACCACATTAAGTCATCGGTCTAACTTGAGGGAGGCCTTCCAACGCTCCGTCTTCCGGTACGCGGTCGTCACTCCAGAACCTTTCAGCCCCATCGATTATTTGATCTTTTAGTATTGGATAGTCTACTTATCGAGGAAGGCTTTTAGGCTACATAATATCACGCTACGATCTACCGGAGCGGAGTAGTAACGAAAGACACGGATAAAACTGCGAGGTACAGCCAGTTATTAGATATTCTGGCACCAAAATTGTTAAAAAACAACTATTTTCGTTGATTTGTGCTAAGTCTTTTAGTTATTTGAATCTTGACTCCTCTAGTCGCATCTAAGCCCATAGCTTCACGTGTCTGGAACGTGTGGGATTAAGTTATAATAGTTATTAATTGCACACTAACTCGATCGGCGACGGCGCTCCGTGCTAATCGAATACCACTCTACACTGTTAACTCATTATTGTGCAGCTTATACGAACGTGTTTACGCGGCTTTTTGGGAGCAGACATGACATCATTAATTGTTAGTTCTTAATAATCAATAATAGTTATCATATATATTTCCAGAGGGCTCAGATAAGGGCAAAGATGCCCCCCCCCACCCCCCCAGCCAGGCGCCATACTTTGTGTAATTTATTTCATCACCACTGCTCTCAAAACGGTGAAGGAAAACATCGTGAGGAAACCGGCATGTCCTAGAATCAAACATTCGAAGACATGTGACATTCACCAATCCGCATTGGGCCCGCGTGGTGGATTACCACCCCTTCCCTCTCCTAAAGAGGAGGCCTGAGTCCCAGCAGTGGGAACATTAACAAAGACTGATTATGCCTATGCTTATGCAGATAAGGGCTGCAGGATTGTTTGTGATAGTTATAATAGTTAATAGTTACCGCTGTTCTAGAACGCAAAGGGCAACTTTTAAGGTGGTTCTACGCTAAAAGAACTGAGCATGAGTCGAGTACAACATCGTGAAGAAGAGCCGAGCACGAGTGACACTACACGAATTTGAGCTCGGCGCGTGCTCCGCTCGTGCTCGAATCCTCTGGCGGAAGTTAGATGCTATAATATCACTGAAAGAGTACTAAGGTCTAGGGTCAGATGAATGAAACAACTGTTGATCAGGCACGGGTTGTGTTGGGCTCTCTACAAAGTTATCCTATGTCTATGTTATGCGTATGCGTGTTCCCTACTGCCCAGTTGGTAAGCGACTGGCTTACGGAGACGCAGCGCTATCTCACGTACAAAAATGATGTATCAGCACTTAGTTCCTACAAACAGAAGGAACAGGTTTTAGTTTCCTCTTGTATTTGTAATGGTGTACAATCAAATAATTTTTTTCGCTCTGTGTAGAGCTAATGGGAGTGTCAGACTTTTACTGACTAAAAACTCACTCCTTTTCCTTCTTTGCCTTCGTCCCAGGGCCGAGTTTTCCTTTCAGAAACTAACCCTTGGCCCCAGTCGGCTTCGACCCTGCAGGGCCAAGGGTTTGTTTCCTTGAGGCGCACATGAAACAGAACACGCCGTATGTACTTCTATGTAAATAGAGTAATCTACGGGTTTGTTCTAAAAAGTCACCACAGCCCTAGAACGTGTGCAACCGAAGGCACATACACAGGTTTTAGTCAGTAAAAGTCTGACACTCCCTTTCGCTCTACACAGAGCCTAAAAAGTTATTTGATGATTTTACCAATAAAATAATAAATATATATATATATATATGTAAATAGGACAATACAAGCATGTATGTTCAGACTCGCGACGCCACAGCTGCATAAGTTTACACGAGACGTGTAGGGCGACCATAATCCCGCATTCCGCGATCTTTCCCGGGATCGGTCACGGGATTATCGTAGCACGATTACGAGCGTGTAAATTGCATTTATTTAACCACGATGATTGGGGCTGTTTGAGCTGATTTGTGATGGTTATAAAATAATGATGTGTTTAGTTTTTTTTTTTTGTGTGAATAATAATTGCAATCTTAATAAATATAGACATTTTTATATCAATAAGAAGTTATCTAGGACAATATTCTTTTATATTGATAATCAATAAGCATAAGATAGTAAGACGCAGGCATATTTCTATAAGTATCGAGGAGGACAACGTCATCATAATCAACCGCATCTAAGGAGGTGTGACGATTTGATCGTGTACGCAGGATAAGCTTGGCCATAGATCGCTCAAGACATAGAGGTCAAAAAGAAGAAGACTGCCTTTGCTTAGTAGTGGGGCTTAATATAGGCTTATAAAAAACCTAATTACATTAACATAAAAGAGATAATAAGGAGAGAGTAAGAAGAGCAGTGGTGGCCGAGTGGCAACGGTATTACTGTCAATTCCAGGTTGCCTAGAAGAGATCGCGGAATGCGATAAGGCTGTCCATTGTATGTTCGTATGTGTTTTAGTTTCCTTTTATTTTTGTATTGGTATACAATAAAGGATACAATAAATAAATAACGGCTCCGACTTACGAGATGAAGGTCGTGGGTTCAACCTAGCCAGGCGCATTACTTCGTGTAATTTATTTCATCACCGCTGCTCTCAAAACAGTGAAGAAACACATGGTGAGGAAACCAGCATATCCTAGAACCAAAAATTCGAAGACATGTGACATTCAGTAACACGCACTAGGCCTGCGTGGTGGATTACGGCCCATTCCCTCTCCTAGAGAGGAGGCCTGAGTCCCAGCAGTGGGAACATTGAAAGGCTCATTATGCTTATGCTATATTTAAAATAGAAAATTATTATAAAAAAAATTCAAGACTAGAACCTCGACTACTCGTCAAGTCAAAATTCCATTCAAATCTAGACTTGGCAACGAGTAACTGAAGCACAAATTAATGGAGAAACCGTAATGAATTTATATCCTAGTAATCTATACATATATATATAATGCTTTGCACTGAATGACTGACGGATCAACGCACAGCCTAAGCCGCTGATCGTAAAGACCTAAAACTTGTCGATATATATAAAAAGGGAAACTGACTGACTGACATATCAACGAACAGACGAAACTACCGGAATTAGGAGCGTGAAATTTTGCACAAGGTTTCCTTTTATGACGTAGGCAAGCACTAAGAAACGATTTTCCAAAATTCACTCCCTAAAGTCGAGGCCGTTACCACTCGGCCACAACCAAGCGCATTCCTTTGTATAATTTATTTCATCACCACTGCTCTCAAAACGGTAAAGGAAAACATCGTGAGGAAACCGGCATGTCCTAGAAACAAAAATTCGAAGACATGTGGCATTCACCAACCCGCACTGAGCCCGCGTGGTGGATTACGGCCCATTCTCTCTTCTAGAGAGGAGGCCTGAGTCCCAACAGTGGGAACATTAAAAGGCTGATTATGCTTATATGCTTATATACTCCCTAAAGGAATTAAGCGGTGGTCCAAAGTTTGTATAGAAAAACCTACATTCACGCGAATGAAGCCGCGGGCAGAAGGTGTAGTGTAGTGAATTTACATCCTAGTAAGTGCCATGACGGTATCGCGTCACGATTCACTTAGTGAATCAACAAAAGTAATTATAATTAGTGTCGAAAGCTAGAACTAGACAGTGCTAATGACGTGATGAAACAAAAAATACTACTAATGGCTATCCATGAACCCTTTCTTCTGGTAAACGAAACAGTAATTATTGCTTCACAGCTGAAAATTACAGGTTTTCTTTACAACTGCCGCAATTAACAGCTCAATTTACTACTGTTGTAATTTTCTTTTAGTTTAAGTGATTTTTTTGGTATGGATCGGAATGAGTTTCATATTTTGGGGTTGATACGATGTATTTGGTTGTAGTAGAGTGTATTTAATCAAAATGTTTCAAATCTTCTAGAGTTCTAGAAAATTCCTCCTCTAGAGAATTGTTCCTTATCTCATTTGTAGTAAAGTATATTCATTAGCTAATAACGTGTTTTTGGAAGATGATAAAGGTAGAAAAGAGGTAACGATTGAGATGATGATTAAAAGAGATATATCGAAGAAGATATGTTAAACATACTCCAGGTAGACAGGAATAAAGGCAGAATGAAGATGTTCACTTTGTTGAAAGAGAAAAAGTAAGGGCTAAATTTCTCAAGGTTTAGAAACAATATATTTACCAACTAGTAACACATAACAATAGTAATTGAGCATTACAATGTGATCAACTAACTGTCGAAGCAAACGAAAATTAAAGCGAAGGGGACAACGCGCTAATTACCATAAAAATTCAAAGCACAGACAATAATATAACAAACTTGGAACTATTTTACATAAAAGACACTTACAAAATCGCACAAAACAATATTGCACACTAAACAAACATTTTAAAACACATTTTCCAAGACCCTTCTCACAGAAAAAATCACATTACCACTGAATATGGCACTCTATGGCCTTCACTCTAAGGTGTATTTTTATATGGGGTGCGTTACAAGGGGTATCAGAACCGGGGTACAAAAACGTTTATTAGCACATTTTGTCGCAAGTGGAGCGTGACGGTGATAAGTGACGAGCTATTGAGATGTTTGGGGGGCGCTGTAAGCACCTAATGACTGCACATTGGGAAATGCGAAGAATGTTTTGGTAACACTTTTATTGTGCGTACAGCTAAAAGCTGGAGTCTGTACTGTGTCAGAGCTTACTGCCAGTCATTCTACACGTGCAGTTTGTGGGTTAGGTATACACAAAGGGCATACAACGCCCTGGGTGTGCAATACAAAAACGCGTTCAGGGTGCTGGCGGGGCTGCAGCTGTTTCGTAGCTCGTCGACGATGTTTGCTGAGGTGAGGATTGATGGCTTTCATGCCTTAATCCGAAAGTGGTCTGCCTCGATCCTGAACCGAGTGCGTGCCAGCTCCCACGGCATCCTAAGCGTGTTGTGCGGTAGGTGGGACTGCCCAATGCTGCGTCACTGGATCGGACTTCATGAATCTACGGATTATATACTGCGTGGATAGTGTGAGATTCAATTGCAGGCATTAAATTATAATTATTATATTTTTAAAGACACTAACATTAATTTTAAGTTTTTTATCAACACTATTCTATGGATTCATTGTGCTCTGAAATAAATGTTATACTTCCTGATAGCTACAACTTAAAGTTGTGAAAGTGAATAGGTTACTTTTAGGCAAACGTGCTCCATCGTCACTTATCATCAGGCGAGATAGTGGTCAAGCATGATCCTGTCTATACATAAGGCCCTAGCGCCCGAACAGTGCCATAAAACCTCGTGATCTCTCGCGCCGGGCCTTGTTACAGGCTATGGTCCGGAGCGAGGAGGAGTGGCAGGCAGTCGCCTCCTTCTGCGAAGCAGTAATGCTAGCAAAGGAGACGGCCGATCGTGTGAGGTAACGGTTCTCACGTCCCAACCGCCGCCACCGTAGGCGCGGGCTTGCGGACGGCGAGCAATCGGTAGCCCGCCGTCCGACCGTCCGGTAACCGTCCAGACCGAGCCTAAGTCTTCGACGGCGCGTACTGTGTTTCACGTGCGCTTCAGGGAGATGTCAGTAAATCGTAGGGGCCCAGCAGGGTCGAAGCCTACTGGGGCCACGAGTGGTGTGAAAGTGAAACCGAAAAAAGAGTGGGTTTTTAGTCAGTAAAAGTCTGACACTATCTCCCGCTCCGCCCAAGAGCGGGGGATGTCTTAAGATGATTTTTCCACCTAAAAAAAAACAAAAAAAAACCTTTGACCGTGCGCAGCAGCCGATCGTACAAACATTACGCCATCCATGCGGCTAAAGTGTTCATTACGCCTAAAGAAGCTTTCAATTTTAAAAAATCTGAATCGTAGTCACCCTACCACGATCAACGCAGCGATTTCGATTACCATCACTTTCTCATTGTTGTCTATTTGACGCTTAATGCACTCCTCTATTGTTACCCATCCAATTACAACAAAGCCCTCATTCTTAACCACTTCAACTGCTAAAGAGACCAGCGTATGTTTGTCAAGCGCTTCGATAGGTCAATTCAAAACGGCCAGTGGGAATAGGACCCTAAATTAAAATGTGTTCCTCATTTCAAGAGGTCTGCACAAATTGGTGCGTGACAAAATAGAAGTGTTTATGTGTGACTGACTTTATATAGTTGAGAATCAATTTGTAAGGGAGATCTGATAAGATTATGATAAGGTCGCAATTGTTAGGAGTTACATTAATGGGTTCTGCACATTTGTCAATACGTGTACTTGTAACGGAAATTATAAAGGTTAGATGGATTTTATTGTGTTTGTTTAAATAATTATATGTTACCTTTAATACGTAACCCTTTTTAGTGGTGGGAAAGCAATCCTTGCGCTCTGGGTAGAGCGAGAGGGAATGCCAGAATTTTACCGACAAAAACCCACCTGTGTTCGTTTAGTGATAGTTTATTGAATAACCAAGTGACAAAACTAATAAAGAAACACTGATTTCCGAAATTAAAGTTATTTTGCACTTTTTACTTTTTTTAGGGTTCCGTACCTCAAAAGGAAAAAAACGGATCCCTTATAGGATCACTTTGTTGTCCGTCCGTTAAGAACACGTGAAGGTATCGAGTTGAAATTAAAACCATATATTCAAGTCTGTGGTCCCTTGAAGCTGTGAAAAAATCAAACTTCTGAGTTAACGGAAAAAATAGATACGGTTGTTTATGTCAAAATTCATAGGTTACTTCCCGTTGACCTAGAATCCTGAAATTTGGCATGAAGCAAGGTCTCATTTCTAATTACCTCAAAAAAAAAAATAGTTTACAATTTTACGATTCTGAAAAATCTTCGTAACTCAATTCATAGCGCGAGTCCAACTCGCACTTGGCCGTTTATTTTTTAGGTTGAAGTCGGTTGTATATAGTAGCAAAAATTTTTTGTCCTAACAAATAGCTGCTAATGGATTCATTAGCCAATGCTAAACACACTTCTTTCAGGATGTGTGATCTCCTTAATTGTTGTACAATGTAACGTAGAAACTACAAAATAATTTTAATGGTGTCCTGGTTAACATTTAATAGAATTTACAAAACCTTTAGTATATCCTCACACCGTGGAATAGGAGTGTTTGTCAAAAACACAGTAATTAGTGTAATTACTGACGCGTCCAGCGTGACGTTTCAATTAGGAACCCTTCCGTCAGACGATCCTGCGCTGGTAGACTTTCTACTGTTAAAAACAAGGAGAAGTATTGTAGTCTCATTTGTTTTGTGGTGTTGCTGCTTTTTTTTTTATTCTCGATAGGTTCGCGCTTGACCGCCATCTCACCTGATGGAAAGCGACGATGCGGTCGACGATGGAACGCGCTTACCTAGAAGTAACCTATTCACTCTTGACTTAAAGATTTCCGGGTTGTAGCTATCAGGAAACACAGATTCCGGCAAGGAATTCCACTTCTTAGCTGTACGCACAATGAATGTGTTCCCAAAACGTTTTGTGCGTATAGGTGGAATGTGCTGCTATATGTAACTGGTAAGAAATTGAAGAGGAGAGTCCTTAAGAAACACCACTAACCGTTTTCAAAATTTCTTAAAAATACACCGCACTGAATTACACAAAAAATAATAATAATGAAGAACCTAATCAGATGTGCCAACAGTTTCACCGCCAGATAATTGCAAACCTGCCCCCCTAGCCAAGTTACAACCGTTTCGTGTCAAATTCCGTTTTCAAATCGGTAACGCCTGGACCATCAATGGTAGAAAACGATAAATTGGTAGCCAAGTTGACGCGCCTTTTTTTTTTTAGGTGGGAAAATCATCTAATGACAAATCCCGCTCTTAGGCGGAGCGTGAGATAGTGTCAGACTTTTACTGACTAAAAACCCACTCCTGTTCCTTCGTTGCCTTCTTCCCAAGGCCCCGGGTTTCGCTTTCACACTACCCATGGCCCCAATAGGCCTCGACCCTACTGAGGCGCGCGCGGAACAATACGTGCCGTCGACGACTTGGGCTCGGTCCCTTGGGCGGGCTACCCATTGCTCGCCGTCCGCAAGCCCGCGCCTACGGTGGCCGAAAAGTTGACGCGCCTGAGTCGGCCGCTCGTTCTACAATAACAAAGGATGTAGCGTTGAACATTGTAGAAAGGATAACCATTCATTCTAACATTTTTGTTCTGACCACGTGACTTAACGTTGAGATGATGTCATTCCCATACACACATACATTAGTTTTCGACTAGCGTTAACGATTGCAAATTATCAACTTGGCTAGGGGTACTGTTCATATCTCTCAAAAATAGCTAAATCGACCTTTTATATTAGCAGAATTTACTGATTTTTAAGCATTTTTGAAGTGAAAACTTCTTTAGCGGCGTTGAGCACTTTTTCTGTAATGGGTATAAAATCTTAAACTCGCGTCAGGACACGTGACCTGATCGAAAAAGCGTAAGACGGCCACCAGTCAAATTTTCTCATTCGATTTTGAACTTAACCTTCAACATTTTATGGTTTATAATCATTTAAAGAAATTTTTAAATGTTTCCAATCAACTTTGAACCTAATGCTTTAGGGATAAAGCCAAAGAGATTTAAAGAGATACAATAGAGCGGCTATCAGAAAAAATGTCTTAGAAAAACTGTCATCCTATGGCTCAGTGACGCCATCTGGCTTGGAATAGCAAACAAGCAAATTAAATTTGTCAAAATTTATAATGATTTAACTATCGCTCGATAGGTGGCCAGGGGCCTTACCATGATAATGTTAAAATGATAGTCGTACGAGCGAAAGAGAGTGATAGAGCTATGCACCCTATATAGCTCCATCCTTTTAACAGACCGATTGAGTTCGAAAAATTTATCACGTTATAAGCTCGTGGTAGAGTCTCGGTGTGTGATAATGGAAAGGTTAAGCTTTTCAGCAATAGATGGCGTTAACACAAAATCCGAAAATGTTCTGGAACTATTTATAAAAATTATTGAATTCTAATTAAATGTTTCGTAAATACCAAAAATATTTACGAAAATAAACCGAAGTTAGGTCCAGTCATTTTACCATAGCAAGATTTACAATAGTGTAATGCGTAGTTCGGCATATTTTCACAGAAAATGATTTTCTTTTAGTGCATAGAACGGATACAAACACGACTTGACGTGTAGGTGTGTCATACTAGACTGATTGACTTATGACCAACGTGGAATGTGACATTCACCAATCCGCACTGGGCCCGCGTGGTGGATTACTGCCCATTCCCTCTCCTAGAGAGAGGAGGCCTGAGTCCCAGCAGTGGGAACATTAAAAGGTTGATTATGCTTATTATGCAACGTGGAATAAATATCGGATCACGATTTTGTTCGCTATGTCCGGTCTATTGGTAGTATATATTGAATGTCTTTGGATAAAGCTGACAAATCTATTAAATAAATTGCCACCCGCCGCGCGCCGGCGCAGCGCCGCGAAACCTAGTCCTCTGGCTATCTTCATCGTCCTTAAGATTGTGATAGAACCGTGGTCTTTGGGGGATTCGCACCGTGCTAACTACGAAGGCAATTTACGTGCTATTTACAAACGTTACGTACCTTTAGGTATGTTAGTGTAGCTAAAATTCCGTATTTCCTTGCAATTTTATTGATTGACGCATAATGACAAGAGATTCTAAAATCAATAAGACAGTGTTGTCTTTGAGTTTGCAGCTTTCTTAGTATCTAGTAGCTATTAAAAGTACTTGTGAAGGCTTTTAAGATGCAAGCACAATCATGATAATAAAATAAAATAAGGAAATCGTTCAATCGCAATAAGTACCGTCCGAGTATTAAATTGCTAAACATTTTCACTAAGGCGTTTGTTGTTTGGTAAAATAAAGTTCAGTTTATTTAAATCTGCTTTAAAAATAATTTGATTACAAGTATTTACAAGTAAGTTAAAAAGCACGAGTGTTATTGGTATAGGAAACCGATAAATTCTCAGCTAATTCTGTAGTAAGATCGAATGTGACGTTCCTGCTTACGTGCTTACTAAGCGCCTGTGAAAAGATGTATCGCACACATTTTTATGTGCGACAGATTACTTCCACACTTTTAATTACAAATTCTTTAGGCAGGATTCAATGATAACATAACATCCTGTAATCCCCGAAGGCTCAGGCAGGGGTGCACCGAATAGTACACCCACATTTCGCAAGTTATGTTTTAAGTCTTTTTATTCATTTATTTACTTCATTTATTTTTGTAATCACTGGGATTACAAAAATAAATTGACATTTTTACTTGAATCTGCAAGAAGTTAAAACTTTAGTTTTTAAATGAATGAATTAAACTTGCGGTATCACAACAATCCGCAGTCTAAACTTATGTGTGTAATATGGAAATTGCCATGTTTGTGTACGATAGCGCAATAAATGAATATTGTATTCTACCACATAAATGATAGTACTTTTATACTGATAAAGCAATTGGTGCAAAATTATTCCCTAACCATTCCAAAATATCAAACATGCTCAACGTTAATAATCAAGTTTTCACTTCTGCCGGCACTCCCGGAGTGCAACCCGTCTTTTTTTTTTATTTATCTATGTTATGTATGTACATAACATACATATGATACATATTTAGAAATATATAAGTATGTTTATGAGTTGTCTAGTACTCATAACACAAGCTCTGCTTAGCTTGGGACTAGACGGCGGTGTGTGATAGTTAAATAAATATATATATATCTAGTGCTCAAGGTTTCCTTTGTAATAAGTTAATAGATACAGGTTCGACTTAAACCACAAGCGATTGTATATCAAGATTTGATTCTTAGAACTCTATCTGAGTCAAAAGGGAATGGTCTTGTATTGTCAGTTCCTAAAATGAGCCTGTGTTCTGGTAGGTGACCTCTATTTCTCAGTTACTGGACTATGGATATAATATATAATATATATTGTGTGCAAATGGTAATTTGTCCATCTATACCAGAGATAACTATGTATGACTATAAGAAGAAATAAAGACATATCAATGAATGCACTCTGTTCTTTAAATGAATTGTTTATGAAAAATTTACGTGCACGTAGCGTGTACGTATTATTTATGTGTATTTTAAGTTATGTATATAGTATAACTAAAGAAAAAAAATATGGAAGAAAAAGTCATTAAAATATCTTAACAAATCAAAAAGTTATGGAACTTCAAAGTTGTGCTTGCAACAATAATTTCGTTTCACGCAGCGCTCCAGTTTGTGACCCTCTATGTAAAATAAAAAAAAAATACTAACAGTAAATCAAACAACACAGTTGCCAGCTGAACGTGAAATAACTATGAACACCGTGAGAGCTCACGTGAGACTCAGAAACTCTTGTACGTTTGAGAGATTTCTGGTGCGACGATCTCATCCAGGTCGAATGACGTCACTCTTCAGTGAGAAACAGCAATCGTTGTAGGTAAACATTAATGATTGATTTGTCAGTTAGTGTTAATCTATATATTAATTGTATCAACCACATAAAACATTTCCATTGTAGCAAAGTATCAGAAAAGTGCTGACGTAATGAAACTTGACGACACCAAAAATCTATAATAAGCCAGGTAGCTTATACATAATTGAATTTAAAAATATAGATCAACGTCAATTAGAGAAAGAAGCAAAGGAGAATAAAACCGTTCATATATCTGTATATCGACCATAAGACTTGAGCTGTATACAGTACATTAATACATATGTATGTACTGTATGCAGCGCCTACATCGCACGGGTGTCGGTGTCTGGGCGCTAGTTTAAGCGAATTACCGGCCGGTTCCGTTGCAGACGAACTGATGACACTACGCCATTACGCGAATATACTTCAACTACCTTCGATTTTGAACGGCAAGTTACTCTGGAGATAGAACTGGGCAGATTGCGATGTAAAAGTTGGTGGATATCTTCTTTTTTGAAGGAGGGAAATCAACAAATGACTTCTCTCGCTCTGGGTGGAGAGGTGGTGGTGAGGGATTGTCAGGCTTTTACTGACTAACCCACCAGTGTTCCTCCTCGAATGGATGGCGCCTAATGTTCCATATGCGTCTCAAAAAACGGAAGGTATTTAGTAGTGCCGATGTCTACTGCGAAAATGTTAGAGAGAGTTTACCATGGCCCTAGAACACAAAAGGCAACTAAAAGTCACAAGTGAGTTTTAGTCAGTAAAATTCTGACACGTCTTTTCGCACCACAATAGAGTGAGAAAAGTCATTTTATGATTTCGACCTAAAAAAAAACGGTGTTGCTTCAGGTACTTTTTGCACTCTAGGACCACGGCAACTCTTTTGGTATTCTCACAGACTTTTATAGAAAAGGGAGGATGCTGCGACCAGACAGATGCAACTGCCAGACAGATGCAACTGCCCGACAGATGATTTCGGACTGTTGTCTGTGTTTAAATCTCGCGGAGACCTCTAATTGCTCGATACAGGATCTCTTATTTTTTTATTTCTTATGACTGTGGCCCCATAGGTGTCACTACACCCTCATATTAGGATTTCAAATGCGACAATGGTGGAATGTGACCATAATTATCTATTGCACCTGCCTAATTTCTGTATGTTTGTCTTACAAGGGGCTTACTGAAAGTTTCTAGACCTGGCCACCTACAATAAAAGAATTGAAAACAGTGATAGAATTCGAAAATGGAACTGTTTGCGAGCATGTTACTTTTTGCGAAACTGTCATTTGTTTTTTCATTGTGGCGTCCTT
This sequence comes from Mythimna vitellina, assembly GCA_949316375.1. Lineage (NCBI taxonomy): Eukaryota > Metazoa > Arthropoda > Insecta > Lepidoptera > Noctuidae > Mythimna > Mythimna vitellina. The sequence goes on from OX438708.1 coordinate 15,698,105, forward strand.
TCGAAGAATAAGTGTCGCTATTAAAAAAATATTTTATGATTTTCGCTGTGGCTTAAGTCAAAAAGAGAGTTGCCAGAGACTTCAATTTGCATTTGGTGATGAAGCACCATGTCGCAGCTCTGTATATTCGTGGTTTGGAGAATTTAGACGTGGATGTGATCATCTCTATGACGAGTTACGTGAAGGCCGGCCGGTAACTGCGGTTACAGACTCGAAAATTGACACCGTACGACAACTTATTGAAAGTGACAAAAAAATTACTTGCCAGCAAATTCGTACTTTATTAGGCATTGGAATAAGCTAAGTGTAAAACACTTTACGTATGCACCTGAAGGTTCGGAAGCTTTGCACTCGATGGATACCACATGACTTAACGGACGATCAGAAACGACTGCGTTTCTAGTGATGCCTTAAAATGATAAAAAAAAATTATGGAGGACTGTCATTGAATGTCTATAATATCGTGAAGGTGAGGAAACCTGGGTGTACTACTTTGAACCCGAAAGAAAAAGCCAGTCGGCAGAGTGGGTCTTTCCTTTTGAAGATTTGCTGACGAAATTTCTGAAAAGTCGGAGTGCTGGTAAAAAACGGTTGCTTCTTTTTTCGGCAAATCAGGACATTACACTACAGTATCGCTTGAAGATCAAAGGACAGTGACTGCAGTATGGTACGTCAACACTTGCTTAGCTATTTGAAGGCTTTAGATGTGGAACTGGTGACGCATTCGCCTTCCAACCTTGCATCCTACGACTTCTATATGTATCACACGTTTTACGAGTCCTGAATCAGCGGTGAATTCGTTCCACAAACCCATTGAAGAGGTCCCTAAAGATGACTGGTCCAACTGCTTTGTATAGTGGTTTCAGCGAATGCAAAAATGCATCTTTTGCGAGGGAATATACTTTAAAAAACAATAAATGTATCGTAAGTCTTATATCTAGTCTTATTTATCAGAATCCAGAAACTTTCAGTATGCCTTAAGTGAAATGAAATGATGGGCAGATAGGCAGCTGAATGCAACAATACTATATTTTATAGGTACATGATGTATTCGGGATTTAAGTCAAGCAAAAACTACAATCACACAAATGAACAATCAGAAGTTATTGCAGTCCACAAAGGACATGACATTTTTATTACACACTATTAAAATCAGATTATCCTATATTGAAAACCAAGTGTCAGATTAGTTCACAACCGCATTATTCGGCAAATAGCCGTTCAACAAGCTTATTCATGCGAATTCATAGACTCTGTTCCAACTGTGTAAGGACTACAATGCCTTGAACATAAACGTTTTGCATTGGCATAAGAAAGCAATTAAGAAACGACCAGTTTAATAAGATCTCCGAAATTGGAAGCGTTTTCTGTAATGCATTACTTTTTGTTCGTTTAGGTGTAGCGGGGAGGGCCATGTTATTTGGTGGGGCATCAATACGCCTGACATATGTTCGGCCTGCAAAGCCAAAGGGGATTGAGTGGCATAAGCCCCTTGGGTTCATTATTGCCCCTTTACCCTTCCCCTTAGGACCCTTCACTCAATGTTTGCAAAGTGTACTTATTTCACTTAATATAAGAGAAAATTTCATTCAGCCTCTTTTGGTGATCGTTGAATGACTGGCCACAATATTCGACGACTTGCCCTTACATTCTTAATAATTAAATTGAATCTAATACCTATGACATTGTATTGAACAATTCTTAACACTGTATTTATTCATTACTGACATTACATTTAGTATTCCTTGACATTTTATCAAATCACTCTTGACATTATATATAGCATGCCTTGACATTGTATTTAATAATTCCTGACATATTTAGTATTCCGTAAATGTTAATGTTTTCCTTATCCTTGACATTGTATGGTTTTTATCAATTGATTTTAATTTATTTTTTTGAAAACATTTGTACTCTGGAAACAGCAGAATATTTTGGACATAAAATTGTATGTAACACCTTGTAACAACAATATTCTAACAAATAAATTTATTATTATTATTTAGTGGCTAAAAAATCAAACCCATAATTACAAGACAATACCTACTCGTAATTTTTTCTAGTCTATTGAAATTTTTGACAGACCTCAAAGATGTCAGAGATGGCAGTAAGATTGACGAGGTCCGTTAGAACCGATGCTTACCAGGGCTGTGAAATTGTTCGAAAGAGCTACCGTGGTCCTCGCAAAGAGCAACTGTAGGAGCACAAGTGGGTTTTAGTCAGTAAAAGTATGACAATTCCTCTCAATCCACCCAAAGCGAGAGTAGTCATATGATGATTTCCTACAAAAGTATGAACGAAAGCTAAAGGTAAATGTATCGACTAACCTGCACCCTAACTTCAGGTAGGTTAACCTTCATGGCGAGTTCTTCTCTGGAGTACACGTCAGGGTAGTGGCTCTTCTCAAAGGCGCGCTCCAGCTCATGGAGCTGGTAGGTGGTGAAAGTGGTTCTATTCCGCCGGTGTTTCTTCTTGTTGTCGGCCGCGGAGCCAGGTCGGGTAGACTCGTCATCACTGCCGGGAGGAGATTTATCGTCGGTTGGGGTCCGTTGGCTGTAGCCGTCGTTGCTGTTGCAGGAGCCCTCGCCTGAAATGATTGGGTGAAGGATTAGAGAAGATTTTTTATTTTTTTTATTTCTTTAATAATTTAGGGACTTTTATAACGCACAGCGTATGTCAGTCCCATCGTAGATTAGAGAAGATGAGGTGGGGCTGTTTCATTTTATAGAGTTTTTATTTTTATAAGTGTATTCTAGAAATTAATTAAATTCGAAGACATGTGAAATCCACCAATCCGAGCTAGACCCGCGTGGTGGATTACGGCCCATTCCCTCTCCTAGAGAGGAGGCCTGAGTCCCAGCAGTGGGAACATTAAACTCACTGTCTCCTGATAATATCGGAGGGCTAGTTCATTTTTGTGTTTTGCTAATCTTTCTGGATACTTCTTGCTGAGTGAGAGTACTAGATGATCCGACAAATGTTGTGCTCTATTACACAGGGAAACGTAGGCGATTCAACAAGATCGCGGTCGCGAAGCAAAGCAGTGCGAATGGAACAAACAATGGATAATCTATCGAGGTGGCCTATGTGACCAATCGCACGTGGGTGCGGTGCGGCGATGAACGAATCAAAGCGGCCGCTGTCAGTTGGTTTGACATTTTTGCACCAACTTTTACAGTACGGTGACTTGTTTTATATAAATGGCGACTTAAGTGGCGACTTCACGCGCACGTAGGAGAAAAACGCCGCGTTGCGTTGAATTCGCGTGAACCGTATCGGATCGCTTCACAACCGCAGTTACGTACACAAACTGTCAAACACTCGAAGACTCTACTTAAATGTATAAGCGTAAAATTTTCTGAAATCTTCTAATTTTCTGCGCAATTTTCCTAATTTTACAAGTCTTTCGCAAGTTATGGCGTCACCAAGGAAAATAAGTATTCATTTTTATAATAATATAATTTTAATATTCCAAAACTTTCACACAACTAAGCCGAGCTTACTTATTTATAATTATATACAATTTGTAAATACATACACAATTAGATAAATTATATCCTGACACGGAACAAATAATCGAACACACCGAACAAACATTTGTCTGGGGTGGGAATCGAACCCACGACCTCTGGCATAGCATTCAGGGCCACTAACCACTAGACCACCTGACCGGCCAGTTAAATATTTAAAGATTATTTATTAAAGTGCTAGCAGAACAAACAGAGCCTCCAGTTAATAACGCATTCAGTCCAGTACACCACACCACAATTACGCTGCGAGCCAACAAGGAACAGCGTTATAAATCAAACGAAACAATTTGAGCCTGCGTATGCTAATGTTGAGCCGTGTCTTACCAATAATGCAATTATATTCAAATATAAACCGCACAGAGTGCTGAATGCAGCAGAGCTGGACAAAATTGATATTTGTAGATAGAATAAATCATTTTAACCTCAACACAATCTTATGTATAAAAGTTTCTGAGCTTTTTATGGAATTATTGGTGGAATACTATATCATTGTTTAGTACTCTTTTCTTAAATATTTATTATATATTACTTATAATATATATATAATATTTATATATTGTCTTTTATATGTAACAGCTATATTATTTCTATGTATAGTCTAGTATATAATTTTAATTTAATATTTAAGAAAGAAAGAAAGAAAGAAAGAAAGAAAATATGTTTATTTGGCAAAATAATTTACAACTAAAAATATAATATAAAAATAAAAAGAAATAAAATTAACAATAAAAAGAGAAAAAAAAAAAATATATGTCTCACGGATACGCCAAATAGGTCCAGTTCAGCATAATGCCAGACAACTACGCAGCAGTTGCCTGACGCTGGTTTTCAACTGAACCTTAGAGTGCTGATACGGATGAAAATCAGTTTCTCATAAATATGGGAATTAAATAAATAAATATACAAGTAAATATATATATATGCATATATTAATATATAGAAAGTCATAAATCATAAATAGATGTTTAGTGTTAAGTGTGTAGGTATATAATATGAGTAAATATCGCCAACTTCTAACTATAATACGATTAAAATTTAACCGGTCTCGAGCCACCGCCGCACCGTCAATACAGTGACAGTTACATTTACTATGCATTTAGCGGCTGAGCGCGGCAGACAAGTAGCAAACCAGCGAAAAACAAAAAGTGATTGAGTTCGGGTATTTGAAGAAATAAAAAATAAATAAAAAAAGTATATATATTTCTCGATCAGATTATTATGTGTAGTTTGAACTTGTCAGTAAAGTGAAACTAAAATAGTGAAATTTATGAAGATATAAATGGCAAAAGGTAAGTGTCGCTTATCCCTAGCAAGAATCAAGTACAGTAGTTATATTAGAATTAAATTAAAATATGTATATTTCTGTTTATGCAGTTGCGGGTACATAATGCCACCAAAAAGAATATTCATGGGAATAAAAGGAGGTTGAAGGGCGAGGCAGGCACCGAACGCAAGTACCTACCTACCGGTTGCAAGGGCCAGACACATGGGGTAAGTAAACACAAACGCAATTGACTAAACAACTAAATACCACAACACTACCCAAAAAACTTCATAACGCATCCTTCGTTTCCCACAGGTCTTCAAGTGAACGTTGGTGTCGTGCATGACACGTCTGCACCTCCGAGCCTCGGACACAAGGAAACGAGGCAGCTGTACGGGATACCGTGTCCAAGGAATCTCAAACACCCACATATTGTAGCTATGTATCAGCCTTTGTATTATTATGCAACATTTCCCATGGATACACACAAAACCGAAGACGCTCAACTGAAACATTAGCCTGTATATCATATTAATGAAACATTTAAGTTGGTCAGGTCCAGTTTCCGCTGCGCATCAATCAAAAACTGCCGTAAACGTTTTCTAAAAGTACCTATCGTTTTTATTTCTCTAATAGGCGGTGGTAGGTTATTCCAAATTTTGGATGCCGCATAACGGAAACTGCCTCTAAATGTTGCTGTACTATGGGGCTGTGATGAGAGTTGCTGTGAACATTGCCTTCTTCCGCATTCTCGTCTGCTAGTGATCCAACTCAGTTTATTGTAGAGGTAGTCTGGTTTCTGAAATTTAATCACCCCAAATAGAAGGCAGGCTAAGTGAAGCTTTCGTCTTGACTTCATTTTAAGGGTAAAATGCTTATTAAAGAATGGTGTTACGTGACTTCTAGGAGGAATTTTATAACAAAAACGAGCGCAAGCGTTTTGCACTCTTTGAATGAGCCGGTCTGTACGAGCTAGCAGACGCGGACCGTACACCGTGTCTGCATAATTCAGCCTAGATAAAACCAGACTTTCAACGAGCTGTTCCCTAAGTATTTCCGATAGGTAAGGTCTCATTTTATAAAGCACTTTTAGTCGATAAAAGCAGTTTCTAACAGAGTCGGCGATATGCTTTTCGTAACGAAGGTCTTTGTCCATAACAAGACCAAGGTTTCTCGCTTCATAGACTCTGTCTATCGGCTTGCCCATAAGTTCGAGTGCAAGCGTTGAGGGTAGCTTAGCTAGCTGTTTTTTAGAGCCAAGTACCATGAATTTGGTTTTGTTTGGATTTAGTGACAGACAATTACTCTCGGACCAGGCGGCAATTCTGCGAAGATCATCGTTTAGGTCCCTTATGGCAGTATCATACTCGTCGGGGTAAAATGATATATAAAGTTGGACGTCATCGGCATATATATGGTATTTACATTTATGAAGGCATTTAATTATATCTGCGCAATATAGTATAAATATAATTGGACCTAATATAGAGCCTTGCGGGACTCCTCTCTGTATAGAGCTTAAAGCTGATTTTAAAGTGGTGCCATCCCCCATGCGCAAATCTACAAATTGCTTCCTATCACTGAGGTAACTACGGAACCATTGCACAGCGTCAGGGTCGAAACCGTAATAACCCAACTTCGATAGTAACAAAGGTATATTTATTGCGTCAAAAGCCCGGGAAAAATCAAGTAAAACCAGACATGTACACATTCCCTTATCTTGGGCAGACAACACATTATCAGTGACATCCAGTAAAGCAGTAGCGGTACTTCGCTGCTTTCTGAAACCTGATTGTAAGTCTGGTAATATGTGGTTCTGTTCCAAAAAAACTGTTAATTGGCTGGCGACTACCTTCTCCAGCACTTTGGACAGACATGGCAAGATGCTAACAGGTCGTAAATCTTTAAAATCAATTGGATTTGGAATTTTAGGTAAGGGCCTAACAGAGGCAATCTTCCATTCTTCGGGGAAAGTTGAAGTCGCTATTGAGCAGTTTACCATATCTGTAATAGCCTTTAATGTGTGTGGCAAAGTCATGACAATCATGTCCAGGGTGATGTTATCTGAGCCTTCGGCATTACTCTTAAGGTTGGATATTTACATTATTAATTTGCTGTACACCGCAGACTACCCCCCTTTGTTTCTATTTCAAATTCTTACATTCCACCCTAAGGTTGTCTGGTAGATATCGCTGTCAGCGATAAGACCGCCTTTGTACCCATAGATTTAAGTTAATGTAAAAGTTTTTGTTACTATTTTGGTGTACAATAAAGTTTATTCTATTCTATTCTATTCTGTATATTTTTTTGTTGTAGTAATTTTGCCTAACATGTTCCTTAATAAATACCTACAAACAGATCAGAAATCACACTAATATTATGAAGGCAAAAATGTGTAGGTACGTGTGTATGTTTGTAACTCTTTCAAGCTTAAACAGTTAAAAGGATTCGCATGAAATTTGGTACACGGCAGACCATGTCCTAATATAGCACATCGGAAACTTTTGTACCCGGGAATATGTTCCTTTTGGATAATTTTCTATTTTCTCGCAAACTACTGGTAGCAGCTAGTCATCATCATCTTCCTGCCCTTGTCCCGTTTTATTTAGGGTCAGCGCAAAACGTTTTTTTCTTCCATTCTGTCATATCATTCGTCACGCTATCACTAACTTCCTTTTCTCTCATATCACTTCTCACACAATCCATCCATCTTTTCTTTGGTCTCCCTCCCCCTCTCCAGTCCAGCTAGTCGTTGATAATAAAAAAAACAACGAATGCATGTTTTAATTTCAATTTCGAAGTCTATTCTCCTCTAATTAAAACAGGTCAAACTTACAAAATGAATCAAAATAATATTTTCTAAAAAAGGAGATATGAAATTATGAAGTGAAAGAAAATATTAATATGTAAATTACAACAGTAACTAAACAAACATTTAAAATCTAATCTCCAATGCTACCAACTGCTTGTAAGTAAGTGATACTATCGCACAGTGGGCTGAAAGCAATCCTCGGCCGGTAATAAATCTGAACTCAACTTGTATCATATATCATCGTGTATCGCATGATCTGCAAACCAAGGCCTTCCTTACACGCCAATTATTTCTGACTTGGAAAACATGATCGTTTCATACTTTGATCTTTTTAGGTATTTGAACTATCTCTTTTTTATAATTTAGGTGTTTTTAAGGTTACAGTGAATAAACTAATGCAATTTTCTATCAATGATTGTATCACTGCTTACCATCAGGTGGGATCGAAGTCAAGCATTAGTTTATATCTTAGAAAAAAATTCACTGCTCTAAGTTGTTGAACTCAATGTAATCATCAAGCTTATTTAAACAAAGATAAAACACAGATGGAACCAAAATGCATCTTCTTCTGTATATATTTAGGTGTGTGCATAAGTTACGAAATAAATAAATATTTTTTTAAGATTTTTAATCTCGAGTTTCTTTGTTTGCCGAAATATAAAAAGCTGGGTAAGTGCGAGTCAGACTCACACACTGAGGGTTCCGTAAAAACTAATTTATGTAAATAGTTCAACTCCCTAATCGAGCCTCGAAGATTTTTCCGAATAAAAATATGTATTTTTTTTTTGTGATGCATATACAAATATCAGTTTTTAGATTTATTCCTATACTTGTGTTATAAGACCTTGCTTCATGACAAATTTCAGAGCTCTAGGTCAGCGGGAAGTACCCTATGAATTTTAATTCCCTTGAGAGTGTCGAAATATACGCTTTTTGTGACATTAACCGCCGTATCTTTTTTTTTCATTAACTCAGAAGTTTGATTTTTTCACAGCTTCAAGAGATTGCAGACGTGAGTATATAATTTTAATTTCAACTGAATACCTCCATGCGTTCTTGAGATAAAGGGTCTTGACAGACAGACAACAACATGATCTTATAAAGGTTTGGTTTTTTTCCTTTTGAGGTACGACACCCTAAAAAAGTATTTAATCATTGAATATCCAATTTAATTGGTCTCTAAAATGTTAAAGATTATCTTCTGACAGCGCGCGGTTTCGTTCTAGTAAAAAACGAAAATTACCCTTTCCGGAATAATTAGTATCCAACATGGTCTACCCATAAGCATAAGCACTAACAAACAGACAAACATCCAATCTTTACTTCTTTAGTATTAGTAAGATAGTAGAATTGACTCAAAAATTTCAAATACAACAAATCCTATCGCCTTATAGCGTACAACCACAAACTCATCGAGTCGACAACCACTCAAAAATTCCGTGCCTATGTAGAATCATTTCTACCGAAATCATTCCTTATCGGATTCGAAAGTTGCTAAAATATTCATACAGAATAACGTGCTGAAAATCATGTTCCACCGGCACCGAGGGAAACTAGAGGGGTAATTGTTTGCGGAAACTCCGCATTTATCACTTCCATTATTTTGTCCGCGGTGAGTGATTGAGTGGCCCACTGGGTCGGTGGTTAATGCATGGAGGTACATTAAGTTTCATGTCAATGAAAATTATGATTCTTTCAAAATATTTAAGGACTAGCTTTTGTCCGCGACTTCGTTTTAATAGAATCAATAATAATTATAGTTCTTGTTCGACATTTCATTCGCTTAGAAGTTGGAAATATTTGTAAAGTCTAAGTACATCACAAGACAGTTTTAGGTGCATTACACTACTAGGATAAGTAAGAGAGGAACTGTAATAATAATAATTATAATAATATTCACACGACTATCACACAACGCCGTCTAGTCCCAAGCGAAGCAGAGCTTGTGTTATGAGTACTAGACAACTGATAAACATACTTCAATATTTCTAAATACATACATATTATAGATAAATTACACCCAGACACAGAACAAATGATTGTGCTCATCACACAAACATTTATCCTGGGTGGGAATCGAACCCACGACCTCCGGCATAGCAGTCAGGGCCACTAACCACTAGACCAACAGGCCAGTATTATATAGAACGTTGAGTGAAAGTACTGGGTCTTATAACATTATATTAAACTAAGTTCGTAATGGTTTCAGAAGTGTATTTAGTTTACACGAACTACTGTAATTCTCGGGTCCATTCTATAAACCAGATAGCGCCACAAATATTCGATACGTCATCTGTCAGTTGTAAAAACGATTATGAAATCAAAAGTGTACAAGACGTACAAAACATCCCTGCACGACGCAGTAGATTGAGCGATCAAAAGTCACAACATCGCGCTGTCTCAGTCACTCTCATCGATCTCAAACGTCGAGCGAAAGAGAGCGATGTGTCACATTTAGATTACTGAAGCAGATTACAAGCGGCATACAAAACAAATAAAAATATTGTGAGCAACGCATTAAGACATTTTACACTTATCATGATACGATCTGGAACCGTATTTTTTTTTTCCTTTTTGTAATAATTATCGATAATCTGGCAACACTCGCGAGCATTATCGTCTATAATGGCTTGTCTCGTTGTGTTTTTTAATGTGGTAACCCTAATCATGTGTCAGATTTGCCGTGTTCGTATATATTAAAGCTCTTCGCGGCATTAATGATTTTTTCAAAATGGATTCATTATTGAATTACTTATGGAGGCTTCAGATCGGAAAAGAAATCAAATTCAATCAGTCCATTCTCTAATTGTTCGAAAACTAGACATGTTCGAACGATTAAAGAGCGAACTGAATTTCCAACGTAAAAAAGGATTAGGGCTCTTCCATTTAAAAAAAAAAACCGTAGACTAAAATTATCTTGTCTCTGACGAAATACAACTAACCGGAGCAACTGACAGTATTGATTTGAGAGTTGTGATATGAAAAAATTACATAATTGCCAGAACTAGATCATTTATATTTTGTCACACGTTGTCTTATAGAAATGTATGATTAAAGTTTAAAAAACTAAAAAAAAATATTATGTTGTGAATGTTTTTTTTTAATTAATTTTAATGGAAAAAGATGGTAGGAGTTATTATGTGGTAGTAGTACACCTAGTAGACTATACTTGGTACTTATAATTTATTTTTTAGTTTTGGTCGTAACTTTATTGGAGGAGGCCTTCAACTTTATATACATAGTATTTTTTGGAGTTAGATAAATCTAGCAATTAAGGTACTTAGGAATAAAATTAGAATTAGGACACACTAAGATACAGGAAGACATAAAAGTACTAACACCTAGATTAAGATTAAGATTTATTTTTGTAAGTTAATTTAGTTTGCAAGAAAAATTTTTTTTCTATCTTCCTCCTTAGAAATCTGTTTTATTTTAAACAATAATCTAAGATGTCAGATTTTCATCATGAAATATGTCTTTTAGCTGAGAGGAGCACCCAGAGGTGCAATTTTTATCTTACGTCTGTGAATCTTTGCGCTAAATCAGATATGCTATTTTTCTTAAGGCGAGAGAATCTAAGACATCATCATCATAAACTTAGATGCAAGAAAATATAATGCTTTTATTTTTATTTTTTTTTACAGTTGTAACTTATTCAAATGCATGCTGTAACTTCCAATAAATTGAATGCACTAACTCAAAACTTTATATCATTACTTACACCTTGTATTTTATTGTGAACAAGTTTTATTGAAGGTCCTTTATAAATCAATAAAATCGCTTCTACTATTCCTATCTAAATCAGTTACGGGCGCTCCGGTCTCCGTACATTTTATATGGCTACTAGATTTGTAGAGCTTATATTCCACAAGGCCATCTAGTTATTGGCCGCTGTAAAAACAATTTGGCCAAATGGGGCTTCCTCGACTCATCTCTAACACAGTGCCAGTGTGGAGCCGCTGCACAGGACATGTGTCATTTGCTATGCTGTCCATCCTGCACAACCATCTGCAGTTTTCAGGATCTATACGAGGCCAATAACAGAGCCGTAGAGGTTGCCAAATACTGGTCAGAAAAATTTTAGTTAGAGTACATCGACACGAAAAGAAGAAGAAGATATAGTTATAAACTAAACAGAGTTTTTGATATAAGTACTAGACAACTGATAAACATACTTATACATTTCTAAATAAGTACATATTGTAGAGAAATTATACCCAGAAACAACAAATGATCGTGCTCATCACACAAATTTTTGTCTCGAATGGGATCTCCGACCTCCGGCATGGCAGTCAGGGCCATTGACCACTAGGCCAACAGGCCAGTCAACACCAGTTATCGCGAACATACAACATTATTTTTAGTAGAAACGAAACCCGAAACAGGTGTCTAGTATTTTTATGTAAAGAATCTATGTACAAAATTTCATAACTGTAACATGAAAAATCACAAAGTTATAAACTAACCCAGTTGTCCGCACAAATAAATGATCACCGGGACAACCGGGAGACCGAGGGGTTGTTTTACTCTTGAACCCAGCTGTGAGTTGGTGCCTAATGCCCACTATGACCTGCCGTGATCTTTGTTGTACTTTAGTGTCGGTGGTTTTTAACTTGTGACCTTTTTAAAATATTTTTGGGAAATAACCTAACCTGGTGCAAAAATTCTGAAGTATATATAACTATATTCAGGTTTCGTATATATCAAAAATAATGTTGTATAGACAGATAGACAGGGTGACGGACTTTCTTTTATAATATGGAAGGATATTCTCATACCTACGGAACTACTAGCACAATTACCATTCACTTACTTCAACGTTTTCTCATCTCGCTCATTAATTGATATTGATTAATTTGATTTCGTTTTTGCCTCGCCTTCGTATCGGCTCGGCCTGACATACAACTTCTGACAATCTTAAGTGAAATGTTAGCCGTAATTTAATTGTCTGGTTTTAATTGATGCTTTTAAGATTAATTGACGTTTCAAATTTATTAGTGTTGTGTTAATTATTTACGGAAATATACATTGTGTTTTTGGCATATCACAAAAACCAAATAATGTACAACCAACTTGGTTTAGAACATTCACGTCATCACGTGTTTCATTGCGTCTCCCAAGTACTTACGAATATCACAGAGGCGACGAGGATTTATTGTCTTGAATATCGCTTGCGTACCTATAAGAACAAGAAAGAAGAAGAGAAAAAAAGAAAAGAAGAAGTAAGCTGGAAGAGATTTCTATAGAAATAAGCATCACCTTTGTACTATTCTTCTGTTTCCGTCTTCTTTTCTTTTATTATTGTGTGTACATAAATTGTTAAATAAATAAATAAACAATAGTCGAGATGTGGATTGGGAAGTTGAGTGAATTTGAAGTGAAAACGGGACAGTGGTCATCATATATGTGGATAGGTTGGACATGTATTTTCTCGTAAATAAAGTGGCGGCGGAAATGAAGTTGCCTACCTTGATTTTTCAAATCGGAGATAAAGCGTACGAGCTACTTGTCAATCCAAAGAAACCGTCGGAGTTAAAATACAGTGAAGCGGTTAGTTTAATGCGTCAGCATCTATAGCCGACGCCATCTTCGTTAGCCGAACGATATCGTTTTCGTCAAAAGAGACATGGACCGGACGAAAACATGGCGACTTACGTCACTCTGTGATTAGCGAATGCCTGTGTTTCATTGCGTCTTCCAAGTACTTAGGAATATCACAAATTCCTGATGCGATCACGGAAGGAAACTCCGGGTATAGCCCTTTCCACTGCCCTTTGGGCGACTAAGCCTTGGTGGGTTAAGCCTTCTGATAAGGCCCATTGTAAGCGAACACGTTTCCGAGCCATATGTCATCACTGCACTGGTCATACATAGACTTTCGTTTTAAGACTGTCGTTATAATATATATGCTGCTGAATTGTTCAATAGGGTCACCTCGACCCTGAAACACAAATGACTATGGAAGGATTACCGGTAGGTTTTAGTCAGTAGATGAAAGTCTATCATTTCCTTTCGCTCCACAGAGAGAAGTTATTTGAAGATTATGGCTAGGATTTAATGTCAAACAAAACAAAAAGTGTGTCCAAAAATTTCAAAATCGCACACAAAACGAATGGACACAATCGTATATTTAAACACACACAGACACAACGAAACAAGCTTAGTTACGGACCAATGAAAGCTTCATCACGACCGCTCGATTACGGGAACTTGATTGTGCGGCTCACAATCGATTTGCAATCGCTATTACGAGCCAATATTCGATTATGTCCCCCTGCGGTGCTGACCGCAACGCTAAACGATCATTCGATCACTATTAATGGCTTCTAGGCATAGCTCGCTTTTATCGATACTTATATATATAGCTATATTTTACTCTAGGGATGTTTTATATCTGTTTCGGTTACGGATATAAAATTATTTGTTGTTTATTGTTTGTTTGTTATTATTTGTTTTGTTAATTAGTTGTTGAATTTTTTGTTAATTTCCTAATGTACATTGTATTTTTGGTGTACAATAAAGAATATCTCGACACCCACATCGAACAAGGCAGTATCTCGAGTTACAGTCCAAACAAAATTCAAACATGGCACTATCGCTATTAGGTTCATTTAAAAAAATGGCTGAATTAATGTTACAACCTTGTTCGTTGCGGGTGTCGATCTATCTATCTATTATTTCTGATTGTCCGTTAGTATCGGTGAGCCAACCCGCACCAACCCGCACTGGGCCCGCGTGGTGGATTATGGCCCGTTCCCTCTCCTAGAGAGGAGGCCTGAGTCCCAGCAGTGGGAACATTATAAGGCCGACTATGCTATGCTATGCTATCGGTGAGCAGTGGTGGCCAGGTGGTAACGGCCACGACTTACGAGTTGTAGGTCGCGAGTTCATACCCGGAGCAGAAGTTATTTTATGATTACCCACCTAAAACAAAGGGCAACACCAAGTTCCACAGTTTAGTCGAAACATTTCTTCGTTAAAAAGTACAACAAAGTTTGTGGGAGCTTGTCTCAGACCCTCGTAACTGAGCAAGCGCGCACGCCACCCTTGATCACGGCGATAACGCACTAACTCGATTAGCTAATTAATAATTTCACACAAATTATAGTAGCCAAGTATTCGTGACCTCGTTAGCTTTTATTTCGAGCAACGGATTTTATTGGTATCAAAACATTTTTTCTATTGAATTATCGCTTGACCTTACTGAATGGTGCAAAGGCGTCGTATTCGAACTGCGAACGCGCGGCGTAAAGGCTTTGTTGAATTATTGTGCGTGATTTTTCGGGTGATGGTTTTAACTAATTATGAATAGTGAATTTGTTTTTGGTTATTTCGTAATTGTGGCTACGTAATAAAATGCCACTTAAGTTAGGTGATTCTTCGGGCTATGTCGATTGGTAAATTCGGATCGATTCTCCTGCGGATATCTTCATTTCTGATTCAATCATGCAGTGAAACGTCGAACCTCTTCATTTCCCTTTTTTTTTAAATTGGTATAAACCAGTGCTTGACTGCGATCCCACCTAATGGTAAGTAGAGATGCAATCATTGATGGTGAGGCGCACTAGTTTATTAAGAGCCTATTCACTCTAGCCTTGAAGACAAAAATTATAGTTGGACGGGAAGACCCTTTGTGTTGACTTTGATTTTAAGCCTTTTTAAGTGGCAAAGGGCAGGGCACATTGCTCGCAGAATAGATAGTTGATAAGTCTGAAATGTTCTAGAGTGGCGACCGTGTAGGTACCGAAAGACGCAGCGTTGGAGAGGCTTTCACAAAATGAACTTATGACCTGGTGAGGGTCGCGGGAACCCGAAGGGATCCGAGGGTTGTGGCGATACTTGGAGGAGGCCTATGTCCAACAGTATGTAATATGTCCATATTACGGCTAAAATGATGATGGTGAAACTGAACTGTCAATGAAGTTCAGGCAAGGTTCCAGAATATTACAGTTATTACAGAAACGTTTAAATTAACAGAATATATGTCATATTTTGAATGCCATAACGTATTAAAATCACTCATCACAAACATCACATTGTGTGACGAGCACAATCATTTGTTCTGTATCTGGGTGTAATTTATCTATAATATGTATGTATTTAGAAATATTTAAGTATGTTTATCAGTTGTCTAGTACTCATAACACAAGCTCTGCTTAGCTTGAGACTGGACGGCGTTGTGTGGTAGTTGTGTGAATATTATTATTATTATCAACACGTGTTCCAAAATTTGTGAAAGCTGAATTTTTTTTGTTAAACTTTCTTTTTCAAATAACTTTTCAATAAATCGAAAGGCAATTGATTGAATCTCTGAAATCAGTATATTTGATCGTAGATTAATTATATTGCAATTAACGTTTTCAAGTTTTGATTCGGCTTCAAAAGCCTAATGCGACTGCCAAATACATTATCAGATCAGCAATTAATAAAAGGCATTACGAATGACATTTTAAAACCCTCATTCAATGAAAACAACGCTCGATCAATCAAGGAATTAAATATTAATTTGTTGTACAATTAAACTTTTCTTTCTTGGCTGATAAAAGAAACTACAACTTAAGCTGTAAGCACATTAGTGTGTTGTTTTTTGTGAGGCGGGAAATACCAATCAAAAGACTCACTGGACAATTATTAAATAATTTTATTATTAATTACTAGCTTTTGCTCGCGACTTCGTCCGCGTAGAAGTCGAAAATGGATTTATTAGGTTTTTTTAGATACGAAAATATGAAATATTATTTATTATCTTCGTCGTGTGTAAATTGAATGGCGAGCGATATTGTATCTTAAGATTAAATATTATAGCATCTTAGCCGTGTGCAGCGCCCCTTAGTGAACTCCACTGCGGGTGACGTAACCTACAACAAACTCTTCATTTGCGGTTGGTACAGTAATCGGGTCTAGGGATCGAACCGCAAAATTAAGTTTTTTTTTTATTGTATATACTTTTCCGGGATAAAAAGTAATCAGTGTGGTGCCCAGGATATTAAAGAATAATTATACCAAGTGCCATCGTAATCGAACCGGTAGTTTTTGCGTGATGCCTGAACAAACAGACAGACAGACAGACCAACAGACAGACAGACAAACAGACCGACAGATAGACAGAGAAAAATTTTTTTAATCACTTTTTTGGGTTCGTTAATTTGATTTAAGTAGGCATTACAGATAATCATGAGTTGAATAAATTAATAAAGCAAGGTATTTAAATAATTCATAATAATGTAAAAAATTATTATTGAGAATTAAAACTTAAATAATTATTGAGAATTAAAACGAAACGAAACTGTTGTAACTTGGCTAGAGGGGGCTGAACTTGTTGTAATATGACGTAGGCATCGGGAATCGAAGGACGACTAACTGGCTACCGTAGGCGCGGGATTGCGAATGGCGAGCCATGGGTATTTGTGTATTTCGAGTCACGACACAGCCCGACGGATGGGTAAACCCCGGGGCCCTGTAACGAAGGCAAAGAAGGAACAGGAGAGGGTTTTAAGTCAATAAAAGTCTGACACGCTCTCTCGTTCCGCCCAAAGGCGCGAGATGTCATTAGACGATTTCCCACCTAAAAAAAGCCCGCCACACTAAAGTGAACCTAGCTTTAGTTTTCAATGTAAAGACAACATACATGAGGTATAAGTGTGTAACAGTCATAGCAGTGTAAAAATAAAAGCAAACAGCTTCGCTTACAAAGTGTTTAATACTCAGATACGATCTTGTGCGTCAGTGACGCGGAACAGGGTGCATTAGTGAGTTGCTACCGAGCGGCCGGCGCAGGCGCTGGGCGCTTATATAGAGTGTTGTAATTCAGAAATTAACGATGCAATATTAATTTTTATAAAAATTATATGACTACTAGCAATCACGACAGATGTTCATCATCATCATCATTTCAGCCGAAAGACGTCTACTGTTGGACATAGGCCTCCTCCAAGCGGCGCCACAATGACCGCGGGTCCTGTGCGTCTCGCTCTCAGTCAGGTCATCGTTTTCAGGTGTTATCTGCCTTTTTTTCGCGTTGCCTTTTCGTCAAAAATCGCGTTGGATTGCGTTAGATGACATAACAAGCTTTTAAACCATGCTCGATGTTGACGATAGGCTAGTAAAAAAGGGCCCTCTTAAGTGACTTTTTGTAATAATATTGAGCATTAACAATTGTTAGGCTCACCGCCTAATAAATAACTTAAATAAAAGTGTGACACGCCCTCTCACCCCACCCTAGAGCAAGAGAAGTCAATTGATGATTTCCTAACTATAAAAAAAAGATATCATCTCTCGAATGAGAACATCCTTGCATGATGTACGCGATCCATTAAGAGTGTAGCACAGATCTGATAATGATAACGTCACAGTATTGAAACTAGTTTCAGTGAAATAAACACAAATCCAGGCTGTGTTGCATAACTTCAATAAAATATCTAGTGCTTGTTTATTGAACCTGCTTGTTGTGAATTCATATTAATTTATTTATGTATATTGTTTAATACCTATTATAATAGTAAAAGAAAATTTAACAAGGTGGACCGATGACCTGGTAACGGTTGCGGGAGTACGATGGATGCGAGACGCACAGGACCGTTCATTGTGGCGGCATTTGGGGGAGGCCTATGTCCAGCAGTGGACGTCTTTCGGCTGAAATGATGATGATGATGATGATGAATAAATATTGTAGTGAATTGGTCGCTTAAAGTATTTGTAAATTATTTAAAAAATGTTGTGATCAACATGTGATCGAAATAAAGACAATAAAATTAAATCACATCAAAACTATTTGATTGCATTGAAATATATTAAATCGAAAATTTCATCGAAATGTAAATGAGATAAATTTAAATAAATAATAAGAATATAATTCATTATTTTAATTTATTTACTCGTTAATTTTATTAACAGGTAAATATACTTTATTTACTTGTTAAGTGTATTAACAAGCAAATATATGTATAATAACTGGGTGTCTCGTGTATGTGTATTTACATGTTTGCGAACGTGTCCACAATACAGGAGTAATTCCTAGTGTGGAGCAAAAACATTAAAATAAATATATTATGGTTAATGTAGTGACAATATAAGTATTTTCATTATGTTTTAATTTATTTAAAGAATTACATTGAATTATTTTTTAACTGAAAATTAATTTGAATGTTAAAGTAATGTGAATTAATTATGTATTTGTGAAAATTGTAATTTTTAATGTTTCATCATCATCATTTCAGCCGACAGACGTCCACTGCTAGACATAGGCTTCTCCCAAATGTCGCCACAATGATCGGTCCTGTGCGTCTCGCGTCCATCGGATTCCCGCAACTTTCATCAGGTCATCGGTCCACCTTGTAGAAGGCCTTCCAACACTGCGTCTTCCAGTACGCGGTCGCCACTCCAGAACCTTTCGGCCCCAACGTCCATCTGTTCTGCGAGCCCTTTTAATGTTTAATATGGGAAAAATTTCCTCATAAATAAATGATTATTATTAATTATTATAAATAAGGCACTAATTGACGGGGCCAACTAGGGCTGATGCCTGCCAAAGTTTCGGATTGTTCGAAAGATTTACAGCTCTAGCTCCACCCAGAGCGAGAGATTTTATTTAATGATTCATTGCTCAATAACTCAAAAGATTTCGTAACTCTAATTTCATTAATACTAAAGAAACAGTAATCTTTTACTAATGCACCGGATGCTGTATGTCAACGCTATGCTACTCCGTGATCATAGTCGTAGACATGTATGTTTACAAACTGACGTTCAGCTTAAGACCCTTGCTCCCATTGAGTGTCATAAAATGGTGACTTTCTGAAGCCTGCTCCTCAGTAGCAGCTGGGTTATAAGTGACAATGACAAATGATTTTTATTCTGCAATTAGGTTTTTTAAAAACACTTTTACATGACAATTTTTATGTCAATTTAAACTAGATGAAGGCGGTGTTTCCTAGCTGACTACCCTGAGAAGAAACAACGAAACAAACTCAGAGGTCAATAGATTACACCACATCCACGCACACCTATCATAGTGTTATTTTTTTTACCCAAAAAACTGGTAGAGAAATCCATGTTGTATTTGTACTACTACTGTACATGAAGTTTAAATAAATAAATTAATTAATTTGAAAAAAATATTTTTTGTAGATTTACAAAACATTATCAACAGATGTTTTTTTCGTGTAACTAGTACTTTTGCCAATAAAATAATAATTAAAAACATGATATTTTTTGCTTGATTTCCCTACTCCTTTCAAACGGTTTTGATCTTTAGCAATATGTTTACACAAAAAAATTGCTGGTTAAGTGTTCTTCAGAATGTAAGCATAATATGTAAATCAATCAATATTTCGCAAAGAAAATGGTTTCAAAGGTCAGCGGGGATCTATGCGGGCGCAGAATGAGTATGTGTGATTGTGTGCATTTAACTCCGGCCAGATGTTCAAGGGACTATACGCCTTAATCGATCATGCGATAAGTTGAGCTCAACATCCGCTTAAGAAACTTCTGCCACATTGAGAGCCGGTATTACAGTAATTGTGACTATTACATTTTTTGTTTGCGCCTTTACCGTTAATTGGCGCGTTTGGAGATCTTTATGTAGAACTGCGAACCTAAGATTGTTGCCATAAAATATAATTTAAATTAATAATTTAAATTTGAAATATATTTACGAATATTGTCTACACAATAATTAATAATAATATAAAGTAGCACAATAGCTTTGTAAAATCTTAATATAAGTAAAATGCAGAAATAAAAATAAACAGCAAATATAAAATTGATTAAAATAAATAATATTATAATTAATTTATATAATAAGTAATAATTTAAAATTAATTTCTTAATAGTATTGAAAAAATCATAATTGAGAATGAGTATTATGAAAAATAAAGGCTATTTGAATTTGAATCTAGAACTGTGGAGACCTAATTAAATTATAATAGATCAAAGGCCATGTTTTCGTAGGTGAAAATATAGTCAATATTAATCAGTCAGTCTTTATTTTTTTTATGCTATCTATGATTAATTATATTATATTGAAGGTATATTAATTAATTATTCAGTCTATCTCATAAGTATGAATTAAATTCATTATATTTGAGGTACATAACGAAAATACCTTTTACCTAATAAATAAAGTGTAAAATAACATATCTGATTGCAACACGAAACCTCTGGAATTCAGTTTGGGTTTTGGCCGTAGTTTTAACTGAACTGCAGCCGAATCCGAAACTAAGCTTTTTTAGTGCATCATCATTTCAGCCAAAAAATATCCACTGTTGGATATAGGCATCCCCAAATGTCGCCACAACGAACGGTGCGTCTCACATCCATCGCATTCCCGCAACCCTCATCAGGTCATCGGTTTCTTGCCATAACTACGCCGAAACCAGAATCAAAAGTGTGGCCAAACACCACTACCATACTTAAATTATTTTTTTCCATCTACAGAACCCTAAAGTGCCAGACCTTCTAAAAGTTAATCAGTAGCACAGATCTCATCACGGTCCATTAAATTGTATTTCAATCGATACATTAAACAGTAGCCATTCGATTCGTAATTAAAAATCTATTTATTCTGCAATAACTTACTCGATATCTAATTGTAACATGTGGACGATTATTTTTTAATGTGATTGTAAATAGTATTGACATAGTTCTGTATTCGCCTTCCATGATCCGAACGGAATAGATTAGAATATAATAAACTACTACTACACTTCCATCTTCAATTATCTTCATTTTCCTTTTTTCTTCTTTTACTTTATTATTTTTCCTTTCCATCGTCTGTCTTCATCTACTATAACTTTTTTTTATAGTTTATTTTATTATGAATAATATAATTCATCATCATCATTTCAGCCGAAAGACGTCCACTGCTGGACATAGGTCCACACAGGACCGCTCATTGTGGCGACACTTGGGGGAGCCCAAGTGTCGCCACAATGAGCGGTCCTGTGCGTCTCGCATCCATCGTACTCCCGCAACCGTTACCAGGTCATCGGTCCACCTTGTAGGAGGCTTTCCAACGCTACGTCTTCCGGTACGTGGTCGCCATTCCAGAACCTTTCGGCCCCAACGGCCATCCGTTCTGCGAGCAATGTGCCCTGCCCATAATATAATTATTTTAATAGAATGAGAGGTTATTTCTTTTAATTCTATGTCGATTATTATATATATTTTATTGGATTGAATATCTTTGTTATTTATAATATTTGTTTTTTTTTTTTAAATTTCTTCTGTTGTCATTGTGAGGTCAGCGAAACATCTAGTAATTCATAAATATCTCTAGCATAAGCATAACCAGCCTTTTAATGTCTCCACCGCAGTGACTCAAGCCTCCTCTCTGGGAGAGGAAATGAGCCTTAATCCGCCAGTTAGGCCCTTGTTGGTGGATGTCACATATCTTCGAATTACTGGTTCTAAGACATGCCGTTTTCCATCATGTTTTCAGTCAGGGCCGTTAACACTGGGCCACAACTGCTCTCACTGGGCCCATATATCGAATCTCGACTCAAACTCTAATTATTTATCTTTATTAATGTTTTATGACGTTAGTTTTAGTAGATGCGAAACCCGAAACAAGTGTCTAATATTTTTATGTAAAGAATCTGTGTACAAAATTTCATAACTGTACTGTAATTGTACGATGACTGATGTCTACATCTCTCATCCAACTCTCCTATAGCAGGTCTGCTGGAAGAAATTTCATTGGAAATAGTAGTACCTTTGTTTTCTTCTATCTGCTTTTATTCTTTTCATTTTTAAGTGTTTGTGTGTACATAAATAAATAGATGAAAAATCACGAAGTTATAAGCTTACCTGGTTGGCCGCACAAATACATGATCACCGGGCCACCCGGGCAACTGAGGGGTTGATTTACTCCCGAATCCAGCTTTGCGCTAGTATCTAATGTCTACTATAACCTGCCGTGACCTATGTTATACTTAGTGTCGGCGGTGTCCGTTTTAATTATTTTTTGAAAAAAATATAACACGGTGTAAAAATTATTGGAATCGATTCAGTTACTGCCTTTGAACAAACTATATTTGGGTTTCGCATATACTAAAAATAATGTTGTGGTAAAATGTGTAAGTTTGTATGTAGCACGTAATCACTGCGACTACTGATACGATTCTGAAAATTGTTTCTTTATTAAGTAGCTGCACTACCCTTGAGGGTTATTATAGGCTATAAATTTATTTCAGTATCATGAGTTTTGCAGGCAAAACCATTGCTAGAAGCTAGTTTTAAATAAACAATTTACAGGGACTTGATTTTGCTTATTACTACATTCAATTGTCACGCTATTTGCACATTGGAATCTCTTTTATATCATGTGATTCGCTTCAGCATCGCACGAGGGTCTCAAATCTTTGAAATTCTCGATTATAATATGCATTTATTTATACATTTGAGCCTTCCTCATGAATCGTTCTGTCTATTGGTGTAAATTACATAAAAATCCGTTCAGTTTTTTTTTTTAATAATCCTTTTTAAAAATAGCTGAAATCGATTCAGCTGCCGATATTGGGCATACTATTTTCAGGATATGTTACGTATAATGTTGTATAATATAATGGTCACCCATTTACGGCAAACATTGCTTAGATAACATTAAAGATCAGTCCGTGTGGCTATAATTTCTTAGAACTCGTGTGGTTATTCGTTCTCAGACCAATGTAAAATAAACAGCCTATGTATGGCTATTCGTTCTTAGACAATATTAAAAAAAAATACTTACGAAAAAATTTTACGAGGAACTCACACGAGAGCAAACAAAGCTAACCTATCTACAATTTAGTAATTAAAGTTTTAAAGTAAACGAGGTAAGCCACGGTATTTACTTGCACCTTGTTCCGAATGTAGGCTGTGTTTACCGAAGCTTGTGTTACTGCAATGTTCATACAATATGTATGGTGCTGAGCAAGCTAGCTGTATGGACAGACTCATCGCCCATCCTAAGGAGGCGGCCGATCGCGTGAGGCAACGGTCCTTACGCTCCAACCGCCGCCGGGATTCCGATCCCGATTTCCGGCCACCGTAGGCGCGGGCTTGTAGACGGCGAGCAATGGGTGGCTCGCCGTCTGACCGTCCGGTAACCGTCCGGACCGAGCCCAAGTCGTCGACGGCGCGTATTGTTCCACGCGCGCCTCAGGGAGATGTCAGCAAATCGTAGGGGCCCAGCAGGGTCGAAGCCTACTGGGGCCACGGGTAGTGTGAAAGCGGAACCCGGGGCCCTGGGACGAAGGCAACGAAGGAACAGGAGTGGGTTTTTAGTCAGTAAGAGTCTGACACTATCTCGCGCTCCGCCCAAGAGCGGGGATGTCATTAGGATGATTTTCCCACCCAATAAAAAAAAAAAAAAAAATCGCCCATCGGTTAAACCTATCTATTCTATATACTTATAATAAATCTGTAGAAGTGAAAATTCTGTACATTGAAAATATCAAAAAATAAATGTTACTAGACCGACACCGAACCCAAACATGTGATTAAAAAATTTTTTGTCTGTCTGTGTGTTTGTTTAGGAATCACGCAAAAACTATCGGTTGGATTACGATGAAACTTGGTATAATTATTCTTTAATATCCTGGGCACCGCACTGGGTACTTTTTATCCCGGAAAAGTATATACAATAAAAAACAAACTTAATTTTGCGGTTCGATCCCTAGACCCGATTACTGTACCAACCGAAAATAATAAGTTTGTCGTGGGTCACTAAGGGGCGCTGCAATAGGCTAAGATACTATATTATTTTATCTTAAGATACGATATCGCTCGCCATACAATTCAATGGACTATCACACGACGAAGATAATAAATAATATTTCATATTTTTGTATCTCAAAAAACCTAATAAAACCATTTTCGACGTTTACGTGGACGAAGTCGCGGGCAAAAGCTAGTTAATATAATAATAATAATAATATTCCACAACCATCACACAACGCCGTCTAGTCCCAAGCTAAGCAGAGCTTGTGTTATGAGCACTAGACAACTGATAAACATACTTATATATTTCTAAATACATACATATTATAGATACTTAAATTACATCCAGACACAGAACAAATGATCGTGCTCATCACACAAACATTTTTCCTGGGTGGAAATCAAACCCACGACCTTCGGCATAGCAGTCAGGGTCACTAACAACTAGACCAACAGGCCAGACATTGGAAATTCTCCACCTTGAAATCTTTGACAGAAAACGTAATTAAAGCCTAACGTGTAATTCTACCAAGGTGTTTTTAAAAAGAAGAAAAAAATAATAATAAAATGGAAGTGTCTTATAGCGAGGCTAGAGGATGACAAGTGGACTAGCAGGGTAACAAAGCGGAAGAGTCCATACGGCAAACGTCTCAAAGGTAGGCCACATTCATGATGGGCAGATGACATTATAAAAATTGCTGGGCCCTCTTGGACGTAGCGCAAATAGCTTGCTGCAAATAGCCCAGGATACCTATAGATAAATGGAATTCTTTAGAGGAGGCCTTCACCCTCGCCTGAGGAGAGGTTCTTGCACACGAATAGGATTTAATTTTGATTTATACAACAATACTGTAAATAAAATTAACTATATAATACTTCTTTTTCCTAGTTTTTTAATAATTTGTAATGCAAGAAATAAAAGGCTTTTTTATTTATTTTTATTTTTTTTAAATACGATTTTCCTGGAACGTAAAAAGCAACACAGGATTTAATTTTAATACATATATCTTATACACCTAGCTAAAGCACTCGCTTGCTCCACCCTAGAACGGGAGAAGTCGTTGCATGATATTCCAAAATGATCCGCCACATGCCCTGATACTATATTACTGTAAGGTAAGTAAGGATCCAACGACAGCGTCAGTGGATGGCATTGCCGAAGCTGAATACTGGGCCAGGCGAGATATTTAATTGAGAAAATATTGAAGGTACTATCTTTTTCCGTCGACACGCTAATAAGAAGAAGAAAAGAATATAAAAAGAAAAAAAAAAGGTTTATTTTGACGCACAAATGCAGGTTTGCTAGTACTCTTTCAATATAACCAGATCTTATAAGAAATTGACTTCTTTTTTGTCTCTGTACCTATATAATTCTCGTTAGTAGTGAACTTTTGATAATTCTCCTTGAGAAGTGTTCTTTACATAATAATCAAGTTTAGATTACAACGGCTGAGAGTAGTGGTGACATTGGTAAAGGTCCCGACGTAGAAGTTGTAGGTCGCGGGTTCAAATCCAGCTAGGCGCATTACTTCGTGTTATTTATTTCATCACTACTGCTCTCAAAACTGTGAAGGAAAATATAGTGAGGAAACCTAGAACCCAAATGGATATCCTAGAACCCAAAATTCGAAGACATGTGACATCCACCAACCCGCACTGGGCTCGCGTGGTGGATTACGGCCTATTCCCTCTCCTAGAGAGGAGGCCTGAGTCCCAGCAGTGGGAACATTATAAGGCCGGGAGAATAGCGCACTAACAACATATTAAAATTTATGTCTGAAATTTTGTTATGTGATGTAAAATGTTGACGGTTATACGGTTATATACATTTTGTATATTTAGACCTAGTATAAGATTTTAATGCATAACTGTTTATTTTCCCAAATAAATAAAATAAAACTATATTGTGTACACAAAACCAGTAATAAAACCTTTTACAAAAAAAAAAATCTCTCTTAAAAAAAAACATCTCTCATAATATCTCTTCAACTTTTTTAAATTGATACATTATACGGAACGTTTTATTCCTATTGACAACCGATCAGTACACTAAAATGAGACGAGGTGGAACGAGGTGTATTTCGTCCACTCTAACACGCCAAGAAATTTAAAAATTGGAAATTTTATTATCCAATTTAAAGCCCTTGGATAATAGTATTTATTTTAATTAACCTTAATTTTTCTTTTATTTATTTATTTAATTTATACAAAAGAATTATTATTTTACAATTAATGAAATGTCTAACGTCAATAAATAACCCGCCACTGACCGTTCCCATTACCTCGCATTACCGGCCGCATTACCTCGCTGAATAGCGATGACTATCCTTTGCACCAAGAACGATCTGGACCGGGAGTCACCCGTTGCCTCCCCGAGCCTATGGCCCAAATCCCCCACAAAACACTTTGCCTCCGCACTCCAATTGCCCTGAGTCTCCACAGCAACAGGCACAAAATAGTAAAGCTAACCTTAAAATTAACAAAATTGAGAAACATAAAAATTTTAAGCGTAAATATAAAAATAATATTATTTTTCAGTACTTACGTCTCACAAAAATTAACAAAAAAATTCCTTAAGTTTTTTTTTTATCTTGTTAAAATACCCAGTTTCCTACTCCTAAACCACTAAAAATTATTAAGTTTTTGTAATCACCTCATCCTCTTGTTAAAGGTTTTGTTTCAAAAACTTTATATAAAAAACTTTTAGTTTTACCGATTGTTCAAACTTTTACAATGTTTAACAAGACATTAGAAAAATTTACCCTAAGATCCTTATTCGGATTATTATAATTTTTCAAATCAATAATGTAATAATAATGAACCAAATCGGTCCAAACAGTTCTCAAATGATACTCATTCCAGACTGTAATCAGCCACATAATTAAATCATATACAGGCACTTTAAATAATAATAATTATTATTTATTTGTCCGGAAATTATTCCCATATTAAACTACTACAATTAAAATAATAATAATGTTCCCACTGCTGGGACTCAGCCCTCCTGTCTAGGAGAGGGCCGTAATCCACTACATGTGCTCAGTTTAATTTGGTACTCTACCAACGGACATTATAAAATTTAATTAGTTTTATATATAACTTTAATGTTATAAATATTATAGATAACTTTAAATTACCTATTATACGCATATCAAAGCTTAATAAAATATTGTTTAATTTATCGACGTAAAAAGATTTTTTTATGTACTTAATTTAAAAATCAAAACAACTGATGACCTAGTCGACTAGTAATATCTACTAGTATTAAGTACCTACTAAACTTTTAATGACATATTTTCATGGGCGAAGTGAAGAGAATATATAGTTAACCCGTCGGCGGCGCGCGGTCGGCGGGCGGGTGATTTCGCACGGGGACCGGGCGGTGCTTATAATGCAACGCCTATTCGAAATGTGCATTGTAATGTAAGTACATTGGTTATGTTCCCATTTTTGAAGAATAAAATATATATTTTATATTTATTGGTAAAATTTGTTTTTTATGTATAGAAGAAACCTAAGTGGTTAAATTAGATACTTTTTGTTAAAGAAGGCAATTTAGATAATTATCTTCGTTACCTGTGTTAGTACATACATATACGTGGTTCGCAAAAATCACGCTCTTTCTGACTTAATTATTAGCAATAATAATAGTCTTATTAATTAATCTAAATATCAATTAATAAGACAATTACTGTTGATTAAACCTAATTCCTAATATCGAAATTGAATGTCAGTTCAATCAATTTTAGACTGAAAAAAATAATTCAAAACTTTGACATATTTAACTTTTGCATTATTTTTTAAATATTAGTCAATAATAATTTAAAAAATACTCACAGATTCACTCGCGTACATAAAACATAGCCTATGTCACTCAGGAATAAAGCAACTTTCTGTCGGTGAAAAAGTTTTAGCAATCGGGCCAGTACTTCCAGAGATTCAGAGAACCAGCGTCAGGCAACTGCTACGTAGTGGCCTGACATTATGCTGAACTGGACTTATTTGGAGCAGCCGTGAGACATACAATGTTTATGTATTTTTAAGTTTAAGTATTTAAGTTTCTATGTAATTGATATCTCATTGTATGTACCTGTGTGCCAAATAAACGTGTTTACTTTCTTTCTTTTCTTAGATTACCTCCTAAAAAAAACTTTACCTCTTTATAATATTAGTGTAGATAGACAGGCTCTCGCTCGACTACTATCTCACCTAATGGTAGCCGAAGATATGGTTGATGATGAAACACACTTTCCTAGAAGTAACCTATTCACTGTTGACTTAAATATCCCCAAATTTTAGCTGCACTATACTACACAGACTCCGGTAGAGAATTTCAATACTCGGCTGTACGCACAATTGAAAGTGTCCCCAAAACGTTTGGTGCGTATGGGTGGAATGTCCACCACGATGGTACAATGATAGAACTTGGAACGGGTTTGGAGGAAATTAAGTAAGGCTTAACACGTTCTTAACTTCAAATACTTATGTTATAACTTATCATGATATAAAAATATCAAAGATGTATTATATGGTAATTTCCACCTACCAGCACTTTCCACGGCTCCAGGTGATACCGGCACAGTCTCACACTCCCTCTCTTCTCTTCTTTGCTCAAATTCACTCTGCACTCTAGTAACTTGCCTCTGGCCATTCAGTCCTAATATAGCGTCTATCGTATGCCTCGGGCCCGGGTTAACACTCGTGGGCACTTGTGTCAAGCCTAACCTAGATTTCACCGCATCAAAACTCTGGTTTAGATGCATTTGTTGCGCGTGAAAAAACATTCCCATTCTATTAAGTGTTTCTAAGTTCTGTTGATGCTGAGAAAGTGATATGGATTGATCCGTCACATTGATTGAGGAGTTGGAGTTTGGACTACTCATTTGCGAGCGCGGACTGTTCGTGTCGGAGCGGTCCGGCGTCTGGTTGCCGTAATATCGGTCGTCGGGCGCGTCCATCTCACAGCGATACGCGTACGTCACTGGCGCTCCGAAACTACTACTAGAGCCGGCGGGGAAGAAAGAGGCGGGGCCTATTGGAAGGGGGGCGAGCGAAATTGCCCATTGAAAGTGCGAAATTTGGGGTCGCGAAGTGATTTTGTTTGGTAAGAAGCAAGAAGCGGCGTATTAGCATTTTCCCCTCGGAGTTTCTTTGAACGGTATTGAGAGTTGGTGATGGTTGAATAGTTTTTTTCTGTTTGATTGGGTCGATTGTGCTAGGTGTTAGAGTGTTGCCGGGAGTTTGTTAGCGATTTCTTTGAGGGTTCTCGACGCTCTCGTGGTTTATTACCGCTTGTTGCTTCTTTGCATGTTTTTGAAGAAGTTCAAAGTTGATGAGATCAGGATAATTTAAAGTCTACTGAGTTGGGTTCTCTTAAAAGTTCTTGCCAGAATGCATGAATGCTCAGTTTAACGTGACCAGATAAGTATTGAAAGCTAATCTTAAAACAGTAATTTTACTAATCAAATGAAGCTGAATAACTACTCAACGATATTGTTTTTGCATACATTACCCACAATCAAACCAAACAGTAAAAAACAAACTAAGCGCACGGTATAGTAGTTCGCCTAAACTTCCAATTACGCAAATGCTAATGAACTCAATTCTAATTAATCACACTAATCAATACGGGGCCAATCAGACGCTACCTGTCTCAGCGGCGTGCGGGGTGAGGGAGCGAGAGCACCGCCGGACATCTGCCTGTTAACACACAAATTTAACCAAATCGGTTAACCCGTAACCAAACAATAACAGCTTTTCCAACTGACCAGAGTAATTTATATGATAAGTCTTATAAGCTCTAACTAGCTCAGAAAACAAAACCTTATTTATAAGTAAATAAGACTGAAAATAAATTGCTTTGATTTAGTCACTTGAGTCGTTAAAGCTCCAGCGCGGGAACCGTCAATATAATTTTGTCTTCTTCACACTTACAAAGATCTCGCTCGCTCTCATCTCAGGTGTAGCGACGGTTGTTAGGGGGCGGGGCGCGTGGTGACGTCACACGTCGATCGACCAATCGTGTGTAGGATTTTGTTTTTTTCTTAGCGCTTCTTGTATCGTCGATGCGTTTCTTTTGTCCGGCGCGCTCAGTGATTGTTCGCGGGCGCCCGGCGGCAGTTACAGGGTTAACTTTAGGAATAACAAGCTACCGGCTTTCTGATAGAGATGACTCCATTATTTTCTTATTTTGATAAAAACTTTGTAATTATTCTTAGTTTAAGTTTAATGTTTTTGCTTGTTGATTTACTAAGTATAACTTTTGTATGTTTTATTTTTTAACAGTTATCTATACCTACCTACATTATCTATATTTATAAAAATCAATGCCACTTTTCTTTGTAATTTTATAACTCAAGAACGGGCTCACCTATCCAAACCAAATGTTTAGGCTTTGTTCGGACTATTTAGTAGATGTGTGAAGTTTGCACAAAATCGGTCGAGCGGTTCTTCATATATCACATTATTAGGCGATACGAAGTTCGCCGAGTCAGCTAGTTATTATATAAAAGGAGAAACTGGCTGACTGACATATACACACTGGGCTTCAAAACGTAAAATTTTGCACGAGGCTTCCTTTTTTGATGGGGCTTAAATTAAGAAGAGGCTTTTAAAAAATCAACTTTTAAGGGAGTCAAAAGCAGGATGTTCGTTGGTATGGTAAATTTTATTCCTCAGGCCCATATTCCTGAAACTTAGCATAAATAGTAACCCTAGTAAATAAAAGGATTTTTCTATTATCCATTTTTCAAAACTACCTTTGAAACGATTTAGGAGTTCTTACAGGTTGTACGGGCGAATCTTATTCCTTATTCCTTCTCTTATTCCTTAAACTTGAAACTTTTCATAAATCCTAATCAAAATGAATAATAAACACACTCATTGTTAGTTTTTTTAAACGCATCTTAAAATACGGTTTAAGAGGTGTTAAAGTTTTTATGGAAACATTCTCGCGAACACAGTCGCTAGTAAAGTTTTTTTTTTTTTAATTGATGTAAACCAGTGCTTGACTGCGATCCCACCTGATGGTAAGCGGAGATGCAATCATTGATGGTCAGGCACACTAGTTTATTAAGAGCCTAAATTATAGTTGGACGGGAAGACCGCAGCATGCAAATTGTTCCAGTCCTTCGATGTACGCGGTATAAACTACGAAGCCAAACGCTTAGTCCGGACCGTTGAAGTATCAACAACGCAAGGGTGGATACTCGCCGTTCGTCGGGTTGTCCGATGGTAGAAAAGAGATGGCGAAATCAAGTCATGCAATTCCCGCGCACACTCTCCAAAACGTAACCTGTAAAATACCGATAGGCTGGCTACCCTGCGCCTGAGCCCTGGGCTTTGTAGATTGGACTTAACCAAATCTGGATCCCCAATTAGCCTCTTCGTATGCCTTTCCACTGAGTCCAAAGCTGCTAGATGGCATTTCGCAGCACCAGCCCATATGTGACTGCAGTACTCCACACACGATCGGACCTGTGCTTTGTATAACATTTATATGAAAACATTCTCGCGAACACGGTGTGTTAAAGTGCTAGCTAATTAATATGCAGGCTAATATGTAGTAGACTTTAATAAATAGTAAATACGTTTTACTACCTTTTATAAGTAACTAACTAGCTTCTTGTAGCGGATTAACACGCGTAAAAATAGAAAATTATGCCAAGGAAACATATTCCTGGGATAGAAACTATCCTGTGTTCTACAAAATTATGCCAAGGGAATATATTCCTAGGATAGAAAGTATCCTATGTTCTACAAAATTATGCCAAGGGAATATATTCCTGGGATAGAAAGTATCCTATGTTCTACAAAATTATGCCAAGGGAACATATTCCAGGGATATAAATTATCCTATGTTCTACAAAATTATGCCAAGGGAACATATTCCAGGGATATAAATTATCCTATGTTCTACAAAATTATGCCAAGGGAACATATTTCAGGGATAGAAAATATGCTATGTTCTACAAAATTATGCCAAGGGAACATATTACAGGGATAGAACGTCTCCTATGTTCTACAAAATTATGCCAAGGGAACATATTCTAGGGATAGAAAATATCCTATGTTTTACAAAATTATGCCAAGGGAACATATTTCCGGGGCAGAATGTATCCTATGTTCTACAAAATTATGCCAAGGGAACATATTTCAGGGATAGAAAGTATCCTGTATTCTACAAAATTATGTAAAGGGAACATATTCCCGGCATAGAAAGAATCCTACGTTCTACAAAATTACGCCAAGGGGAAATATTCCAGGGATAGAAAATATCCTATGTTCCACATAAGTATGCCAAGGGAATATATTCCCAAAATAGAAAGTATCCTATGATCTAGAAAATGATGCCAAGGGAACATATTTCCGGGATATAAAGTATCCTATGCTCTACAAAATTACGCCCAGGGAACATATTCCCGGGATAGAAAGAATCCGATGTTCTACAAAATTACGCTAAGGAGAAATATTCCAGGGATAGAAAATATCCTATGTTCCACAAAAGTATGCCAAGGGAATATATTCCCGGGATAGAAAGTATCCTATGTTCTAGAAAATGATGCCAAGGGAACATATTTCCGGGACATAAAGTATTCTATGTTCTACAAAATTATGCCAAGGGAACATATTCCCGTGATAAAAAGTATCCTATGTTCTATAAAATTATGCCAAGAGAACATATTCCCGGGATTGAAAGTATCCTATTTTCTAAAAAATTATGCCAAGGGTATATATTCCCAAGGATAGAAAGTATCCTATATTC
The DNA here is from genome assembly GCA_949316375.1 of Mythimna vitellina. Lineage (NCBI taxonomy): Eukaryota > Metazoa > Arthropoda > Insecta > Lepidoptera > Noctuidae > Mythimna > Mythimna vitellina. The sequence goes on from OX438708.1 coordinate 15,731,173, forward strand.
TACAAAATTATGCCAAGGGTTCCTATTCCCGGGATAGAAAGTATCCTATGTTCTACAAAATTATGCCAAGGAAACATATATCGGGATAGAAAATATCCTATGTTCTACAAAATTATGCCAAGTGATCATATTGCCGGGATAGAAAGTATCCTATATTCTACTCCAGGATAAAAATTCATCCATATTGATGTTTAAGTGTGAAGTGTTAACATGTATTCTCACAAATGCCTTTATAATCATCATCACCCTTCCCTTTTCCCTTCTTTAACTAACTTGGGGTCGGCTTCCAGTGTAACCGGATGCTGTTGAATAACCTGTGTGATGGAGTATTTCGCCATTGACAATCCTCCAGTAGTTGTTGTAGTTTGAAAAACAAAGTAACACAAAATCACTTGAAAAACAATAAATACAATAAAGTTGTACGTATAGAGCCGCACTTATTTATTGCAAACAAATTATTGCATGACGGAGGTGTAGTTACAATTAATTAAAAGTATAATAATATTAATCTGTCGTCGAAGTGTTACAAGTTGTAGATCGCGGGTTCAAACCCAGCCAGGCGCATTACTTTGCGTAATTTATTTCATCACCACTGCTCTCAAAACGGTGAAGGAAAACATCGTGAGGAAACTGGCATGTCCTAGAACCGAAAATCGAAGACATGTGACATCCACCAACCCGCACTGGGCCCGCGTGTTGGATTACGGTCCATTTCCTCTCCTAGGAAGGAGGCCGGAGTCCCAACAGTGGGAACATTATAAGGCCGACTATGCTATGCTATGCATCTGTCGAAGCTGTCGTTGCGCGGCTGGATCAAGGGCCTGATACAGAAGGCAGTACTCCTAGATACGGCTCGCATTGCGAGGAGGTTCCTGTCTCTGGAGCCCTAACCACCGGTAACTTGGACCCTGCTCCCGACACCGGAGGACTACTATTTTTTATATTTTTAATTTTTTTTTGTAACTGTTTTTTTTAAGAAATATTAAAAAAAAATTGATTTTATGTACATAGGAAAAATAAAGAGATAATAATAATAATTCCACAACAATCACACAACGCTGTCTAGTCTCAAGCTAAGCAGAGCTTGTGTTATGAGTACTAGACAACTGATAAACATACTTATGTATTTCTAAATACATACATATTATAGATAATCAAGACACAGAACAAATGATCGTGCTCATCACACAAACATTTGTCCTGGGTGGGAATCGAACCCACGACCTCCGGCTTAGCAGTTAGTCAGGGCCATTAACTACTAGACCAACAAGCCAGTATATGTTTACTATGTAAAACGTTAGCTCGTACATAATATCGAGGGAAAGATGTATATACGTACTCAGATCACCAAAATTGCGTTACAAGGTAAATCACTACATAGTATAAAACAAAGTCGCTTCCCGCTGTCTGTCTCTATGTATGCTTAGATCTTTAAAACTACGCAACAAATTTTGATGTAGTTTGTATTTTTTATTAGATAGTGTGATTCAAAAGGAAGGTTTATATGTATAATATAATTATGCCTAATATAGTAGAGAAACACTGGTAATTTTAGAGGTTTCTAATTTGATGTCTCAAATATACACATTAAAATCCTTATCCAATTAGGTACCTTAAATACATTGTGCATTTAATATAGATTAATATGGCCTCTTACAGCATGTAATTTAAGCAAATATTTTCAAAGATATTACGGATTTAAAAGCAGAGACATAGCGGTTGCGGTGGTATTGGCATTGCACCCGTGCGAAGCCGGGGCGGGTCGCTAGTAAAGTATAAAGTAAATTAAACAGTAAAACAAAAGTAAAAACAAGGATTTTTAATTAAAGATTATTACAGATCGAATCTAGTTCCCATTGGGTTCTTCGAATGTTGCAATTTCCTTCAGTTCTATATTTCTCTCGAGGTTTTGTTTAACATGAAGCAACCACCTATCAGACGTCAATAACCCAGTAACTGGGCAATACTATACTCCTTGGACAGTCTGATGTCAGACCAACGGCTTTACGTGCTTTCCGAGACACGTAGTGTCAGTAATGTCTTAGATAAACTTAGAAAAGTACATATGATTATTGAAAAATTTACATTGGTAAGTAAAATTACTAATGATTATTATTTGAGCAGTGGTGGTCGAGGGGTAACGGCTCCGATTTTCGAGTTGTAGGTTGCGAGTTCAAACCCAGCTAGGCGCATTACTTTGTGTAATTTATTTCATCACCACTACTCTCATAACGGTGAAGGAAAACATCGTGAGGAAACCGGCATGTCCTAGAACCAAAAATTCGAAGACATGTGACACCCACCAACCCGCACTGGGCCCGCGTGGTGGATTACGGGCCCATTCCCTCTCCTAGAGAGGCCCGAGTCCCAACAGTGGTAACATTATAAGGCCGACTATGCTATGCAATGCTAATGTAAATTGCCCGGTTTCGAAGCCTTTATGATAAAATTTCGGCTTTGTGATGTTTTATCACTTAAAGTTAACGAACATTTAAAAATTAGAATCCAATTAAAGCAATTTGGAGACAATTAATTTATGTTCCATTTAGATATTTAAACAGCATCTACTTTTAACTATTCAAGATAGTTTATAATGAAGTAGCTGAAACAATCTAGACTAGATGTCAAATACTAAGAATAGAAACGAATTAATTAAGTAATCAAACTTTGTTCAATTGTAATTAGTTTTATGTTGTTGTGTACAGACATACAACTGAGCCAACTATAGGGTAGCAACCAGCAAGTATTCGTATTGTAACAGAATTTATTTGGGCGGAGCGGGAGATAGTGTCTGACTTTTACGGACTAAAAACCCACTCCTGTTCCTTCGTTGCCTTCGTCCCAGGGCCCCGGGTTTCGTTTTCACACTACCCATGGCCCCAGTAGGCTTCGACCCTGCTGGGCCCCTACGATTTGCTGACATCTCCCTGAGGCGCGCGTGGAACAATACGCGCCGTCGACAACTTGGGCTCAGTCCGGATGGTTACTGGACGGTCGGACGGCGGGCTTCCGTTTGCTCACCGTCCGCAAGCCCGCGCCTACGGTGGCCGGAAATCGGGATCGGAATCCCGGCCGCCTCCTTTGCAAGCATTACTGCTTCGCAGAAAGAGATTCGCGGAATAGATGAGGTAACATCACACTGTGACCTACGGGTTCTCAGCAGTCACCAAAGTCGCGAGGAAAATCGCGGAGGACAACTAGATAAAATCATATAACCTAATCAAATCACATAATCCAATCATATTAATTTAGCCACCCTAAGAATCAAAGCAATCATTCTCCATCGTCCATGCATGTTGCACACTTTACACAATACATTATAGTGATTAAAGCTGAATATTTAACGCGCTCACAATTATGTACAAACTCTTCACTTGATTGAATGCACGCCATTGAATCAGTGGCGTAAGTAGGTGACAAACGACCCTGGGGCAAAAAAAAACTGGGGCCCCCTTCTTTACATGGAAAATTTCTCAATCATTAGACAGGCCTGTTGGTCCAGTGGTCAGTGGCCTTGAATGCTATGCTGGAGGTCGTGGGTTCGATTCCCATCCAAGGCAAATGTTTGTGTGATGAGCGCGATCATTTGTTTTGTGTCCAGGTGTAAATTATTTATTTCTTATTATTTTTTTTAAACTTCATGTGCAGGGGTGGTACATAGGTGAACTTAATGCCACAAGGCATTCTCTACCAGTCGACCATTGGGTTAAAAAAGATAACACTGTGGTAGGTGTGCACAATAAATAAATAACAGATATTTAAAATAGAATGTAGCATTGTTAAATTAAGTGGCTTATAATAATAAAATACGTTTATATGCTAATATAATAAACTAATAAATACTATGATAAATATAAAATCATTGTAATAAAAGAACTTAAAATATAACAATAATAAAAAAATATATAATTATCTATAATATGTATCTATTTAGAAATATCTAAGTATGATTATCAGTTATCTAGTACTCATACCACAAGCTCTGCTTAGTTTGGGTCTAGGTGACGTTGTGGAAAAAAATCATTAGTTATTTAATGTTTTTTTCCTCCTGCTCTGGGTGTAAAGTAATATTGCAACCTCTTTTATTTAAATTTTGAAAGTAGGAAAATTTTTCGTTAGTACAATAAGAGGTGTGTTATTCAAGTATTGGGGGGCCCCCAAGCTTTGGGGCCCCGGTGCCCGCCACGCTTAGCCATTTAGTAGCTACGCCAGTGCATTGAATGAATGACTTTTAATTGCACGCTACATGTTTTTACGTCCATAATGCTGCCAGACTAATCATTATGTCGTAGACTTTCAATTTTTATGCTGGCAATATTGCCTAATGGATTGTCCTAATAAAGTTCGCGGTATAAATCAATTTGTTTAATCATTTGTTTTTTAACTAGATTGGAATTATATTGCCGTGCAAAATACTTATGACTAATTGCATGGCTGTTTAGAAATATAAATTTGTATATTAGTGTAAATAATGAGGAGCAGAGCTAGCCGAGTAGTAACGGCCCCGACTTATGAGTTGTAGGTCGCGGGTTCAAACCCATCCAGGCGCATTGCTTTGTGTAATTTATTTCATCACCACTTCTCTCAAAACCGTAAAGAAAAACATCGTATGGTAACCGGCATATCCTAGAACCAAAAATTCAAAGACAAGTGACATTCATCAACCCACACTGGGCCCGCGTGGTGGATTACGGCCCATTCCCTCTCCGTAGGGGCTCAGCAGAGCTGATGCCCGCTAGAACCATCGGTATCTGAAAAGGAAACCCGTGCCTTGAACATTTTTAGGGTTACGTACCTCAAAAGGAAAAAAATGTACCATTAAAGGAACACATTGTTGTCCGTCCGTCTGTCTGTCTGTCAAGAAAATTTATCTCGAAAACGCGTGGAGGTACTTAGTTGAAATTAAAACGATATACTCAGGTCGGCGGTCCTTTAAAGCTGTGAAATAATCAATCTTCTAAGTTAACGAGAAAAAATATACGGTCGTTTATGTCGGAAAAAACGGGTATTTCGACACTCAAGGGAATCAAAATTTATAGGGTACTTCCCGTTGACCCAGAATCCTGAAATTTGGTATAAAGCAAGGTCTTATAGCATAGGTATAGGAATAAATCTGAAAACAGTAAATTTGTTGTCACGTCAACAAAAAAAAAGTTTTTGCGATTCGGAAAAATCTTCGAGAGATACGGGAATTGAACTATTTTTATAAGTGAGTTTGTACGGAACCCTCAAAACACGAGTTCGACTTACACTTGCCAAGTTTTTTAATAATAATATAGTTGCACTCTGCAGACTAAAAAAAATCGGACGAGAGATCGATTCAATGAATAAAATTAATTAAAATAGTTGATTTTCTCGACTTATAAAATCGATTCTTCAATTCATTGATCTCAGATCACCATCCCTAGTATCGTCTACATGACGAGAAGAATAAACCACCTACTTACAAGTATAGAAAAATAACCACAAACCTTTACACACATAAACCAAAAAGTAATTAAAACTCTCTGAGAAAACAGACATGAATTTACATAACGAAAGCTCAATATAACGGGACTAAATATAATAACAAACGCTAATGCTGGATTGATGCTTAAATTAAGCGAGTTTGCGCTCGAGATTGATTGGGATAAGTGTGGGTGGGGGGCGGACTGGGGCCAGTTATGTGGCCCAGGGGGCGCTAATCTAGTACGACCATATAACAATTTGTTGACAGTGATGGGTTATGTCGATGTGAGTAATTAGATCATAGGGTTAGGGGAGGTAGTTATGGGTTGTAGGACTGTTTGGTAAAGTTGCTATGGTCCTGGAACGAATGGGCCACTGAAGGAACATAGGTGAGGTTTAGTTAACGGAGGTGCCCTACATCTGATATGAAGCGGGTTCAGTCTCAATAATCTCAACGTGAAGACATTAAATTGTGAATTAATAATAATAATGCATATTTTTTCAGAATTAAAATTTGGTAAAACAGTTACTTGCCCCGGGTCATAGCCCAAACCATTGCCCGGTGCGAGAGGTCGCTACCACCGTTTCCTCTACGAGGACACGGCGTTGCTCCGCTCAACCGGCGCACACCTCCACCGTATGCTCCACAGTGTCCTACAGGCAGTCCATACAATGATGACACCCGGGCATTTCTTCCACTTGAATCCGATGCAGGAACCTTCCGAACTTGACATGTGCGGTGAATACCTACGTCATACAGAAGGTGAGGACGCCGTGTTGCCACACCAGCCACTCTTCAAAGAGGGGACCGCCATAATTGTGGCGTGCCCAGGCTGAGAACAGATGTGTGTGAAAAAGGGAGAGGAAGGATTTCACCCAGCAGTGAACAACAACAACCTTTTATCGTACTAATCAAGACCATTCCAAATATCTCAAATGCGATAGGGTTACCTTGTTGCCCTCAGTTGTTCCCACTACCGACTCGGCCACTATCCGACTCTATCATCAGACCAGCCCTATGGTACCATATTATTGCATTGTCATCCAAGTTACCTAGGTACATCAAATTTCAGATCAATCGGTTAGGGGTAACTGTTTCAAAATCCATCCAGCAAGATTTGTCCCACACAAACATCCAAATCCAGCAAGATTTGTCCCACACAAACATTGGAAATCTATACTTATAATAAAACTGTAGAAAAGAAAATTCTGTACATTGAAAATATCAAAAAATAAATAAATGACAGGGTGTTACTAGACCGACACCAAACCCAAAAACGTGATTAAAAAAATTTTTGTCTGTCTGTCTGTTTGTTCAGGCATCACGCAAAAACTACCGGTTCGATTACAATGAAACTTGAACTTATTCTTTAATATCCTGGGCACCACACTGGGTACTTTTTATCCCGGTAAAGTATAAACAATAAAAAAAACAAACTTAATTTTGCGATTCGATCCCTAGACCCGATTACTGTACCAACCGAAAATAATAAGTTTGTCCTAGGTTACGTCAACCGTGGAGTTCACTAAGGGGCGCTGCACACGGCTATGATACTATAATATTTTATCTTACGATACAATATCGCTCGCCATACAATTCAATGGAATATCACACATGACGAAGATAATAAATAATATTTCATTTTTCGTATCTCAAAAAATCTAATAAAACCATTTTCGACTTCTACGCAGACGAACTCACGGGCAAAAGCTAGTTAAAAATAAAAGTTTGTAAAAACATTACATATTTGTAGGAAATATTCCTTACCAACACCCATTTCCAGTCATCCATCTTAATTCTTCGCACGTTTATCGACACTGTCACATCTCTACGGTACCTGGCTGCTGACAGCGACCTCTGTAATTGTTGAATGAGCCAACATTAAAGCGCCAATTAACCAACATTGATTGGTTTTGAACTCCCCCTTTTCCACCCTCCGCATCTCTCTGTGCGGTTCGGTCCCGGATCATTCTGGATATACCTAAGGGCTAACATGGATATGTGGGACCCCGGGATACAGCTAAATTTAAAGTTTCAAATTAAGAACACTATTTAAATATTTGTGCTTTGTTTTTTTATTTACCAGCTTCTGTTACCGGCTTTGCCTGCATAAAAGAAACCTACCAAACCTAGTAAAGGGTTTGTATGGAAAACCATACAAAGCCCCGATGGACCCCCGTTTCAGAGGGAGGTGAATTTTGGAAAATTCTCTCTTACTAGTCGCGAACGTGATAAAAAGTGACCTTGTGTAAAATTTCACGGTCCTGCGGGGTTACCATGACGTTCAAAGTAAGATTGTTTCATTCTTATTTCAGTGCGGGTAAGAGACAGAGCTATACAGGTTGTATAGCGTCATCTCTTACCCACTCTGGAAATAAGAATGAAACAATCTTACTTTAAACGTCATGGTACAGGTCCTAGCCTCGGTATTTTCGTCTGTGTGTTGATATGTCAGTCAGGAGCTATAGAGGGTGTATAGCTCCATCCCTCTCTCTATCTTTTCGAAGGGTATTTGTGATACCCAGTTACTGGGCTGTGGAGGTCACACAGGTAGCCCTATGTTAAATAATTTTTCAAGGGCACAAAACCTAGCCCTGGTGCAGGGCATGGTCCAGAGCGGGAGGAATTTCAGGCGGTTGCCTTCTTTTGTGAAGCTGTAGTGAACCCGTGAGGGAACGGCTGTCACGCCCCAGTTGCTGGGATCTCAATCTCAATTTCCAGCCACCGTGTAGGCTTGCGGATGGCAAGCAATAGGTAGGCCGCAATCCGGTCGTCCGGTAATCGCGTAGTGTATCCATCCACGCGTACCTCAAAAAGAAGTCAGCAAAACCGTAGAGGCCCAGCAGGGTCGAAGCCTACTGAAGCCATGGGTGGAGCGAAAGTGTACCTCGTGGTCCAATTAGTAATACTATCCTAAATTGAGATTAGCTACAGTAATAGTGTTACCACACTAATAAACAACGCCCTAATTAAAACATAATAGCCTAATATTGTTTTAGGTCCACTCCAGTTTGCTATTTATTTTATCCATGTTTAGAACAAAGGCCGTAAACCTAATGAAATAATTTATTTGTCTGGTTTATATAAACTTACCACAGAAATAATCTAAAACTCTCTTGAAATACTAACGTCTTAGTAATTTGTTTATATGTTGCTACTAGGTACTACTAACTAATTCTAGTACACAAATAAAACAAGACAGATAGATAATAGAAAGAGATATTTTTAAATTATAGATAGAAGTCATCGTCATACATCATTTCAGCCAAAAGACGTCCACTGTTGGACATAGATCTGCCCCAATTGTCACCACAATGAACGGTCCTGTGCGTCTTGCATCCATCGGATTCCCGCAACGTTCACCAGGTCATCGGTCCACCTTTTAGGAGGCCTTCCAACGCTACGTCTTCCGGTACGTGGTAGCCATTCCAGAACTTTTCGGCCCCAACGGCCATCCGTTCTGTGAGTAATGTGCCCTGCCCATTGCCACTTAAGTTTGGCGATTCTTCGTGCTGTGTCGGTAACCTTGATTCTCCTGCGGTTATCCTCATTCCTGATTCGATCACGCAAGGAAATATAAATCGTTTGATAGGGTTAGGTAGTTTTAAAACCATTTTCAGGGTTCCGTACCTCAAAAGGAAAAAAACAGGTCCCTATAGTAACACTTTGTTGTCCGTTTGTCTGTCTGTCTGTCTGCCTGTCTGTCCGTAGGATCTATCTAGACACTAGAATAAAATTGTTCAGGAAATTCTAAAATTTACCAACTTCCCAGGATTTTAAATGAATGTTTTATTTTGGTAGAAACTCGTGGATAATATCTTTTTTGGGTTCCGTATTATCTCGAGAACGCGTGGTATCGAGTTGAAATTAAAACTATTTATTCAGATCGATCCCTTGACGCTGTGAAAAAATCAAACTTATGAGATAAAGAACCGTTTACATCGCAAAAAAACCTATATTTGGACACTCTCAAGGGAATCAAAATTCATAGGGTACTTGCCGTTGATCTAGAATCCTGAAATTTGGTATGAAGCAAGGTCACATAGCACGAATATAGGGAAAAATCTAGAAACTGTAAATTTGTAGTTAAGTCACAATTTTTTTTTCTACGATTCTGAAAAATCTTCGTAATGCAATTCGAGAATTGAACTGTTTTCATGGGTAAGTTTGTACGGAACCCTCGGTGCGCGAATCCGAATCGCACTTGTCCGGTTTTATTTACTTGGGTTACTATAATTATAATCTATATAAAAATCCACTTTTCGTTGTAATTTTATAACTCAAGAACGGGCTCACCAAATGTTTAGGCTTCGTTCTGACTATTTAGTAGATGGTTAATGTGAAGTTTGCACGTAATCGGTCGAACGGTTCTTCATTTATCACATTATTAGGCGGTACGAAGTTTGCCGAGTCAGCTAGTGTAATCTAAGTTTCAAGTACTTTTTTTTATTCTTCATGGGTTCGCGCTTGACCGCTACCTCACCTGATGGAAAGTGACGATGCGGTCGACGATGGAGCGCGCTTACCTAGAAGTAACCTATTCACTCTTGACTTAAAGATTCCCGGGTTGTAGCCATCAGGAAACACAGATTCCGGCAAGGAATTCCACTCCTTAGCTGTACGCACAATGAATGTGTTCCACATATTGATCACAAGGAAAACAATTCTGCATATAAACTAAATTCCCTCTTTTCACTCCGTTAAAAGCTGATTTTTCAAAAACCCCTTACAGTGCTTGCCTACGTCATTAAAGGAAGCCTTGTACTAAATTTCCCATTCCTAGGTCTAGTAGTTTCAGCTGTTATTTGATATGTCGGTCGGTCAGTTTCTTCTTTTATATATAGAGATAGTTCAAAAATGTTGAAGACTCCACTGACCTAAAAAGCTTCGTTCAAAAAAAAAATCAAATCAGAAAATCAGTTTTTAAGAGATCCCTGTTAAAATATCGACAGCAAAATACAAATTGAAAGCTTACGCAGTTCCCAAATTGATTCAATCAAAAATTGCAATTATTTAAAATGACAATACTCCCACAAACTGCCAGTGTCCAGAACCCTAGTGTCCACTGTCCAGCAAAGGGACACAGCCACAGAGGTACCTTTGAGTTAATTAATATAGCGAGCTGGTAGTGATCTATTAATGGTGGACACAGCGGGCGGTGAGAGGGCCACGCGTTGCGCGAAGCTAGGATAGTCCCGAAATTGGTGCCGAGATTTTGAGGCGAATTGACTAGTCGAAATCGTCAAGTCGTGGATTAACAAAATAAAATAAAATAAAAAAGCCGACTGCTCAAAAAATAACTTTAAATAAAAACTGAATCCCACCCGTACGCAAAATACGCGCTTTAGTTGTGGAGTTGCGGACGCCAGCCCGAAATACAAATACGATAAAAACTGAAAAGAAAAAAAAGAAGTTCTGTCCAGTAGCGTAGAAAAAAATTTGATTGCATTAATTTAAAAACGAAATAAAACAAATAATAAATTGTAATACAGAACAATAGGTGGGAACCATATTGGATGGAATTAATGATGGATGGAATTTTAGTCTAGATTATTTTATGGGCAGTCAATATGTTCTGTATTACAATTTATTATTTCATTATGTAAATCCGTCCAGCAGTTTGGAAGATATGAGGTAATAAAGAATATTACATACATACATACAGGATAGGTACGCGAGAAAAACATAACCCTTCTTTCAGTCGGGTAAAAATGTCCTTTAATTCACTATTTACAATTTCTAGAAAACATAATTAGTTATTAAAACCTTAACAATATACAAATTTTCCACTCTTCCTCTCAAACTAAGTACATAATCTCAGTTCTTCATTTGTTTCTTCTACTCTGATTTATCTTCGCTTTCATAGCGGTCGCCTCTACAACGTAGGCCTCCCCTACGCTTTTCTCTCGCACGCTTCCTGTATCCAGTTTGGTCCACAACGTTGGGTAAATATAGCTCACCATCTCTTTTCTTTGTCTCCCATGCTTTCTTTTACCACATATTGGAATCCATTCTGTTACCCGCTTTGTTCATCTCGTACGCCAATATTGTATAACCAAACCTTAATATCGAAATATACTCTAGTGAACTTGTAGGTCGCGAGTTCAAACCCAGCCAGGCGCATTACTTTGTGTAATTTATCTCATCACCACTGTTCTCAAAAACGGTGAAGGAAAACATTGTAAGGAAACCGGCATGTCCTAGAACCAAAAGTTTGAAGACATGTGACATTCGCCAACCCGCACTGGGCCCGCGTGGTGGATTACGGCCCATTCCCTCTCCTAGAGAGGAGGCCTGAGTCCCAGCAGTGGGAACATTAAATGGCTGATTATGCTATTCGGTGGTAAAGATACGCCTATAGGCCTGCAAAATTTATTAAATAGTGACATATTGCAAGTTTTATATTGATTAAAATACGCTTTAGAGTTATGTAGAACAGAGTGTAAAGTCTCATATACCTCTATTGAAAAGGGAGGATCCTCTGAGCAGACGGGTGTTATGTCTAGTTTGCGCAAGTGCTCGATAAATGATTTTGCTCAAATCGATTGAAGAACTCTAATTTTATGGTGCGATGCAGGATTTCGTAGTTTAGGCCTTTTGGGACGCCATAGATGTCGCTACAGTGCTATGCTATGCTACCTATTGATATTCCCAGAGTCCCTCGTCCGAACCGGTCTCATGGTCACCGCACAACATCTGTGTTTGTCACGCTTTGATCTCGTGAATTATCCTTTATCTATTCGCTGTCCTCAGAACAAATCTATTTCATTACGCTCACCTTGTATAGACGTGATTGTTGGCGTTCTCATTACGGTACCCAATTACCACTTAGATTGCTCAAAGGGTTTACAAGTTACGCTGAAATGTTTTATAATAAGCTTTAAATTTATCTCGGTTCACCTTTAAAGGGTGACGTTATGTAATGAGTGATTTTAATAAGTTTGTTACAAAATATGGTAAAGAATCTTTTATGATATTTTTTTTTTATGGGTATAAACCAGTGCTTGACTGCGATCCCACCTGATAGTAAGCGGAGATGCAATCATTGATGGTCAAGCGCACTAGTTTATTAAGAGCCTATTCACTCTAGCCTTGAAGACACCTAAATTATAGTTGCACGGGAAGACCGCAGCAGGCAAATTGTTCCAGTCCTCTCGATGTACGCGGTATAAACGACGAAGCGAAAGGCTTAGTCCGGACTGTTGAAGTTTCAACAACGTAAGGGTGGATACTCGCTGTTCGTCGGGTTGTCCGATGGTAGAAAGGAGATGGCGGAATGAAGTCATGCAATTCCCGCGCACACTCTCCAAAATGTGACCTGTAAAATACCGATAGGCTGGCTATTATAAATTCAACGTTTCTTTAGTAACTCTAATATTGCTACTTTTTACTAACAAAAAAAGCGTATTACAAGGTTAGATACTATGTCGAAGACACGCTTGTTTGGCAATGACTGCTTCTGCACATGTGGCCCCCTGGTAACTCATAATATTGTGTAAATGTATCTATTAACTGCTCCATATTTGTTTGTAATTTATATTTTTTCTTTTTCTTTTCTAACACATTGCTTTTGCAATATTTTTTTATATTATTATACCCCAACCACCATAATTTGGTTAGTAATTTATCTTGTTAACGTCTCATTTATTGATAATTATAGGTATTTATTTTTCTCGTTTTATTTTATATAGCTTATTTTTTATAATGTGAATGTGAGAACACTGTAGACTCCGCGAATTCTTAAGTTACTTCTTAGTACGACTCACTTTTTATTATGATTATTTTTATTGTACTTTTTCGTACAATATTGACCGGTCTAAACTGTCCTGACATAATATCTACTTATACTGTAATATGGAAATATTGTTAGAACAACATTTTTTTTTTTAAAGAGTAACCATGTAGTTTCTTGCCGGTTCTTCTCCATAGGAAACGACTAATTTGGAACCGTGCACTAGCTTCTGACGTTTTATAAGTTTCCATGTAGGCCTATGTGAAATAAAAAACTTTTGACTTTGATTGATAAATGGTATTTATTTTGCAAATAGGTTTTAAAGAATACTCAACTTTTTTCGTCACCGTAAACTAGATGAGGACGGTGTTTCCTGACTACCCTAAGAAGAAACACCGAAACAAACTTAGAGGCTATGGCCTCTGAGTCTCTTTTAAAGTCCATACAGTAAACATGTAATGCGGTCAAATCATATGAGAACCATACAGATTAGTATCTTAGATGATCTTCTAAGGAAAGAACCACAGAAATTTTCAACTCAAGAATACTAAGGAGCTCAACAACTTGACGAATAATCTGGGTCATTTCCTCTACTTGCCTCAATCAAATTGTAAGTTCAGCTTGTCAGACCTCCCCAAGTGTCGCCAAAATGATCTTGGGTCAAAAAAAGATCTTGTTCGTCTCGCATACGTCGGATTCCCGCGGCCCTCACTAGATCGTCAGTCCACCTTGTGAGAGGCCTTCCATTGCTGCGTCTACTGGTACACGGTCGTCACTCCAGAACCTTTCAGCCTCGTCAACCGTCTGTTCTGCGAGCAATGGGCCACTTATTGTACTAACGAATTTTATATTTTTAATATATGAATACATGATGGAGGGCCAAAATCACGTAAAATAGCAGATTTTCAAAGGTCTTTACTAGATTAGTTTTACAAAAATTTATGTTTTGATTTCTATAGAGGCCTAGATAATATCTACAAGATAGCTGTGTGTTCAAAATATATAGAGAAAGATGTGGAATAACATCATAATCACGTAAGAGCGGTTGTATGGAAACGTATCTTGAGTTGGCCACTCGGATTTTCTGATGACATGTCGATTGAATTTGAGGAAGTGTCCTTTGAACAATCTAGAATTATATATGTCCCAATAATTAACAATTTTCTTTGTTATTAATCTTAAATCACCTCTTACTCTATCAAAGAGCGATAACACGATTTTTTTAATGATTTAACTATTGCTTGACTTTTTGTTTTTTCTTTAGGTGGGAAAATCATTTAATGACATCTCTCAGACTTTTACTGACTAAAAACCCACCCCTGTTCCTTCTTTGCCTCCGTCCCAGGGGTTTACTTTTACACCGCCTTTGGCCCTAGTAGGCTTTGACCCTACTAAGCCCCTAAGGTTTGCTGACATCTCCTTGAGGCGCGCGTGGAACAATACGCACCGTTGACGTCTTAGGCTCGGTCCAGACGGTTACGGGACGGTCGGACAGCGAGCTACTCATTGCTCGCCGTCCTCGCCGAAGGTGAGGACGCCGTGAGATCTTTCCAGCCACTCTTCAAAGAGGGGACTTACCGCCATAATTATGGCGTGCCCATCACGGGGTTGCGACAGTCCCTGTCGCCATTTAATCATGAGATCCCGCCGGAAGCTATTGCTTGAGTGCGATCCCACCTGTTGGTAAGCAGTGATGCAATAGTTGATGGTGAATCATACAGGTATATTAAGAACTTATTCACTCTACTCTTTACTCGAATGACAAACCCGATCCAATTAAGTCCGGACGTCAGTGACCATTTCAGCTAAAACCTGTCACCTCCTAGCAGTAATGAAATGGTATAGCCATAGTATACAATGGTCCAATCAGGTACCTGCTACATCCGCAACAAGACACAGAGCGACTCATCTCAGCTGGCAATCGAGTTACCGTGCTGTTACGCGCCTCGTGGTCGCCTGGACACATGCACAGAGTAGCTGTGGGAACAGAAGCTACAGAGTACCAGAAGCTTGGCAGAGAAATTATATTTTTATCTAGAAACGGAACCCGTATGGAATCACTTTGTTGACCGTCTATCTGTCTGTCTGTCAAGACCCTATATCTCGAAAACACGTGGAAGTATCGAGTTGAAATTAAAACCATATACTCAAGTTTGCAGTCCCTTGAAGCCGTGAAAAAACCAAACTACTGAGTTACCGAAAAAAAAGATGCGACATAAATCGCAAAAAACGTGTATTTCGACACTCTCAAAGGAATCAAAATTCATAGGATACTTCCCGTTGACCTAGAATCCTAAAATTTGGCATGAAGCAAGGCCTCATAGCACAAATATAGAAAAAAATCTGTAAATTGTAAATTTTTAGTTACGTCACAAAAAAAAACGTTTTTTGCTATTCGGAAAAATCTTCGTAACTCAATTCGGAAATTGAACTGTTTTCGTAGGTAAGTTTGTACGGAAAACTTAGTGCGCGAGTCCGAATCGCACTTGCCCGGTTTTTTTTATTTATATTCAAAATCGACTAGATATATAGATTTTATATAACTTTACTAATACCCAAAAATTAAAAAAAAGCGTTGGATGAAGAATAGGAACTTGTACTTACGTACAAAACGTTCAAATTCAAGTGACAATAATCATCTCACAATTAATGTCAAGAATTTATCAAAAAGTAGGAAAATAAGATGTATATATTTTTAAGGAATTTCGATCACAAATTGTTTAAAAAATTGTGATCGTGATTCCTTAACAAGATGAGAATTTCTCTTCAGACTAGGAATCTAAAGGAAAACTTCATTATTAATTCAATAAAGGTTTGAGACTGAAACTAAATTAATGAGGGTTGGGGCATAAAGAGTTCAAAAATTATCACAGAACCGAATTTCTGTAAGCTTATGTTGCCTTATACTCAAGACAGACTGCAGAAATGATTCTTTAAAAAAACTTTTTACAACAAAAATAATCGACTTCACTACAAAAAAAAAAATACTAAAACAATCAAAATAATTCTAATTCCGTAAGTCGGTGTTTCTTGTATTGTTTTTTTTTTTTGTTATTTAACACCGACTTCCGAAATTAAAGTTATTTTGATGGTTTTAGTATTTTTTTTTTTTGTAGTGAAGTGGGTTATTTTCTTTGTAAGATTTTTTTAATTTCACACTTTTTTGGTAAGAAACACTTATAGTCAGAGTACCTATTTCACATGACAATTACAACTAACCCAAACACTGCTAGGATACATTGTTTTATTATGAAGATAACACCGCTGACCCTAACATATTTGTGAAAAGCCTAGACAGATTGTAGGATCTGTCTTTTGTAGTATCTGTTGCGTTCATTACTCTGTACTTCCACGGCAAGCAATCACAAGACGAGGAACAAGTAACTAACTGACCGTTGCAATGATGTTCGGCCGGACACTATCAACTGAGGTACCTAACCGAATTTGCTGGTCCAGTTACACTAACTCTTGCATACTCTACCTGCACATTCATATATGCATAACACCGACCCTAACATAATTGTGAAAAGCCTAGACAGATTGTAAGATCTGTCTTTTGTAGTATCTGTTTCGTTCATTACTCTGTACTTCCACGGCAAGCAATCACAAGACGAGGAACAAGTAACTAACTGACCGTTGCAATGATGTTCGGCCGGACACTGTCAACTGAGGTACCTAACCGAATTTGCCGGTCCAGTTACACTAACGCTTGCATACTCTACCTGCACATTCATTAATGCATAATACCGCCGACCCTAACATAATTATAAAAAGCCTAGATAGATTGTAAGATCTGTCTTTTGTAGTATCTGTTTCGTTCATTACTCTGTACTTCCACGGCAAGCAATCACAAGACGAGGAACAAGTAACTAACTGACCGTTGCAATGATGTTCGGCCGGACACTATCAACTGAGGTACCTAACCGAATTTGCCGGTCCAGTTACACTAACTCTTGCATACTCTACCTGCACATTCATTAATGCATAATACCGCCGACCCTAACATAATTGTGAAAAGCCTAGACAGATTGTAATATCTGTCTTCTTGTACTATCTGTTTCGTTCATTACTCTGCACTTCCTCGGCAAGCAATCACAAGACGAGGAACAAGTAACTAACTGACCGTTGCAATGATGTTCGGCCGGACACTATCAACTGAGGTACCTAACCGAATTTGCTGGTCCAGTTACACTAACTCTTGCATTCTGTTGCCGTATATTCATAAATATATGAATAACACTGTATTAGACCTTTGC
Source organism: Mythimna vitellina (assembly GCA_949316375.1). Classification (NCBI taxonomy): domain Eukaryota; kingdom Metazoa; phylum Arthropoda; class Insecta; order Lepidoptera; family Noctuidae; genus Mythimna; species Mythimna vitellina. The sequence goes on from OX438708.1 coordinate 15,748,610, forward strand.
TGGGTAGGCTGTGCATACCTAATACTGGTTAACCATTTAACCGGTTGCGTCGGGTTTTTCCGACGAGTTTTTCCGTGTCCTATTCGACAGGGTCGTGTGTGTAACTGGGTACTCCATCTTGTTTAGCTTTTCGATCCCAAGATGGAGTATTTGGTCGTGGATTTGCGACCCTGGCGGAATAAACGCGAGAGTGTTTGTCGGATATGTTCGACGTAGCCGGTTAAAAGGTTGAGGTAGTTTGTATACAGATAACAAACAAACTTTAAGTAGCTACACAAATCTTATTAAAATCGAGCAAAAAAACGCCGACAAAATTTAATTCCTTGTCTAGACCCTTGCCAAACTTAAGTGGCAATGGGCAGGGCACATTGCTCGCAGAACAGATGGCCGTTGGGGCCGAAAGGTTCTGGAGTGGCGACCACGTACTGGAAAACGCAGTGTTGGAAGGCCCCCTACAAGGTGGACCGATGACCTGGTGAAGGTTGTGGGAATCCGATGGATGTGAGACGCACAGGACCGTTCATTGTGGCGACATTTGGGAGAGGCCTTTGTCCAGCAGTGGACCTCTATCGGCTGAAATGATGATGATAGTGATGATGATGATAGACCTTTGCTAGGTAGCCCTTTTAATTTTATTATTTGTTGTTGTAGCGACAATGGAAAGGCATATTCTGTTATAATTTCAACTCTCTACCTCGGTCGGAGCATGTGGTCTAGGATACGCAGGCGCAGCAGTTTCAGCGATCGACGGTAGACCAATTCTCAGCGTAGAATTCTCAGCGTGGAACCCCGAAAGCATAGGTACCAGCTTCGTTATAATTATTATCTTCATGCCCTTATTCCATATTATTTGGGGCTTTTTTAGGTGCGAAAATCATCTAATGACAAATCCTGCTCTTGGGCGGAGCAAGAGATAGTGTCAGACTTTTACTGTTTAAAAACCCACTCCTGTTCCTTCGTTGCCTTTCTTAGCAGGGCCTAGTCTTCCTTTCAGAATCAGTACCCTTGGCCCCGGTAGGCTTCGACCCTGCTGGGCCCCTACAGTTGCTGACATCTCCTTGACGCGCGCGCGGAACAGTACGCGCCGTCAACGACTTGGGCTCGGTCCGGACGGTTGCCGGACGGTCGGATGGCAAGACCCATTGCTCGCCGTCCGCAAGCCCGATATTATATAGGGTTAGAGCAACACATCTTTTTCTTCCATTCTATACGGTCAGTAGTCTCGCTATCACTGGCCTGTACCGTTATATTCCTGTTAATAAATTAACGTTTATTATGAAGTTAGAAGAGGCCGTTTCTAAATAAGATCAGCTGCTTAACCGCAACTAAAAAGTCATCCTCTTCATGCCCTTGCAACACGTTTTTTTCTTTCATTCTATCCGGTCAGCAATTACGCTATCACTGACTCCTTTTTCTGTCATATCTCTCCTCACACAATCCTTCTGTATTTTCTTTGGTCTCCTTCTTCTTCTCCAACCAAGCACTATGTGTATTCATAACATTTTTTAGTAAAATGCCTTTCATAAACGATTCCGTTTCAACTTTTCAGTTACTTTGAAACTTCCTCTAGACATGTAATATTTTTTCATCCACGTTTTTCACAGCCCAACATTCTGATCCATACAGTATGACAGATCTCTTATCACGGACTTGCAGATTTTAGCCACAACTAGAATGTGAAGAATAAAACAGACTTCCTAAAAAAATAATTGTAAATTATACTTTTTATGAACTTATCACACGGGTGAAATCGCGAGCAGAAAGCCAATAGGAAATTAGAAAAAAAAAAACTATATTTCAAAGCGAAATACCACTCACTGATTAATCACGAAATCTCAGAAACTATAACACCTACAAACTTAAAATTTAGCAGGTAGGTTCGTTATAGGGTGTAGACATCCGTTAAGAACGAATTTTCCAATATTCACCCCCTAAGGGGATGAAACGGGAGTCCAAAGTTTGTATTGAGAAACCGACTTTCACGCGGGCAAAGCTGCTGGCAGAAGCTGGTTTATTATATAATTAGTAGCGTTAACTACATATTATAACTATAAAATAATAATATTTCACAACTATCACGCAACGCCGTCTAGTCTCAAGCTAAACAGAGCTTGTGTTATGAGTACTAGACAACTGATAAACATACTTATATTTTTTTTATATACATACATATTATAGATATTTGAGAGTTTGTCATGCTCACTCAAATGTCTCACTGATGGTGGCGCGGGTGTTGGATCATTCGGTTCCCTTCAAAATGGTTGAGCTGAGTGGTGCTAATATTAGCGTTATGTCCGTGAACGGGCGCTGTCAGTTGAGGCTGGTCATCTCTTAGCTGCCAGTTGCTATTTTAATATCTATATTTAGTTTTTATTTACATTGTTCTCACATGATAGCGACAAGAAACATGTAACAGAGATATTTTTAATTACAAAACATGATTGAAAAGAGTGTCCATGGAGTTTCTTGCACATTCTTCTCCATAGAGATCTTCGCTGACTTGACATTTCAAAAGTGCCTGTAAATGGTTTATTTGGAATAAATGCTATTTTGATTTTGATTTTTGATAAATTAAAACCAAGCATTACGGTCTTTTATTAGTTAGTTTGCTAGAATATAAAGCTGCATCAACACTGTCCTGGTCCTTACAGCCCACAGATCCTTTACAAACAGATTATTTTTTATAAAGCTCAGCTTTTATGAGCTCGTGCTGCCTCTTCAAACTTTTTGCATTTTAACGAAAGTGACAAAAAAATGCGAGTTCATCCTTGAGATTTGAGATAAGTCCACTCTCACTTATGATGGCGACTAATTGGTTGCTAATGGTGGATCAGCAACTTTTTTTTGAACTTGTTTAAAAAAAAAAAACTAGCATAAACAACACTATTCCTGAAAAGGATTTTTTTTTTTTTTTGAAGTCATCGTAGTGAGAGAGAGTATCAGTCCTCTAATAAGAGCTTACCGATGTTGCTTCAGTTGCCCTTTGCGTTCCAGGGCAGCAATGATTCTTTCGAACCATACACAACCCAATGGGGGGATATTGAATCCATTAACCGGAACACCTTCCTGTCATCATCATCGTCATCATTTTCTTGCTCTTGTCCCTTGTTATTTGGGGTCAGTGTAACACGTTTTTTTTCCCTTCTCTCCTGACACCCGTCATGCTATCATTAACTCCCTTTTCTTTCATATCCTTCCTCACACAATTCAATCTTTTCTTTGGCCTCTTTTTCCCTTCTCCTTCCATCACATGTAAGTCCCTATATTCATAAGTCTTTTAGTAAAATGCGTTTCATCCCTCCTCTTCATACATCAAAATAGCGATAAGAAAATCAACAGCACCATAATACCATTTATGTTTGCTGCAAAACTCAACCAAATGTCAAAATTTATTTTTCAAATCCATGATGTCTAAAAATTAACATAATTCCGATGTGAAATGTTACCAATATTAGACATTATAATTATATCGGAAAGTACCAAAAGTTTTTTTTTTTTATTCTTTATAGTTTCTCGCTTGACCGCTATCTCACCTGCCCCCCTAAGCAAGTGTAGCGACATCTATCGCGTCACATAAGAAAATCCTGAATCGCGCAATCAAAGTTCTCCGCGCGATTAGAACATATAGAACAGCCCGAAATCATCTATCGGGCAGTTGCAGCCCACCAGACATAACACCCGTCTGGCCGGAGGATCCTCCCTTTTCAACGGAGGTTTGCGGGACTTTACTCTCTGTTCCACATACCCCCAAACTGGTGACCCTCGACAAAGAACGTCAGCGCAGCCTTCGTGCAGCCACTACTTCGTGACGTCATCATCGCTTCCTCAAGCTTTCGAGCAGCGAGCCATACAGCCAGCACCCACGGCTTTAAAGGGTATCCTGACCACCAGCATGCCTACCTGGGCATACCTGGTCATCACCCTCAGCCTCATCAGCGACCTTGGCGAAGCACACTGCACCTTCGGCCAGTCACATGAAGAGCAACGAAGAACCTCTCCTGGTCGACGCAAGCAGTCAAGCCACTACGTCGCACAGCACCGCTCCGACTCACTGGAGCCTGCAGCATCATCCCGACTCACTGGGACATCATCACCCCGACTCACTGGGGCATCATCCCGACTCACTGGGACAGCACCACCCCGACTCATTGGGGCATCACCGCAGACAGTTCCGACTCACCGAGAACTATGCGGCATTCGGTTCCGACTCACTGGAACCAACCTACCACTGGCCTGGCACGCATCAAGAAGCATCAAGAACCATCGATCTCCGATCTCCGGAAGGGAGTGATGTAGCGACATCTATCGCGTCACATAAGAACTAATCCTGAATCGCGCAATCAAAGTTCTCCGCGCGATTAGAACATATAGAACAACCCGAAATCATCTATCGGGCAGTTGTAGCCCACCAGACATAACACCCGTCTGGTTGGAGGACCCTCCCTTTTCAACGGAGGTTTACGGGACTTTACTCTCTGTTCCGCCTACCCCCAAACAAGTTACAAACGCCTCGAGTAGGCCATGCCTCCGATTTCTTTGTTCTGACGTCATCTCAACACTCAGTCACGTGGTCAAAACAAAGGAATCGGAGACGTGGCCTACTCGAGGCGTTCGGCGCGAACGAAATGATTGTAACTTGGCTAGGGGGGCTGATGGAAAGCGACGATGTGGTCGACGATGGAGCGCGCTTACCTAGAAGTAACCTATTGACTCTTGACTGAAAGATTCCCGGGTTGTAGCCATCAGGAAACATAGATTCCGGCAAGGAATTCCACTCCTTAGCTGTACGCACAATGAATGTGTTCCCAAAACGTTTTGTGCGTATAGGTGGTTTGTGCGTATAAGTCTAATAAATAGTGACGCTACTTCAAGACCAAACAAAAAGGTAATATCACACCTAAGATCCCTACTTAAATCCCCTCCTCATAAATCTAGCTACTACTCCTACTCTTTCTCTGTCCATGCAATAAGGTTGTGGAACTCTCTTCCGCCTAGCATTCGAGATTTGCAAACGATTTCACTCTTCAAATCTAAAGTAAAAGAGCACTATCTTTCCTCTCTAGTGTGATAATTATAAATGTATACACATTATGTATTTATTTTTAGTATAAGGTAATAAGTATTTATTATTTTAATTTAAGATTTCACATTCTCTTCTTTTATTACCTCTACACATTGTTGCTTACATTTCTTCCTATTTCTCCTTTCGCAGGTCTGCTGGATGAAATTTCTTTTAGAAATAAGCAGTAACTTTGTACAATTTTTATAAGAATGTATCTTCTTTCGTATTTATGTGTGTACATAAATTATAAAATAAATAAATAAAAAGTGTTGGCCACACCATCAAGAAGCTAGTAATTCCAACCAATCCAAGTCAATTAAACCTGATACTTATTCCAAACATTTGGACCAACATTAGCCTAAAATGTTCCAAAATCAAATATTCGCTTACTCATCCAATCCATCACTGCGGATCGTAATAACACTCTTTCAAATTAATACCTGCCCGCTCAAAAGTAGAATTGAAAAATTGACGACCAACATAATCAGACCCCTCGTTGTATTCCACCAATCTTTTTTCATTCAAGCAATTTTACCACAGAAGAAGGGTGACGGGTCTTAGAAAACTGGCCATATCTTAATACGGGCTTATTACTGATGTTAATTTTTGGGTTGTTTCTCGTGAAAAAAAGTTTCGAATGGTATTTAGAGTGCTTTTAGAATCGCCATCGATATATTTACGTACAAACTAGTAGTTTTATTGTACAAATTATTATCATTTGGCTACTTTGTGCGTAGATTGACGTTTAAATTAGTAGTTCTGGGAGCTGATAAGTTGCTAACATTATTTTGTGTAGTATTATGTATTTTTTCGCGGATGTCTTTATAAACATGTCTGCGTAAACGGCAGTTGTGTGCGGTTAGGTATTTAAAAGGCAACCAGAATGAGCCTACAATTTTAAAAGAATGCCCAGGGAGATTCTTGCACGTTCTTCTTCGTAGAGATATTTTTTTTTTTAGGTGGCAAAATTATCTACTGACAAATTCTCTTTTACTGACTAAAAATGCATTGCTATTCCTTCTTTGCCTTCGTCCCAGGGCCCCGGATTTCGTATTCACACTACCCATGGCCCCATTAGGCTTCGACCCCCTTCTCCCTGAGGCGCGCATGGAACAAAACGCGTCGTCGCCGACTTGGGCTCGGTTCGCACGGTTACCGGACGGTCGGACGGCGGGCTACCCATTGCTCGCCGTCCGCAAACCCGCGCCTACGGTGGCCGGAAATCGGGATCGGAAACCCGGCGGCGGTTGGGGCGTGAGGTCCGTTGCCTCGCGCAATCGGCCGCCTCCTTTGCTAGCATTACCGCCTGCCACTCCTCCTCGCTCCGGACCATGGCCTGTACCAAGGCCTGGAGCGAGGTTGTAGAGATATACGGTTTTCTAAAGTGTCTGTAAACGTAGCGTAGCGTAGCGAGGACTCATTTAGACGTGGGCGAAGGCACATCAGCGAGGCCTTTCTCGTTCATTAATTAGAAAACGAGACAGCGACTGTCACAACCCAGTGTTCGACCACATCGTCGCTTACCATCAGGTGAAATAGCAGTTAAAGCCTATCAGTTATAAAAAAACCCTCGTTCTTAAAGAGCCTTCGCTTGTGCGAGGCCCCTGGGGGTCTGAGGCCGTGGGCAAGGGCCCACTTTACCCACGCCTAGCTACCCTACTGCCTGTAAAAAGTTTATTTAAATAAATTTTAACAATTATAAAAGTTTGCTGTATAAATGTAAATGAAATGGATTGTAAACATCGTATTCAGTAAAAAGTTATTTCTTAATCTCTTATTTTCCAAAATAAACCGTCGACGCCGTAAATTAAAGGCGATTGTACCCACTACATTAAAGTTACTTAGCATAGCATAGCATAGTCGGCCTTATAATGTTCCCACTGTTGGGACTCAGGCTTCGTCTCTAGGAGTGAGAACGGGCCGTAGTCCACCACGCGGGCCCAGTGCGGATTGGTGGTTGTCACATGTCTTCGAATTTTTGCTTACGATGTTTTCCTTCACCGTTTTGAGAGCAGTTGTGATGAAATAAATTACACAAAGTAATGCGCCTGGTTGGTTTTGAACCCGCGACCTACAACTCGTAAGTTTGGGCCGTTATCACTCGGCCACCACTGCTCTATAATAATATAACTTTTTATAGTTACTTTAAAAAGTTATATTAGTACTTTGGCGTATAATAGTCTATTCTATTCTATTCTAAAACAATATTTTAAACTATAAACAGAAATTCTTCAACAACAACATGACACTTACAGCCAAAAAATCGATAAATAAATCAAAGGTAATAAAACAATAATGGTTACACAATTGAATCAAACAGCACTCAGGGCGAAGCGCCCAGTTGTCGGCGCTAGCAGCCGTCAATTACGCGGCGTACAAAAAGACTAGACACTTTATTATTTGACTGTTTCACGTGTTTAGTGGATGCTTTTAATGTATAATACTTGTAGTTTCTTTTTGTTTTGTAGAATAAGTAGTAAATGATAACAAATTGGTAACAATAAGTTATTTTGTTTATTTTTTTGACAAGTTTATTTTACAAGAAGTTCATCGGCAATAATGTACTCGTGGTAGCTTCAAAGTCAAGTAAGCATCGACGTCGATTTGCTAGTCTGTCGGTTTTCCATCGTTTACATTTCGGGAAGTGTTCATTTCAATTGCTCGAATTGAATAGGTTACTTCTAGTCAAGTGTGCTCCATCGTCGGCCACTTCATCGCTTACCATTAGGTGAGGTAGTGGTCAAACGTAAGCCTAACAATAAAAAAAAACTGGGCAAGTGCGAGTCGGACTCGTGCACTGAGAGTTCCGTACAAACTTACCTTTGAAAACAGTTCAATTTCCGAATCGAGTTACGAAGATTTTTCGAATCGCAATAAAGTTTTTATTTTTTGTGACGTAACTACAAATTTACAGTTTTCAGATTTTTCCTATACTTGTGCTATGGGACCTTGCTTCAAACCCAATTTCAAGATTGTAGGTCAATGGGAAGTAAGTACCCTATAAATTTTGATTCCCTTGAGAGTATCGAAAAACTGAAATTTGATTTTTTCACAGCTTCAAGGGACCGTAGACTTTAGTATATGGTTTTAATTTCCACTTAATACCTCCACGCATTCCCGACATAAAGGGTCTTGACACTCAGACAGACAGACGGACGGACAACACCGTGATCCTATCAGGAATCCGTTTTTTCCTTTTGTGGTACGGAACCCTAAAAAGACAATTTAGGCACACTAATATCCAGAGGCGGATATAAATATACCTAAAGCCTTTTCTACCAGCCAACTTTTGTTTGATGTAATCACAAATAGTTTATAGCATGGCAGGTAAATATAAATGATTTTAAAGATATGATAAATTTAAAGTTAAGATATTATAGTGTGATATTCACCATCATCATCATCATCATTTCAGCCGATAGACGTCCACTGCTGGACATAGGCCTCCCCCAAATATCGCCACAAAGAACGATCCTGTGCGTCTTGCATCCATCGGATTCCCGCAACCTTCACCAGGTCATCGATCCACCTTGTAGGGGGCCTACCAACACTGCGTCTTCCGGTACGCAGTCGCCACTCCAGAACATTTCGGCCCCAACGGCCATCTGTTCTGCGAGTGTGATATTTTTGTCACATTTTTAAGAATGTGTAAAAGTTATGTTACTATTTTGATACACAATAAAGCATGTATTATTATTTTCACATGATCACATAGACCTTGCCCCTATGGATAATAAAGTGAGCAATCTATAGAGTCGATCATCAATTCGTGGAATATCGTTGGGAAGGATTGCCATTACAATGATGAGACTCGCAGAATGGTCATTCATTCACAAATTCCACTTGGACATAAAATCTAATCCCGTTTGAATAGAATGAAAGTATGTGTTATTATGTTTGTTTACAAAACAATTCTGAATACTTGCGGCTGTATTATTTGAATTGTGGATGGATTAAGTATGAAATAAACCTTTTGGCTTGTGGGTTTAGGAGCATTGTTATACTCTCGTAGTAGAGGTATTTGACGCCAACACTAGACTATTGGTCGCCTTATTGAGAAGCTACAGTTTGAAGATCAATAATTGTGAATGGTGAAGGAGCAGCTTTTCACTGTAATATTTCTTTGTTGGGTATTATATTAATATTTCTCAAAGGGCAATGGAAAGGGCTATGCTCGGAGTTTCCTTGCGTGATCGCGTCAGAAATGAGGATATCCGCAGGAGAACCAAGGTTACGGACATAGCCCGAAGAATCGCCAAACTTAAGTGGCAGTGGGCAGGGCACATTGCTCGCAGAACAGATGGTCGATGGGGACGAAAGGTTCTGGAATGGCGACCACGTACCGGAAGACGCAGCGTTGGAAGGCCTCCCACAAGGTGGACCGATGACCTGGTGAGGGTCGCGGGAATTCGATGGATGCGAGACGCACAGGACCGGTCATTGTGGCGGCATTTGGGGGAGGCCTATGTCCAACAGTGGACGTCTTTCGGCTGAAATGATGATGATGATGATGATTTCTTTGTTCTCCTCTCTTAATTTTATATTTGATATTTATTAGTATATTAATTGGTATTGTATAAACATATTTTTATTATTAGGTCTTTTAATATTATTTATGATTTTTGTACACTGACCGCCCCAAATCTATCTTCTATCGTTCAGTCCATCCTAAAGTTGTCTACAAGAGATTGCCCTGTGCAAAATCTATACAATTTCAAAGGGCAATAAGACCGCCCATTGTACACTTAGTTTTTGCAAATGTTATAGGTACTGTCCACATTATGAGGTATACAATAAAGTATATAATAAATAAACCGTAATTAGGGATGTTATTTGAAGATTTAAACTTTATTAATAATAATATTTCACAACTTTTACACAACGCCATCTAGTCCTAAACTAAGCAGAGCTTGTGATATGAGTACTAGACAACTGATAAACATACTAATATATTTCTTAATTCATACCTAAGTATTATAGATAAATTACACCCAGACACAGAACAAATGATCGTGCTTAACATACAAACATTTGTCCTGGGTGGGAATCGAACACACGACCTCCGGCATAGCAGTCAGGGCCACTGACAACTAGAACAACAGGCCTAATTAAATGTAAAACTAAAGAACTGATAAATATCACCGCTTGATTTGTTCATATTGACTTTATCTAAATCGCATTTTTGCTGTAGGTCTCGAAAAGTATTCTTTTCATAATTGTGTATTTACCAATATTTATATATTTACTAGCGCTCCTGGCAGATGTTCATCTGCTTGATAGCTAGCTTTCACCAAACAAAAAATTGAGAATGTAGCGCCATCTATCGGGTTCAATTTTATTTTCAAACCACCCAATTTTCAAATCGGTCAAGCCATTTTGGAGAAGTTAGATAAAAAATATACGTTCGGAAGAATTATATATGAGTCAAATAATCAATTACTTCATCATCTTAAACATGATATTTACATTATTTTTCGAAGAGAACAAACGCCTATCGTTCATAAAGAACGTTCCATTATCGTACATATATACATCTAAGTTTCTACCACACACTTTTTTCAGAAAAAATATGCACTAAAAATGGTACAAAAAAAGTCTTAAATTAAAATGTCACTGATGTAATAGAAAGATAATTAAGAGGCTCCATCATTAAGCAGTTGGCGTTCAATCAAAATGATTTCACTGAGATAAATTGAGTGTAAACAGAGCGAGCGAAACGTGAGATAATCTTGTTTATAACGAAGAACGAACATCTCGCTCTAATCTTATAAAAGCACAGACTAATTTGTAGACAATTGCAGAGTTAAGGAGCTTCGGGCTTGCTGCCAGTACGGCCTTCTCTTCATTGGGGACATACCTATTATGATAGTAATTTACACTATACCATTATCATACATACATACTCGGCCTTATTATGTTCCCACTGTTGGGACTCAAGCCTCCTCTCTAGAAGAAGGAATGGGAAAGTAATGCGCGTCTTATTAGCCAGGAGCATTACTTTGTGTAATTTATTTCATCACCACTGCTCTCAAAACGGTGAAGGAAAACATCGTGAGGAAACCGACATGTCCTAGAACCAAAAATTCGAAGACATGTGACTTCCACCAACCCGCACTGGGCCCGCGTGGTGGATTACGGCCCATTCCTTCTTCTAAAGAGGAGGCCTGGGTTTGAAACCATAACTTACAACTCGTAAGTCGGGGCCGATACCACTCAGCCACCACTGCTCTATATCATTATCACTACATAATAATTACAAAAAACATATTTAATACAATACTAATTTATTGGATATTTAACCCATCTTTTTTATTTAATTTTTAATTAAAAACAAATTAAATATTTTCAAAATTAAGTAAGTTCAAATCTGATGGAAAGAGAAATTGTCAATTAACAGAAAGGATGCAAAATCTATTATGTGACGTCACCGCCATTAGGTTTCTCACTTGAGGATTTTTTTTGTATAAAAAGATTTGAAGGCGTTTACTTATACAAAAAATTTCTTCATAAGCATAACATAATGAGCTTTATAATGTTCCCACTGCTGGGAATCAAGCCTCCTCTCTAGGCCCAGTGCTGGTGGTCGGATGTCACATGTCTTTGAATAGTTAATTTTAGGACATGTTGGTTTTGCCACATTGTTTTCCCTTATCGTTTTGAGAACAGTGGTGATGAAATAAATTGCACAAAATAAAGTGCCTGTCATAAACCAATCTGAGTGTGAACTCACGATGTTCTCATGAGTTGAGGTCGATCACCACTGCTCATTAGACCTTAAACAAAATACAACAACTAAATGACAAAACAACAAAACGACAAAACAACAAAACAACAACAACAAAACAACGACACGACAAATATAAACAAATACTTAGCTATTATTTTTTCTTTTTACAAATTATAAAAAAATGTTTTAAAAATATGCAAATACGTATAACTAGCTTCAGCCAACAACTTAGCCTTATATAGTTTACGTTACTTAGTGATAAAGTAGCTTTATGTTAGTAAAAGATTTTTTTTAAATCGGTCCTGTAGTTTTTGAGTTTATTCATTACAAACAAACATCCAAATCTTTTCTCTTTACAATATTAGTAATACGTATAAATGACTAATCATAACTTTATAAATACTCCCAAATACAGTTTCTACCCAACCAGTAACCCGCCGAGTTGTTCCAGCACAATATAAAACAATAAAAAGCCTATTAAGTTGGAACAATATAATCTTCGCGGGCCTCCCCTGCCCACTCTGCCCTCCCCCCCTGGTCCACCTCTCAGAGCACTCCGTCCAGCGGGCGGTAATTACCGACGCCTTGAGAGTTGAGACTTGGCAGTAAGGAGGCACCAGCATTATTTAGCACCTTAGCAATTTATTTCTAAGAAATCACTTTTATTATCTACGTATTTATGCTTTTAATAAAACTAGTATGAATTGTTATGGTTTTTATGGTAGCAACGCGTGGTATTTTCTTTGTTATTTGGATTACATATACACTTACAGTCAAATGGGGTAAATAGGAACGCAGGGGTAAATAGGAACAAAAGTTTGAAGGGGATCTTCCCGTTAATTAACAAATTTTTTCCAGAATTTAAGTACTCCTATTTATTCATTAATTGTAATAAAAACGGATGCTTTGATAGAAATCAATAATATAAACATATACCAATGTAAAAAACCTAGGTAAAGTTTTGTTCCTATTAACCCCTGCGTTCCTATTTACCCCGTTTCACGGTACTACAATTAATAAAAAATAAAAATAAATGAATGAAAAATGAAATAATGAGTTAAAACTTCAAGCGCGGGCGTCCCAAATTTAATTCGTTCCTATTTCTTCGTTCTAGTTTTATTATGTGTAGAATTGCATCAAAATATTTGCACTTTATACATAATAAAATATTGTTTTATCAGCTACCAGTTTCATTTATATACCATCTCTAATATATAATATACAATCATTTTGTAATACTAGCGATTAAGATTGTGACATTTCTCGTAAATTAATTTCTTTTTCTTTCTTTCTAACTGACAGAAATGTCAGCATCTGAAATATTGCTGCAAAAGTGCCTTTGGAGACTAAAATATACAGAAAATTGTAATAAAGAACAATTTACCTAGTACAAGTTTATCTATCAACTAAAATAATTATTTATAAAGAAATACCACCCCGAGGCATATCAACGATTACAAAACAAAAATACATCGGTACTTGAATCTAATCTAAAATTCTAATCCAAAAAGCATTTAAATAAAGAAAATAACGAATAACACAATAATACGGCAATTTGTCACAGAATGATTTGGGGCCTTTAAAATGAATGAGAAATTGAATCGTAATAACTAACAAAACCGAATAATGCATCTAAATAACAAAATTTTATCAAAGAGAACAAAAGCTCTCAAACACGACGGGCATCCTCGATCCTTTTCTCTCGCTATATCGGTGTCTCGCTCACTCTAATCGTATTAAGCATCCATTTTTGTAAGCGCTCCGAGCCCGATCCAATTTCAAACTCATTTGTTAGAGCATAAAACAATTATTAAAAAACGCCAGTGATTTGGCGAGCAATTTTTGCCATTTTACATCACTTAGTGTTGGCTATAAAAGCTATGGAGACGGACGATTGCTTTAAAACGAAGACTATCAGAAAACTTTGAGGCCATCATTGTTAGAAAAACTTACTTGCTGCAGTCTTCCCGTTCGATTATAATTTAGGTGTTTTCAAGGCTAGTGAATAGGCTCCTAATAAAATAGTGCGCCTCACCATCAACGATTGCGTCACTGCTTACCATCAGGTGGGATCACAGTCGAGCAGTAGTTTATATTATTAAAAAAAACTACCATACTGCATACTTGGACAAACACTTTTTACTATTACTACTACTATTCACTAATTGTATTATACTTGCTGTCTCGTGGTTTCACCCGGGTGCTTGGCTACACTCTGCTTCGCTTCTGTGGGTCGAGGTGGACCCTCTAGTGAGTAGAGTGATCACACAAATATTATTTCAGGTCAGGTCTCATAGTTTGTAAGGGTTTGTATGTTTGTACTTCTTTATGCTCAAACGGCTGAGCGGATTTGTATGAAACCTGGTAGATACACTGGTAAATTGATTAACTTTATCACAGCCCCCCCTAGCCAAGTTACAACCGCATCGTTTGATTCTCGTTTCGTTGATCGCCTCGAGTCGGCCACACCTCCTATTCCTTTGTTCTGACGTCTTCTCAAAGCCCAGTCACGTGGTCAGATCAAAGGAATAGGAGGCGTGGCCGACTTGAGGCGACCAACGAAAAGAGAATCGAACGAAACGGTTTTACTTGGCTAGGGGGGGCAGATCTGGTGTCATAGTTTGTGAGTGTATGTGTGTTTGTTACTTCTTTATAAAATAAAATAAAATAAAATAAAAAGCATTTATTTCAGGCAACAGGCACCCATACAACAATCACAAAACAGAACACACATACATAAGAAAATACATTTACACTATCGGACATAGTTAGTAACATGTCTGTTACAGCAATGTCCGATATAAGGGCAATCAATTCTGCCAGCAATCATCGCCAGAACTGTATTGGAGCTGCCCCGCACCCTGCGCACCAAGGACGCGCACCGCTTGCGCATTATGCTCATAAGTCAGGGTAGACTTTTAGCCTTTTTATCACAGGAGTATGTTACTTTGAGATAATTATCTACTTTCGTGTAATTTATAAGGTACCTGGTCTCAGTCGGTACAAACGGAACCCATTATATGAAAAGAAAGAAAGAAAAAAAGAAAGAAAACAAAAATGTTTATTCATGCCTCACACAATCGTATGTACATTTCTTTCTTCGTCTGTCAAGATCATTTTTCTCAGGAATGCGTATGCTGAAATTCATATCAAATACTCAAGTCTGCTAACCCTTAGAGCAGGGGCAAAAACAAACTATTAAGTTAATGCAATCTAAAGATAAGACAATTAACTCCGTTTATGGCATATATTTTTACACTCATAAGGAAATCTAAACTAGACAAGGGACTAAAAATCCTGAAATTTGGCAAAGAACAAAGTCTTCTAACACGAGTAAAGAAAAAGTCTAAAAGCCGTAAATATGTCAACATCACAAAACAATTACTTAGCCATTCGGAAAAATCTTCTAGACTCGATTCAGGAATCAAACTATTTACATTAGTAAGTTTGTACGGAAGCCTCGGTACGCGAGTCCGGCTCGCACTTGAACGATTTTTTTTCTTCATTACTACTATCTCTGCATTGGAGTTTGATCTCCGTATTTAATTCCTGGGTCTACCCCTTGGCATGAGCCAGTGCGACCATCATTTGGTAGGCTTATTCCATTCAGACCAACTCTCTCCAAAAGCAGATTAAATCTTCCAGGTTCTTCAGGACGTCTGTAAGGGAATTCGGAGCTCCTAGGGTTCATAAAGGTGCATGTTATCAGTGAACCTTTTTTTAAGGTAGGAAATCATCCAATGACTTCTCTCGCGCAGGGTAGAGTGGGAGGGTTTCTCAGACTTTTATTGACTAAAACCACACTTGTGTCGTTCAGTTATCCTTTGCGTACTAAGAATATGGGTTTCCTTTTCAGAAAAACCTCGCAGCTATAGAGGGTATCGCTCCTGTGGAGCAGTCCAGGAGCGTTCTATAAAATATTCCTTCCCACATGAAGCCAAATACTTCTTCAAGAGCAGTCTCCTTACCCAGCGCTGTCCATAGACGCAGGTCCCGTGTTTTTTCGTCGCAGTAATCGAATGACCGTGCGTGCGAGCCAACAACAACGGGTGCGCTCACCCCGCTCTACGCCGCGAAAACAATAACGTTTGAGTGATGAACAAACACGACTAAATATAATATATTTGACTGGCCTGTTGGTCTAGTGGTTAGAGGCTCTGACTGCTAAGCCGGAGGCTGTGGGTTCGGTTCCTACCCAGGACAAATATTTGTGTGATGAGCGCAATCATTTTTTCTGTGTCTGGGTGTATTTATTTAGAAATACATAAGCATGTTTATCAGTGGTCTAGTACTTATAGCACAAACTCTGTTTAGTTTGGTACTAGATGGCGTTGTGTGATAGAAGCGTTTGGTTCGAGCCCCGTACCCACATTGGATTGACGGAGACGCAAATCTAAAGTTTCTTGTAAGTATTAAAAAATTCGAGAAAATGTAAACTTGAATACAAAACCCGGTTTAAGAAAGCGAGTAATTAGTAATTGCAAATATGCCGAAAACCTGGTTTTTCGGTTTTCGGTGAAACCCGTTTGCATTCACTAGTTCAAGTGAATGCAAACGGGTTCTTTTTATTTCATCAGCACTGCTCTAAAAACGGTGAAGAAGAAGCCGGCATGTCCTAGAACCAAACGAGTCTCACACCCTGAGGGTTCCGTACAAACTTACCTATGTAAACAGTTCAATTCCCGAACGGAGTCTCGAAGATTTTTCCGAACCGCAAATATATTTTTTTTGTTGTGACGTAACAACAAATTTACAGTGTTCAGACTTATTCCTATACCTGTGCTATAAGACCTTGCTTTATGCAAAATTTCAGGATTCTGAGACAACGGAAACCCAATGAATTTTGATTTCTACGAGAACGTGTAGTGCGCCTCACCATCAAAGATTGCATCGCTGCTTACCATCAGGTGGGATCGCAGTCAAGCAATAGTTTTCATTAAATTTAAAAAAAGTGTCGAAATATACGTTTTTGAGACATAAACGGCCGTATCTTTTTTTTTTGTTAACTTAGATTTGTTTTTTTTTTCACAGCTTCAAGAGACCGCAAACTTGAGTATATGGTTCCAATTTCAACTCAATACCTCCACGCGTTTCGTGATCCTATAAGGGTCCCGTTTTTTCCTTTTGAGGTACGGAACTCTAAAAATCGAAGATATGTGGCATCCAGCAACCCACACCGGGCCCGCGTGGTAGGTCGCAGCCCATTCCCTCTCCTAGAGAGGAGACCTGAGTCCCAGCACTGGAAACATTAAAAGGCTGATTTATTTATTTAAACTTTATGCACAAGTAATAAACACAGTACAAAGGCGGACTTTAATGCCTTAGGGATTTTCTACCAGTCGACCTTAGGGTGGTGCAGAAACAAAACATGATAGGTGCAGCTTGATGGTAAAGAAATAGAAAAGAAATACAATAATAAATATATACTTAGATACATACATACAAATTAACAATCTATTTATGAAAAACGAATCCAACAAATCAACCCTGTGATGATTACACCAACTTCCTGCGAATGTGCTCACGTGCCATCACCTTGAAAGTGAACCGACTGGAAACCATCCTGATGTTCGGCGGGAGCGCATTCCAAAGAGAAATCACCTGGACAAAGAAGGAGGACTGGATAAACCCAGAGCGGTGGCTGATTATGCTATACTAATTATAAATCGTGATACAGTTTCGAGATATTAGCAGTTCTACCAGTCAGTAGGGTAACCGCGCGAGTTCTCGGCATGTTGCACTCAGTGGAACACTGAACATGCTATTACTGGCAAACATGTCGTTTTCACCGCGGGGTACTGCGCAACAATCTCCGCGGTGTATTCTTTTGTATGTTTCTGTTTTATTAGGGTTCCTGGTTACGAACGTGGAACATGAGTTTTGTTTCAATATTTTTATTCTCACTACTATTTCTTATTATTATATTTTTAAAGACATTAATTAATTTTTAAATTTTTATGTGGGTGGGAAAATCGTTTTATGACAAATCCCGCTCTTGGGCGTAGCAGGAGATATTATCAGACTTTTACTGACTAAAAACCCACTCCTGTTCCTTCTTTGCCTTAGTCCCAGGGCCCCGGGTGTCGCTTTCACACTACCCGTGGCCCCAGTAGGCTTGAACCTGCTGGGCCCCTACGATTTGCAGACATCTTTTTGAGGGGCGCGTGGAACAGTACGCGCCGTCGACGACTTGGGCTCGGTGGCTCGGACGGTTACCGAATTCCATAGAGATCTACGATTTGGAACGTGTAATTTAGCTTCACTTTTTTGACTAACAGACATTTTGATAATTCAAAAGTGGCTGTAAATCATTTAAATCAAACAAAAGATTCTGATTTATTAAAAAATATAGTGTACTCGTATGTTGCTTAATTCTCGTTATTAAAATTACGTACAGAACCATTGCAAACAAAACTTAAATAACTTAAAGTAACGATATTGGAGACGGGATGTCGCCAGCGGGTGGCGAGCGTTCGGTCCCGGGTTCGATCCTAGGGCGGGGCCAGCTTTGACGCTATTACCGGGATCATATCCCGGGGCTAGCAAACTGTTCAATACAACTCTATAATATGAAACATTGAAGGGGACTTAAATTTTAAATTTAAATTAACTGAAGGCACACTCTGTATCGTATCAGTTAGAGATGAGAGGGTAGTGATGAGAACTGCGTGAGCTCAAGCAGCGATCCATTAAATTCGTTTAAGAGATATTAATCTAAGAATAGTTGGCCTAATGAAACTCCGAGTAGAAACATCGAGAGAGAAACACAAGACTACTCTTTCTTCTTTTGAAATCAATGGTAAACTCCTTGAATTATTTGGGCCCAGCCCCTCCAGCCAAGTTACATTCGTATCGTTCGCGCCGAACGCCTCGAGTAGGCCATGCCTCTGATTCGTTTGTTCTGACGTCATCTCAACGCTCAGTTACGTGGTCAGAACAAAGGAATCGGAGGCGTGGCCCACTCGAGGCGTTCGGCGTGAACGAAACGATTGTAACCTGGCTAGGGGGGCAGTATCTACTACGTAGACAACTGTCTACGTTAATAGCAGCATTACTGGCATTCATTAGTCCTCCAAAGTGCAGGTTTAAGGGAATTTGGGCTCTGTGTATTTGACAAGTCTATAAAAACTATTTTCGCCAAGTTGTACTTGCTGTGGTCTACCCAATAGGTTTGGGGACTCCGACACCTGGAGTCACATTCCGGCAACGATTTCCGACCACCTTCAGTACTGGCTTGCTTTCCTTACCGGACGGCCGGACGGCAAGCTACCCATGGTTCGCAGTCCAGCGGTCTGGTAAGAACTTATCCCGAGTCGACAGCGCGTTGTGTTCCAAGTGCGCCTCAAAGAGATGTCAGTAAAATTTATAGGGCCAGTTATGGCCGACGTCACCAGAGCTATGGGTTGTTCGAAGGCGTTACTGTAGCCCTTGTGAAAATGAGGGTTTTAGTCGGAAGAGTCGACTATCTCAGGGGAAACTACGCTGTCGCTTTTATATGCAGCATGATCATTTTTTCTGTCTGGGTGTAATATATCTAAAATATGTATGTATTTAGAAATATATAAGTATGTATGTTTATCAGTTGTCTAGCACTCATAACACAAACTCTGCTTAGTTTGGGACTAGATAGCGTTATGTGACAGTTGTTGAATATTATTATTATTGAATTACTTAAAGTATTTTAAAGAGACATCTTCATGATTTTTTTCTATCGTACTAGATTAGCTTATTGTGTTTTGAACACACTTGTTCTAGGATTTATGGAGAAGAGTAATATATACATTATTCTGTTTACTGCGCCGGAATAAATTTGCGTATTATAAACACGGTCGTAACGAATAGACGAACTAAAAAGTGACGGATCAGTATCTCTACCATGAGCTTCTACTGGATATCGACGTCGTAAATAGTTTGTATGGCAAATTTTGCAGCGCCTCTATAACTCACTGGTCACTTGCGGAACCAAAATCGGTAGTATGAGTCAAAAAAAAAAACCTATCGAATAAGAACTCGCTAGCGACTAAAGTTTTTAGTGGTTTCCTATAGAAAATCGGTACAATGAGTAATAAATTTGACAGGTGCTATCGAAGCAAACTGATACTACAGTAGTAAAGTAACTCACTAGCATATTGAAGGGTGAAAATGTTGTAACTGAGTTCTAGTTCGCGTAGTCCGCCCGGAAAAGCGGTCTAATGATCTATTTCGTTCGTGAACTATACAATACTAATTACGCTTACTCAGTTACAGATACCGGCACGGATCTTGAGCGCTGACTTCTACAGTTCTACTTGCGTAGAAGCACGCAGATGTGAAATATCGGGTCTCTTTAGTGGTATGAGAAGAGATGTGGGGGCGGGGAGTGCAATCCTTGTACAGTGATTGGCTCGCTGATGTGTACGATGCGCAAAGCATCCCCGCTCTTTCACCGAGCGCTCAAGATTCGTGCCGCTATCTTTATTAAGCATTTTCCAAAATTGTCTAAACAGCTCCACCACACAAAAAACACAAACACAAACAAAAACACACAGGACAAAACACAACAACACACACACAAACAAACAACAAACAAAAACAAACAAACACTAAACAGGTCCACTGGACCTATTTTAGTGCAGCCGTGAGGCACGCAACTATATCTTTTTGCTACTGTTTTTTTTTTATTTTTTTTTTATTTTTAGTGTTTAGTGTTATCTAATATTATTTTTGTGCCTTGTGCTGTACCAAATAAATTATTTTTCTTTCTTTCTTTTTCTTTCTTTCTCCATGATGATGTCTTAGTTGAAGCATTAAACGCACACAAAGACGAATAGTAGAGATGTTATCACAACGATTAACTCACGACCCGAGCCCCTAACGATTGTCCGCGCCAAATTGCTCGAGTATTAACAATCCGATTGCATGATAACGTCTTAATAGGAGCCTATTTAGAAGATATTGTTTGGTTTTTGCGTGAGTGCGACAGCTGGCGACAGTTTTTGTGATAGTTGAAGCCACCTATAAAATTGTGCAACGTCATTTAGGACTTTTTTAGGTTCAAATAACTTCTCCCGCTTTGGGCGAAGCGAAAGGGAGTGGCAGATTTTTAGAGACTAAAACCGACCAGTATTACTTCAATTGCCTTTTGCGTACCATGGCTGCAGCGACTCTTTTTTATGATGTAAGTTTGACACTGTCCTTACATAATATCTACTTATACTGTAATATAGAAGTATTGTAAGAACAATTTTTTTTTTAAAAGAGTAACCATGGAGTTTCTTGCCGGTTCTTCTCCATAGGATACGAACAAATTGGAACCGTGCACTAGCTTCTATATAAGTGCCCATATAGGCCTATGTGAAATAAAAAACTTTTGACTTGACTTTGACTTTGTGAGACGCACAGGATCGGTCGTTGTGGAGACGCTTGGCGCGTCGTGCTGTCGTCGTATCGTTGCCGCTTCCTCGACAGAATTTCATAGTTTTGTATGTAAGCTTCACACAGGCATACATCAAGCATATAATGGCGAATACGCTTTTATGAAGCTAGGCGTCCATGGACAGTAGGTCCAAATTGCCGGCCACGATAGTCGATGTAAGACATCCACTGTTGACATACATGTGGCATGAGGGAATGGGCCGTAATCCACCACGCGGGCCCAATGCGGGTTAGTGAATGTCACATATCTTCGAACTTTTGGCTCTAGGACATGCCGGTTTCCTCACGATGTTTCCCTTCACCGTTTTGAGAGGAGTGGTGATGAAATAAATTACACAAAGTAATGCGCTGGCTAGGTTTGAATCCGCAACCTACAACTCGTAAGTCGGGGCCGTTACCACTCGACCACCACTGTTCTATAAGACCTTGCTTTATGCCAAATTTCAGGATTCTGGGTCAACGGGAAGTACCCTATTTATTTGGATTCCCTTGAGAGTCGAAATATTCGTTTTTTGCGACATAAACATACATGTTGACATACCGGTGATTCTGTAATTCCTCGGAAATATAAACTTTATTAAGTGATCTTTCTGGATATTATTTATCTCCTGCACGCATTACCCGGAACACACACAAATGCTTTAGGCATTTTCTACCAGTCAAACATTTCAATGTATCATTTAAAAAATGTAGTCAAGCAAACATCATAGCAATTTGCGAAACAACAATACCACATAACAGCTATTAGCTCTAATCACTTCCCAAATAATACTCTTAAATGTGTAGGGATAACAATTGCGGGATTTACCCTGTGTAATGAGGTCAACGGTTCTACAACTATTACCTATTTTTGTATACAAGGTGTAAAGAACAGCCCCCCTAGCCAAATTACGATCGTTTCGTTTGCGTCGAGCGACTCGAGTAGGCCACGCCTCCGATTCATTTGTTTTGACGTCATCTCAACGCTCAGTCACGTGGTCAGAACAAAAGAATCGGAGGCGTGGCCTACTCGAGGCGTTCAACGCGAACAAAACGATCGTAACTTGGCTAGGGGGGCAGGTCTCCGCAAACTTGTGGAAGGTTGTTTAGTTTCGTCTACTGAGCAAGCCTTTAAACTTTGCTGAGACCTGTCCTTACACCTTGTATATAATTCTTTTGTACGTGTGTTTGTCACCTAACTCCTCCTAAAAGGCTTGATTGATGTTGATGAAATTTTGTGTGTATATTTGAGTAGGTCCCTAGATGGTTTGGAAATATTTTTATTATAAGAAGTTTAGTTAAAAATTAGTTAAAAGAAGAGTAATATTGATTGATTTGTCAATAGTTTTTAGATCGCAGTGTAAACAGACACTAAATTCCTGCCAGGTTTTCGAAAGAGTTAACGTGGCCCTAGAATACAGGCGGATTTAAGTGTGTAAAAGTCTGACACTCCCTCTCACTACGCCCAGAGCGGGAGAAGTTATTTGAAGGTTTCTATCACCAGCGTAAAAGTTGAAAATTATCCCAAGAAAACTTTTCCGGGATTACAAGTAAGTATTCAGGATTTGATCTATCCGTGTGCTAAGTTTCATCCAAAACTGTTCAGCTGTTAAGATGTAAAAAGGTAATAAACAGAATGGATTTTGCTGTATACCTAATATGGAATATGGATTTTCATTAACACCTTATGTGAACGTTCTGAAAACTTTGATATAGTGTTCCTGCATAGTTTAACTACTTAAAATAAGATTTAGGATTCCGTTCTTATAGAGATACTCGTAAATGAAATATTGGATATTTTTCAACAATACTGTAAGTACACAAATATCATAGAATGTTATAAATATTTGTACACCTTTGTAAACCACAAACAAATACGGTTGTCAATGCACATTATGCACAGTGGTACGAAACCAAAAGGAGAGCGACAAAAACTTTGACAATCGTGAACGGCCCGAAACCACAATACAACAAAACAAATCATATTACATATCGCTGTCTTCCTCTACATCGGACCTTTCGCTCGCACAGACTCCCCACTGACTCGTTAGCGACGAATAAACCTCGTAATACAATAAAACAGAAAATAGTTTAAAAAATACTTGTTGCAGATTTTATCGTGCCGCTTTAAAAGCTTTATTGCAACGTATTAAGGTCTGGTATTGCGTGATTATATGTTAATTTACGCTTGTTCTGCAGACTAAAAGTGACATTTGTTTGAGGCGTTCACCCAATATGGTACCAGAGAAATGAAATTGTATTTTTCTATTTTTAATTGGTGCAAATTTTCGTTCATGAAGGGAGGTGAATGCGAAAACAAATTATTTTTAACTAAATACTTTGAGGCGTTTATTATTATTTTGCGCTCAATAAAATACGTACATGTGTTCACGGATGTTTTTGTGATGTAGTTGATAAATAATAATATAATGAATTTTGGTATATGAGCGTCTGTTTTAGACCAATTGTTAGACTTCATAATATTATTATAGCTTTGTGTTCTTATTTAATTTCTTGAAATATCGATCGATCGATTTCTTGATTTTACGTATAGTTTTGATGATGACTTTTTTATTCTTAGTATGTGTTTTTTTCTGTTTCATTATATATATTTATCACTAAACACCTATCTATTATTTATTTTTTACTACACACTAATTTATACCTACATATAATAATATATATATTTATTTACATCACATCAAACAAACTGATTAGCATCCGTAGATTCATAGCAAGGTTCAGTTGAAAACCAGCATCAGGCAACTGCTACATAGTGGCCTGGCATTATGCTGAACTGGACCTATTTGGCGCAGCCGTGAGACACACAATGTTGATGTATTTTTAAGTTTTAGTATTTAAGTTTCTATATTGGAATTGTTATCTCATTTTGTGTACCTGTTTGCTAAATAAACGTGTTTTCTTTCTTTCTAAATACAATTAAATTACGTGCATGTCAGCTACCACCTGGAGGTCTTTAAGTGAAGAGTGAATAGGTAACTTCTAGGCAAGCGTGCTAAACTATCGACCACATCGTTGCTTTATATCAGCCCCCCAGCCAAGTTACAACCGTTTTGTGTCGAATTCCGTTCTCCAATCGGTAACGCCTCGGTGTCAGCAATTGTAGAAAACGATAAGTTGGTAGCCATGTTGACGCGCCTGAGCCGGCCGCTCGTTCTACAATGTCACTCTACAATAACAAAGGATGTAGCGTTCAAAATTGTAGAAACGATAACAATTCATTCTATAATTTTGAACGATGTGAACTTGGCTACGAATTTTCTATTCGTTTCTTCTGACTACGTGACTTTACGTTGAGATGAGGTCATTCCCATACATTTGATTCGTTTTCGACTAGCGTTAACGATTTCAGATTATCAACTGTCTAGGGGTGCAGGCGAGTCAGAGAACAAGCGCGTATCTAACGACAATAATTAAAAAAGAAGTATAAGCTTATACATTACAACTTGCTTGTATTTTTTTTTATTTCATTATTTTTAACAAAATGTGTAAACATAAATACCTAACTTAAGTTAAAGTACATACTTTACAGTTTATTATCTCTGATAACAAGATCTCTGATCACAAAATTACCGAAAACTTATTGTTTAATGTTTTGATTGCAATGAAAATAAAACATTAATTTTGATACTCTACCAAATTATCTACGCAAAAATAATCAAGGGAATCAAAATTCATAGGGTACTTCCCATTGTCCTAGAATACTGAAATTTTCATGAAGTAAGGTCTCATAACATAAGTATAGGAAAAAATCAGAAAATTGTAAATTTGTAGTTACGTCAAAAAATAACTTTTCGCGATTCGTAAAAATCTTTGAGATTCGATTCGGAAATTGAACTGTATTTATAGGTAAGTTTTTACGAAACCCTCAGTGCATTTGTCCATCTCGCACTTGCCCGGTTTTTTTTTTCCATAGTCTTTATCGGGCAGATTATATTCTATTAAACCGACGGCGGATTCAAAGGCAAGTAGAAACTATAGTGGTAATATTACACATTACACAGATCGGCCATCTTTGTGAAACCCAATCTGTTTGAGACGTAACATTGATATTTGTGGCACAATCGGTCATTGTGTCAATGGAAACGGATGTATAAGTAGTAATTATGTGGCAGATCTTACCACAATTAAAACACAATGAATGGAGTAACTTTTTATTGCGAAATGTTTATCAGCTTTATCAGCTTTTTTTTTTTTTTTTTTTTTCAGCGAAATTTTATACATTTTCTA
Organism: Mythimna vitellina; assembly: GCA_949316375.1. Taxonomy (NCBI): domain Eukaryota; kingdom Metazoa; phylum Arthropoda; class Insecta; order Lepidoptera; family Noctuidae; genus Mythimna; species Mythimna vitellina. The sequence continues at coordinate 15,774,043 of OX438708.1, forward strand.
TGGTGTTTTTAAAGCTACTAAGATATGGTCTTCGACAATATTTCTTCAAAGCAACACGAATAAATTACTGGCTTTTTTTTCGGTGGGTAAATCGTTGCATGTCGTTGGATTGACATCCCCCGCTCTTGGGCGGAGCGAAAGGGTGTGTCAGAGTTTTACTGAGTAAAACCCACTCCACTCCACTCCTGTTCCTTCGTTGCCTTTCATACCAGGGCCGAGTCTTCCTTTTAGAAGCAGACCTTTGGCCCCAGTAAGCCTTGACCCTGCTGGGCCCCTACGGTTTGCTGACATCTCCTTGAGGCGTGGAACAGTATGCGCCGTCGACGACTTGGGCTCAGTCCGGACGGTTACCGGACGGCCAGACAGCGAGCTACTCATTGCTCACCGTCCGCAACCCACGTCTACGGTGGCCGGAAATCGGGATTGGGATCCTGGCGGCAGGGTCGTGAGGGCCGCGCCCTCGCGCGTACACGTGCGGCCTCCTCCTTTGCTTATGCGGGCGAAGCCGCTGGTAGAAGCTAGTATAATACATATGATTTAATGATACAAATATAATTTATTTATTTTACACACCTATCACAGTGTAGTCTGTTTTAACCCAAAGTTTAACTGATAGACAAAACTTTCTTGCATACGAAACATTACTGTACAAAACAAAAACAAAACAAATAAATCTACACCCAAACATTCAATAAAGCAAATAATAAGTATTTAATCCATACACCAACATACCTCACGCTTTATCATAAAAAGACCTAAGTCAAAAAAGGATGTTTGAAAATTGAACAATAAATTATAATAGTTAAGATTCAATTTTCAAGTACCAGTTTTTGGCTTTATGATCAACCGTGCGATACTTGAAAATAAAAAGCTTACCTCGAACGCCTCTAAACAAACCTTTGAACCATGCCCAATCTAATAATATGAACGAAATCCTTTTATATGACCAACAAAAACCTAAAACCACTAATAATGCCGCAAAATTTCGAAGAACCTTTTTTTTCCAAGGATATTGAGGAGTGACCACTGTGCGGCAAAGACGACACAAGTAACAATGAACATAGATCGATTTTGTCTAAGATTTCACCCAGCTCATATTACTGTGTAAGTGTGATGCACAATGTGATGAACGGAAAAAAAACATACCACTGAAATGACCATAGCACGGATTATGCGTTTGAAGTAGTACATTGTATTGATGCTTGTGATAACATTTTGGGTTTTTTTTTTTAATGTCCTTGGTGGTTGACTGCCATCCCACCTGATGGTAAGCAGTGATGCAGTCGTTGATGGTGAAGCGCACTATATTATACATGCAAGTAGACTGGGCCTCAAGTCTACTATTAAAATAGTGTCAGAATGATCTATCATTAACTTCATAGTTGTTGATTTTGACCAAGTTTGGTAATCTACTAATATAATGGCGTCATTATGACTTTCCAATGGTCAACCACTGACACTCCATTGAAAGAAATGGTATAGAATGGTAATCTTGTACATAATGACAAATGAATATTTAATGTATACGGATAACTGCCAAAATTTTGACAGTTCCTTTGATCAGTAATTTAATATTAGAACGTTATTGTGCAGTTATTGCTTTTAAATTGTTTTGAAACAGCTCGATATTGCCATTCTACCACAAGATCACTGACCGAACAATTATCGACCATTATGAATTATCAGATTATGAACTTTTAGCAAAATGACAATGGGATCGTGTTGGAATGACGAATTTATAAAAATAGCAGACTTGGGCCCCAGTTCAATAATATATGTAAGCGGCATGACTTGGATCCCTTTATGACTAGATTGACGTCAGCCAGAAGACGCATAAGCCTCAAATTTTTCAATTAACCTTCAAATAGTTTTCATATGTTTCTGTAATGTTTTTAACCCTTGAATGTGACTTTGTGTATCTAACAGTAACCTTTCAATAAGTTCATTATGTTTTTTTTTTCGTGTGGGGAAAATCATCTAATGACATCCCCGCGGTCGGTTGTATTTGTAAAAACTTTTTTTATTTGTTTAAACTTCATGCGCAGTAGTGGTACATAGGCGGACTTAATGCAACATAGTATTCTCTACCAGTCAAGCCGTCGGTTTTCTATTTATTAACAAGTCTGCGCAGGCAAAACTGTGGTGAAGCTTGTGTGTGTGGTAGGCCCACAAGACCCGCTTATCGGCTTAACAGCCATGTTAACTTGAACCACACATTCAAAACCAATTCAAAAATAGCACAACTCTTAAAGTGTATTTGTTAATCAAGACCCTAAGTTAATAAAAGCTATCTTTTACACGATCTCCTTTAATATCACAATATTAACAGGTATATACTTACTTAAATAACATTAGATTTCTAATACTTTGATAATCTCAAACCAGAAAATTGGAATAACCAACTCGACGAATATTTACAGGCGCTCAATTTTAGATATATTGTGTACATACATGGACTCCGCTGCCAGGTGTTCAAAGGTATAGAGCACAGAGGGGAGGCTGAGAGGGGCGGAGAGGAACAGGGAGGTGCCTGAATTCGATTCCGGGCTATTGAAAAGTTTCAAGAGGCGAAAAGCTTCGACAAACGAAGCTAAGTGAATTTCGAGCCCTCGGAAAAATCAGAGTCGTATTCGGTTGACGAGAATTGTGGATGACAAGGGAAGTATTGGTAGATTTTGGGAATACATTCATTGTACGCACAGCTAAGAAAAAGAATTCCCTGCTGAAGTCTGTGTTTCCTGATAGCTACAACCTAGGGGTCTTTAAGTGAACAGTGAATAGGTTACCTCTGGGCAAGCGTGCCCCATCGTCGGCCACATCATCGCTTACCATCATATGAGATGCTGATCAAACGAGAACCTATCAATAATATAAAAAGGTTATAAAGAAATAAAATATCCTATTCATTCTATCCTAAACAATTGAAGACCCGAGAAGCCTCTCTAGTGGAATTACTGCTGTATGCGGCCGCAGAAAGGTGACGGGGTCTGCATGAATTCATGCGGGCAATACTTAGAGTAGCGTGACAAAATACGCAAGCATTCCAGACCAAATGCCCTGGCCAAATGCAGCTGCAGAATATTTTGATTTTAGTCAGTACGAGTCTGACAGATCCCTCCGCTGGCCTTAGGCTGGAGAACATCCATAAGGATTCCCAGATGTAAAAAATATACATACATATTTTTTTATACATTCCTGCACTTAGGCATAGTGAAACCAGATATCAACTAGTTAAAAATTTAATACACAGTGCAGGAGAGCAGAAAGCAGATTAGTAAATCCCCAATCATCAAGCTGGTCTACTCTCTAAACATCTCACCGTCAAAATGGTGGAGTGAGCTTAAAGTGAATTTTCAATCTATCTTAATGGGACTTTTAACTTGATTTTATTATTTTCGTAAGTACACACAAGAAAACAGTAAAAGTTATTACTGCTAAAATAAAATGCTTCTATCCATTTATTTTTTTTCTAGCAGATCTGCGAAATAAAAAGAAATGTAAAAGACAGTGACCTGATGTTAGCCTCCTAGCTAATCTTCTGAATGGACCTAATCATCTACGTATACCTTTTTGATTTCAACAATCATCATCTTCCAGGCCTCTTTATCCATTCTCGTCATTACACACTTCCATTTCAACATTCTCAATTTTTTTTCATTTAAACAATGACTTTCGTAAACCGAGTTCGACCCTGTGCAGGCGGCTTGGTTCCAATTTTTATCAATCCCATTTCATTTCCCCTTACGAAAGTTTTCCTCCAATTTCGCGCTCTCGCCCCCGCCCTTTTAGTGTTGGGATAACCGAGATAAATAATAACTATCGATATAGAATTAATAACAAAAAAAAAAAAAGAAATAAAGAGTTTTTTTTTGTTTGATTATAAATAATTAATTATCACTTTAAAAAAGGTAATCATTGATTATGTTTTCTTTTCCTTGAGATTGATTACTAAAGTTAATTACTTGGAGTAAAGATCTGTTTACGGATTACACTTGATCAACCGTCGCGCGCCTATTAGACCATCGATTCCAATAAAAAAAACTGGGTAAGTGCGAGTCAGACTCGCGCATTGAGGGTTTTGTACAAACTTATGTAAATAGTTCATCTCCGAATAGAGTCTCGAAGATTTTTCTGAATCGCAAAAACTTTTTTTTTTATGTGACATAACAAGAAATTTACTGTTTTCAGATTTATTCCTATACTTCTGCTATAAGACTTTACCTTATGGCAAATTTCAGGATTCTAGGTCAACGGGAAATACTCTATGAATTTTGATTCCCTAGACAGTGTCGAAATATATGTTTTTTCGACATTAACGGCCGTATCTTTCTGTTTCGTTAATTTTTTTCACAGCTTCAAGAAACCGCTGAATTGAATATATGGTTTAAATTTCAAGTCGATACCTTCACGCATTCTCAAGATAAAGAGTCTTGACAGACAGACGGAAGGATGACAAAGTGATCCGATAAGGGTTCCGTTTTTTTCATTTTGAGGTACGAAACCCTAAAAACCCTCAAAACTAAGTAACACAGGAAGGCTGAAGGCTGAAAGGCTGAAAAGCTTAAAGGCTGAATATTTAGAAATTACGAAGATTTGAACTCGTTTTTACGAGAGGGCGAGGTCGCCGCCGCCAGTCACCTCTACGAGGCCACGGTAGTATTCCGTTCATGCAGAACAGACTTCTACCAAAAGGTCCACCATATCCGGGCAATCCGCACTTGATGTTTCTGGAGAACATAACCAATAAGAATTTTTTTTAATAATATAAACTAGTGCTTGACTTAACCTGATGGTAAGCAGTGATTGCAACCATTGATGGTGAGACGCACTAGTTTATTAAGAGCCTATTCACTGAAGCCTGGATACACCTAAATTATAATCAGACAGGAAGACCGCAGCATCTGTCTAGAGCACAAATAAAAATATCGATAGACCTACAGCTGAGCACATCACTACAGTTTAAACATTAAAGTATTTCTCCGGAGACGCGGACGTATCAAGCGATCATTTTTCTGTTATTATGCGACCGAATCCAATTGAGGCCCGTTTACATCGACACTCGCTTATTAGGTAACTGGCCCAATATAAGTACTTGATGGCTACATCCTACAATAGTCATAGAAGAACTGTACCAGAATTCAGTAACTATGGAGCATAAATGACCCGACTAACGGTCGCAAGTTGAAACTCACTATTCAAACACACATTACTTTGAGTAATTTATTTAATGAATACTGCTTTCAAAACGGCGATGGAAAACATCGTGAGGAAACCGGCACCTCCTAGAACCAAAAATTTTGAAGACTTGTAATATCCGCCAATCCGTACTCCTGCGTAGTGGATTACGGCCCTCTCCTAGAGAGGAGGCCCAAGTTCCAGCTGTGGGAACATTAGCTGATTATGCTTATGCTGTGGAATATGCACCAATTGCGGTCCTATTTTGATCGCTGTCTGCAGAATTGTTCGAAAGAGTTACCGCGGCCCTGGAATATAAAGAGCAACTGAAGGAACATCGTAAGTTTTAGCCAATAAAATTCTGACACTCCTTCTCGCGGTTCGCTCCAACAACAGAGGGAATTTTAATTTTGATTTCCAACTTATTAAAAAGGTTGACTGCTGCAAAAATCACTTGACCAAATGGAGTATTTTAGACCCATTCCAAATACTACGCCAGTATAGAGTCCTTCCGCAGGATATGACCCATTTTCTTTCCTGTCCTTGCCCAACTACCTGCACCTTCCAGGATTTGAATGTGGTTAATGACAAAGCCGAGTAACCAAACGCTGGTGGGAAAAAATCCAGCTGCCTGCATGGCGTCGCATCACGAGAGCAGTGGTGACACAAGACTCGACAGAGACATGAGCACGATCAGTCTGTCAAGACTGGACGACTAATAAGAAGAATAATTCGAAATCCTGACCAAATTTCTATTATCATGGTTAATCTCAACAGTGATTAACCAAATCGTTTTCATGATCATTTGAAAAACGTCCACTGTTAGAGTTAGGCCTATTCCAAGTGTCGCCACAACGAACGGTCTAGTGCGTCTCGCATTAACGGATTCCCGTGACTCCCACCAGGTCATCGACCAACTTTGTGAGACACATCCAACGCTATTATAGTGCATAAGCGCAAACACAGGTGCACTGTCCGTTCCATTCTCTCACAGTACTGTATAGTACGGACCTAGGTAATATAGAAATATTGTAAGTAAAATACTACTACGCAGGAGAACCAAGGTTACCGACATAGCACGAAGAATCGCCAGACTTAAGTTGCAATGGGCAGGGCACATTGCTCGCAGAACGGATGGCCGTTGGGCCCGTAAGGTTCTGGAATGGCGACCACGTACCGGAAGACGTAGCGTTGGAAGGCCTCCTACAAGGCGGAACGATGACCTGGTAACGGTTGCGGGAGTACGATGGATGGGAGACGCACAGGACCGTTCATTGTGGCGGCAATTGGGGGAGGCCTATGTCCAGCAGTGGACGTTTTCGGCTGAAATGATGATGATGATGAAGTAAAATAAATCATTTTTTTAAAAGAGTAACCATGGAGTTTCTTGCCAGTTCTTCTCCATAGTAAACGATTAATTTGAACCGTACACTAGCTTGTGACGTTTTATAAGTACCCATGTAGGCCTATGTGAAATAAAATTATTATTTGAATTGAACATACCAACTTTTACGGGCAAGTCCCCCGGCATCAATCTATTTCACAGGTAAAATGAAGTGTAATTTCTTTGGAAACTCTTTTCGTTCTTTATAATTTGTTTTGTTGAGAACCGTTTAAAGGGCAATTACTAAGTTCCCTCTTATTTATCGGACTCCCAAATAAATTAGTTTCGTTAAAAAAATATAAAAATTTTCTGTTTCACGGAAATTCGTGATTTCTTTTAAATTGGTTCGCTTCACTTAATTATCTACTCATTTTCGCTGTTTAGAGCTATTGGACGAGTATCTGCTTTTTCAATTATATTTATCAAACCTGCTTATTTTTTATGTATTATAAACTTTATTGGTGTGTCTAACACTAATAAATGCCCTTTAATAAATAACCTTTATTTATTTATTGTATACTTTATTGTAAAAATTACTAGCTAAAATATGGCGTCATAAAACTCCTCCGCATCGCTGTCGACTGGAAGTGTACCCAAAAGGCTGGCGGCATTGACACGTTGTATAACATAGTCGGTCTTATAATGTTCCCACTGCTGGGACTCAGGCCTCCTGTCTAGGAGAGGGAATGGGCCGTAATTCACCACGCGGGCCCAGTGCGGGTTGGTGAATGTCACATGTCTTCGAATTTTTGGTTCTAGAACACGCCGGTTTCCTCACGATGTTTTCCTTCACCCTTTTGAGAGCAGTGGTGATGAAATAAATTACACAAAGTAATGCGCCTGGCTGGGTTGGTTTGAACCCGCGACCTACAACTCGTAAGTCGGGGCCGATACCACTTGGCCACCACTGCTGATACCAATCTAGACGCGACGGTCTCCATGCATTTTATATGGAAACTAGACTTGTAGAGCTACATTAGATACACGCCACGCGACGTCGTTCTACGTACAAATCAGGCGTGGTCTGCGTATGCGTCGGTCTAATGCAGTTCTAGCTCTATGGAACAATCCCGCAGCCGTGTCAGGCATCGACCCTAGCAGGCCCCGTCAATCATACTGGCGTATCCTTGAAAAATGTGGAACACAACGCCAACGACAGCGAGCTACCTATTACTCGTCGTCCATAAACACGCGCCTCACATTACCCAGAGTGCCTCCAGGGAGCAGACCTGCACCATGTCCTCTGAGCGACCCACACAATAGTGTCGCGGGTCGCAAAACAGAAACCTCCTAAAACAACCGTGCCCAGTAGAGACCTGTGTCAAGCGGAAGGTGAAGAAACTTCCTCTAATATATGTATATACTCATTTCTCACTTTATCCATTCTCGACACACACATCCATTTTAACATTCTCACCTTGGCTATACACAATTTTTATCATCTGTCTTTATTACAGCCTAACATTCTGATCGTATAAATAAAATAAAATTAAAAAAACTTTTCATAAAACAAGGTTTTAATTAAACGCGCTTAAAAGAATAAAAAAAGACCTTGGATACCATAAAGGATCAATGTACTCGTCAGTACGTAGCAAACGACCCCAAACTCGATGGGGTTGTGTCGTTTTATTTCGGAATTTTTTACGGCCACCTTTCAGCGCCATCATCAGATCAGCTCCATGTCATCATAATATTGCATTGTCACGCACTTTACACATGTATACAAAATTTCAGCTCAATCGATTGAAGATATCTGCTTCAAAATGGAGTTGCAAGATTTGAGCCGAACATACATAGTTATTACATACATACATTGAAAGTTAATAAAAAGCTTATAAAAATAAATAATAAAAAAACACGTTAACAGTAGGTAAACATATAACAGAACACATAATTACAAAGATTTAATACCAACAAACATTAAATTTACTCTTGACATCTCAAGCAACAGAAAATTATCCTACTTAACAAAAGGTGTTAATGTGAGCTAATCTTTAAGCCCCTTTCTCACGAGGCGGCGAACCGCAGCGTTTCGGCAATTACACGCCGTGATGCGGACTCATAATGTACTACCCCATTGTCACTTTGAGCCGAGAATTATAGATGGTGCATGATTTTTAACAATTTGCACAAAATAACAAAAAAATAAGTTTTTTTTTTGAGTTGTCGTCACAAATGTTTTTCTGGTGTTTTTAATCCTGAGGTAAAAGAAAACAGGCTAATTGGTCAGGATTTGGTAAAGTCCAATTAACAAAGGTTGGAGTACAGACGTAGGGTAGACCCGCTTTCAGTATTTTACAGGATGCATTTTAGAGAGCGCGATTCACAGGTTGCTGCCTAGCCTCCTGAGCTAGGACAGGAGCTAAAAAAAGGTTACTTTGTTACCTGTTTTTTTTTGTGTCATTAAATGAATTAATTACTTACTAGCTTCTGTCACTGGTTTTGCGTGCATGAAAATCGGTTTCTCCGTACAAATTTTACACAGATTATACGAAATAAAATTCATTCTTAGCAAAATTCGTTCTTGGCGGATGTCTACACCCTATAGGAACCTACCTGCCAAATTTTAAGTTTGTAGGTGTTATAGTTTCTGAGATTTCGTGATTAATCAGTGAGTGGTAAAGACTGTCTGGTAGATATCGCTGTTAGCGATAAGACCGCCATTGTACCCATTGTTACTTTTTTGGTGTACAAGAAAGTTTATTCTGTTATATTCTATTCTATTCTGTTCTATTCTATTCTATTCTATTCTATTCTATTCTATTCTATTCTATTCTATTCTATTCTATTCTATTCTATTCTATTCTAATTCTATTTTATTCTATTCTATTCTAGTCGTATTTCCCTTTTATATATATAGATGAGTGAATACACTGACTCCTGTATCACAGGTTGCTACCAAGCTTAGGAGCCAAGGCTTCAAATACTTTGTTACCTGTTTTTTTGTCAATAAATAAATTTATTATTTATTATACAGATATATCTCACCCTGTATCAAATAGAATCACCTTACGATTATTTACAACCAATACGACATTAGAACCATTAACGCTCATAATTCTATGAACACTCTCATAATAATAACTACAACATTAGCCACAATGCATCTCGGATATAATCCGCTCATTCACGGCTCATAATCGTTCACTCACGAGCATATTCGTTCATTCATTGAACATATTTTACGGTTTACCGCTTACGCTGAGCGCGACTAACAGCGGGAGGTTAAGGATTACACGGTTTGCGGATCAATTCTAATATTTAGAGGAGTTTTTGTGAAGACTTACAATTATAATCTGCCTAGCGTTTTCACAACTATGATGGGGTCGGCTTCCAGTTTAATCAGAAGCATTTGACTACCCGTATTTTACATGGAGCAACTGCCTATCCACTCCTATGTTCTTTCTTTGCCTTGCGGTTCAGGACCCCGGGTTTCCCTCTAAAAAGCCAATCTATGGTCCCAGTAGGCTTCGGCCCTGCTGGGCCCCTAAGGTTTTGCTGACATCTACACACTACCCTCCTCGCTAGATCCTGTTTAAAAAGCTGTCAATCTGACAAGTCCGACATATTTGTCGAAAAGTTATATGCGACGAAATTGTCATGATGGAAAATATGAAATGTCAGATTGTGGCGACATTCCGACATTTTACTGTTCAATAAAAATTTTCGAGCGATACGTTTTTTTTTGGGTGGGAAATCATCCAATGACTTCTAGCGCTTTAGGGTCGAGTGGGAGGGCATGTCAGACTTTTTCTGACTAACTCCTATGTTCCTTCTTTGCCTTGCGTCCCAGGATCCCGGGGTTCCACAGGTGACCTGTCAAAAACTCTTAAAATCTGCTTTATTAAATGTCATAGCACATGGACATATTTGTTGAATTGTCTGACAATCCTGACAGGAGCAAATTCATAGTTTTGAATTTTCAAGCTGTAAAAAACTGTTTATAAAAGGTTCTTAAAAAATTGTATCTGATAATAAATACTTTGAACAAATCTAAACCAGGAACCTACAACGATCATTCAATTTATATTTAGCCTAATGTAGATTCAATTCTTCATTATCATCATATCATATCATCAAATCATTAAATACTTATTTAATGATTTCTCATCATTAAATAAAAAAAAAAAGGTCAATTGCGAGTCGGACTCGCGCACTGAGGGCTCCGTACAAACTTACCTATGAAAACGGTTCAATTCCCGAATTGAGTTACGAAGATTTTTCCGGACGTAACTACGATTTTTTTTGTTTTCAGTTTTTTTCCTATTCTTGTGCTATGAGACCTTGCTTTATGCCTAATTTCAGGATTCTAGGTCAACGGGAAGTACCCTATGAATATACGTTTTTTGCGACATAAACGGCCGTATCATTTTTTTGTTAACTCCGTAGTTTGATTTTTTTACAACTTCAAGGGATCGCAGATCCCTTGAGTATATTCTGTTAATAGCAACTCGATACCTCTACGCCTTCTCGAGACAATACTGAACCCTAAAAAAGATATTATCCACGAGTTTTTTTTTTAATTGATATAAACCATTGCTTGTCTGTGATCCCACCTGATGGTAAGCAGAGATACAATCATTGATGGTGAGGCGCACTAGTTTATTAAGAGCCTATTCACTCTAACCTTGAAGACACATAAATTATAGTTGGACGGGAAGACCGCAGCAGGCAAATTGTTCCAGTTCTTCGAGTTTCTACCAAAATAAAACATCCATTTAAAATCCTGGGAAGTTGGCAAATTTTACAAATTTCCTGAACAATTGTATTCTTGTGCCTAGATAAATCCTACAAATTCTGCTATTGGATTTTCTTGTGCGATAATGTGTGGAACCTCCTCAGTCTAAATAATTTCCGTATAAGAACATTAAACATAAGTAAAATAGGACGCGCTAATAAACACGGAAATTGTAAAGAAAATGCATTCACTCCTATGCAATTGGGTTGTGGTGCAAGTGACAAGAACTGAGCGATTGGCTACTGCGCTGTGTGTGACGGGGTTCTATACCCGTACGGAACAAATATTTTTATGCTTACAGATAGTTGTTCTGGGTTAGGATGTCCTGATTCCTGAAGTGTGCCTTCAAAAAAAAAGGAAGAAAAGTACCGAAGACCTTACGAAAGGTTAGTTTTGTAACTTATACGGCTTTGTGGTCCGGGGCGAGGAGGAGTGGCAGGCTGTCGCCTCCTTCTGCGAAGCTGTAATGCTAGCAAAGGAGGCGGTCGATCGCGTGAGGCAACGATCCTCACGCCCTAACCGCCGCCGGGATTCCGATCCCGATTTCCGGCCACCGTAGGCGCGGGCTTGCGGACGGCGAGTAATGGGTGGCTCGCCGTCCGGCCGTCCGGTAACCGTCAGGACAGAGTCCAAGTCATCGACAGCGCGTATTGTTCCATGCGCGCCTCAAGGAGATGTCAGCAACTGTAGGGGCCCAGCCTACTGGGGCCACGGGTAGTGTGAAAGCGAAGCTCGGGGCCCCGGGATGAAGGCAAAGAAGGAACAGGAATGGGTTTTTAGTCAGTAAAAGTCTGACACTATCTCCCGCTCCGCCCAAACTGCAAAACAAAAAAATCCGCCAACGGGATTTGTCATTAGATGATTCTTCCACCTAAAAAAAAAAAAAAAAAAAAACGGCTTTGTGGAGAATCTTTTTTTCACTTAATTTTTTTATTCTTTAAACCCCAAGCAAACGCCGGCATTCGCTCTCTCATTGTCTTTCTTTCTATTGTGTCTCTAATTAAGAAAAAATTACAAAAGTCAAAAATCGATGTCTAGATACTTTATTAATAGTAGTGTAGACATCACAGAGAAACAAGCTACCGCAACTTACGGGACCAGTGCCCAGCGCCACCGTCACCGAAGTGTCTTTTTGCTCAACCACTGCACCGGTCTGGTCCACTAAAGAAGGCCGTTCGACAGTGGTAATAAAACTAGTATAAATTGACCTTCAAGAGCACCTGAAGAGCGATACAAGAGGTGCCTACCATACCATTTATTCTAGCATTAGGCACACGTACAAAAAAAAATATATAGCATAAATATACTATGAAGCATATTAAACATTGAATGCTGTGACTATTAATAATTGGACTTCAGATTTATGTACTGCATGTTGTCTTAACTGTGCTGCCCCCTTAGCCAAATTACAATCGTATCGTTTGCGCCGAACGCCTCAAGTAAGCCAAGCCTACGATTCATTTGTTCTGACGTCATCTCAATGCACAGTCACGTGGTCAGAACAAAGGTAGTGGAGGCGTGGCCTACTCAAGGCGTTTGGCGTGAACGAAATGATTGTAACTTGGCTAGGGGGACTGATTGTCTTAGTCTGTAGCCTGTCACTGTACTTATTAAAATAAAATAAACAAAATAATTATCCAACTAGCCAGTTCAAGATTTGGTTAGCATATTTAGATTTTATATACATATATGGGTAGTATAATAATTGTTCTAGCTTCTTGGCACTAAAAGCGTTAAGCCAGCTCAAGTTTACCAAAGACGCGCGTTGATTGGTCTACTCTCACCCCGCCGTGCACTCACAACTTGTCCCACAGTTCGCTACAATGAATGAGTATCGTTAATCGCATTATATTTTCCATTTCCAGTCGTCTTCAGCGGCAGTTCCTTTCCATTTGAATCACAATTAGCTGCAGCAGCTATTTACTGATCAAAAATTATCTTTTAACTATATATAAATGTTTAAGGGATGGAGAGGGAGAGGGAGACCAAAGAAAAGATAGATGGATTTTGTGAATAGTGATATGAAAGAAAAGAAAGTTAGTGATAGCATGACGAGTAACAGGGCAGAGTGGAAGAAAAAAACGTGTTGCGCCGACCCCAAATAACACGGTACAAGGGCAGGAAGATGATGATGATAAATGTTTAAGGGAATTGAAAACGTGCGATTGGTGGTTAGATGGAATATTGAAAGTATGAGTCTCATAAATCATGATTGCTAAATTCAACAAAGAGCAAGAACAAGAGCATCTCCTGCCTGGACGCGATTTGCAGTGGCCTGTATGGAAGGCACTAAATCGGTTGCGAACCCAGGTAGGCCGCTCCAAACTCAACTTGGCAAAATGGGGTTTTATAGACCCATCGAATACTCAATGTGAGTGCGGTGCTCCTGTTCAAAACATGAGCCACATGCTGGAATGCCCCAAGTGTCCGTATTCCTGCACTTTGGAGGATTTGATGAGTGCTACCGATGCTGCTATTAATGTAGCCACCTATTAAGTCCAAACAGTTTGACGAGTTTACCATCGAATCGAAAATAAGAAGAAGCTAAATTAAAAGGGTCCTTCCCGATCCGTCTACCGTCATCGTGAAGAAAGAATAGGATAATCATGTATTTGCTCAAACATGAGTACAGTACATACGTCACAAAATAAATTGTCAGCATGCAACAGATGTTATGTGTTGTTTGTACGCCTCTAGGCATAACATAGTGACCTATGAACCTTATTTAAGATCTGTATTATCTACCTATGTTAAAAAAATATGGATTATTTCCCACCTAAAGAAAAAGGTGGGAAATCATCCAATGAGTTCTCCACCACATCGTCCACATCACCCACAGGTACTAATCATTTTACATGGAATTGTGTTCTGTATTAAATTATTATTTAGTATATTCATTGTCAAGTACATATTTTACACATTATTAAATATTTCTTAAAATACACATGAAAAAGACATTTAAAAATATACAAAGTCCACCGCTGTCAGCAGAAGGGTCCATGCTAGCGGCGATTAGTACTCCAGAGAAAGGAACCTCTTCACGATGCGAGCCGTATCAAGGAGTACTGCCTTTTATATCAGGTCCTTGATCCAACCGCGAAACAACAGCTTGGATAGGTTGTCGTCAAGCGTTTAGCCATCAGGCCATTGGCGGCCACGACAATCGGCACAATGACAGCCAAATCCACATTCCACATGTCGACAACTTCGTGTCCTAAGTCAAGATATTTTTTTTTTTTAATCATTATGAACTAGTGCTTGACTGCGATCCCACCTGATGGTAAGCAATGATGCAATCGTTGATGGTGAGGCGCACTAGTTTATTAAGAGCCTATTCACTCTAGCCTTGAACACACCTGAATTATAATAAACAATCGGACGGGAAGACCGTAGCAGGAAAATTGTTCCAGATTTGTTTCTCTTTCTCAGCTTTCAAGAGGTTGTCGTAATTATTATTAAAACCAAGCACCATTTCCTTTCATCTTCGAACGTATTGTTACTAGTTAATAATAATGCGGTTGAATAAAAGCCTCTTTGTGAAATATATCCGTTTCCTTGTACTTCATACACACGCATGATCCGCTCAAAATGTTATAAAACACTTCACACCATTGTGTGAACAAGCCACACTCCCGCGCATTTAAAAATACAAGTTTATTCAATTTTCAGCCTTATTGTCAAACTGATAAGATATTCACAACCGCAGATTATATATTTGTAAGTATTATTAATCCGCAACAACAAATCTATTTGCGCAAACCGCCATAACATTACAAACTTACATTTTGCGTTTGATAATTGAACATTTGAAAGAATTTCTTTAGAATTTAGTTTTAAAATCTGCAATATTTATTCTGGTTTTCGCAGTGCCTTTGTATGAAGGCGTTAGTTTTGACACAAAATGTTTTTTTTCCGCATCTTTTGGAGTATTTTGCGCAAATCTCAAGAGGATAGCATTATGTTATAGTTTGAACGTGTGTCGGCTGTTTGGATTAATATTTTTTGTGTCAAAATAATGCTTTCGGCATGTGTTGTTGATGGTGATCTGTTTGTATGTTATCTTCAAGTGGGGGAAAATACTATGCAGCTTTGGCATTAGTTGTATCGTAAGGAGTGTCGAAAACTTGCTTAGGAAGAACTAAGATTTGTTTTGCATTGCCTACACACTGGGTTTCACACAAAAGAGAACTGTTTTGAGACAAATAAATGTCAGTTTTCTATATTGGGATACTATTCCATATTTGGTTACTATCCTGCACCTAAATGGGAACAAGATTACCCTGTCTCAGAACAAGACTAACGACGAATTTCGTGACACGACAGCAGGACAACATGAAATCGCTCTCCAATAATCGTTTAGCAATTAAAACTGCTTATTTCCTTAATTCAGAGCAATCGGACGTTTAAAGAGCCTTTTCTACCTCTACACACGAATATCAACCTTACCGAACAGTTTTAAATTACATATTACTACAAACTGAAGAGATGATTTTCCTATAAATGTTTGTTGAAGCAAAATGAGCTTTGTTAGAGCGAGTTAGGGTTAAATATTGTAAAGCAAACGATGATGAGGCGACGTAAATGGGAAATGGTGCGCTAACTCGCCGTGCCGTCGGAATAAAACAACTCTTTGCGCTAATAATGAGGAAGAATGCACAGAGTAGTGTTGATACAGATCCTGAACTAATGCTGCCATTTATATTTAATCCTTTCGACCGAATATCGATCATGGTAGTCAATCTCAACGGACATTAATAATAAAATAGATAGATCGATTAGAGCGTCGCACAATGATTGTTGATATAGCGGTCCCTATGACGAGAACCTCGTGAAAGCTGAGAAAGATAAGCAAACTAAATATCTTGACTTAGCTCGAGAGGTTGTCGACATGTGGGAAGTGGATAGAGCAATCATTGTGGTGATAGTCGTAACGGCCAATGGCTTAATAGCTAAGAGCCTCGAACAACATCTGAGGAGGCTTTCGTTAGGCAGCTGGATCAAAGGTTTGATCCAGAAGGCAGTACTCCTGGACACGGCACGCAGATTCCTCTCTCAGAAGCCCTGACCAGCGGTAGCTCGGACCCTATTCCCGATGCCGGTGGGCTACTATTTTTTATATTTTTAAATGTTTTTTTTTATGTGTTTTTTAAAAAAACATTTAAAAATGTAATTAGAATGTATGTAAAATAAATAAATTGAATAATAAAAATATACCACAACTATCACACAACGCCGTCTAGTCCCAAGTTAAGCTGAGCCTGTGTTATGAGTACTAGACAATTGATAAACATACTTAAGATTTCTAAATACATACATATTATAGAAAAATTACACGCAGACACAGAACAAATGATCATGGTTACACAAACATTTGTCCTGGGTGGGAATCAAACCCACGACTTCCGTCACAGCAGTCAGGGCCACTAACCACTAGACCAACAGGTCAGTCAAAAACATTAGAGCATCCAAGTATGTGCGCTAACACAGGTACCTACACTCTCCGTTCCTTTAGCCTCATAGTTTGGAGGGACAACTTTCCGACGCAACCGGGGAGATATGAGATGTAGGACCAGCGGCTTTACGCGCTTTCAGAGGCACGGTAGTACCACACCACAAATTTCTTAACTCCGGGCTGCCTCTGAGTCATTTCTAATGGAGAAAATGAATTTATATCACTTTTGGTCTGCCTTGAGAATGGAACCCAAGAACCTACGTCCAACATTCAACGAGGCAATCGAGTCTGGGACAACATCAAATAACTTCTCACGCTCTGAGTAGAGTGAGACGGTAGTATCAGACTTTTACTGACTATAATAGAATAGAATAGAACAGAATAGAACAGAATAGAATAGAATAGAATAGAATAGAATAGAATAGAATAGAATAGAATAGAATAGAATAGAACAGAATAGAATAGAATAGAATAGAACAGAATAGAATAGAATAAACTATATTGTACACCAAAATAGTACCAAAGTTTTACACAAACTTAAATCTATGGGTACAAAGGTGGGCTTATCGCTGACAGCGACCTAGCAGGCAAACTTACAATCTACCCGTATTCCTACAATTGTTAAGAAATTTGTTCTTAATAATAAAGGAAAAAAAAATTGCTATTTTTCAAGCTTTACACGGAAAGAGATTTTGCATACAAACGAATTTCCTTAAAGGTTGAATTTCTGAAAACCCTTTATTATTGCTCACTTATGTCATAAAGGGAAGCTTTGGGCAAAATTTCAAATTCCTAGTCCCAGTCCCTTGGGCTGTGCGTTGATATGGCAGTCAGTCAGTTTCTCCTTTTTACCCGACTACGGCAAAGCCAAAGGAGGGTTATGATTTTGACAGGCTATGTATGTATGTATGTGAGTATGTTCATCTGTTCCCATACCACCTAATCTGATTATCGGAACTTGACATATATACGAGGTATCATTAGAACCGTCTTAATTGTCAGCTACGTGACGTGTCACAAAACTCGATATGACGCCCTCTAGCGGACAAAAGTAATGTGTAAAAAAATAAAAAAGTAAAAAAAATAAAACCCGACTACGGCAAAAAAAAAAGACGCTAAAAAAGTATGAAACAAGATTTTCAGAATGCTAAAAGAAACAAGGTAACCGAAACCACGAAAACCGAATAGGTACCAACCGAAACAGTTTAGTAACGTGTGACTAAGGCTTTTCTTTTTCTTCTGTTCTTGTTTTTCCAGTTACCTTGTTTCTTTTAGCATTCTGAAAATCTTGTTTCATACTTTTTCAGCTTGGTTTTTTTTTGCGTAGTTGAGTTTTAGTATTTTACTTTTTTTAAATATTATTGAAGAAATTTGAATAGGTACCTACTTAGACAGTTGCAACCTCTGACTGTCCGATCTGCTCTGTGCAACAGATCGCTCCGAATCAATCGTCGAACATTACTCATTAGGGATGTGCACTCGGCACAAGAATTGCTTTCTTGCCTGATTACTTCGTTTGCTGCCAATTCGTGCATGTGTCGATTGTTTACTTGCGTTTGGTGAAAACCTTCAGCTCTAAACAAAGTGACATTAAATCAAACGCTAAGAAGCTTAAGAAAATATTATCTGCCGAAGTCTGTGTTTCTTGATGGCTACAGCCTGGGGATCTTTAAGTTAAGAGTGAATAGGTTAATTTATGGTAAGCACGCTCCATCATCAACTGCGGCGTCGCTTTGTATCAGGTGAGATAGAGGTCAAACGCGAACCTACCTATCAAAAAAATAAAAACGCATTTTATTTAATACACACGAACCAAATGTTTTTATCAATACCAGACTAAGAAAGTGCCATGGACTTGTATGAAAGTGCACTCGACTATAACAAATCGACTACTTTATGCATATTTGTCAATGTATTTTGTTTTTGTTCATTTTTTTTGTAAGGTATAACTCACTCTATTGTATAGATTTGTTGTAATGTTATATTTTTTTAAGTCAAGTGCCATGTTTGTCGTAAACTTTTTCTTTCTTTCTTTCAAAAGGACGCTACTCTAATTTTAATAACAACTATAACGTATAATAATAAGTTAGACTTTTTGACTGGCCTGTTGGTCTAGTGGTTAGTGGCCCTGACTACTAAGCCGCAGGTTGTGGGTTCAATTCCTAACCAGGACAAATGTTTGTGTGATGAGCACAATCATTTTTTCTGGGTGTAATCTATATATCAAAGGAGAAACTGACTGACATATCAACGCACAGCCGTTTTGAGCTGTACTGGGACTAGGAGCGTGAAATTTTGCACAAGGCTTCTTTTTATGACGAAGGCGAGTTCTAAGAGAGTATTTTCCAAAACTCAACACTTAAGGGGATGAAACGGGAATCTAAAATTTTAATGGAAAAACCTACGTTCACGCGGGTGAAGTCGCTGGCAGAAGCTAGTTTATCTATATTATGTATGTATTTAGAAATATATAAGTATGTTTATCAGTTGTGTAGTACTCATAATACAAGCTCTGCTTAGCTTGGGACTAGACGGCGTTGTGTGATAGTTGTGGAATATATAATATTATATCAATAATAAAAACAAGGTCACCTTATGACCTGATGACCTGTGTGACATTTGGCATCACAGCGATCTAAGCGTCTAGTACCAAGCTAAGCAGCTTGGGACTAGACGGCGTTGGGTGATGGTTGTAGAATATTATTGTTATTAATATTAATTGCTTGTAGGCTTTTTTGTAATCAATTATTAAGAAATTGGTTCTTAATAATAAAGGTTCTTAAAAACAATTCTATCAAACTGCCTAGACTTTTGGAGAGCAGTGGTGGGCCGTAACCACTGGGCCACACAGTTGACTCGTAAATCGAGTCGTAGGCTTAGGTTCAAATCCAGCATTACTTAGTGTAAGTAATTTATTTTATCACCACTGCTAACAAAACGGTAAAGGAAAACATCATGAGGAAATCGGTATGTCCTAGAACCAATAATTCGAAGACATGTGACATCCATCAATTCGCACTGGTCATGCGTTGTGGATTACGCCCCATTCCCTCTCCCAGAGAAGAGGCCTGAGTCTCAATCATCTTATGACAAATCTCGCTCTTGGGCGGGCGGGAGATAGTGTCAGAGTTTTACTGACTAAAAACCCACTCCTGTTCCTTCTTTGCATTCGTCCCAGGGTCTCGGGTGTCGCTTTCACACTACCCGTGGCCCCAGTAGGCTTTGACCCTGCTTGGCCCCTTCAATTTGCTGACATCTCCTTGAGGCGCGTGTGAAACAGTACACGTGGACGGTTACCGGACGGTCGGACGGCGAGCCACCCATTGCTCGCCATCCGCAAGCCCGTGCCTACGGTGGCCGGAAATCGGGATCGGAATCCTGGCGGCGGTTGGGCCGTGCGGACCGTTGCCTCGCGCGATCGGCCGCCTCCTTTGCTAGCATTACTGCTTCGCAGAAAGAGGCGACCGACTGCTACTCCTCCTCGCTCCGAACCATGGCCTGTACCAAGGCCCGGAGCGAGATTAACACAACTTCAATGAAAAGGTTGCTCAAATGTACTCATCAATGTAAGTACTTATTGTGAATGCGACCGCACGGGTTCCTTGCTCGATGTATCGAAATCTTAAATAGCTATAATCTTGAAACATCGGTATCACATAAAAAAAATCTAGAAACATCATTTCCCGAAGGACTATTATCTAGCTATAGATAGCGGCACGAATCTTGAGCGCTCGGCGAAAGAGCGGGGATCGCTTTACGCATCGTACAAGATCGGCGAGCCAATGTACAAGGATTGCACTCCCCGTCCCCGCATTTCTCTTCATACCACTAAAGAGACTCGATATTTCACTTCTGCGTGCTTCTGCGCAAGTAGAACTATAGAAGTCAGCGCTCAAGATCCGTGCCGATAGACACACGGCAGCGTTTTAGCCAAGTTGTCAAAGCAAAAATCTCGGAATCTGTGTCCAAGATTGAAAGCCAGGCTTGGACCCGAAAAACAAAAAGTAGGTACGTATGCTTGGCAAAAGTAATAATACCCGAACAAAAAAAATTGAGAAGGAACGCCAAAGTGTTGTTATCGTCTCTACTCATGAAATAATTTGTACATCTAACTGTACACAAAGTTCTCTCGAAACTACTTAAAAACATACGTAACTCCTGTCACACGCGGACTATCGTAAGTTGGTTTAAAAGAAAAATATGTTCTATGCAGCTTAATTAAAAAAAAGAGACTTGGCAAATCGATATACATTTAATTAACATTGATACCTAATTTTACTTCATATGGATTTGATTATGTCATAGCGTCTGGTATTTATTTACTTAAACTTCATGTACAGTAGTGGTACATAGGCGGACTTAATGCCACAAAGCATTCTCTACCAGTCAACCATTGGGTTAAAAAGACAACACTGTGGTAGGTGTGCACAATAAATAAATAACAGATTTTTTTGAAATAGAATGTAGTATCATTAAATTAAGTGGCTTATAATAATAAAATACGTATACTCTGGCAAGTTTTATCCAAAACTTGAGTGTATAGTGTGTGTACTAGTGTGAATTGACAACACAAAGATATTACACTATCATGGTATTACGCTTTAATAAAAAATATATGTAAGAAAAAAAATACATAATTATTAAAGACGTCATGTAGAACAAGTTACAGCGCGACATCTAGCGTCTAATAGCTGCAACTGAGTTCAGCAACTATGCAAACAATACATATTTGATAATGTTATTATTAAAACTAAATAATCTTGGTTTGTAAGATAACAATTACATTACATTTTTTTACATTCATACATTAAAATTGCTTAAAACTACAGCAAATAACATTTTCTTGCACTAGAACGGTTACATATGCCATCTAGCGGGTAATTAAGTAAACAAATATTAAATACGTAATGTTATAATCTATCAATGTTATTTCGTTCGTATTCTATTATTTCGCATTACTTATCATATCACATTTATAATTTATTATAATAACTTAATTTTTAATTACTAATGTAACTAATTTTAAAAATAATGTCTCGAGAAATATTAAACAGCGCCATCTATCCTTCAGTAGCGATTCTGTTCTGATTCTGCAACGTTTCTTGTTGTTCGTAGCGGATTATTTCCCCTAGAGTTTTCACCGCGATGTCCATATCTTCCAGACGGATCTTGCTAAACGTTAACCGTAAATAGGGACAGGGGGCGTGAATGTCGAACTGGAATGCTTGTCCGGGTACTAACATGAGGCCACGTTGCAATGCAGTTTGGAAAACCTGAAAATAAAACGGATTCTAAATGTTTGTTATTGTGATATTAACTAACTTAAAAGCTTGATACACAAGATAAACAGTGGCGTAGCTGGTGGCGTGTCGCGCGGATGTACAGTGCGCAAACTTCTATTAAAAAGGGAGGATCCTTCGACCAGACAGGTGTTTTACCTGGTCCGGGCAACCCAATAGTTGATTTTAGGCTGTTATAGATGTTCTTATCGTATGGGAGCACTTATAATACGACGCAAGATTCATAATTTTAGTTCCTAAATTGCGTCATAGATGTCGCTTTATTACCCCTCTCCGTAGTTCGGGTATAATATTTTTTTTTTTGAGCCCCTATATTATAAATGTGATACTTTGTGTCTATCTGTCCCGAATGAGAGTTTTTCTACTCTTTTCATAGTAGGATAAGATGTTCTTAATATTACCATTTTGTGTACATCATCGACTCCCCTGATTTGCAGCCAGAAGAATAGGCCAGCGTGGGGCATGTAGAAAGGAGCGAGCTCTTGCAAGGGCGCGAGGGCCGTGTGGAGCGCGTCCCGCCGCCGCCGGTAGAACTCGCGCGCGCCGCTGAGGTGGGTGGCAAGCGACTGACGGCACTGCACCAGTTGTAGCAGGATCACCTGGAAGAGATAAGGCTCAAAGATTTATCTCGATTACATCTTTATTTATTTATTTAATAGCTTCGCAAGCATAGAAGAAAATTATCCTACGGGAACATACTACCCGGATAAAAAATAGTATGCCAAGCCACTCCACTAATTTTTATGACAAGTCGTTTGCAGTTTAAGCAGTGTGGCTGTGGAATTCTTTGCCCGTGTCAGTAAGGCAAGCTCAAACACTCACAATTTTTAAAAATATGCCTTAACCATATTTTTTAAAATTGTTCCATTGAACCATTCCTCTTGAACGTCGACATTAAGTAAACCATTTCTTTGCTTTCATAATTATACATATAGTAAGGTCAGGCGGGGCAAGAGCGCCATACTTTTTGCATAGATGATTTTGATGCAAAATAATTTTTTTTTATGCTGACTTATGAGTAAACATTTATTAAATTGTCAATATTTGGAGTATTGTAGCTCCAAGAAACGTCGATTCAATCAAATCCAACAATATTTTTACGATATTTTCTATTAAATTCGGAAACATGGATATAGGCGCACTTGCCCCTGGAAACGGGGCAAGTGCGCCTATACAAAAAAAAACGTTAAAATCGTACGTTACCATAAAAACTGATAATTTACATATTAGAACATAAACAAAAAAACGCGTTACTCTTGGTTTCTTTTTGATTCACTCGTCCTTTAGGCTACTGCAGCTTCCACAACAAATTTGGGGCAAGTGCGCCATAGACAAGTAATCAGGGGTTCTATACCTTTAATGCTGTTTTTTTTATAAAAAGTAAAAACTGCTAAATTTTAATAAAAATGTTTGCAGGTATGGCTGAAATAATAGATATCTTTAATTAATTAATTTGATTTATTGGAAAATACAAAAGTAGGTAACAGTTTTTCCTTTGACGTGATAGGGTTTGACAAATAATTAGTAATCTAGTGGATGGGACGCAAGAACTTACATGGTAAAGTAGAAAACATCAGTCTTTGTTAGGCTTAAGTATTTAAACAACTTGACACGTTAAAATCAAGCAAAAAATAATCTTATGTGTAATAATTTAGGTAATCAAACTTTTTTTTTAATTCTTGATAGGTTCGCGCTTGTCTGCTATCTCATCTGACCAACTATTTTTATATATAAGTTTTAGACTCTTCATATCCAGATAACCCTGATCGCACAGCGTGAACTGCCTGCCATAAAATTTCTCTTGATCAAGAAGGCTTATCGGTTTTTCTTTTATAAGTACGAACATCTGTAAAATGACAACAATTTTAGAAACCGTTGTAGTAATTATCCCACTGCTTCTCCTTGTCGAGAGATCTGTGGGCAACCTAGTGCCAAGAGTTGTTCAGGAAGCCCAAAGGCCTCTGACATAGCTTAAAAACTGATGTTTTATGATAACAGCCGGATTAATAGTTTACCAGCCACCCATTCAAAGTAGCTTGACTTTGATCATCGCTTCCGATTGGTAGGCTTAGGCACGCCTAAGCGCGCATAAAGTAACGAACAAAGGAAATTACAAGTACATTGGATTTACTGTTAGCACTCGATCAACGAGTTAAATAGTTATAGCGTCCTAAAAGCAAATCCCAAGAAAATACAAATAAAATTATTTAAAAATAGTTTATAGACTTACTACGAGGCTTTTACTGTAAACCCATCACCCAACGCCTTCTCATCACAAGACCCTCACATAATTACATCTAGGCAGTAATTTATCAATACAGAAAAACATTACCCTTATTCAGAGGCCGTTGAGTAAGAAAATGTCTAGTCACAAAAGTTGACGACTTCTGGCTCGGGGGAAGTGCGCCATACTACTAAAAACTTAGGCGCACTTGCCTCACTTGACTATTTTGAGGGTAAGATTTTAAATTCTATAAAAAAATATTAATTTCACTGTCTAAGACTAAAATACAGACAAAGATTTAAAGAAAAACATCGAAATTCTGTACTCCCTCATTGGTTTGCCGCAACACGTAAAATATTTTAAGATATCTAAGGATTAATAACACGTGCTGATCTCTGGTAACTGGTTTAAATGACACTAAAACTAAAGTGGCGGATACATCAAGTTATCGTGAACAGAGGCTTCTGTGATTGTGAAATGGAACTGTATTTTAGTTGGTTGCATGGATGTATGATGTCGTTAGTTGTATTATGGCTGTAGTTTTCGATATTTTTATGGTAGGTGCGCTTACCCCGTCGGCGCACTTACCCCGCCTGACCTTATATTATTTATTTTTTGTATTATATGTAATTTATTAGTTTATGTATTGTATATATATAAATAGTACACCACGAACTATCTGCGTATCTTATTTGTCTTGTCCTTTATCAAATCCAGCCAAAGGTTGTCTGTAAAAAATCGCTTTTAGCGATAAGACCGCACATTGTAAGACCCTATTAATTTTAAGTTCCTAACAAAATTTTTATTTTTGGTGTGCAATAAAGAATATATCTATCTATCTATCTTATGTGCTACTCCAGGAAATGATCTTCCTATGTACCAAATTTTATCGAAATTCGTTCGTTCAGCCGTTCGTGCGTGAAGTAACAAATACACACACACTCACAAAATTTCGCCTTTATAATATTGTTCCAAAGTTGTTTCACTTCTTAAAGTAATGTAGTCAAAAGTTGTTAATATAATATATTTTTTTAAAAACGTTGCCCCAAATTAAGAATGGAGACACTTAAGATTAAAAAATAAATAATAAAACTAACATTGTGTCTCGCGCCTGCGCCATATAGGTCCAGTTCAGCAAAAATGCCAGACAACTACATGGTAGTTGCCTGACGCTGATTTCAAATGAAACTTATTGAGAGTGTACGGTGGAAAATGAGTTTATTTTTTTAGTTGTTAGTGTTAGGTGTATCGTATCGTGGGTGCGTTGACAAATATATAAACCTATATAAACATGACACCCAGACCTGGAACCACTGTCTGTAGACCATAAAAATATTTGTTTCGTGCGGAAAGCGAACCCGACACTCAGCGCAGCAGACAATCGCCCAACGTCAAATATTGCTTCCCACCTGTGCTATAGTGCAGGGATGTAACAGCTCAGCCTGTGTGTGTAGCTCCAGCCTCTCCAGCAATGGCTTGGGTGCCGTGATCCAGGCGCCACGTAGCCCTGCGCTCACCACCTTGGATACGGAATCCAAGCGCAGTACGCGGCCGCACGTGTCCAGGGACAGGAACGACGGGATGAGGCGCTGGCAACATTTTGAGAGAAAATTGGTTACGTAAGTGATAAAATAATAATAAGTATAGTAAGAATAAAGTATATTGACCTTTTCCTAATATCTTTGAGTAGTTACCCCAAAAATGAACAATGAACTGTTTTTCAGTGCTAGAAAATATAAAGAATCACATTATATGTCGATTCAAGACGGCTTTACACCTTTTTACACCACCTGCTCGATAATGCCTTCTTCATCAACCCTCCAATCCAATCTCATACAACCCTAACCTAAAGCAAGTTATTCTATCCGTAGCGATCTAATGTAGTTATGGGCTTAGGGAATAATGTGATTTGAATTTAGAACATCGAAAAAATTTAAACGTACATGCATCAAATGAGTTTACTCAAAAGCCAAACTGATCACTAATCAAAAAAAGAATAAGTAAAACATGGTTACTGCTGTCTCTAAAAAAATAATTAAAGAGCAGGATCATTTCGAAAATATTACTGTGTCCTTCCAAAAATGGAGGAATGGTTCGAATGTTTTTGTAATATTTTTTTTTTTTTAATTGATATAAACCAGCGCTTGACTGCGATCCCACCTGATGGTAAGCGGAGATGCAATCATTGATGGTCAGGCGCACTAGTTTATTAAGAGCCTATTCACTCTAGCCTTGAAGACACCTAAATTATAGTTGGACGGGAAGACCGCAGCAGGCAAATTGTTCCAGTCCTTCGATGTACGCGGTATAAACGACGAAGCGAAACGCTTAGTCCGGACCGTTGAAGTTTCGACAACGTAAGGGTGGATACTCGCCGTTCGTCGGGTTGTCCGATGGTAGAAAGGAGATGGCGGAATCAAGTCATGCAATTCCCGCGCACACTCTCCAGAATGTAACCTGTAAAATACCGATAGGCTGGCTACTCTGCGCCTGTGCTCGAGGCTTTGTAGATTGGACTTAACCAAGTCTGGATCCAATTTGTTTTAGTACATTGTATTTTAATTATCTCAAAGGAGGTATAAAAGGTAGAGTAGGTATCCAACACGAGAATAAAACTGTATTTGACTTGGATGGCTTAAATTCCTTACTTCACTCAGGTTTCTACATTAACTCCTTCGCAGTGCTCGGGAGTTAAATAATATAAATCCCTCACTGCGTTCGGGATTAAATCTTAGCAACCTTCGTTTCGTTAGGATTTCAACATGCCGCTCGCGTCTTAAAGACACAACGTTATTCTCTAGTCTTAATCTACTACTATTTTCGTTTTTGTAAGTAGGAATGTCAATAACAAAAATAAAGCATCGTCTGGGTTTGAACCCATGATCTACATCTCGTAGATCGGAGGCGTTACTACTGAGCTACCAGTGCCATTAAACATAAATACTCACGTCTGTATAATTCAGGAACATGTACGGATCATCTTCTACGATCAGGAAGTCGTATTTGCAGGCTAGCTCGTAGATCTGTCTTCGCCTGTCTTCGGGCAGCACTGTGCCGGTGGGGTTGCTGCCCGTCGGTATGATGTACATCATCTTAGGCATTTTCAGACCCTTCCGCTGCCGCTCTCCGAGTACTGCGTCCAGCGTCTCAGGCAGCATACCGTCTTCGTCCTCTGGGATGCCTATAATTTCGGGAGCATAGGGTCTCAGCTGAAAAAAGTAAAGGGAAAGGTTTTTAAGGACTAATTGCTTGTTTTTCTCAGTGTAAACCTAAAGATGCAGAGATATTAACTAGATTGGAATATGAAAGAGTAAGTAGAAAACTTGTGCTTCTCCACAGTGCCAGTGTGGAGCCGCTGCACAGGACATGCATCATTTGCTATGCTGTCCATCCTGCACAACCACCTGCAGTTTTCAGGATCTGTACAAAGCCAATAACAGAGCCATAGAGGTTGCCAAATACTGGTCAGAAAAAAAATTGTTAGAATGTACTCTAACTCACCACGCTGTATATGCCAGTGTAGGCGAACTCAGTGGTGAGCACCGCGTCACCAGGTTCTACCAGCAACTCGACACACTGGTAGATGCCATGCTGTCCACCGTTGGTGACTAACAAATCGCGGGGCAGCGGCGGCGGCCGATGCGCCTCCGACTGGAACGCACGTAGCTCTGACAGCAGGGCTGGGAGACTGGAAATTGTTTCAGGTGGTTAATAGTACATGTAGTAATATTTTAAGTTTTCATAATTAAAGTAGCGACATCTATGGCGCCACGCAGGAACTAAAATTCAAAATCGCGCAATTAGAATTCTCCACATGATTTGAACATATACAACAGCCCGAAATCATCTATCGGGCAGTTGCCCGGATCAGACATAACACCCGTCTGGTCGGAGAATTCCCCCTTTTCAACGGAGGTGTGTGGGACTTTACACTTTGTTACACATTCCTCTCAACTTAATTTTATTTTTTTACTTCACTTTTTTTGATATATGATGCAATATTTATAAGTTCATTAACATAGCAGTTTTCAATTATTTTTACAATATTCAGGATGGATGAAATGGCGACAGGTCACTGGATCAACTTGTGACCAACGGATGCCCCTCAAATTGAAAGTCTGACCTGTCTAAATGTACAAGTCCGTGATAAGACCATAGAAGAAGCATATCTACTTTCTGATTCCTTCATCGAATGTAAGTTGAAGAAACTATAGTAGAAAATTTTGGAACTAGTACTAACCCCTGGGAAGGGACATACTGCAGCGCGCCGGCGAGGTCTTTGCCCTCCAGCACCAGGCGATCGTACGGCGTGTGCATCTCAAGCCGCGTGAAGGGGAACACCTGCTCGTTGGGCATGCCCTCAGCCAGCGAGATCATCTGCTTGCCCACCTTATAAGCCATAGACGCTGCAACGAAAATTCTGGTTACTGTCAATAGAACTAAAATAAAATTAAATCATAGATTTCATGAAAATTGACAATCATAAGTTCACAACAATTTTTTTTAGAATTATTAATTGATGCCCCACAAGAGCATGTCCCATATAAAAGAATTAACTTATGTGACTGATTGCAATAAAACGCTTAAAAAGCTCCAAAAAGTCACTTTTCGAGCAGTCTGATGCAGATAGTGGAATTAGCTTTAGTTTAATTAGAGATTTGATGCCACTAAATGCATCAGACAGTTGAAAAGCGACTTGTTTGGTACTTTTTAGGGTTCCGTAACAAAAAGGCTAAAAACGGAACCCTATTGGCTATTGCTAAGACTCCGCTGCCCGTCTGTCACGAGGCTGTACCTCGTGAATCGTGATAGTTAGACAGTTGAAATTTTCACAGATGTATTTCTGTTGCCGATATAACAAAAAATACTAAAAACAAAATAAAATAAATATTTAAGCGTGGTTCCCATACAACAAACTTGATTTTTTTTTGCAGTTTTTTTGCTACGGACGGTACGGATCCCTTCATGCACGAGTCCGACTCGCACTTGGCCGGCTTTTAGGTAAGTTGCTTATATTTTTGGAGTCTTCTCTTTAAACTCTTTTATTTTAATTATTTTAATACCGCACGCACTCATGTGGGGTCTCTGAGTAAAAGAGTCCAATGAGGGTCTTTACGTCAATAGTAAGTAGGTTATTTCTAGGCAAGCGTGCTCTATCGTCAACCACATTCTCGCTTACCATCAGAGGGCTTAGCCAAGTTGATAATCACTAGTAGAAAACATCAAATCTATGGGAATGACGTCATCTCAACGCTTAGTCACGTGATCAGAACAAAGGAATCGGAGGCGTTGCCGACTCGAGGCGGTCGACGAAAAAGATTAGAAACGAAATGGTCGTAACTTTGCTAGGTCTGCAGGTGAGGTAGTGATTAAACACGAGACCATTAATAACAATAAAAAGGTAAGTAAACATTTTTTTCACTCATGACGAAAAAAATGCGTAGTTTTTATCAATTTCCTTCATAATGTTATCAGCTCAAAATTGCACATCATTGTTTGCTCTTGGATTTGTTTACGCCGCTGGGGTGCCAGTAAACGCATACCATAATCATCCATCAAGAGATACCGTATGTTAATATTAGCTAAAGAGCTCTCAGTACACTTGTCAGAAGACACTGCGTTTGCGTTCGAAGCGACAGTGTTTGCCCCATTAACGTAATACTTTTCTGCCCAGCTTACACGAATACCTGCACCTTCCACGACTTATGCGGGGTCCTGCCCCCCTAGCAAAGTTACAATCGTTTCGTTAGCGTCAAACGCCTCGAGTAGGCCACGCCTCCGATTCCTTTGTTCTGACAACGTGACGAGGAATCGGAGGCGTGGTATACTCGAGGCGTTCGGCGCGAACGATACGATTGTAACTTGGCTAGGGGGGCAGGTGACTAAATATTGGAAGGACCAAAGAGTCAGATCGACACGAAAGAAGATGTAAAGTCAAAAGTTAGGGTTATCTGTTACCTACATATTTAACAGCTATTATTTAGAAGTTTATGCTCCATTGTGTGCTCCATGGTGTCACCTTTGTGCGGACGGGCGTTTTTTCCACCAAAATCCGATGCAGGAACCTCCCGAACTTACCATGTCCAGTGAGGTCCTGCGTCATGCGGAAGGTGAGGGCACCGTGACGCCGCTCCAGCAACTCCTCAA
Source organism: Mythimna vitellina (assembly GCA_949316375.1). Classification (NCBI taxonomy): domain Eukaryota; kingdom Metazoa; phylum Arthropoda; class Insecta; order Lepidoptera; family Noctuidae; genus Mythimna; species Mythimna vitellina. The sequence goes on from OX438708.1 coordinate 15,804,463, forward strand.
AGAGATGACTTGCCACCATAATTATGGCGTGCCCAGGCAGGGTAAAAGGTGGAGCATAGTTTACAATGAGTCACCACGTTTTCACCCTGATGTTAATCGATCAAGGCCTTACGAGGTTAGAGTTACACCGTCTAACTTGAGTTCTGAGGTGGTTCAAGAACTTTCAAGTGGACCACGGAAGCTTAGACCCTGCGGGAAGGCGCTCATCATCACCATTATCATATCAGCCGAAAAACGTCCATTGTAGGACATACGAACAACTCAAAATACCAATTTACAAAAAAGGTTCTAAATTAGATCCCAATAATTATAGAACAATTTCTTTGTTACAAATCATCATCAATTTTGCGTCTTACATCCATCAGATTCCCGTGACCCTCACCAGGTCATCTTTCTACCTTTTGGGAGGCCTTCCAACGCTGAATCTCCCGGTACGTGGTCGCTACTCCGGAACCTTTCGTCCCCATCGTCCATCTGTTCTGCAAGCAATATGCCCTGCCCACTGCCATTTAAGTTTGGCGATTCTTCGGGTTATGTCGGTAACCGTGGATATCTTCATTTCAAGATGCTTGCTTCGTAATAGATAGTGAGTCGGTGGGGGAAAAGTGTCCCCTTCCAATTACTTGAAGCGGTTATCATGAAGGTCAATAAAACAAAAGGGTACTGAACTGTAACCGTATCAGTAAGATTACGTTATTTCGGAGATAACGTATATATATATTTTTTTTTTTAAGCAAAAAGAGACTACTGAAATGACCATAGCACAGATTATGCGTTTGAAGTAGCACATTTATTTATTTAACGCTTTATGCACACAAAAGTACAAAGGCGGACTTAATGCCTTAGGCATTTTCCACCAGTCAACAACAGAAAAGTAGCGGCAGGTGCAATAACAGAGCTAGAAAAAGGCGAATGCAGGAATAGATTTACTTATCGACCATAGAATAGATATACTAATAAACCATAGAATAAGTATAATACAATTATACAATATATACTCAAGTTAATATACTACATACATTAAAATACTTAAACAATTGGTCCAAATCGACAATAGGAAAACATTAACGCTGTGATGATACTACTGCCAACTTTTTACAAATTAGCTCGCGAACTTTGGTTTTGAATGATAAACACATTGTATTGATGCTTGTAGTAACATTTTATTTTTATTTTTTTAATGTAACTTGTGCCTGACTTTTTTTTTTTAGGTGGGAGTATCATCTAATGACAAAACTCGCCCTTGGGCGAAACGGGAGATATAGATACTTTTACTGACTAAAAACCCACTCCTGTTCCTTCTTTGCCTTCATCCCGGGGCCCCGGGCTTCGCTTTCACACTACCCGTGGCCCCAGTAGGCTTCGACCCTGCTGGGCCCCTACAGTTGCTGACATCTCCATGAGGCGCGCGTGGAACAGCACGCGCCGTCGACGACTTGGGCTCGGTCCGGACGGCGGACGGTCGGACGGCGAGCCACCCATTACTCGCCGTCCGCAAGCCCGCGCCTACGATGGCCGGAAATCGTGATCGGAATCCCGGCGGCGGTTAGGGCGTGAGGACCGTTGTCTAACGCGATCGGTCGCCTCCTTTGCTAGCATTACTGCTTCGCAGAAGGAGACGACCGATTGCCACTCCTCCTCACTCCGGACCATGACCTGTACCAATGCCCGGCAACTTGTGCTTGACTGCGATCCCACCTGATGGTAAGCAGTGATGTAATCGTTTATGGTGAGTCGCACTATAGTTTACTAAGGTCACTTACTGTGATAACCTCTTATCCTGCCCTCGTAAGTGGTGGTGCACATTTATTCAACATAACAAAAGGTACAATAATTGTGACATTGAAATTAAAGATAGGAAAGAGGAAGCTAAATGTTTTAGTTATCTATAGAACGTTGTTATCTTTAAACAAGGTTTTAGATTTGATTTAAACTTTGATTCTGCAGTCTACGATTTTTTTTTAATCCGACTGCCGCTGCGGCTGCTGAGACCCTTCTTCTTCTTAGCGTATCGATGGCAAAACTAGTTAAATTCCTTGCATGGCCCAGTATTCGGTCACGGCAGTGCCGTCCGCTGATGCTGTCATTAGGTCCCTACGTGAACAGGTAATAGGGCACATGATAAAGGATCGAAGGTGGGACATGGTCTGCGGAGAGACGCCGCACAGGCACTGAAGATCGGAACCGTCCGAGAACCCCCATCTGTGGAGATTATCTTTGCTGCGCCCAACTTGGGTGCGGAGTCTGTTTAGAATTGAGATCTGAGACCCTCAAACGGCACAAATACGAAAAGCTTAGGTCATGTGGTCCGAGTGCGCGTCTTCTTTTTCATTTCATTTCCATTCAACGTGGTAATGCTGCCTGTCTTCTGGACACATTTCCGGATGACAGCGATGTGGAGGAGTACTTCGACGCCTGAGTGTACCAACTTTGTGTTTTTGTATTATATGTACATAGTTAGATTTAGTATAATCAATTAGTTTAGTTAATATTTTTTTTTCTTGATAGGTTTGCGCTTGACCGCTATCTCACCGGCCCCCTAGCCAAGTTACAACCATTTCGTTTCGATTCTCTTTTCGTTGATCGCCTCGAGTCGGCCACGCCTTCTATTTCTTTATTCTGACCATATGACTAAGCGTTGAAATGACGTCAGAACAAAAGAATCGGAGGCGTTGCCCACTCGATGCGATCAGCGAAAAGAGAATCAATATACCAAAATCAATTTGTGGAAGACTGGTGCCTGAACTGAGTTTTTTACAAAACCTGTGTGCCAGGTCACCAGACCCCAAAAACAAAGTTTGAGATTAATAATTGTCGTACTAAAGACGATTTGATTTACGTAAATACATAACAATAATTACATTAATTATAATAAGTTAATTACATTATTTAATTACATTAATAATTATAAGTTAATTACATTATTCAATTTAATTACTGTAATGAAATTGAATAATATAATTAACTATTGCTGTCTGTTGTTGTGTTTATTTATATATATAAAGTAATTTATTAAAGATACATGCACACATTTGTTAGAGAGAATATATGTGAATGTGTGTGGGGTGTGTGTGTGTGATGTGGGGAAAACTGTGTGTGTTCTAAATGCAACATTTTGTTAGCTTATTGTTTTAAAAAGATCTTCAATTTGGGTATAATCTAAAGTAATAAGCCAGTCAGTTATTTTTCTTTTAAAAGTTGTTTTGTTTGGGATATGAATAGAGAGTAAATCATTCAGTTTGTTGTATAAAAATGGGCCAAAAAAAGAAAAAAAGTATCGCGCAAATTTGGTTTTAACCTCTGTAGGTTGGCATATATTCCTTCTTCTGCTTCTCAAATCAGAACTACGATGGGTGTCTAAAAAAGGAATCAGAGATCGTAGTTTCAAAGCAACATGAGGTATAATAAGCTGCCCAATTGTAAGGACTTTAGAAGCCTTATAAACCTCGACAGTGGGATGACAGAAAGGAAGGAATAGTGCAACTTTAAAAACAGCTCTTTGAGCCCTCTCAAGTGCCAAGAGGTTAGTTTTAAACATTCCGCCCCATGAAGTTTTGGAGGTAGGCGGAACAGAGTGTAAAGTCCCGCAAACCACCGTTGAAAAGGGAGAATCCTCCGACCAGACGGGTGTTATTTCTGGTGGGAAACTGGCCCAGTAGATGATATCGGGTTGTTCTATATGTTCAATCACGTGGAGAAGTTTGATTACGTGATGCAGGATTAGTTCTTATGGGACGCCATAGATGTCGCTACAAAGTGATGCAATATGTCAGGAACGATTCGCACAAAGTACAATAAACAGATAATAGTTGCTTGGAGTTGAGGATAGACCGAAGACTTTTAACTACAAAGATAAATTTCCATATTCTGCTAGTGAGGCTATTTATATGTGCAGCAAAATTTAAGTTAGAATCCAAGGTGACCCTCAAGTACTTAATATTGTCGACTTTCTGCAATTTGGAACAAGATCAATTACTGTTATGAGGGGATTGAGCAAAAATGAAAACTGGTAAAAGAGATAACTGCGGGCTGTTCCGTAAAGTAAAGGCTATATACTTAGTTTTATCGGAATTTAAGGTGAGTATATTAGATCTCAGGCAAGCATTAACTGTATTAAACCCGAATTGAGCATAGTTATATACGCCTTCCCATGAGTCTGCACTGAAAAGAATCACAGTGTCATCTGCAAAGGTAATAATCCGTCCATTCTGAAGTAAAGGTTGCAGAGGTCGTTAATATAGACCAGAAACAACGTGGGCCCAAGAATGCTTTCCTGGGGAACTCCAAAAGCTAAGAAAGAGTGTCACTTAAGTGGTTATCAATTTTAACAAATTGCTTGCGGTCAGTTAGGTAATATTTGAAAAGTGCCAACTAATTTCCACGTATACCAAAGTTTTCAAGCTTCCGTAGCAGAATTGGAACCGACACTGCATCAAAGGCCTTAGCTAGGTCTAAAAAGATGGCCAGACTTCTTTTAATCAACCATGTCAGAAACAATAGTTTGACAGCTCATTTGTAAATGGTACCTTATAGCCAGAGTGCATCTCATGACAATTCTAATAATCCCAAATACGCTTAGGTTGCATTGATTTATTACAGATTTCCGGTGCCTGCCTTCCGGCTTCATCATCAGATCAGTTCGATATATTCCCTCCCCCTCAGTCAGTCAGTCATCGACTACACATAAACAATGCAATTTTACTTGTTACGATAGTTCTGTTGTGATCATATGAGGAGTTCTGTTCCATATCTTCGAAACATTTCTATGGGACCAACTCGGAAGGAACCTTTCAACAAAAAATAATAATTTTCAAAATCAGCGTACATACAATCGAACATAGAAGGAGCTTCTTTTTGAAGTCGGTTAAAAATGAATTCACGTAATGAATCTACACTACAGTTTGTTTTTTACATTTTTATCGTTGAAAGTGCATGCGCATGCCCCGCATTTGAAATTTAAAACCGATCAATGTCACCCCGTTTTACCAGTAGTACTTTTCACAGAACGGTTGACTAATGTCAAGACTTATGTAAATTAATAGAGCAGTGAATTCAGCTAATTAAATAAAACGAATATTTTTGGGATTAAATCGGCATATTTACATTATCATTGCCCCTAGAATGGCAAAGGGTACGAGATAAGTGACCATTTTCACATTCGTTCATTGAAAACAATAATTTAAAATAAAATATGATAACACAGGTCTGATTGTGTCTGGAGTACGGCAGCCGCATGACATGGGCTAGTGCTTTGGACTCGGTGGAGAGGCGTGTGAAGAAGCTAAATAATGATCCAGATTTGGTTAAGACCAATCTACAATGCTTAAAGCACAGACGTAGGTTTTTTACTGGATGCATTTTGGAAGAATGTGCACGGTAATTGATTTGATTTCGCGATCACGGTACCTTTCTACCATCTCACCTTCACGGTCCGGACTAGGAAATCCAATCCCGCATCAAAGTCGCGATCCCGCTAGCCTGTGGGATTGAAGTCATCAATCCAGTGGGTATTTTTTTTTTGTTTTAACTAGTAATATAAAAAAAACTGATCCAGGCTGTGGTTCAGGTCATGGTCTGGAGCGAAAAGGAATGGGAGGCGATTGCCTTTACCTGCGAAGTATTAATGTTAGGGAAGATGACGGTCGCTTAAGGGAACGAACGCCTCAGTCACTACAACCGTGATCCCTGACTATAAGCCACGATAGTCGCGGGCTTGCAGATGACGATCAATAGGTAGTTCGCCGTTCGATCGTCCGGTAATCGTGCGGACCTAGCCCGAGTCGTCGTCGGTACGTAGTGTTCCACGCTCATGGAAATGTCAGCAAAACCTTAGGGGCCCATCAGGGTCGAAGCCTACTGGGGTAAGGGTTTTAATCAGTAAAAGCAGGCTTAGTGACTAAAATCCCGCACCTCTCTAGAGCGGGAGAAGGATTGGATACGGATTTTTTTTGACTCACCTAAAAAAAAATCTCGTTTAGCTCTTCAATCTCGTTAAGTGACAGAAGAGCTGACGAGATGGAGTATTTGGTTGAGGATGTGCGACCCTGGCGGAATAAATGCAAGAGCGTTTGTCGGAAATATTCGACATAGACTGTTAAAGGGTTAAACAAAATCATGTTACGTAATTACAAAAAAAAAGTGTTTACTTACAATAATCAATTTTAAAATAAATACCTATCTACTGTAAGACAACACAAAACATTAAAATGACTCACTACTTGAAATTAAACAAAAACAAATCCCTACTAACAAATAATGACTAAGCAAAGGTGGATGCCGCACGCGTGAGGCAACGTTCCTCACGCCCCAACCGCCGCCGGGATTCCGATCCCGATTTCCGATCACCGCAGGCGCGGGCTTGCGAACGGCGAGTAATGTGTAGCTCGCCGTCCGACCGTCCGGTAACCGTCCGGACCGAGCCCAAGTCGTCGACGGCGCTTACTGTTCCACGCGCGCCTCAAAAAGATGTCAGCAAACCGTAGGCGCCCAGCAGGGTCGAAGCCTACTGGGGCCAAAGGTCTGTTTCTGAAAGGAAGACTCGGCCCTTCGAAAGGCAACGAAGGAAAAGGAGTGGGTTTTTATTCAGTAAAAGTTTGACACTATCTCTCGCTCCGCCCAAGAGCGGAGGATCTCATAAGATGATATTCCCACAGAAAAAAAAAACATAAATAAATAACCTACTCAACTTTATGATCATTATCACTTCAGCCGAAAGACGTCCACTGTTGGACATAGGCCTCCCCCAAGTATCGCCATAAAGTCCTATCCTGTACGTCTCGCATCTATAGGATTCCCGCGACTCTCACCGCTTGGTGAGAGTCACCCATGACCTTATTGGTTAGCAATATAATACGGTTAGTAATACCACTGAATTGGAAAAGAATGAAAAGCAATTATTTCTACGAGGAAAATAATGAAGTAAAAAAAATTCAAGTCATTATGTACTATCTAAATTGCATTTCAAATGACTGATTATGGTAATACACTTCTGGACACATCTATTGGCCCAACTTGTATTTTCAGTTTCGTTTGGTCCTAGCTGAAATTTTATATTAGGTCGAGCAAAAAGTTTTTATGCAGTTTTGAACCTGGCACATTCACAATTTCATTCAATAGTCTTTTTTTGAATTTCGAACACAGAATTTAAAGAAACAAAAGACAGTTTGGAGCCTGTTTGTTGATATCAAACAATCGAATACTAAGAAAACTTGGTTTTATTGGTTTACTTGGATTTAATTCATGAAAAAGTGATTGATATCTTTGGTTTTGCAACAAACATTACTTATTCTTAACATTAAGGTGAGATTCTATCAATAATCTATGGATACTTCACCTGAAGTCGCCGCCCAAGCTGTGGCACTTATTCAGGCCGGACACAGCCAAAGAAACGTGAGTGCTCAACTTAATTTAAGTCGATCTGCGGTCTGAAATGTTTATCGGAGGTACCTAGAGACTGGCGGCTTTGTTCGTCGCCAAGGAAGGCCACGATCTCGGGTCACAACTGAAAGGCAGGATCGATTCATCGTGACGACCAGCTTGAGAAATCGTCACCTTACCTCCATTGAGATACAAAACCAACTTCGCGACTTCCACGGAGTATCTGTGAGCGCTCGAACTGTTCGGAGAAGGTTAAAAGAACGCGATATGGTACCACACGAGCCAGCTAATGGGCCCAAACTAACGCGAGCCCACCGAACAGCGAGCCTTCATTTCGCACGCAGTCATTTAAATTGGACACAGCAAGATTGGAGTCGTGTACTCTTTTCTGATGAGTCTAAAATTGTGTTACATGGCAATGATGGAAGGAAGAAGGTCTACCGACGTAAGGGAGAGCGTTTCGCACAATGCTGCTTTGAAGAGAGGGTTGCTTATGGCGGTGGCTCATGGTCTGTCTGGGGCGGTATATGCGCGAGCGGCAAAACTCAACTTAAGGTTGTTACAGGACCACGGCTGCCAACATTAAATGCTGAAAGGTACATTCGTGAGTGCTTAGAACCTCACGTGATACCATACGCGGACTATGTGGGCCCAAATTTCCTTTTTATGCATGATAATGCAAGAGCCCATGCGGCCGGCATCGTCAGGGAATATCTTCGGGATGTGAACATCACAGTTATGGACTGGCCAGCCAGAAGCCCAGACATGAACCCCATTGAGCACGTGTGGGACGAGCTAAAAAGACGTGTTAGGACTCGTCAGCCAGTTGCCCAGACGATGCAGGAGTTGAAAACTGCCATAGAAGAGGAATGGGAGATGATCCCTCAAAATTTCATAGAGCGGTTGATAAACTCTATGCCTAATCGTATGAGAGCTGTGGTAGATGCCCATGGAGGCAACACGCGTTATTAAATTAAACCTTTATTTGATAAAACATGTTTTTTATTCAAAAATCAATTGCCTTTAACAAGGCGCATATCCGACTTGTTAGGCGTAGCTCCATGTCGTATGGTATTCTGAATTCAAATTTAAAACAATACGATCGAAAAAGATGGTAAAATGTATCAGGTTTAAAACTGCATCAACAGTTTTTGTTCAATCTAGCAATCATATTTCGGTAGGGGCCATCGAAATCTAAACTCTAAGGTGGGCCAATAGATGTGTCCAGAAGTGTATAATATAGTGGCGGGGCGTGGCATTAGTACACAATATCAACATATCTTTGACGTATGTACTTGCTTATCGTTGTTGACGAAATTGTCTAATAAAGTAAATAAGGTCCGCTATTGCCACCAAAATTTTTATCACTTACTAAAACTAAAAAAAGAATTATCGTAGTAATTTTTTTTTAAAGTAATCATCCAATTACTTCTCCCGCTCTAGGGTAAGAGCGTGTCAGACTTTTATTGACTAAAACCCACTCCTATGTTCCTTCGTTGCCTTGCGTTTCAGGACCCCGGGTTTTCCTTTCAGAAGCAAACCCATGGCCCTGGAGACTTCAAGCCTGCTGGGCTCCTGCGGTTTTGGTCATTGTGGTAATAAATTTCAAAGACAGAAGGAGCTTGATGCACTTGAGTTAATTGAGAAACGATACAAGAAGGTCAACGGTAACTATTCATTCTTCGTTGCTAAAGTTCCCATTGTTTTTATAACAAACTCTGAATTTGACTGGCTTATTGGTCTAGTGGTTAGTGGCCCTGACTGCTGTGCCGGAGGTCGTGGGTTTGATTCCCACCCAGGAAAAACGTTTGTATGATGAGCATAATCATTTTTTCTGAGTGTAATTTATCCCGTTCTATCCGTATGTGTAATTGTATAGCATAGCATAGCATATAATGGCCTTATAATGTTCCCACTGTTGGGACTCAGGCCTCCTCTCAAGGAGAGGGAATGGGCCGTAATCCACCACGCGGGCCCAGTGCGGGTTGGTGAATGTCACTTGTCTTCGAATTACACATTTGTCACATGTCTTGTAATATGTATTCATTTAGAAATATATAGGTGTTTATCAGTTGTCTAGTACTCATAACACAAGCTCTGCTTAGCTTGGGACTAGACGGCGTTATGTGATAGTTGTAGAATATTCTTCTTAATTATAATCGCTAGCCTGGCGATTTCTAATGGTTACATTTCGAAGTGTGTGAAAGTGAGTTCGGAATTACATAGTTTAATTCTGCCTTTGATATCCAAGGCATATGAACACCTACCATATTATAATCATTATGTCACTAAAATGTGTAGTGTGTGTATTGTGTTTTATATTTAAAGATTGATTGATTTGTTAACAGTACACCGCAGACTACCCCTTGTAATATTTTAAGTTCTTACGATTCATGCTAAAGTTGTCTGGTAGACATCGCTATCAGCGATAATTCTGTTCTATCCTGTTCTATCCTGTTCTATCCTGTTCTATCCTGTTCTATCCTGTTCTATCCCGTTCTATCCCGTTCTATCCCGTTCTATCCCGTTCTATCCCGTTCTATCCCGTTCTATTCCGTTCTACCCCGTTCTATCCCGTTCTACCCCGTTCTACCCCGTTATATCCCGTTCTATCCCGTTCCATCCCGTTCTATCCCGTTATATCCCGTTCTATCCCGTTCCATCCCGTTCTATCCCGTTCTATCCCGTTCTATCCCGTGCTATCCTGTTCTATCCTGTTCTATCCTGTTCTATCCTGTTCTATCCTGTTCTATCCTGTTCTATCCTGTTCTATCCTGTTCTATCCTGTTCTATCCTGTTCTATCCTGTTCTATCCTGTTCTATCCTGTTCTATCCTGTTTTATCCTGTTCTATCCTGTTCTTTTCTGTTCTATTCTTTTTTATTCTATTCTAAGTCTTTATTTCATATAATTATGCACATAGACTGCTAAATAAATAACCCTTCCGCTTTGCTTAGCCGTAGACGGGTAAAATGTGTACTTAGATATTGTTTATCGCTTAATCAAAATCATAGATTTAAATAATATCGATTCAATGTCAGGAAATCAATGACTTGATAAGACACTGCACTAGAGTTTTTCCAATAGTGCGGCCTTTTCTGTTCTATAAAAATAATCCGTTAATAGAATCTGATAAATCAGTATATACATGAAAATTTATTAATTCCAATGATTCATAAATTATCGTCGGCCATCACACTATCTTCTAATACATAAAAAGGTGTGAGTGTTTGTTACCGAACACCTTCGCTACGGTTAGACCGATTTTTATATTACATATTGTTTACATTTAAAAAATATAAGAAATAAGAATTAAAAAAAAAAGCTCCAGAGACAGGAACCTCCTCGCAATGCAAGCCGTATCAAGGAGTACTGCTGTCTGTATCATGCCCTTGATCCAACCGCGCAACGACAACTTCGTCAGGTGGTCGTCGATGCTTTATTATTGTTGATTACTTTTTGGTTTTCCTGAAATCCGTATCGACATTCGTTGTTTGGAGGTATGGTGGAACAGAGAGTAAAGTCCCGCAAACCTCCATTGAAAAGGGAGGATCCTCCGACCAGACGGGTGTTATGTCTGGTGGGCTGCAACTGCCCAATAGATGATTTCGGGCTGTTCTATATGTTCTAATCGCGCGGAGAACTTTGATTGCGCGATTCAGGAGTTTCTTATGTGACGCGATAGATGTCGCTACATCACTCCCCTCCGGAGATCGGCGATCGATGGTTCTTGATGCTTCTTGATGCGTGCCAGGCCAGTGGTAGGTTGGTTCCAGTGAGTCGGAACCGAATGCCGCATAGTTCTCGGTGAGTCGGAACTGTCTGCGGTGATGCCCCAGTGAGTCGGGGTGGTGCTGTCCCAGTGAGTCGGGATGATGCTGCAGGCTCCAGTGAGTCGGAGTAGTGCTGCTGGCTCCAGTGAGTCGGAGCGGTGCTGTGCGACGTAGTGGCTTGACTGCTTGCGTCGACCAGGAGAGGTTCTTCATTGCTCTTCATGTGACTGGCCGAAGGTGCAGTGTGCTTCGCCAAGGTCGCTGATGAGGCTGAGGGTGATGACCAGGTATGACCATGTAGGCATGCTGGTGGTCAGGATACCCTTTATAGCCGCGGGTGCTGGCTGTATGGCTCGCTGCTCGAAAGCTTGAGGAAGTGATGATGACGTCACGAAGTAGGAGCTGCACGAAGGCTGCGCTGACGTTCTTTGTCGAGGGTCACCAGTTTGGAGGTATGGTGGAACAGAGAGTAAAGTCCCGCAAACCTCCATTGAAAAGGGAGGATCCTCCGACCAGACGGGTGTTATGTCTGGTGGGCTGCAACTGCCCAATAGATGATTTCGGGCTGTTCTATATGTTCTAATCGCGCGGAGAACTTTGATTGCGCGATTCAGGAGTTTCTTGTGTGTCGCTACAGTTGTTTTGGAGCAGTTAGCAAAAAAAAAAGTAGTAAATAGACAGTCGTGTATTGTTTATTTGGCTCACAGACACATACAAGTGACAAGCATACCATAGCATAGTCGGTCTAAAAATGTACCCACTGTTGGGACTCAGGCCTCCTCTCTAGGAGAGGGAATGGGCCATAATCCATGCAGGCCCTGTGCGGGTTGGTGGATGTCACATGTCTTCGAATTTTTGGTTCTTGGACATGCCGGTTTCCTCACGATGTTTTCCTTCACCGCTTTAAGAGCAGTGGTGATGAAATAAATTACACAAAGTCATGCGCCTGGGTGGGTTTGAACGAGCGACTCGTAAGTCGGGGCCTTTACCACTTGGTCACCACTGCTTGATAGTGAACAAGCAATAAGATATAAATAATGTCACATTTTCTATCTATCTTAACTTCTTCCATTCAAGAAATATTTCTATACTAATTGGTTCTAAATTACCTATTAGATGGTTAGTAATTTAAGAACCATTTGTTGTGAATTTATTTCTTGAATGGTGAATGATAAGATAGATTAAAATTAGTTTATTACTAGCTTCTGCTAGCGGCTTCGCCCGCGTGAATATAGGTTTTTCCATATAAACTTTGGACCCCCTTTTCATCCTCTTAGGGGGTGAATTTTGGAAAACCCTCTCTTAGTGCTCGCCTACGTCACAAAAGGAAGCTTTGTGCAAAATTTCACGCTTCAAGTCCCAGTAGTTTCGGCTGTGCGTTGATATGTCAGTCAGTCAGTTTCTCCTTTTATACATATAGATTATTAAATGGTCAAGTGAGGTGATCTTAAAATCAATGATAGAGGTAGCAAGGACACTTCAGACTCGTTACATACTCGTAAGAACTGGTTTGAGGAAACTCATGAGAAGAATTCCTAGATGGACACAGGAGTGTAGTGTATGTTGTAAGCGCGAACCATGGAGCGCAGTATCCTAAGGGTTCAATTTTCGGACCGTGTAAGGAACACAATACTGCATGCCAGCCGGGCCTTGGTTCAGGCCATGGTCCGGAGCGAGGAGGAGTGGCAGGTGGCCGCCTCCTTCTGCGAAGCAGTAATGCTAGCAAAGGAGGCGGCCGATCGCGTGAGGTCACGCTCCTTACGCCCTGTCGGCCGCCGGGATTCCGATCCCAATTTCCGGCAACCGTAGGCGCGGGCTTACGGACGACGAGCAATGGGTGGCTCGCCGTCTGACCGTCCAATAAACGTCGGGACCGAGCCCAAGTCGTCGACGGCGCGTACTGTTCCATGCTCGCCTCAAGGAGATGTCAGCAAATCGTAGGGGCCCAGCAGGGTCGAAGCCTACTGGGGCCACGGGTAATGTGAAAGCGAAACCCGGGGCCCTGGGAAGAAGGCAAAGAAGGAACAGTTTTGGGTTTTTAGTCAGTAAAATTCTGACACTATCTCCCGCTCCGCCCAAGAGCGGGATTTGTCATAAGATGATTTTCCCACCAAAAAAAAAATCCATATGAGCAGTGCTCTGAAAGAGCCACTTATTGGGTCCCATTGAACGCAAGGCGACATCGCAGATGACCAAGATGAAGGTGGAAAGATGAGCTTGACTCTTACCGGAGAGACTGGCCCGCAATGGCCGAGGACAGACGTATGTGGAAACGAGGGAGGTGTTTTTCTTTTAAAATTGATTTAAACTACTGCTTGACTGTGATCCCACCTGATGGTAAGCAGTGATGCAATCGTTGACGGTGAGGCGTACTAGTTTATTAAGAGCCTAATTATTACTCTAGACTTGAAGACACCTAAATTATAATCGATCAGGAAGACCGCTGCAGGCCAATTGTCAGTCCTTCAATATCTGCGGTATAAATGACGAGGCGAAACGTTTAGTCCGTAGAGGTTTCAACAACGTATGTCGGGTTGTCCGATGACAGAAATGAGATGGGTGTTCACCCAGCAGCTGGACATAATGGGCTAATTGAGACTGGATGTGAGTAAGGATAGTGAAGTATACTCACTGATCTCCCTCGTGAGCGAAGGTTGCCTCCTCAGCGCTCTGGTACTCAGGAACCTGTCGTAGTCACGCCCACTCAACGGCTTGTATCTGTCGTCATGGTAACCGCTTTCACTGTAGAACTTGAAGAACTCATCCACATTCACTTCCTTCTGTGAGAACTGCTTCTTCAGAACCAAAGCCACCGCGCGAGCTTCGAACAGCCCTTTTTTTAATTCCATGTTCAACTTCCCAAATTTTGTGGTCACGAACATTTTACACAGTATTTTTTTCTTTTTATATTTCTGTTTCACGCTGCAGTCCAAACAGGTTCGTATGACAAGACGATACCGACGAAATGTAACGAAATCACTGTTCCTTAATTAAAATGTGATTACGTCAAATTTAATGATAGAACGATTATGCGATAAGGTGATAATGAAAGACAAAATTGTGTAATGAGGTGGTACTGTATGCTAAAATACCAAAAAAACAAGCTAACAAGTTCGAGGTCTTAATAAAATTGAACGATACGGTTTGTTTACGAATTATACGAAATTACTTTAGGAGCAACAACTGCAAAAGGTTAAGCACGCGTAGGGTTGCCATCCGTCCAGATTTCCCCGGATTTGTTGTAGTTTAAAGGGCGCCCGAGGAGTGTCCGGGTGGTCTCATTTGTTGTCCAGGTATAAAAAATCTAACATTCCATTTTGCTCTACATGGAGGAGTCATTTGATGATTTCCTACATAACAAAAAAACTTTCTAAAAGATGCTAAATTTCGTTATTTGTTTGAAAATAAATAAAAAGATGTTTTATGACAGTTTGAACAATTTTTTTATTAGACAAACTATATGAAAAACACATCAGCTAATAGTTGCTAGTGTGTCTTACCAAATAATAATAATAAGCACGTTTAAGACCAAAATAACTATAATAATAATATCCGGGTATTGAGCATAAAAATCCGAGATTTTACGCTTTTAGTCCCGGTTATCAGATTTTAGAGAAGGCAACCCTAACCGCGCGTTATGAATACAATATACAGAGGGGTCAAGTGGGGTAAATGCGATTACGACAACTAGAATGACACATTCAACTACAGACAACATTTTTGTTTATATAAGTACTTAACTAATTTAAATTCAGAATTTTAGTGTTTTTTGACATTTTGTTCAAGACGAACGTTTGTTTTCCGGCATCACATGTTTCGTGTAAACAAATTTAAAAAATGCGTTACATGGCTGCGTATTTACTGGCTATACTAGGCGGCAAGGCGTCCCCGGCAGCAGTGGTCGTGGAGAAGATCCTCAGCCCCTCTAGCCAAGTTACGACCGTTTCGTTTCGATTCTCAGTCACGTGATCAGAACAATAGAATCGGAGGCGTGACCTACTCGAGGCGTTCGACGCAAGAGAATCGGAACGAAACCGTTGTAATTTGGCTAGGGGGCTGCTCAATTGGGATTGAGGCTGATGGAGAGAAGCTGAAGAAGGTTATCTCCGAGCTCAATGGCAAGAGCGTTGAGGAGCTGATCGAGTAGGGCTGCGAGAAGCTGCCGTCCATGCCAGCTGGTGCTGCCACCTGCAGATTTAAGTGCCCTTCAGAAAACGTGATCACTTCAGAAATTACAATATCTACAGGAGAACCAAGGTTACCGACATAACCCGAAGAATTGCCGAACTCAAGTGGCAGTGGGCAGGGCACATTGCTCGCAGAACGATAGGGCCGATAGGGCCGAAAGGTTCTAGAGTGTCGACCACGTACCGGGTGACGCAGCGTTGGAGAAGGCCTCCCACAAGGTGGACCGATTACCTAGTGAAGGTCGCGGGAATCCGATTGATGCAAGATGTACAGAACCGATCGATGGGACGCACAGGACATGGCGACACTTGGGGGAGGCCTATGTCCAATAGTGGATGTCTTTCAGCTGAAATGATGATGATGATAAAATAGGTATCTACTTTTCAAATATGGAAGAGACAACCCAATCAAATATTTCCTGGAACAAGTTTTCAGGTGTTATTTTTTTAATAATATTATATATGTTATGTTTTAGAATCTCTCTCAATCAATGACTTCTCCCACTATATTCGTGTCAGACTATTGCTGACTAAAACCCACTCCTATGTTCTTTCTTTGCCTTCGTTCCAGGGCCTCGGGGTTCTGTTTCACATAACCCATGGCTCCAATAGGCTTCGACCCTGCGGGGCCCCTACGGTTTTGCTGACATCTCCTTGAGGCGTCCCTGGAACACTACGTGCCATCGACGGCTCGGGCTCGGACGGTTACCGAACAATCCTACCCATTGCTCACTTTTCGCTAACCCGAGCTTACAATGGCTGGTAATCAGGGTCAGGGTCCCGGCGGCTGGGGCATGAGGACGTTCGTTCCCTCATGCGTGCGGCCTCCTCCTTTGCTATCGACCACTAATAGATTACCAGCCACTGGTGCCACTGGTAGAGGTGTGTCCTCCACCTGTTCTCCACACCTCCACCGTATGCTCCACCGTGTCCTGGCGGTTTGCACAATGGTGGCTCCCGGACGTGTCTTTCACCCAAATGAAGAGCAGGAACATCCTGAACTAACTAACCATGTCTGATGAGGACCTGCGTTATTTGGAAGGTGAGAACGCCGTGACGTCGTTCCAGCTACTCGTGAAAGAGAGGACTTACCGCCATGAAGAAAACTATACAATGAAACATTGATTTTTTTCTAAAAGTTAAAAAGTGATAAATATTGTGTCATAATAATGCTTTGTTTGATATCTTCTGACGCCATTCAGGGTTTGTTTGCTGGTGATGATTGTGAACGTAAATTGTGGTGCAAGACAATTTATCATAATTTATAATATTGTGGTTTCAGATCACCTGTTATCTGTGAAAATTGAAATGTGTACTGGCTTGGTTGGTGCAAACATTGAAGGTATTTTTTTTTTATATAAACCAGTGCTTGACTGCGATCCCATCTGATGGTAAGCAGTGATGCAATCATTTATGATGAGACGCACTAGTTTATTAAGAGCATATACACTCTAGCCTTGAAAACACCTGTAGCGACATCTATCGCGTTACATAAGAACTAATCTTGAATCGCACAATCAAAGTTCTCCGCGCGATTAGAACATATAGAACAGCCCGAAATCATCTAAGGGGCAGCTGCCCACCAGACATAACACCCGTCTGGTTGGAGGATCCTCCCTTTTCAACGGAGGTTTACGGGACTTTACTCTCTGTTCCGTATACCTCCAAACTGGTGACCCTCGACAAAGAACGTCAGCGCAGCCTTCGTGCAGCTCCTACTTCGTGACGTCATCATCACTTCCTCAAGCTTTCGAGCAGCGAGCCATACAGCCAGCACCCACGGCTATAAAGGGTATCCTGACCACCAGCATGCCTACATGGTCATACCTGGTCATCACCCTCAGCCTCATCAGCGACCTTGGCGAAGCACACTGCACCTTCGGCCAGTCACATGAAGAGCAATGAAGAACCTCTCCTGGTCGACGCAAGCAGTCAAGCCACTACGTCGCATAGCACCGCTCCGACTCACTGGAGCCAGCAGCACTACTCCGACTCACTGGAGCCTGCAGCATCATCCCGACTCACTGGGACAGCACCACCCCGACTCACTGGGGCAACACCGCAGACAGTTCCGACTCACCGAGAACTATGCGGCATTCGGTTCCGACTCACTGGAACCAACTTACCACAGGCTTGGCACGCATCAAGAAGCATCAAGAACCATCGATCTCCGATCTCCGGAGGGGAGTGATGTAGCGACATCTATCGCGTTACATAAGAACTAATCCTGAATCGCACAATCAAAGTTCTCCGCGCGATTAGAACATATAGAACAGCCCGAAATCATCTATCGGGCAGTTGTAGCCCACCAGACATAACATCCCGTCTGGTCGGAGGATCCTCCCTTTTCAACGGAGGTTTGTGGGACTTTACTCTCTGTTCCGCATACCTCCAAACACCTAAAGGCTATACTAATGTAACAGTAATACTGTTCCAAACTCAATATTTCAACTAAACCACAAATAAGCACTTTTGAATTGTCAAAATGTCGATAAGTCTGTCATAATTGAAGCTATGTGAGCGTGGAGAGTTCAAGATTGATCGAATCTAGATCTAACTAAAAGGACAGCCACCAACAAAAAAGTTAAAAGGAAAAAATCAACCCTTCTAAAATCTGGGAGCACGGTAGTGTCCCCGCCAAGACGAGCCAAGCGAAGCGCAAGGGTTGTTGTGTCTAAAATAAACACAATAAAATATATTTTTTAGAAATGTATTTAAATGTTTATTATTACAAATACATGTTTTTACTTCAATAAAAAATAGAGAGACCAGTTAATAATTATTATTGTCCCAGAAACAGTATTTCACGATCGGTTATTCTTGCTATGCCTCGGCGTTGATTTTTCGCTCCCAGTGGGTGTGCCAGTGATGCTTGATCCCGGGAACAATCTGTAATCAAGTTATTATGACCTATTATTAACTAGGTTACCTGTTGCGGACGGCGAGCAATGGGTAGCCCGCCGTCCGACCATCCGGTAACGAGCCCAAGTCGTCGACGGCGCGTATTGTTCCACGCGCGCCTCAGGGAGATGTCAGCAAATCGTAGGGGCCCAGCAGGGTCGAAGCCTACTGGGGCGAAACCCGGGGCCCTGGGACAAAGGCAACGAAGGAACAGGAGTGGGTTTTTAGTTAGTAAAAGTCTGACACTATCTCTCGCTCCGCCCAAGAGCGGGATTTGTCATAAGATGATTTTCCCACCCAATAAAAAAAAAACTAGGATACCTGTAGCGGAACAACCAATCGCATCACCAGCAAAATGTTTGTTCCGAAGAGTATGCTAGAGAGCCTGGTTGTGCAAAATAATGAAAGTAGTAGTAGAAATATTGTCTACTGTTTTCTTTCAATCCAGACACGCTTGACCGCACCGGGCCCTGGTACAGGCCATGGTCTGAAGCGAGGAGAAATGGCAGGCGGCAGACTTCTTTTGCGAAGCAGTCACGCTAGTGAAGAAGGAACGAACGTGCTCAAGGCCATGCCGCCGACACTCTGACCCCGATTTCCAGGCACCGTAGGCGTGGGTTTGCGGAAAACGAGCGATAGGTTTTTATTTGGTATAAACCAGTGCTTGACTGCGAGCCCACCTGATGGTAAGCAGAGATGCAATCATTGATGGTGAGGCGTACCAGTTAATTAAGAGCCTATGGTAGCTTAGGTAGCTCGCCGTGCGGCCTTCCGGTAATCGTCTGGACCGAACCCTAGTCGTCAATGGCGCGTAATGTCAGCAAAACCTTAGTGGCCCGGCAAGGCCGAAGCCTACTGGGGCCATAGGTTTACTTCCGAAAAGGAAACCCATGGTCTTGGAACGCAAGGGCAAATAAGGAAGGAAGATGTGGTCTTAGTCAGTAAAAGTCTGACGTGAAGAGTGGGAGTTGTCATTGGTTGATTTCTCACCTTATAAAAAGATATGCTTGATGGATTACAAGGATACGGCAGTGTTCTGCCCAAGCGAGGCACACCTCTACCGTATGCACCACCATGTCCTCCGGGCGATACACATAGCGGTGACACCCGGGCATGACTCCCGCATGAATCCAGTGCAGAAACTTTCCGAACTGACCATGCTCGGTGAGAACCTGTGTCATGCGGAAGGTGAGAACGCCGTGAGGTACCAACTTGCACTGGACCCGCATGATGGATTACGGCCCATGCCCTCTCCAAGAGACCTGAGTGAGCCCCATTAGTGGGTACATTATAAGGCTGATTATGTATGTATGACGTTTGTTTTATCATAACAATCTCACGTGTATACGTCCATTGTCTAGATGGATTACTTTCGAACCGAGCGCTATTTTATGATAAAAGCGATATCAGGCTACTAATTTCACTGTCATTGCGATGAGTTAATAGTGTCGATGTGATAATGAAAATTGATACTGTAGATTTTACATAACCTACTTATTATTTTACGAAGCAAGTTGCACTGATTTAGTGAAATTTATTTAATATTTTTGTTTTGGAGCTGTGAATTCGTCCGCTGTTTCTTGCGCTTTGAGTGGAGCGAGAGGGTGTGTGGTGTCAGACGTTTGCTTTACTGACTAAAAGGTCCGATCATGTATGGAGTACCTACTGCAGTTACATTATAGGGGCTGGTGCTGCAAAATGCTTTGGACTCACTGGAAAGGCGTGAAATGGTGATCCATATTTGGTTAAGTCCAATCTACAAAGCCTCGAGCACAGGCGCAGTATAGCCAGCCTTTCGGCTTTTTACAGGATGCATTTTAAATTCAGGATTGCATAATTCCGCCATTTCCTTTCCACCAACGGAAAACCCGACGTACGGCGAGTATCCACCCTTACGTTGTTGAAACTTCAACGGTCTGGACTAAACGTTTCGCTTCGTCGTTTATACCACGTACATCGAAGGGCTGGAACAATTTGCCGGCTACGGTCTTCCCGTCTAACTATAATTTAGGTGTCTTCAAGGCTAGAGTGAATAGGCTCTTAATAAACTAGTCTACCTCACCATCAATGATTGCATCACTGGCTAATTTGAAGGCGCCCTGACATGAACTTAAATGTCAAAGTCCAACACACGACCGCGATAGACTTATACATAGATTGGAAGACTTTAGCCATCATCTCTTTAGCGTAGCTTTTTTTTAAGGTGGGAAATCATACAATGACTTCACTCTGGGTGATCATACTATGATTACCGCCATGATTATCGCGGGCTGAACTAAAATCCACCAGTGCTTCTTCAGTTTCCCTTTGCATTCCAAACTCACGGTAACTCTTCCAAACGTTCGCGCAGCCAAAATTAATTTTACTATGCATATATTAATTGTTGTATTGTAAATTCGACTTTATATTTCTGAACTTAGAGCATAAAAATACATGAACCTCATGACTCGTTTGTAGTTATCCATCATCTCGTCCACAGGTTCTACTTGACTGGGGTCGAATGTCTTTAGTGCTAAATATGGTGCACCCGCGGAGACAGCGTTCGTCATCTAAACACACAGAAAATTAAGTTTAACAATAATTATTTTATTTGAACGTGCAACGTGTGTTTCCTGATGGCTACGACCCGGGAATCTTTAAGCCAAGAGTGAATAGGTTACTTCTAGGTAAGCGCGCTCCATCGTCGACCGCATCGTCGCTTTCCATCAAGTGAGATAGCGGCCAAGCGCATACCTATCAAGAATTAAAAAAAAAGAGGGAGTTCTTTGCCCAGCGGGACATAATAGCATGGCTGATACCTGAGGTGGCGGTTTCGAAACCGGGCAAGTAGGTATCAATTCAGTCAATAATGACTTTAATTAATGAATGATGCTGCCTTTTGAATTTGGAAACTAATTATGATACTCAGTCACATCATACTACGGCTATGCGTTCATAGATGGCGCTTTTAATAATATTCATAGATTACATCTTCGACACTAGATGGCGGTAGTTTTATGTAAGTTAGATTCAATGATAGCATTACGCCTTGAGAATTTTGCGTCTGTGAATTCCTTACATTTTGACACGTTTTTAACATTGATTGAGACCAAGATGGCATCACGACGTAAATTTTAACATTAAAACGAGAATAAATTGATATGCTAAAATATCAATAATGGTTTACCACTTGTTTGTTGGCTTCCATTTCGGCTAGTTTCCTGTTCAAGTCGTTCTTCAGTCCTTGCATTAGCACAAAGTCCTTTTCCAAAATACCTTGTAGTCCTGCGATGGAAAAGATCGTTTTAATGCGTAAAATACTAGGGCAAATGTAGCGAGTTTGATTAAATTTATACTAATATTATAAAGAGTTAAAGTTTGTTTTTTTGCAACTGCAAATGTTCTAATTGCGCGAAGAACTTTTACGATGCAGTATTAGTTCTTATGTGACGCCATAGATGTCGCTACATGCTTTTTTGTTTGTAGGAAGTAATCTCTGAAAGTACTGGTCCGATTGTGAACATTTTTCCACCGATAGGAAGCTGCTTTATTCCTGAGTGAAATTGGCTATGGTAAAAGCCAGTATGTTTTAAAAAACAGACTAACCAGCGTTCTCCAGCAGTGTATCAAGGTCTGTGAGCGGGAACTCTGCGGTGGACGGCGAGAGTAATTGCTGAGTCGGCACCGGCGATGGTCGCGGCCGAGGCGTGTTGGATGACGCTGTCAATAATTAAAAGAAAGTAAAAAGAAAATTATGTAGGTCTCGTATGTACTGGATGTCTCAGAAAAAAAAACTTTTGCAGATGCATAAAAATTAACAAATATATTTATATATTTACGCGTTGTAACAACGCTTTATTCATCGTGTATTTACCCGCACCCCTACTTAAGCTACTCAATACTAGATGGCGCTGCGTCGATTACGCGAATTTCTGTGTCGCGGTGCTAAGAATACGTGACTTAGTGACCCCTTCTACAATATTTTGGAATTGTATATGTCAAAATACCCGTAGGCATAATGTGCATTTGGGGGTTGTTTCTTTTTTCGTCCTCCTGGGAACGACTAGTGGTGGGTCGCTGTCGAATTTTTGAACGACGAAACGCGAACGCGACGCGCGGTCTTACGACGACAGAAACGGTTGTTAATAATAAAAACGGTCCTCGTCGCGACTGGTTTGAAGACGAAACTATCGTTGACTGAAGCAGTTACAGAAAACGTTCGTTGTCACCACTAGTTTTAGGATGGTTTAAGATTGGCAATAAAATTTGTGCCGAAGGCCTCAGCGCGATAGATCGCCGCTGCCTATCGCCCATACGAGAACACAGCGATGCCTTGCACAAGCGGAGCACATCTCCACCGTGTCCTCCAGGCGGCCCGCACAATGGTGACACCACGATTCATCTGCCAGAAATGTGGAGACTCCTTAAGAAGGGAACGTACTGCTGGTAGCAGGGTAGTCGGGCAGGTCCCAGGCGGAGGGGCGGCGCGCGCACAGCGTGTCTGCGGGTGGCGGCACTACCGCACCCACGTTCCCCGCCAGCCGCAGCGTGCACACGAAGTCGCAGCATGACAGCAAGAGCTCGCAGCGGTTGTAGCGCCTGTACTCACTGCCGAACAAACACATTTTAACCTTTTAAGCGCAAATCTGTCCCGGACGCGATGTGTCCTCCAGCGCGATACTCAGTAGCTTAACTATATCATCTGAGGCCCGTGGAAAATTCATTGGTCAGGGTCTCAGAAAAATCGTCAACTTATGATTTAATTTTAATAAATTTTATAAATAAAATAGATTAGATTACTTTGAGCTTGTAGCTTCTCGGACCGGGGACCCCGTCAGACCCGTGGTATTTTGCCAGCCTTGCCAATCTAAAGTTCCGCAACTAACCATGCTAAGGTATAACGAATACTACTATAATTTTACTGTTTTTTAAATAAACAAAGACCTCTATTGAAATTTAAATCTAAGGTTAGGGTTTAGGCAATTTTTTAGGTTTTGATATTGTCTTCTAATAAAGACGTGCGGCGTGGATGGCACAATTTGTCTAAATAGTTCTTTTTTTTGAGGTAGGAAAATATCTTATGACTTCTCTTGCTCTATGGTGGAACGAGAGCGCGTGTCAGACTTTTGCTGACTAAAACCCACCTGTTCCTTAATTTGCTCTTTGATTTCTACAGGTACACAGTAACTCTCAAACGTTCACATCGGCGTCGGGTTGGATGTAGTTTAGGATTCATGGAGCACCCATGCTAGGATTCATGGAGCACTCATGCTTGGATTCATGGCGCACCCATGCTAGCATTCATGGATGCCCCATGCTAGGATTTGTTCTCAACAGCCGGTGGAATTTCGAGGATAATATTTCAGATGTCTGGCTTCCAAACTGACTACATAGCTTGCGTTAGAAATACTTACGGTTCATCTTCGAGTCCCTTCTTGTCCCAATCGTCTCGATTGTCGTACTGCAGCATCAGGCCGCCGGTCGAGCCCTGGTACACGCTGGATGCGCGCCGGGACATGACCATCGGCTCGTCGAATGTTGGTTCCTCTTCATCTTCCGCTTTACGAACAGGACCTAAGAACATTATTATATTTCATTGATAAGTCCCTGGTGATAAAATATTCTTTTTTCGTCTCTCAAATATAAGCTGCCAGTTTTTGTCGCGTCCAAATTTTTTATTGTATGACTTGAAAACTTTGACTTGAAGCTAATGTCGAAGGAATTCGCAATCTATTATTCCTTCTTATTAACTTGCAGAATTTGATAGAAAAAAAAAAAATTGTTTTTAAATCAAATGAGTTAGGATGGCTGTCGAGACGCTAGGCGGATTGAAGTTTTATATAAATACGTACCTAATACAAAAGGTATAGTGCTTCTAGAAATATCAAATGTACCTAATTTCTATATGTTGAATAGTTTTTTTTTATTTATTTACATTGTCCTCACATAATAGCAGCGATAAGAAACATGTAGCCGAGATATTTGTGATACATGATATGATTAAAAAGTGTCCATGGAGTTTTCTTGCTCATTCTTCTCAATAGAGATTTACGCTTTGGAAGGTGCAATTTGCATCATTTTTCTGGCTGACTTCTTGACAATTCAAAAGTGCCCAAAAGTGTAAATTGTTTATTTAAAGTAAATGCTTTCATTTGTTTTCTTTTTTTTTGCAAAATGCAAAACCTAGGTTTTTAGCAAAACTGATATAACATATAGATGCTAACGACAAAACCTAAATCCAAGTGAAAAATAAATAGTGATCTCACCAGGATGAATACAATAGGGGCCAAACTCGACCTTCTTGCCGAGTACACCCAGGAACGGAAACTTGATCTTGATGGTCTGCAGCAGGCATTCCTCGTACAAGTCCCAGATGTGCACCGTCTGTTAACTTTTCACAAGTGAACATACAATTTTATAGGTGTGGTCGTGTTTGATACTGCTGTGGCTTATAATAAGCAGCCTTATAATTTTCCCACTGCTGGGACTTAGGCCTTAGGACAATTAACGCAGGCCCAGTGTGGATTGGTGGATGTCACATGTGTTTGAGTTTTTGGTTCTAGGACATGCCGGATTCCTTATGATGATTTTCCTTCACCGTTGAAAAGAATTGCGCCTAGTTGGAGTTGAACCAGCGACCTTGAACCCGTAAGTTGGGGAACCAGCGACCTTCTACCTTAACAAGTAGAAGTGGTAGTGGTGGTAGTGCACCACTGCTGTGGGCGTCATTTTGTGAATTTTATAATGGTCATAGAATCGTTTAGTGGAACCAGTGCGTAAAGCTAGAACTAAATTAGACAGACGCACACGTGTAACACGCCTAATTTGTACGTAGAAGGACGCCGCGTGGCATCGCGTGGGGTGAATCAAGTGTAGCTCTACAAGTTTAGTTTTCCACACGTGGGCTAGTAGCCTACGTAATCTTCTTCCTTGCGCACACGTAGACTACGTACGCCGATCTGGGCGCGCAGGTCTCTATACATTTTATATGGCAACTAAACTTGCAGAGCTACATTAGATCCACGCCACGCAACGCGTCCTTTTTATCCCGGGAATATGTTCCCTTGGGAATTTATATAGTATGTTCGTAAAATAGGCCTCACACAATTATTACAATAGGCGATGACGAGCTCATGAGCAGCTACAATGGCGATATCAAGTATAGCGGGTGATGTGGGCGCGACGAGGGTGGCGTAGGGTGCGCGTGCGCACGGCTGCCACAGCCGCACTGCGCCGTCGCAGCCGCCTGTCGCTACCAAGTGTAGTGCAGACACTATATGGAAACAAGTCACTCCCTGAAACATAACAGAAATTCCCTTATTATCTGAACTGTTTAGCAGATATTTAATTCAAATTAGTATATCTTTAGTGCTGTGCTGTCTATCCGTCTGTCACCAGGCTGTATCTCATGAACCATGATAGCTGGACAGTCGAAATTTTTACAGATGTATATCTGTTTCCGCTAATAAAACAAATAAAAACAGAATAAAATTAATATTTTAGTAGGGCCCATACAACAAACATGATTTTTTTTTTGGCGTTTTTTTGCAATGTACGGTACGGAACCCTTCGTGCGCGAGACCGACTCGCACTGAGCTGGTTTTCATATTTTTTATTCGATATTTTATTCGATTGGGCTAGACAGCAGAACTATTTTGACCCACTGAAACCCTCAGCATCATCACGACCATACAAAACTCCCTGGTCGGAGGTTTCTCCATTTTCATTGGAGGTTTACAGGACTTTACACTCTACACCCTGTTCCTCGTTTGAAGGTACCAAATGTTATTGTTGTTTCGAGGGTGTGGCGCTGTATACTGACTTTTTGCGATTTTAATACGGAACCCAATATAGTTAAACTTTACCATTCGTGATCAGCCCCCCTTAGCCAAGTTACGACCGTTTCGTTTCGATTCTCTTACCTCGAACGCCTCGAGTAGGCCACGCCCCCGATTCCTTTGTTCTGACGTCATCTCAATGCTCAATGACATGGTCAGAACAAAGGAATCGGAGGCGTAGCCAACTCGGAACGTTCGACGCAAGAGAATCGAAACGAAACGGTCGTAACTTGACTAGGGTTGCTGACTCGCAATCATTATCCAAGAACAGAAAACAAGTGACCGCTATTCTAAAGATTTCAAAATAAATATTGCCCAAATCCATCCAAAGGTTGTAAAAAATTGCTTTTAGCGATAAGACCGCAAATTGTGACACCCTATTAATTTTAAGCACCTACTGCTATTATATTTATGATGTACAACAATAAAGAGTATATCTATCTATCTATTGCATATAAATAACTACCCTCGTAACTTTGAAGACATAGTCATCCATTTTGCCAGGCACGTGTCTGATGCGCACACTGGCGGTAGCGTCGTGTGAGCAGGACACTAGGATGACGCCGTTCCGACTGAAGGCCAAGCGCTTCACCGAGCGCGAGTGTACCCGCCGCCGGCGTGATATGCTGCAGTACGAGGACTGAGGTGGAACTGGCAACTCCTAGAACCGAAATTTGTAATAAAACTCGACTTTGTCTTTAACAAAACTGATTTTACGACAACCTGTTTAGTCATCATCATCATTATCATCATTTCAGCCGAAAGACATCCACTGTTGGACATAGGCCTCCCCCCAGCGTCGCCACAACGAATGATCCTATGCGTCTCGCATTCACCACATTCCCGCGACTCTCACCAGGTCGTCAGTCCACCTTGTGGGAAGCCTTCGGACGCTGCGTTTTCCGGTGCGTGGTCGCCACTCTAGAACCTTTCGGCCTCATCAACCATCCGTTCTACGAGTAATGTGTACTGTCTACTGTCACTTTAGTTTGGCGATTCTTCGGGCTATGTCGGCGACCTTGGTTCTCCTGCGGATATCTTCATTCGACTGGACACAGTTCCCCCTAAAGTGTTACCACAATGCTGCGATGCGTGCGACTCGCATCCATCGGTTTTCCGCGACCATCACCAGTTTATCGGTCCATCTAGTAGGAAGCCTTTCAATGCTGCGTCTTCCGGTACGTGGTCGCCATTTCAGAACTTTTCGGCCCCATCTACCACTGCGTCTTAAGTTGGACAATTCTTGGATTATCTCAGTAACTTTGGTACACTAACTGGACCATAAACCTTGTGTTGGAACCGTAAAATATTATTAGAAGCGTTCATCTTCCCTCATTTTATTCTTTCGAATGATATAAATAGGAATCAAAGCGTGGCTTACCATCCAAAAGTAATAATTGATAGCATCTGGCGTCTTCGTATGGAATAGCTGCACTTTTGGCTGAAGAAACCGGATAAAGGTTATTTCACCCCGCTCCGTGCCGAAAGCCAGCTCCGAGGTATCACATATGTGTGAAGAAGGGGAGTACGCCAAACACTGCTCAGTAAAATAAGTAACATTAGTATTCTCTAAGTCTAAACTAGAAAACAATCTTGTATCTTGAAGAACAGGTCCTCTAGCCAAGTTGCAACCGTTTCGTTTCAATTCTCTTTTCGTCGATTGCCTCGAGTAGGCCACGCCTCCGATTCCTTTATTCTGACGTCATATCAACGCTCAGTCACGTGGTCAGAACAAAGAAATAGGAGGCGTGGCTAACTCGAGGCGATCAATGAAAAGAGAATCGAAACGAAACGGTTGTAACTTGGCTAGTGGGGCAGTACACTTTCAAACAAAAATCTTGTTACTATTATTACTTATAAAGATAAAGATTTGAGTCTGTCACCCTCAGTTTTTTATAGGAAATCTAAATGCCGGTGCATTTTTCTTGTTTCCACATATAGGTATTACATGTATGAGCCAGACATAAAAATAATTTTAGCGGAGTACTCGAGAGCAATTATGATGACTTATTAACTATTAATTTGTAAAGACAATACCGACCAATTATGTTAATCCACATCCTTAATATTATAAATATTGTAAAAAGCATTTGAATCCTTGCGTGCTACTTTCATCAAAAATATCAAGAACCATAGAACCATCATTCAGAGACAATGATATCATGATGTGAACTGCAAAACTTAGGTAGTTTGGAGGTAAGGCCCTTAAAAAAGCTGACCGTTGCCGGATTGACGCTTTTGAAGCGTGGTGTTTGAGGAAAATGCTTGGAATCCACTGGACAGAGCATCGGACCAACGACTCCATAATTACCGAACTTGAGTCACCCATGAGATGAGCTCAGCACCATACGCCAAAGAAGAAGTTTTGATTTCTTTGGCCACATTGCAAGGAAGAGAGGTGATAACCTGGAAAAGTTACTACTGACAGGAAAAGTAGATGGGGAAAAGGCCCAGAAGCAGGAGTCCAATACGTTGGTCTGACCAAATCCGTGCTACACTGGAGACCACAGTCTGCGACTCCATTCACATCGCCGAAGATAGAGCAACATGGCGAAATATAGTCCACAAGAATGTTATTCGTCGAGGTCGAGGGTCGTGCCCTCAGCATTGAGGATAAACGACGCAAGTAGGAGGAGGAGGTAAGATGCTTACAGTGGGTATATTGGGCAGTCCAGTGATGCAGTACATAGGTGTGTGTGACAACGTGGCCGCGTCGTACATTGTCAAACTGCGGTCTGATGCTGACATCACCAGGAATTGCGCGTCCTGCAAATTGGAATGTTTCAAAAAATTTCATGACATTTATCATTGCTAACTGAAGAAGCTTTAAGCTATTTTAGTCATGCATGAAGCACTAATCGACTGAATCAAATATTAATAATAGTTTTGATAGTGTAGCGACATCTATGGCGTCACATAGGAACTAAACTACGAAATCTACGGACCTCTACAGTACGGACTAAGCGCTTTGCCTCGTCGTTTATACCGCGTACTTCGAAGGAGTGGAGCAATTTGCCTGCTGAGGTCTTACCGTCCGATTATAATTTGGGTGTCTTCAAGGCTAAAGTGAATAGGCTCTTAATAAACTAGTGCGCCTCACCATCAACGATTGCATCACTGCTTACCATCAGGTGGGATCGCAGTCAAGCACTAGAATATCAAATTTAAAAAAAAAACCTGCATCGCGCATTTAAGTGTTCTCCGCTCGATTTGTACATACAGCCCGAAATCATCAATCGGGCTGTGTCCCAGATTAGACATAACGCCCGTCTGGTCGGAGGATCTTCCCTTTTCATAGGATGTAAGTGGGTCTTCACACCCTATTCCGCCTACTTCTAAAATAATATTAAGATTTGGTTAACAGATTTTCAGATTAGCCTCTGCAGTTCGCGACCAAAGAGAGATGTTCAGATGGGATGATGAAGTGTGGAAGATTTGGGTGTTTCTGCTTCCACAGCGCGCATCTCTCGTCGTCTGCACTGTCTTTCGTAAATTGCATAAATCTTTTACGGTTCTTTAGATGTGTAATCTGGAAATCTCTTAACCGACTGCGGAGCCAGGTTAGCCACTGCAAAAACAATCTAGCCAAATGGGGCTTCTTAGACCCATCTCAAACACAGTGCCAGTACGGAGTCGTTTTACAGGACATGCGTCACCTGCTAAGGTGCTTCTTCTGCACAACCAACTACACTTTTCCGGATTTATATGAGACCCAATAACAAAGCTGTGCGGGTTTCCAAATACTAGTCAGAAAAAATATATAATTAGAGTTCATCGACACGAAAAGAAAAAGGATTTTTTTATTCCTGATAGGTTCGCAATTCACCGCTATCTCACCTGATGGAAAGGGACGATGCGATCGACAATGGAGCGCGCTTACCTAGAAGTAACCTATTCACCCTTGACTCCAAAATTCCCGGATTGTAGCCATCAGGAAACACAGATTCCGGCAAGGCATTCCACTCCTTAGCTGTACGAACATTGAATGTGTTTCCAAAACGTTTTGTGCGTATAGGTGGGATGTCCACCATGTACTGGTGGCGCATCGCCGTACGCCTGGTGGTCCGATGATGGAACGGGATAGGCGGAATTAGGTTATGCAACTCCGACGCACACTCCCCGAAATGCAACCGGTAGAAAACCGACAGGTTAGCAACTCGGCGTCGATGTTCAAGACTTTGAAGCCTCTTGTGTTTTAGTTAGGCAAAATCTTGTGTCGATGATTATGATGCAAATCATAAGCTCATTAGAGTTGTTGTTGTTGTGTTGTTGTTGTTGTTGTCTGTATTATACCTATTACTTGTATAAATTTAGAAACAAATAAATGAAAAAAGTCCGTTGGAGTGCGCACATAAATAACAGAATTACTCACCGGAAGATATATCGCATCAGTTATCCAGCGGTTCTTGACGCGGCCGTGCAGTCCTGATCTGTGGTAAAACATCTGTAACATACAATACATACATAGCTCTAGAGTTATCTATAATAAGATTAGTTGAGCAGTGTTTATACATATTTTTCAATACACTTACTCGAAAACCCGCTCTTATCTCACCGCTTTAGGCACGCACTACTAGACTAGACTATTTTCTGCACTAGTGCAGAAAAGTGCGCGTGCTCTCCCCCACCACAATTTTATTACATTTATCGTATTAAGCTGGGCGCGCGTCGACCCCCACGAGTCGCCGGCTAACCTCCGTTTATTCATTTCGTAAGTGTATTGAAAAAAGTCGTTTTATACACGTGCAGGCACGGCACGGCTCCATAACATTGCCATTCAACGTGGCAATGCTGCCAGTCTTCTGGACACAATTTCTGATGACAGCGATGTGGAGGAGTACTTCGACGCCTGAGTGTAATAGGTGTTTTTGTATTATATGTACATAGTTAGGTTAAGTATAATAGTATTTATAGTTTTATGTACATAGTTAAGTTTTAGTATAAATAGTTTAGTTAATATTAAATTTTTATGATAGATTTATATTGAATACAAGCGAATAAATGAAAGTCATCTACATCGTAAAAAAAAATATATATTCGAAGATATCCATACAACATTACCTCGTATGAGTACAACAGTTGCATATCCCCGCTGTAGACGCCGATGCGGCCGCCGCGGGACACCGCCACGTAGCAGAAGGATTGCTCACGCTCCACGCTCACTAGCTTCACCAATGTCTCCCTCTGTCAGATAATACAATTTTTACTCGATAATGGCCTTTCATAAAAAAAAAAAACAGAGCGCGAGCGTTATGGAAAATAAAACCATAGTCAAATCAAGTCAAAGTCAAAAGTTTTTTATTTCACACAGGCCTACATGGGCACGAACGATTACAGTTTAATTCATTAGTGAATTTTGTTTGTTTTGAGATTTGAACACATTTCGTGTGATTGTTAACATTATCGTGTACATAATACTAATATATAATTTGTTTCAGTATATTATCTTTTATCTCACAGAAGGTGTTAAAAGTAGAATATCCAACACGGAGATAAAGCTGAGGGGTTGTTTTGCACCTGCACCCAGCTATTTGCTGGCGCCTAATGCCCGCTATGGTCTGCCGTGACCTGTGTTGTACTTAGTGTCGGCACTGTCAAACTTGTAACTTTTTTAAATATTTTTGGGAAACCATATAACACGGTGTAAAAACTATTGGAATCCATTCAGTTACTAATTCTGACCAAACTATATTCAGGTTTCGCATAAACTAAAAATAATGTTGCATATTAGAACCGTCCGATCGCTACAAGTGACTTTTGTCCCTTTTTTTTAAGATGTGCTTATTTTCCTTAGGACCACAGTACTAGTTTCGTACCTTGCAGTGTTCCAGTCTCTTGACGTCTTGCTCACTCAGCGGTGTCCACACTTCAGCTCTGGTGCTGGTCTTCTTGGCTCCTACGGCTACCAGCCTGTTTATAAGCTGCCTCCACCACACCTTACCAGTGCTGAAGTGGTCCAATAATTGAAACAGCTTATGTGCATGCGTCGTATATTTATGGTGACCTGAAGTTTGAAACTTTTGATAAAACATACAGACAGACGAACAACAAAGTGATCCTATAATTGTTCCGTTTTTTCTTTTTGAGATACGAAACCCTAAAAAACGGCTATGATTTACCAAATATATTGTCCAGTGAAGTAACGAATTCATTCTCGTCAAGCCACAGTGTATCCTGAGGCGGTGGTGCAGTTTCCGCGAACTCGATGCCTTCCTCAGCAGCTGCTGCTCGCATTACTTCTTCCACACGCCTTTAACATTCAACAGTATCGTTAGCATAAAAAATGAAAATATCCGCAGGAGAACCAAGATCGCCGACATAGCCCGAAGAAACGCCAAACAGTAACACAAGTAACAGTGGGCTGGGCACATTGCTCGTAGAACGGATGGTCGATGGGGCTGAAAGGTTCTAGAGTGGCGACCGCACACCGGAAAACGCAGCGTTGGAAGGCTTCCCACAAGGTGGAGCGACGACCTGGTGAGAGTCGCGGGTGTGCGGTGGATGCGAGACGCACAGGATCGGTTGTTGTGGTATCGCTTGGGGAAGGCCTATGTCTAACAGTGGACGTCTTTCGACTGAAATGATGATGATAATGATGATGAGTATCGTTAGACCAACCATCTTTCTTAGGCTCATGAAGCGGTTTGGCCCCGCGCCCGCTGCGATGTAGGAACAACTGTTTTATTTCTAAACTCATCAGCACCCCTAGCCAAGTTACAACCGTTTCGTTTGATTCTCTTTTCGTTGATCGCTTCGAGTCGGCCAAGCCTCCTATTACTTTGTTCTGACCACGTGACTGAGCGTTGAGATGACGTCAGAATAAAGGAATAGGAGGCGAGGCCGACTCAAGGCGTTCGACGAAAAGAAAATCGAAACGAAACGGTTGTAACTTGGCTAAGGGGGTTAAACCGATAAAGGGATGGAGCTATATATCGGGTGTATAGCTCCATCCCTCTTTCTCACTTGCACGATTGACCTCATGAGTCCTCTGGTGCCCTCAACAGTGGATCCACGCTTGCCAGCATCACGAAGCTAGTTCTTGAACTCACTTGTCAATATCCTGCGCTTTACTTCTCTCGTTGTTTTTCTTAAAACATCGTCTTAGTTTGCTGAGCACTGCCGGAGTCATCTTGTTCATCAGCACACGAGCCAGCGATTCGACTTCATCATCACTGTTGGCAGAGAAATCGTTTACGTTTTTAGAACGTAAAACAGACGAATCTACTCGGACATAGGTCCTGTGCATCTTTTATCACTCACTCATTCACCCACTCAAAATTATTTATTTCACATATTCCTCGTCCATTGTTGGACATCGATCCTGTGTCACTAACAAATCATTAACAACATACTTCATTACTTATTTCAAAAACAAGTGAATCACTAGGATTGTTAAAAAGCTGAAAATTGTCATAGTCAAACAAGTATCTACTTACCATGATAAACTTTCATCCGACGCACTTCTCACTGAGTAGCTTCTCTCTATTATCTCTGAACACTCTTCGAGCAGCGACTTCTCCGATTTTATAGACATTATAATGCAAAAATAACATTCAACATATGTTTAGAATTGTTCAGTTGTGTGTTTTGTTAATTGTTACCTACCTATTGTTTTATCAATAATGTGGTGGCTACGAACCAGGTTGGTTTTAGCGCCATCTATTGGTCATTCAGGATGACAGTAGTGTCAACTGATGTTATACGGCTGAGTTCTTGATACTTAATCTAGTGTACAGATATTAAGATGGTCCTTTTTTACTCGCCTATCGTCAACATCATGCATGGTTTAAAAGCTTGTTACTTCATCTAACGCAATCCAACGGGATGTTTGACGAAAAGGCAACGCGAAAAAGAGAGATAACGCCTGTAAACAGTGTTTGCATTAGAAAACTATCGGTGGAAGTAAAACTACCAATGAGATGGTTAGACAAGTGTTGAAGATATATTTGCGGTAATTTTTTTATCAGGCGTTCCTCGTTGAAAGGCTTGTTATGCCAGTAAGAATACCGTCATAGGTTACACTGGCTCCAGCTAGGACAGCAGGATTTTTTAAAAAATGATATAAACTAGTGCTTGACTACGATCCCTCCTGATGGTAATCAAATCAAATCATCTTTATTGTTGATCATAGTGTAGCGATATCTATGGCGTCACATAAGCACTAATCCTGCATCGCGCAATCAAAGTTCTCCGCGCGATTAGAACATATAGAACCGCCCGAAATCACCTATCGGACAGCTGTCCACCAGACATAACACCCGTCTGGTCGGAGGATCCTCCCTTTTCAACGGAGGTTTGCGGGACTTTACACTCTGCTCCGCCTACCTCCAAAATAGGTACCTAATTGTACATAATACAAATGGTGTTAATTAAATATTTTTAGAGCAGCTATTTCCTGACCTTAAGGGCGTACAACAAAATGTAGGTAAGTACCTATAGGCTATGTATACGCTATGCTATGTAGGCTTACAGTCACCCAAACGGCAATGGAAAGGGCTATGCTCGGAGTTTCCTTGCGTGATCGCATAAAGAATGAAGACATCCGCAGGAGAACCAAGGTCGCCGACATAGCCCGAAGAATCGCCAAACTAAAGTGGCAGTGGGCAGGGCACATTGCTCGTAGAACGGACGGTCGATGGGACCGAAAGGTTCTAGAGTGGCGACCGCGCACTGGAAAACGCAGCGTTGGAAGGCCTCCCACAAGGTGGACCGACGACCTGGTGAGAGTTGCGGGAGTGCGGTGGATGCGAGACGCACAGGATCGGTCGCAGTGAAGACGCTTGGAGGAAGTCTATAACTTCTTTCGGCTGAAATGATGATGATGATGAAGAAGTACCTATAGTGAGTTTTCATGCACATACACTGACTCGACGAGCACAGATTCGTTACTTTACTGGATAATAAATATAGCAAGCTTTTGAGTTATAATTAACGTAGTCGCATTTGCAAGCGCTATAGAAAAGATGCCAACGCGCTACTAACGCGCTACAGCATCGCTACAAAAAGTCGCCGTGGGTTTTTTTTTGTGCAAAATCAACCAATGACATCTCGCGCTCTTGGGCGGAGCGAGAAGGCGTGTCAGACTTTTACTGACTAAAAAACCACTCCTGTCCCTTCGTTGTCTTTCATACCAGGGCCGAGTCTTCCTTTCAGAATCAGACCCTTGGCCCGAGTAGGCTTCGACCCTGCTGGGCCCTTACGGTTTGTTGACATCTCCTTGAGGCGCGCGTGGAACAGTACGAGGGCCCTTACATCCCGTTACACATACTTTTAATTAATGTTAAAATGAAACGCTTCAGTGAACATTGTCTATTTTATTGTATGTATGTATAATAATACTTATCAACTAGTACTGTAATTCTAAAATGTAGGCTATACATACATACACGGAGCGAGTGAGTTTATCATAATCAGTTAAAATATTATTTGCTTTAAATTTTAAGAATCACTCAGTCCTTTACTTGTACAAAAATGATAAATTAGTAAACAGTAATTAACTAAACAAAGAAGAAAGTACAGTGACAATATTAGTTTAAAAAAAAACAGGACGTTTTTGAAGCTAATTTTTTTTTAATACAGAGTGTTATAAAAATACGTGCTCATATTTTAGAATCTGTTTCTGCCCATGTAAACGAACCACTTTCTTCAAGAAAAATACGATCTTCGACGATTTAAATCACAATTTTATTTAAAAAAAAAATTGTTTATTGCTGATCAAAATTAATAAGGCAGGTCTTTTCTCTCTATCTTCTCTTTCTTTCTGTATCTGGGTCTGCTTATTTCTTTTTCGGAATTGATTGCTTTAATTCTATATTGTAGGTACACCAAAACTAGTTATAACATACAGTTAAAGTAGAGTTCATGTAAATAAATTACAATCATCATAATTTTATTTTGGTCATAGGTTTTCCCCAAGTATCAGCATAATTAATGGTTCTATGCATCTCGCATCCATCGGATTTCCGCGACCCTCACCAGGTCATCAGTCCATCTTCTGCGAGGCCTTCCAACGCTACGTCTTTAGGTACGAAAATAAGTTCATAGGTGAGCTTAAATCAAAGTTGAGTTTTATTCCAGCAAATTACAGTGATAAAGAGAGATTACAATAGAGAGTAGAATCCAGTGTACAATTGACATTCTTGAAGAAAGAAAGCTGTTCATTTCTATAGGTAGAAGCGATATTTAAAACATGTCCACCCATTATTGTTTTATCTTGTATTGATAATTCAAAATTTGTTAGGATACCCCTTTGGTGTCTGTAAATATAATTTTAAAACAACTATTATACAGGTATCATACTTTAAACTAAGAGATTCTAAACAAAATAATGACGGCTCCGAATAATTAAAAATGTAAACAAAAGCATTACTTACACACAAAACAACGGACGGAAATAACTTTCGAATTAAACATATTAAAACAAAAATAAAAGATACACTCTTAACACAGAATCTGCCTCTTCGGAGCCAAAAACTCAATAGGAACTATCAACCACTTTCAACTAAAACAGAAATGTTAAAAATACAGTGGCCGTGAGTTTCCAATTTTGTTTATCTATATTGAATATACCTAGCTATACATTTACACACAAAACATAATTTGGATCGAAACCCCGTATACGGCATAAGGTCTGGATTATATATCTGTAATTCTGAGATACACCGAATCACATAGATCTACTCAGAATTTTACGTAAAACTGTTCTAAATTACCCTCTTTTGTTGTATAACTATTTATTTGTAGTCTAGAATAGAATTTCTGGGAAAAAAACTGTTTGATTGAATTTGTCTCAACACAAAGAGCTTTATAATTGGAACACATTTAATATTACTATCACATTCCCTGTTGCATAAAATATTGTATTTGGCTGCACTAGGTATGTGGTGAATTCATCTAAAATACCGGGCTCAGTCTTAATCTTAAGTTTACCTTAAGAGCGATTAATGTTTACGATGTTTCATAGAAACTGGCAAAGATCGTATTCTTGGAAATGATTAAACCGACTTAAATGAACCTTGATAGAGGAAGGAACCTAGATTTAAATAGTTGGCTACGAACATATCGCTCTCCTAGCAATATATTGGCACATCTACTTACATTTTTCATGTTTTACAGATGCAAGGGTCAAAGATTGTACAAATATTTAAAACGAAGTTTTGAGTTAATTTTACATTTTCTATCAGATATTGTGATGTTGGCTTCTATTATAGACCATAATTGATATTCAAGGATATAAATTATCCAAATTTAAGCACTTAGGCCGTTAAAACTTAATTTCGCATTTACTGTAAATGTGCCAATATTTTACTAGGTGAGCGATATTTGAACAAGCTTGTAGAGAAACGGTGAGGGTTTGGGTTATTTAAAAGTCACTGTCTTCTTTTTTCTGGATTCATATATTCTCTTAGGAATACATTCCTATTGTAATTTTATATTTGTGTACAATAAAGAATATATCTATCTATCTATTATTGTGCGTACAGCTAGGAGAATTCCCTACCGGAGTCCGTGTTTCCTGGCAGCTACAACCTAGGGATACCTGGGTTAATTTGTTCTCCATCGACGGCGACATCATCGGTTACCATCAGATGAGATAGAGGTCAAACGCGAGCCTATCAATAATAAAAATATTATTCTAAAACGTTTGTTACTAACTTTTTAGAACCAGATACCTCTCATATAAGTACCAAGTTTCATTTAAAACTTTTCATTTATTGATAAGAATAAGGACTTGACAGTTTCTATGAAATACCGTGAAATACAATGGCTCTAAGAAATGCAGTTAAAACTACTGATGACATATTTTCACAAGATCAATAAACAATTTTCGACGACGAAGCCCGGATCAACAAATTATTCTCTAAATTCTATAACGGTTGACTATTCTACATTTGAATTTGGAATGTTCGGAATCTGTACCTAAACTATATGACCTCGATTACGACAAACTTGCGTAAATACATTAACCTTACCTGCTATTTTAATGCTATTTAATACTTCATACTCATTACTTAAATAATAAATAGCTTAATATTAAACTATAATTTATTATTGTACGAATGCGTATACATGTATTTTCTCGAATACAGCTCACAATTTTATCGTAAGTTGGTAAGAATGTCTCTGAAAAATCGCAATCAATGACAACCTAGCGGTGAAGAATATATGTAAGTACGTATACCCGAAGATAATCGTTCGAAAGTTGATTTACAATTGTTCATAATAGGTTATTGCAATTAGTGAATCCCTGACGCGCCATGACCTACCTAAATTTTCTTCCGTTTCGAATCTATGAATCACAGGGTACACAGCCCTTTAAAAAATAAAAATAAATCCTCTATGTTTCGGCAATATTGAACGCTCGTATACATTGTTTTTAAATATTTAGACGAACCTCTGGTATGTCAATTTTAAAGCATGAATTCATGACAGAGGTCTAAAGCGGGAACTATTATTGTACTCTGACTGCCGCACATGTGGGCGACGCCTGAGTTGTACGAAAAGTCGCGTCGCGTGGCGTCGCGCGTCGTAAGTCTAATGTAGCTGTACAAGTCTTGTTGCCATATAAAATGTTAGAGACCGACGCGCCCAAATAGGCGTAAGTGGCTCACGTGGGCCCAATGTAGTTCTACCTTTAATATGTTTCAAGGACGTTGAAATCAATATGAACTGCAAGTTATGAACAACTCTAACGCTTAGTTTAATCGCTCCAGAACCAGACTGAGAAAGTTATTAAAATAAGAACGCTTTAAGATGGACTCTAAAATCATAATAGTTCGTCTTATAAGGTGCGAAATGCTAGCAATACAATGCTTCATAAGAAATGCACGGTCAGAAAGAGATGCGCGGTCAAAAAGGGCTGCGCGATCAGAAAGGGTTGGCGGTCAGTAGGGGTTATGCGGTCAGAAAGGGCTGTGCGGTCAGTAGACAGGGCTGTGTGCGTCGTAGTTGAGCTGCAGGTAGGGCGGGATGGCCGCGGATAGCTCAGACGCACGCCGCCGCAGCGCCGCGATGCTGTGCCCGCGCCACACCTCCTCTTCTGCTGGCTCACCGCCGTTACCTGTATAACATGTACCAAATTTTCGTGTTAAGACGGCAAGATGTATGATAACATAAATTACACAAAAAAAGAAGAAGAACATCATAAAACAAATAAAAACAATAAACAGATGCATTTTTTCTACCACTGGCACAACGCCTTACCGATGGTGGAACCGGCTTGGTGGAATTAAGTTACGTTATTTCGATGCATACTCCCCGCAATGCCAGCGGATAAAACCGACCAGCTAGCATCTTGGCGTCAATGTTCAAGAGTTTGAAGTTTCGACTCGATGAGTGCATCATTGCCAATGTTCCTCTTGACTCGTTTCTCGATATTCAAGCGCATTAAGCTGGTATCTGGCAAATCCGTCCTAAAGACCAGAGCAGTACTCCATACGCATTTGCTGATATAGCAAGTGACCGGAGGCAAGGCCTTGTTGGTAGGTGAGGCCAAGCCGCACATGTGGTGCGGCGTGGGCGAGCCCTCCAGCGCGCCCTGCCGCTGCTAGCTTATGTTGTTGCAGTACATCATAGTCTCTCATAAAGCAGTAGAGTACTGACCGGAGGCGGTAGGCGAGGCGTTGTTGTTGCCGCAGTGCGCCATATGCGGCGGCGTGGGCGAGCCCTCCAGCGCGCCCTGCTGCTGCTGGCTGATGTTGTTGCAATACGACATCATTGTGTCTCCTGTAAACCAAAACCACGCACATTAAGAACCAATACAGTACCAACTATAAAAAAGGACAGTGCTCAAAAATACTTAAAGAATTAACTTTTCTCAATCAAACTGAAACTATTGTGTAAAAATGAGAAATAATAATAATGAAACTTGGTTAAAATGAGACTATTTAAATCTATGTCATCATCTCTCTAGCCTTTTTCTTAACTAGCATAGGGTTGCCGTTCAGTCTAACTAAATGCGATTGAACACCCGTGTTTACATGGAGCGACTTCTTATTAGACTTCTACAACCCAGTTACTGGGCAAAACGATACTTCTTGGATAGACTGATGGTCAGACGTTCTGGCTTCTGGCTGCCTATAGCCACTGTCAAAGGTCTGCGAATGACAACTGGGCCCAACGGCTTTAAATGCTTTCCGAGGTACAGGGTGTCAGTATAATAAACATAAATAAGTACATATGAACTGAAAAATTCATATTGGTACTTGCCCGTTTCGAAATAGCAACCTCATGCATAAGAGGTGAGTTTAACCACGGGCCAACCAAAATTTTATTGCTATAGGATGGTGCGGGTAACATCTGTCGGATTCATACAATGTACATAGCTATCTATCCTTTTCTCTCATCTCAAAGATTTCGTCCTGCTGTCATCCATGCTATGTAAAAAGACCTCAATTTAAAATATCTTTCCGTCTCTCTCGCACTGGAATAATATAGTTTGGTTTCTGTCTTCCTGCATCTAGAGTTTTCTTACCGAGTGAGTTGAGTGGGTAATGTCCCTGGTATGGCTGCCCGGACGCGACGGAGCTGATAGGCAGCGAGGGGTTGAGGTCTGCGGCCAGCTGTGGCAGGCCACCAGCACCGAAGCCGCCCATTGACACACCGCCCTGTGATAGCTGACCTAAACCTGCAAACCAAAATAGTACCTAATCATTTTACAGAAACTTAAATCTATGGGTACAATGTCAATCTTATCGCTCACAGCGATATCTATTAGACAACCTTAAGATGGACTATAAGAACTTAAACTAAACAGGATAGTAGTATGCGGTGTACAGCCCCCCTAGCCACGTTTTGTGTCGATTCTCTTTTCGTCGATCGCCTCGAGTCAGCCACGCTTCCGATTCCTTTGTTCTGACGTCATCTCAACGCTGAGTCACATGGTCAGAACAAAGGAATAGGAGGCTTGGCCTACTCGAAGCGATCAACGAAAAGAAACGGTTGTAATTTGGCTAGGGGGGCAGCTAGGAAATATGCAATTATAAAGATAGAACTATAACATACGTGCGCCACACACGCCGATCTGGGCGCGTTGGTCTCCATACATTTTATATGGAAACTAGACTTGTAGAGCTACACTTGATCCACGCCACGCGACGTCGTTCTACGTAAAAATCAGGCGCGTTACACGTGTGCGTCGGTCTAATGTAGTTCTATCTTAAATGGTCTACTTCAAACCACATTAAAATCTAGTATTATACTAAGGTATTTAACTGGTTTTTAGAGTTCCGTACCACAGGCAAAAAAGGAACCCTTAAAAAATCACTTTGTTATCCGTCTGTTGTGACATTTTTTTTTCTCAGAAACAAGTGGTATTAGGTATTAGGTTGAAATTAATATCAAGTACTCAAGTCTACTATTCCTTAGAGCAGTGAATCAAAGTTCTAAAGTCAACGCAATTTAAAGATCCATATCTTTATAAACGGCCATACGTTTTGCCGCATATTTTGACATTCGCAATAAAATCTAAATGTACAAGGTACTTCCGACCGGTACGGTTGACCTAGAATCCTGTTTGGTAAGAAGCAAGGTCTCATAACATAAGTAGATACAGGAAAAATTTTGAAAACTTTAAATTTGTAGTTACGTTACAAAACAAAAAACTTGCGATTCGGAATAATTATCGAAACTCGATTCGGGAATTGAACTCTTTACATTGGTCAGTTCGTACGGAATCTTTGCTGCTCGAGTTAAACTCGCACTTGGCCGGTTTTTTTTTTATATTTTTATCTTAACTTTTATAATAATTCTTGATTATTTTAGGACAAAAATTACCTATTTTAAAAATAGCTGAAATCGTTTCAGTAGCCGGTTCTATATCTACACTTCACTCCATGTTGTATATAAAAGCTATTAATTTATATTGCCCACTCGAGCTCTAATTGATATATTTTTCGATACACTTCCGCTCTTATCTCACCGCTATTAGGCACGCAATAGATTGTTTTTCGCACTAATGCAGAAAAGTGCGCGTGTTGTCCCCCACCACAATTTTATAACATTTATCGTATCAGGCTGGGCGCGCGTCAACCCCCAAATGTCGCAGGTAAACCCCCGTTTTATTTCTTTGTAAGTGTATTGAAAAAAGGCGTTTGATACAGCTCGGCTCGGCTCCGTAACACACTCAGGCGGCTCGTGAGAATTTCTTCTCGGTCGCAATGACCAACTTTCTCCACTTGTATCAAAATGTACTATTCTTGTTAGACTTACCGGCTGGCATCGACCAGGGTCTATCAGCAAACACACCGGGGCTGCAGACGTCTCCCGCTCCGAAGGGCGGCAGGCCATGTGACGGCAGCAGTGCACCAGGAGAACGGAACACATTGGTACTCTTCTTACGTTTCTTCCACTTAGCTCGACGGTTCTGGAACCACACCTGCAGAGAAAATAACAATATTTGTTTTGGTGAGACAATTTTTTGACTGACAACAACAACGAGGGTTTTCTGAAATAAATTTGTAATGAAGATATTTGTGATCTCTAAAATACAAAAATCTGGTGTCACAGTGTTTGTTATCGAACTCCTCCCTAGTGGTTTGAATGATTTTTAAAAAAAATAATTGGTATATATATTGGTATTTATTAGTATGTATGAGTATTACATATTTCATCATCATTTCAGCCGATAGACGTCCACTGTTGGACATAGACCTCCCCCAAGCGTCGCCATAAAGAACGGTCCTATGCGTCTCGCATCTATCGGATTCCCGCAACCTTTATCAGATCATCGGTCCATCTTGTAGGAGGCCTTCCAATGCTGCGTCTTCCGGTACGCGGTCGCCACTCCAGAACTTTTCTGTTCTGCGAGCAATGTGCATTGCCCATTGCCACTTAAGTTTGGCGATTCTTCGTGCTATGTTGGCAACCTTGGTTCTCCTGCGGATACCTTCATTTCTGATTTGATCACGCAAGGAAATTCCGAGCATAGCCCTTTCCATTACCCTTTGGGTGACTTTAAGCCTTCTGATGAGGCCCATTGCGAGCGACCACGTTTTGGAACCATATGTCATCTAGGAACCATATTGCCCGGTAATCGGGTTGTGGAGGTCTGGTAGGCAGTCGCTCCATGTAAAATACGCGTATTCAGTCGCATCTAGTTAAACTTTAAGTCGACCCCAAGCTAGTTAGGAAAAGGCTAGGGAAACGCTGACTTCTAATGTTCGTTGTGGCCAGTAGAATCGTTTATTTCGCAAAATAGAGAATGCCATCATCTGACCACCTGATAATAATTCATGCCATCAACTTCAGTAAGATTTCCCATAAGTAACATCACCCTTCGTCGATAATCATTTATCATTCGGAAAGCCCTCAAATCTTCGCGTCCACGTGGGGCTTGCCTTTAATCGCACGTCATTTGTCGGCGGCCCACAAACTTATTGATTTCGATAGTACACGGATGAGACGACGCCAGGGCCGGAGCTAGGGTTGGATTTAAGAGGGGCCCTCTTAAATTCCCGAGTCGCCTATCGCCAACGTGAGCATAGTTTAAAAGCTTGTTGCTTTATCCAACGCACTCTAACGTCATCTTTGAACTCTGTTGGTATTCGGTAATTCCGTCACTTAATCGAATATTTCACAAAAAAGACCCGTATTTTTTTAAAAAGCTTAAATGTTTTTGGAAAAAATATCGTCATTCTGAATTTCGATTAAGGTTTCTAAAGTTTTTTACTTTTTTAATTTATGAGTACATTATGAAGGGCTGAAGTTCACGTGAAAAAACCGATTTTCAGAGGTCTATAATAATAATAATAATAATAATAATAATAAGGTTTATTCACAAAAGAAATACAGAAACACATTTTTAGTTTACATTACTAGTGGCAAAATCTGTACAAAAAGTATGTAACCCTGTCTCTTAGACTAGGATAGCCTGTATTCTAAGAGACAGTGTTCGACCGAATAATTGTATTTAAACATCATATAATACAACAAGTGAACGGTGTTGATGTGAGCTTCTGTAGTTGTGTTATGTGTAGCGAATAGAAAAAAAAAAAAAAAGGGTAAAGTAAATGAAATGGAAACGTACACGTTTGAGTTTATGATTGGGGAATATTGATTTGTCTGATTGTGTGCGCTTTTTTTATGTAAGAGTTGTAAGACTACTACTGCTTACTGTGTTGGATTACTAGGTGTTGTATGTGAGCAAAGATTCCGTGTAGGCATAGTCCTTTTGTAGTAGCCACTCTGTTACTACAGATTTAAGTTTGTGTGTATTTAAGTTTAGAATATTTAATAACGGATTTACTTTTTGGTATATGTGTGTACCTAATATGTAGAATTGGCGTTTTGCGA
This sequence comes from Mythimna vitellina, assembly GCA_949316375.1. Taxonomy (NCBI): domain Eukaryota; kingdom Metazoa; phylum Arthropoda; class Insecta; order Lepidoptera; family Noctuidae; genus Mythimna; species Mythimna vitellina. Next base: position 15,848,808 of record OX438708.1, read on the forward strand.
AGGTGGTTTTATGTTGGACTCTTGGAAGGAGATTTATTCGCTTATTTGGGTTTGGCAGAGGCAGACCGACATGTGTTCTAAGTATAGATCGGAGCACAAAGATTTGCCGTACTGTGAGAACTTCACAGTCAGAGTACAGTTCGGTGGTTGGATACCTGTATGGTTTTTTTGATAGTACTTTGAGTACGGCTCTCTGCGCTCTGGATATATATCTATAATGGAGCTCCGGCTATAATGGATTAATTTTATAAAAATATATGATTTGATTTCAATAGAAACCTAGATAATTTACACAAGATCCGATAGATTTGTGTCTCCAAAATATCTAGAGAAAGATGTGTAAGTAATAACAAGTAGGAGCGGTTATATGGAAATGTATTTCGGGTTAGTCGCTCTTAAGGTAGGGGTAAATAAAGGACCCTCTCTAGTATAAATTTAACATGATCTGATCTGGTGAATTGTACTCGATTCATCAGATCAGATCGGAGATCGTTTACAATTCATGCTCTGCCACACACACATATATATTCCATAAATGTTTTTCTTTCTTCTTTCTTTTTTCTTTTAATGCCATCTACCCTACATACCCTAGCTACGGCCCTGGTCGATGTTTATTTTTCTAAATCATGCCTTGGATGTAAATTTATTTTTTAATAACTGCAGCATCAACCAGTGAAAATCCCTTCAAAACGGATCCAGCCGCTTTGGAGACCGCCGGAACAAATAGACAGGTGGTAAAAATTGCATCATTGTCATAAAAATGTGTTATTTGGATATTAAAAACAGACTCTTGAATTTTATTATTTGTATGTAAGTATAGGTATCGAATATACTTTCAAACGCATTTATTTCAATGAAGATACGAGTGCTTCAATTTTATTTTTATGCAGATATGTAGGTATAGATAAAAGCATAAGTACTCAATTAAAATATAAAGCACATTTATAGGGTTCTAAAACGTGTGCTCCTTCGATTACAGGACACCACAGCATGCATATATGACTAAATGAAATTAAAATGCACAAAATGATATTTCTGACAGATTCTTGACGTTGATAACATTTGCTGTGCAATCATTGTTACTCATTCCTTTTCCACTCGCCTATCGTCAACATCGAGGATGGTTTGAAAGCTTGTTGCTTCATCTAATGCAATTCAACGCAATGTTTCATGAAGAGGCAATGCAAAAAAGAGGTCATAACGCCTAAAAACTTTGTTAGCATTCAGTAATACCGTGATTTACTCGAATATTTTCTATGTTCTAGGAAATACGTATTTTTTTTAACCTTAAATGTTGTTGTAAAAAATTGTCATCATTCAGAATCTTGATTAAATTTGCAAGACTTCTATTGTTATACTTTTTTTGACTGTTTAAATTTTTGCGTAAATTATGAAGTGTCAAGTCTTTACTGGATCAGTTTTAATCAATTTTATAAATTGATTTCAATAGAGGCCTAGATAATATCTACAAGATTCTGTGTATTCAAAATATGTTATGACAAATGTGTAATAACGTCATAATCGCGTAAGAGCGGTTGTATGAAAAACAGTGAAAATGTATGTCGAGTTGCATCCCCTTAATATATTATAGGTATAACCTATATAAGCTGATTGTGACTACATGACTACCAACCAGTAATAAGTGCTATAAAAACTTAGTATTTATGTTTGATAAAAAACATTATGCACCAGCATTACAAAATTTAACAACAAAACAAAAGAACCCTCGCCATGTGGAATCGCCGACCGCATTAAAAATTTAAATTAGGTCGGTTGCTTGGTGATGAGCGGGCGCGAGCGCGATAAACTTACATCACGATTGTTCTAAATTCTAATCAATTTAAATTAAATTATATTATTTTTAAATCAATTATTGTATTTCTAGAATCATTTTTTTTTGTGCCAGCGTGCAGCGTGCAAAATGTTTTATTTATCATATAACTAATTCATTAATATGCTTAACTTAACTAAAATTAACTTACAAAATAAAAGCCCTAAAGTACTAAAAAGCAATCTGGCGCGACATTACCACGCTGAAAGGCAATGCTTATCCTTTGTCCGAAATAAAACCCAGCCCTTGGGTCACGCAAAGTGTCAACAAGGCGTTTTGAAAGTTCTTTAAATAATTTGTAAGCACTCGGACCCCACGATCCAAGAGTTTCAACCCCAAACAGCTCGAAAAAATAACTACCAACAAGGTTAGTATATTTCCACCGCTTGCGGCTGCAAAGTCCCTCTCTGCAGCCACTGCGGAATCAAATTAATATTTTTTTGTCTAATTTAATTTATATCCAAAATTAATTTATGTCAAATTGTACAAACTGTGTACATGTGTAATTGATATATTTGCACAGAACTAAACTACTATAGAATTGCATAAATATAAAATTAAATATTTACAAGAGGTAAATATGTAGTAGGTGTTCCTTATGCACATTCTTCTCCATAGAGATCTACGCTTTGGAATGTGCAATTAGCATCATTTATTTTAATTTTTCTGACTGACTGACTTCTTGACATTTCAAAAGTGCCTGTAAATGGTTTATTTGAAATAAATACTTTTTGATTTTGATTTTTTATAAATAAAAAAAATCCCGATCAGTTAAAATCGGGCAACATTAGTATACTGTTTAAAAATAAAGGACAAAAACACAAATCTGATCCTGCAACAACTTACTCAACCGCCTAACTTCGACCACCTGGATAGCTTCACCTCAGATACTTCTAACCACTGAGTTAGCCAGAACCCCATCCAACGCCCATTGTAAACAGTGGCAGGACACTTTTTCCCTACCCACTAAATATTTAACACCATGAAAGCGTCTTCCCGCATGGTTTAAACTTTCCGTGGTCCTCTTGAAAGACCTTGAACCGCCTAAGAATCCAAGTAGGAAAATGTCGACGTTCCACTTGTGGGCATGCTTAAATATCTGGTACAGTGTAACTTTGCATTCATAATGCGCACAGCTAAGGAGTGGAATTCCCTGCCGGAGTATGAGTTTCCTAATAGCTACCACCTGGGGATCTTTAAGTGCTTCTAGACAAGCAAATGCTCCATTATCGACCACATCATAGCGCAGGGGAGATAGCAGGTCAAGCGCGAGCCCAATTATAATAAAATAAAACTTTTCATAAAATTTATTGAATTAAATTCATTTTATTTCTAAAAATAGTCTCCTAAGCTAATGCGCTTCCGCTAAACAAGGGTCGCAGCCTTATATTGCGTTCGAGCGAGAAAGAAAGCGATAGAAAGAGACAAACATACTCATTTGGCAACTGTCACCGGCAGGACTCTATTATTTATGGTGTCAGCGGTTGGGATGGTAGCTTCGCAAACATTCAGGTTTTCCGACCTTTTTATTTCTTTTCAACTTCGCTGTAAACAAATGTTATGTACCTTGGGTGGGAAAGAAGTGTTTCTTACTTGCTGAAAGAATCATGTCTTTCAAGTCGACTTGATAAAAAAGTTTTGAGATATTTACTAGATAAATAAATTAACTGGACGATTCAGATTTCCGAGGCCTTACCATGACCGTGTTAAAATATCATGCGTGCGAGCAAAAAAGAGGGATGGAGCTATATATATAACGTTTTATCCAAGCAAGGCTTAAAAGGCTTAATACTATGATAGCAAAATATCATAAAACGGATTGATGTCGGTGCACCAATGGGCACATACCAAGCATGAAAATATGAAGCATGATGTTGTGATATTAAAACACAACAGCTCCCCCAGGTCAAGTTACAACCGTTTCTTTTCGATTCTCTTTTCGTTTTATCGCCTCGAGTCGGCCACGCCTCTTTTTCTTTGTTCTGACCACGTGAATGAGCGTTGAGATGACGTCAGAACAAAGGAATCGAAGGCGTGGGCAACTCGAGACGATCGACGAAAAGAGAATCGAAACGCAAAATTGACGAAAAATTGTTTCTTATATATTGTATAAATCTTACTTAGTAAGGGAGAAAATAAATAAATATTATTATTATATTATTAAACGAAATGGTGGTAACTTGGCTGGGGGGCAAACGATGAATGTCAATAAGTGGACTAAAATGCATCAGAGAGAAACAAAAAAAAAAAAAAACAAGCTCATCTCTTCCAAATTCACAATGAATATTCCCGGGCAATACAAATACATTGTCTTAACAATCTGTGTTTGTTTAAGGTGGACAATTCAAAAAGTGTACTGCTAAAAATAGCAACACTATATGCGGAACAATTGATGAGCGATCTGATGCTGTAGGTTGGCGGACATGGGTACCCGGTACGTCGGCTGATATTTTATGTTAGCAGTGAAGTCTTTCAGGTATATATAGATTGAGTTTTAGTAAAATGTTATGTTGTAACAATAGTGAGTCAAATATATATAGCTCCATCCCTTTAACGGTTAAGTCATAAAATGGATTGCATTACGAAGTCATTCAACCCCCCACGCAAAAAGACGGGTTTTATAAGTTTCACCGTATTGTGTTCTATTTATCAGTGGCATTGTAGCTCTTAAACGGGTGAACCGATTTGGATGCGTTTTTTTTAACAAACAACAACATTTTTTCTCTGGTGGGATAATCATTTAATGACATCCCTCGCTCTTGGGCGGAGCGAGAGATGTGTCAGACTTTTACTGACTAAAAACCCATTCCTGTTCCTTATTTGCCGTTGTTCCAGGGCCCCGGGGATATCTTTCATATCACCTATGGCCCCAGAAGGCTTCGACTCTGCTACGCTCGTGGAACACTACGCGCCGTCGGAGTCTCGGGCTCGGTCCGGACGGTTACTGGACGACCGGACGGCAAGTAACAAAACGGTAGTGACGAACCATTTATCTTGGAATACGGTGAAGTGACCGGGATCACCATTCCCATGAGTACAGCCCATGGGACTGCGGATGTCGGTCGCCTGTCCCAATTTTGATGACGGTGACCCAGTCGTGAGCGACAATTGAAAGGTAATCAGAATATCGTTCAGCAGTGCTACCACAAACCCTTAACACGATCCAAAGAGATAATAATAATAATATTTTTTATCAGAAATACAAGTCTGACACAAATGTAAAGTAAGTAACAAAAACTGTAATACGATAGTCAATTCAAAACTTTGGACCCTGACTCCTAAACTGGAGGCAGTGTCTTTGCATAAATAATAAAGAGTGAGTGACATTCCTGTTGTCCTATTATCTGGTCCTTAAACCAACTACATGCTCCTGTAAATTCTGTCTTCTAACATAGTTGTTAAGTTTTTTGTGTTACTAAAATCTGATATTTCTGTTATGTGTTGTTTTTAATATTGCTATTTCTGGTGCCCCAACTATAGGAAGCTTCAAAGCACGTTTGAAAAAATGGCTTATCGAGCAAGCTTTTTATTCTTGTGACGAATTTATGATTTAATTTAATATAACTTTGACGCAAATACTAATTTGGACTAAAAGTTATTGTGACTTTTTATAGGATTGTTTTTTATTTTAATTTGTGATTTGACTTCGATTTATTTGTTTTTCTTGTATTTTCTTTTATTTATTTGACATTGTTATGTAATCATTAATTTGTTGACTAAGTATAATTTAACATTATGTATATGACTTGTAAGAATCCCTTACCAATAAATTACTATGACTATGACTATGACTATTGTTGTATAAATGCTGTATGTGTTACCTATGGACGGAAAGGTCCAAAATAAAAGTTTATTATTTTATTTATTTTATAAATGGTGGACGAGCAAATTATGAGTGTATAGCGTAGCCGAATGGAAATTAGAGACAAGGTAGACTAAAAAGGTAAGGAATATATAAATACACTAGCTTCTGCCAGTGTCTTCGCTCGCATGAAAATAGGTTTCTCCATACAAAATTTGGAACCTCGTTTCTCACTTTAAAAGTTGAATTAATAAAAATCCCTTCTTAGTGTCCGCTGACGTCATAAAAGGAAGCCTTGTGTAAAATTTCACGCTCTTAGTCCCAGTATTTTGTAATAATATTAGAAGCAGGTGTATTGAAGCCTTTCTTCCGTTCCATCCTAGAGCCGGAAAAGTCTATTTGATGAATTTCCACCTAAAAAAAAAGTTTAGTACAAAGTATCAGACAAGTCTCGACCTCTGAATTCCCGTCAAAAACATCTTATTGCAAAAAACTGGACAAGTGCGAGTCGGACTCGCGCAATGAGTATTTCGTACAAACTTAGTTAAGTAAATAGTTCAATTCTTGAATGGAGTCTTGAAGATTTTTCCGAGTCGCAAAAAAAGTTTTTTTTTTGACGTAACAACAAAATTGTTTTCAGATTTATTCCTATATCTGTGCTATAGGACCTTGCTTAATGCTATATTATTTTTCGATTCCCTTGAGAGTGTCGAAATATACGTTTTTTGCGACATAAACGGCCGTATCTTTGTTTTTCGTTAATTTTGAAGTTTGATTTTTGCACAACTTCTAGGGACTGCAGACCTGAATAAATGAGTTCCCGAGATAAGGGGTCTTGACAGACAAACGGACAACGAAGTGATCGTATAAGGGTTCCATTTTTTCCTTTTGTGATACGGAACCTACAATGACCGAACATGTACAGGAAGTTAGTGATAGCATGACGAGTAACAGGGCAGAGTGGAAGAAAAAAACGTGTTGCGCCGACCCCAAATAATACGGGATAAGGGCAGGAAGATGATGATGATGATGATACGGAACCTACAATAATAATAATAATAATTTATTTTACAAAGCCAAATACAGTTTTTCCATCTCAATCGAATATAAAAACAATTCAGTACAATACAACGCTATGCATTAATATGTTACAAGTTAAAAAACACAAATATAAATAGCTTCTTCATAAAATTCTACATGTAGTACGAATATCACACATCAAAGTAACACAACGCTTCCCTCGACCCTGTACTTGTTCGAATGTTAGTACAATACAATGAGTTTCATAAAACGGGCGTAGCTCCTAATTGGGCGTACGGTACGGTTTCTCAAGCGTGAGCTCTAGTCGTGAGCTCGCACTTAGAGGACCATGTTTGTGCGTCGTGGCTAGCGCACGGTGGAGACTAGCGGTCGAGTCTTGCAGCTTTAGTAGAGGACAGTTACAAGATGTAACAGCAAGCGAGAGCGGATAACTTATAACAACTAATAAATTAAATATTTATTTATTACTTTTATTTATCAAACTTATACTATCTTTACAGGAAACCATGCGACAATAGAGCCAATATAAGTATACACGATGTCTTTGACATCGACGCACAAACGAATACCACGGATCCAGTACATAATAATAATAATATAATATTTTTTTTTTTATTCTGTCCTTTTTCTAATTTAAGTTGTGTAAAATCGTTATTCTAACCAACCCCGATGATATTTTTAGTAAAAAAACAAAAAAAAAAAATTAAAAATTATTTAATTAAAAAGTCGAAAGACGGTATGAATAAAATCGTTATTCTTATCAACCCAGATGACATTTTTAATTTTAAAAGAAATTCATTCAATGTTTTCACAAAAAATGTTAGAATAAAGATTTTATACAGTGTAAATTTAAAAAAAAAAAATATTTTTTATTAAATTAGGAAAAAACCGACGAAAAATTCCAGCACTGGGGGTCCAGAATCAGGTACTGGATCCATGGTATTCGTTTGTGCGTCGATGAAAAAGACACCCTGTATACTAATTTATTATTAAACCTACTAAATGTATAGCATATAACCGCTAGTGCCACTCTGTTAAATACACTCAAAGTACAAAAACAGTTATACAACTTTTTCATTGAGTAACATAGGCATTGTATTTTCTGCTATCATGAGGGCGATGTCGCTGGCATAAACCAGTTGAATACAAAAAGCAAAAAAAAAAATCTCTGAGTTGTATGAGAAGTAGCTAATATGCCTGTATGTGATGACGTTTACCTGGGACAGACGGTCCAGTTGGGCAAAGTCTAACTTCAAGAAAGAGGTCAACCGTTGAATTCGACTCGACTGGGCAAAGTTCGAGAAGTATCATAGTGTATCAAAACGAAAGTCTATAACCGGTTTGTGTTGCCAGTGAAGACAAATGGCTCTGAAATGTGGTCACTCACAATAGGCCTCTATGAAGGCTTAAAGTCACTCAAAACGCATTTGGGAGGGCAATGTTTGGAGTTCCCTTGTGAGCAAATCAGGAATGAAGATATCCGCTGGAGAACCAAGGTTGCTAACATAGCCCGAAGAATCGAATTCGAATCGAATCGAGATTGCCAATCCATACCACGACTTTCTATGATAAATCATTTACTGTCCAAGCTGCTAGTCTGCGTAATGAATTACCAGACACAATTAAACGCGCTCAATCGTAGCCTGTTTTTAAAAGACTCGTTAGGGAACATTACCTGTCGCTGTGAGTAGTCGTGATTCATATTTCTGTCTATAGTTTTCAATAATTATGTATGTATATATGTATTTATTATATAGCATATGTATATATCTGTGAAATGAAAAAAGATTGCATGTAGCGGAGATGAGAATGTTAAGATGGATGTGTGGTGTGACGAGAATGGATAAAGTGAGAAATGAATATATTAGAGGAAGTTTGGGCATGTTACTAAAAGAGTTATGAATCTACATGTGGATGGATGGAGAGGGAGAGGGAGACCAAAGAAAAGATGGATGGATTGTGTGAAGAGAGATATGAAAGAAAAGGAAATTAGTGATAGCATGACGAGTGACAGGGCAGAGTGGAAGAAAAAAACGTGTTGCGCCGACCCCAAATAACACGGGACAAGGGCAGGAAGATGATGATGAGATGTTGATGATGTATATATCTGTGTATCTATTATAATATAATATGTTTAATGCTGGTTTTGTCACACCAATAACAGCCCTATTTCTTGTCCAGGCAATTACTGTCCATTCCAGGTTGCCTGGAAGAGATCGCGGAATGCGATAAGACCGCCCATTGTATGTACGTATGTGTTTTAGTTTTAGTTTCCTTTTATGTTTGTATTGGTGTGCAATAAATGATATAATAAATAAATAACTATATGGACTGGTGCTGCAAAATGCCATCTAGCAGCTTTGGACTCAGCGGAAAGGCGTGCGAAGAGGCTAATTGGGGATCCAGATTTGGTTAAGTCCAATCTACAAAGCCTCGAGCACAGGCGCAGAATAGCCAGCCTATCGGTATTTTACAGCTTACATTTTGGAGAGTGTGCGCGGGTATTGCATGACTTGATTCCGCCATCTCCTTTCTACCATCGGACAACCCGACGAACAGCAAGTATCCACCCTTACGTTGTTGAAACTTCAATGGTCCGGACTAAGCGTTTCGCTTCGTCGTTTATACCGCGTACATCGAAGGACTGGAACAATTTGCCTGCTGCGGTCTTCTCGTCCAACTATAATTTAGGTGTCTTCAAGGCTAGAGTGAATAGGCTCTTAATAAACTAGTGCGCCTCACCATCAATGATTGCATCTCCGCTAACCATCAGGTGGGATCGCAGTCAAGCACTGGTTTATATCAACTAAAAAAAAAATCGTCAACTTTAAGTGGCAGCGGACAGGGCACATTGCTCGCAGATCAGATGCTCGATAGATCCAAAAGGTTCTAGAGTGGCGACCGCGTGTTAGTAGATGCAGCATTGGACAGCCTCTAACTACAAAATCTTCAGCCTTATAATATTGATATTTAGTATAGACACGCCAAAAACAAGCTTGGTTGTTCGTGTCAAAAATCTGGACAAAAAATACTTGTTATATTTATACAATAGTGATTGTGTACTCATTTAGTCGTCTTTATTTAGTTGCTAGATACACAACAGATTTAGTGTGAAAAAAGGAAATGATCATTCAGGTCATTAGTGAATACCTATATATAAGAAGTTTCCCAGAAATTGTATTTCATTATTTAGACTTTTAACACAAACAACTATTATAAATAATCTAGTTTTTCTACCGTACACTCTCAACAAGGTTCAGTTGAAAACCAGCGTCAGGCAACTACAACGAAGTTGTCTGGCATTTTTGCTGAACTGGACCTATTTGGCGCAGGCGCAAGACACACAATGTTAGTTATTTTATTTTCTTATTTTTAAGTGTTTACATGTTGTTTCTACATTGTGTGTATCTGTGTACGTGTACCAAATAAAACATTTTTCTTTCTTTCTTTCTTTTATTTTTATTTGTTTTTATTGGGTGGGAAAATCATCTTATGACAAATCCCGCTCTTGGGCTTAGCGGGAGATAGTGTCAGACTTTTACTGACTAAAAACCCACCCCTGTTCCTTCTTTTGCCTTCGTCCCAGGGCCCCGGGTGTCGCTTTCACACTACCCGTGGCCGGCAGTAGACTTCGACCCTGCTGGGCCCCTACGATTTACTGACATCTCCATGAGGCGCGCGTGGAACAGTACGCGCCGTCGACGACTTGGGCTCGGTCTGGATGGTTACCGGACGGTAGGACGGCGAGCCACCCATAGCTCGCCGTCAGCAAGCCCGCGCCTACGGTGGCCGGAAATCGGGATCGGAATCCCGGCGGCGGTCAGGGCGTAAGGATCGCCTCACGCGATCGGCCGCCTCCTTTGCTAGCATTACTGCTTCGCAGAAGGAGGCGACCGCCTGCCACTCCTCCTCGCTCCGGACCATGGCCTAAACCAAGGCCCAGCGCGACAGATCGCCGATTATTTAGACTACGAATATGTTCAGTTGGAATGATATTGGTTGTCCTTTTCGAAGCAATCTTTGAGAATACATCTCTATATACCTAACTAGCGTAGCCAATTTCTTCTCCCGCGTGAAATTCGGTAATTATCTCAAAAAAAAACAGCCACGACGAAAAAAATAATCACTTATGCTGTTCCAAAGCATGGTCTTACCGTGTACTAAGTATCATCGCAATCCGTTTAACCGTTTAAGCGTAAAGAAATAACAAACATACTAACATAAAGTTTCGGCTGTGTAATGTTAGTGTAAAGTATGGATACAGAATCTTCGACGCTGGCCGTTAGTGTACATATGTATATGTGAACATACAAACCCCTCTAGCAGTACCTACTTCCTATAGAGACGGTGAGTCACCTCGGCAAGGCTATAATGAACGCAGCACGCGAGCCGTGGCGCCTATCAGTTGGGCCAGCGGTGTGAGTTCTAACGCGAAGAACAAACACGGAGTCACGGTAGCCAAGGTGTTGTTGCTACCAGACAGCACTACTTTGAATTAAGGACTAAGTATTTTGAAAGATCAATTTCCAATTAAGGTGAATGTTCTAAGGTAGCACGCACGCCCCAGCCGCTGGGACCCCGACCCCGACTTCCAGCCACAGTAGGCTGGAGGCCTGGCTGCCAGGTAACCGTCCGGACCGAGCCTGAGTCGTCGACAGCACGTAGTGTTCTATGATGTCAGCAAAACAGAGAGGGGGCAAGCAGGGTCGGAGATTGACTTCCGAAAGGGGAACCCGTGTTCTTAGAACGCAAAGGGCAAAGAAGGAACATAGGTTTGGTTTTAGTCAGTAAAAGTCTGACACGTCCTCTCGCTCGGCCCAAGAGTTTTTATCAAAATAGCACATTTCAGTTATTCTGCATTTTAGTTCATAACTTATCGGGGATGTTTGAAAGACTGGAGCCCTGTAACACGGATATTCCAAGTAGTTCCAGATATTTTTGACTGGCCTGTTGGTCTAGTGGTTAATGGCCCTAACTGCTATGCCAAAGGTCGTGGGTTCGATTCCCACACAGGACAATTATTTGTGTGATGAGCACAATCATATGTTCTACATGTTGTTGTGTTTGTTCTATATGTACAATCATAATGAGCAGTGGTAACCGAGTGGTAACGGCCCCGACTTACGAGTCGTAGGTTGCGGGTTCAAACCCAGCCAGGCGCATTACTTTGTGTAATTTATTTCAACACCACTGCTCTCAAAACGGTGAAGGAAAACATCATGAGGAAACCGGCATGTCCTAGAACCTAAAAATTCGAAGACATGTGACATCCACCAACCCGCACTGGGCCCGGGTGGTGGATTATGGCCCATTCCCTCTCCTTGAGAGGAGGCCTGAGTCCCAACAGTGGGAACATTATAAGGCCGACTATGCTATGTTCTGTGTCTGGGTGTAATTTATCTATATTACGTATGTATTTAGAAATATTTAAGTATGTTCATCAGTTGTCTAGTACTCATAACACAAGCTCTGCTTAGCTTGGGACTAGACGGAGTTGTGTGATAGTTGTGTGAATATTATATTATAATATATTAATAAGTACAGGCTCGTCTTCACGATATCAATGTAAAGATACTATTGTAAGCATGAACTGTACTCATTATTATAATAAGTACTAGTTGACCCATAGAACTTCGTACCGCCCAACATTCAATGAATGCAGGCAAAAATAAACACTATTTATTATTATGTATTTGCATATCTTTGAGCCCTAGGGCCCCAGGGACCTTTTGAAAGCGTACGTGAGGCCGAAACCAACTCGCAGACACCCTTTAGATACTTTTCATGGAAGATCGTACTAACCAACGATTATCCCTGTAAGCGTTATGAACACAAGGACAATCTCCGGTTAGCATAGCATAGCATAGTCGGCCTTATAATTTTCCCACTGTTGGGACTCAGGCCTCCTCTCTAGGAGAGGGAATGGACCACGCGGACCCAGTGCGGATTGGTGAATACACTTGTCTTCGAATTTTTGGTTCTAGAACATGCCGATTTCCTCACGATATTTTCCTTCACCGTTTTGAGAGCAGTGGTAATTAAATAAATTACACAAAGTAATACGCCGTCGGCCACCACGAGTTGTAGATCGCGGGTTCAAACCCAGCCAGGCGCATTACTTTGTGTAATCTCCGGTTAGTAGGAAACAATTGGAAAACAAATATTTAGATAAGGTTATGGTGACAGGAGGCTTAAGACTTAAGTGTACTGATTACCAAGAATTATGTAAAGACTGTAGCCCTTACCTAAACAATGTTATTAATACACATACATCGATAAAAAAAGTAGGGAGTGACTTACACACTAAATAAATGGACGTCCAAAAACGATCACTAGTACGCAGTTGTTTCTCAAGACTTTTATATATTATCAAACAAATCGCGAGGATGGGTCTATAAAACTAAAATCCTTGTTTTAATTCATAATAGTAATGTACGGTAAACATTGTATTGGAGTCTTGAGCGTGAAGTACGGAGCGGGTACATAGCGGGGTACATAGCCGCCGCTCGATACATACGCGCGCACGCGTACACGCCCGCCCAGTGAGGCGCTGCCGGTATCGATACACGCTAGGTTTTTGTTTCGAAAAAGGCTACGTATTAAACGTAGCCTTTTTCGATATCGATTGCTTCAACGGAGATGAATTGTTTAAATTTCCAATTAACCCATAAGCAGTCCAATATAATAACTGTGTTGTACTTTTCATATGTTGCTTCAGCCAGCGACTTCATCTGCTTGAAAGTAGAAAGTTATTCCAAGGTAACATATTCCCAGGATTGTAAGTATCCTATTTACTATTCCAAGGAATAATATGTGTTTCAAATTTTATTCAAATCAATTGAGCTATTTGAGCGTGAAGGAATAACAAAAACTTTTGTCTTTATAATATTAGTCTGATCTACAGAAACACACTAATCTTAGAAAAGTAATATTTTAATCGTCATTTAGATATGGAACCTAAATAATAGTCATCGCAAATAATGCATTTTCTGGCTCTCCTGTCATATGTAGGGTTTCCAACTTATATTAGAAGAAATAGAGTATATCTTATTTCAAAGGACATAATTTTTTATCTCCTTTGACTTATAAAAAAGTATCATTTATTTTAGGTATTTTTTGGTACTTTTTGCAGCACAACAATTTTTCATTGTTTGTAAAAGAATTGTATCAAACATCTTTCTGCCCCTTCAAATTCATGAAAATAGTTGACTTTTTGGTAACTTTTTTTATTCTTGGTGGATTCGCGCTTGACCGCTATCTCAAAGCGACGATGCGGTCGACGATGGAGCGCGCTTACCTAGAAGTAACCTATTCACTTTTGACTTAAAAGATTCCCGGATTGTAGCCATCAGGAAACACAGATTGACTGGCATTAGTATAGTAAACACTGTATAAAAGAGTATTTTAGCGTACTCTATCAGTGTTATATATTATAGAGTACACCAGCATGAATTAGAGTACAACACTCTATTTTAGAGTACGGTTGTCAACTCTAGTCGTGCTGGAAGAAATTTTATTTCAAATAAGTAGCACTTTAGATTTTCTGTCTGTATTAGTTCTTTTCATTTTCAAGTGTTTGTGTGCACATAATTAATAAATAAATGAATTCCATTAGTTCAAATAGAACTTGACAAATTTAAATTAAAAAAATTGATTGTTTGGGAATTAAAGTGTGTAAAAGACGCATAAAAATCACGAACTCAGTAAGTAGCTCGTGTAATATAGTTATGTGCATACAATATATTTATATAGACAGGTATATACTTTATATTTCGTGGTCGATTTCAGCTATGGTGACTGATTTCAGTGTCACTATGAGTTACGATCTTGTGCTCAAATATAGCTAATATAGTTTAATTTGCTATGAAGGTGCGGACACACTAAAACTCCATTATTGTAAAGGGATTTCATGTTGATGGTGGTTTATTTCTGATGATTTCTCACCTAGTGCCGAGATCTTTCCTTCCACTATTCGTCAAAAGGTTCCGACTAAGAAAAAATCGACGCTTTTTAACAAGAATATTTTAAGCGACAGTTTACGTTTTTTGTAGGAATGGGTTTTCTATTCCACAATTAAAAAATGATAAATCAATAACAATATTGATCTTGATGATATAATTTAAAAAAATATATGTAATTTATTGTTCATATACCTACTGATCCAATAGAATAGTTAATATTGACATAATTATTTTCATACTACAAAAAACGCAAATACTCGCTTATGATGTTTTTGCTGAAAGAAAAAAAGAGAGAAAAATGTTTATTTACGAGTACCATAAACACACAACTTATTAAAACCAAATAATAAAAACCGGGCAATTGCGAGACGGACTTACGCACTGAGGGTTTCGTACAAACTTAACTATGAAAACAGTTCAATTTCCGAATTCAGTTATGACGATTTTTCCGAATCGCAAAAAACAGTTTTTTTTTTGACGTAACTACAAATTTACAGTTTTCAGATTTGTTCCTATACTTGTGCTATGAGACCTTGCTTCAGGCCAAATTTCAGGATTCTAGGTCAACGGGAAGTATCCTACGAATTTCAATTTCTTTGAGAGCGTCGAATACACATTTTTTGGCGACATAAACGGCCGTATGTTTTTTTTTCGTTAACTCAGAAGTTTGTTTTTTTCACAGCTTCAAGAGACTGCAGACTTGAGTATATGGTTTTAATTTCAGCTCGATATTTCCAAGCGTTTCTAATATAAAGGGTCTTGACCGACAGACAGACAGACGGCCAACAAAGTGATCCTATAAGGGTTCCGTTTTTTTCCATTTGAGGTACAGAACCCTAAAAAAACAACAAAAAGAAAACAATTTACAAAAAGGTTCGAAATTTATAAATTTTTCATGGGGAAATGTGGATTATCGATAAAATACCGTGGTAAGGTTTTGTAATCTCTATTCACTGGCCCCACCCTCTTCCTCGCGCTATGTACCTACGAACAGACGTACTGTTGCCTTTGTTATATTTATACAAATAATTATTTTATACTTTCCAAACTTTAAATATATGAAAATATACACCCCTATTTTTTAATTAGTACAAAAAATGGTCTTTATCTGTACTCGTTACTGATCATATTTATGTAGTCAAAAGTAAAAAAAAAACGATATCCCAAAATTGTCCACGAAAATTTGTCATAATTGGTAAATTCATAAATGAATCAATTATTCATAACAATTGCTACTAGAAAATACTACGCGCAGTGTTTTTCCATTGTTTTTCATTCAAAATCAATAATAGCCTGTACAATATTTCCATAAATTGAGTGACATTTTGGGATATAAACAAACTAATAACTTTGCTGTTTATGAATATTATTTATTGAGACTTTTCTTAAATAATAACAAGATCTTTTTTAATAAGCCTTTTAAGTATTTGTACTAATTAAAAACTAGTGGTGTATATTCGATATCTAAATATATGAAAGACAGCTCAGCCAGCCAGGTTTTTTGGATATAGGATATCATATCTATAAGTACTATATATTTTTTTAGTGCTTGAATTATGATTGTAACTTTTTAACCGACTTCTAAAAAAGGAGGAGGTTCTCAATTCGGATGTGTGTATTTTTTTTTTATGTTTGTTCGCGCATAACTTCGTCGCTTGCCAACCGATTTGAAAAATTATTATTTTGTTAGAAAGGGTATACTTCTCAAATGGTCCCATAGTTACCAAGTTAGGATCTGATGATGGAATCTTGGCGAAATCCAGGGAACTCCTCAAATATTATAGGCAAATGCACAGTGATTTTGGTATTTTCATCGATAACTTAAGCATTTACAGTCAAAAAGTAACATTTGATGAAGTGGAACTGATGAAGAAGATCAGAAATGGTCAACGGAACTTCATACCCGCATAGATATCACAATGAAGATATTTAAGCGACTATGATAATACAAATAAATTAATGGTTTTGGATAGTTCCGTTGAAAATGGTATCATCAAATTGATCTGATGATGATGATGGAGCCAGAAGGTAGGCACTGGAACTCCGTCATTAATCAATGTAACCTAGCCGTGTTTGGGCTTATTAGAATTGTCATGAAATGCACTTTGGCTATATGGTACTATCGAACTGATTTGATGATGGAGCCGGAAGGTGGAAGGTAGACACAGGAAATTCATAATAAAACAATGTAACCTATTAGTGTTTGAATTAATAGGAATTGTCATGAGAAATAGGCACTCTGTTTATAAGTGTATCCCAACTAAAAAGTGTGAAATAAAAAAACTTTTTACAAAAACAGATAACCGACTTCACTAAAAAAAACACTTAAAGGATCAAAATAACTTTAATTTCGGAAGTCGGTGTTAAATAAGATACAAATAATACCGAAAAACACCGACTTCCGAAATTAAAGTTATTTTGATCCTTTAAGTGTTTTTTTTTAGTGAAGTCGGTTATCTTTTTTTGTAAAAAGTTTTTTTGAAGTGTAGGTACAAGAGTGTGATCCCAGTTACATGTTGTCTATCAAATTTTTGATTAGCATAGTTGGCCTTATAATGTTCCCACTGTTAGGACTCAGACCTCCTATCTAGAAGAGGGAATGGGCCGTAATCCACCACGCGGGCCCAGTGCGGGTTGGTGGATGTCACATGTCTTCGAATTTTTGGTTTTAGGACATGCCGGTTTCCTCCACCGTTTTGTGAGCAGTGGTGATGAAATAAATTACACAAACAAATGCGCCTGGCTGGGTTTGAACCCGCGACCTACAAGTTGTAAGTCAGGGCCATTCCCATTCAGCCACCACTGCTCAGTAATGCGCCATTGCTAATAATTGGTGATTATTACTAGTCATTTCTTGAAATTAATTCATACCTGTTATTATTTACTAAGTTCTACTACACTATTTATCTGTGCTTTTATCATACTGTTATAAAAATTATTTTAATTTATTACCGGATTTAATTCACAACGAAAACAATAGAAATAATATGTCCAAAAGCATTGTTTTGTAATTGCATTCTTATATTTTTGTCTTCCAACTAAAGTTTGTGTATTTCAATTATAACTGTTTTAACAATACTGGCAGTATTCTAAAATATGGAGGCTTGCAATGGCACTTTCCTGTTATTAGGGTTCCGTATCTAAAAAGGAAAAAACGGAAACCTTATAGGATCACTTTGTTGTCCGTCTGTCTGTCAAGACCCTTTATCTCGGGAATGTGTGGAACTATTGTGTTGAAATTAAAAATATATACTCAGGTCTGCGGTCAAATAAGATATGGCCGTTTATGTCGAAAAATAGCCGTGTATTTCGACACTCTCAAGGGAATCAAAATTCATAGGTTACTTTCCGTTGACCTAGAATCCTGATCTAAATCTTTAAACTGCAAATCTGTAGTTACGTCACAAAAAAAAACATTTTTTGTTATTCGAAAAAATCTTCGTAACTAAATTCGGAAATTGAACAGTTTTCATAGGTAAGTTTGTACGGAACCCTCAGTGAGCGAGTCCGACTCGCACGCCTGGTTTTATTTTATTATGTTAGCTGTAAGCTACCTAAACTAAATAAAAATAACAGAAATAGCTTGGAGACATTTAAAGTAGCGTAGCTAGGCATGGTCGAAGTGGGCCTCTCCCACGGCCTCGCACCCAAAGGGGCCTCGCGTGCGAGGGCTCCTTAACAACGAAGGTTTGTTTTATAATTTATAGGCTCGCGTTTGACCACCATTTCAAGAGATGGTAAGTGAAGATGTGTTTGAACACTGGGTTGCGACAGTCGCTGTCACGTTTTCTAATTTATGAAAGAAAAAGGCCTCGCTGATGCGCCTTCGCCCACGACAAAATTAGTCCACGCTACGCCCCTGGACATTTAAATAGTCAACTCAATTAATCTACTTCACTCACTCTCTTACATTCATATCTATGAAACAACTCTTCCGTTTTAGTACTTAACAAATAATTATAACTTGAACAAAGTTGAGCGCATTTCGTTAACATTTATGAAAAGTTAATAATTCGTCGTGACGTGAAAGTCGACGGTTCGTAATCCGTCGGATTGCGAGCTGTGCGTAAATTGAATGGAGTCGCTCAGAAGCGTTTCATTATGAGTCGCGTCGCTTTTATTAATGTTAGCCGTTCTTTAGACAGATGGTGACGTTTGTGGAAACTTTTGCTATTTTGGGTGGTGAGGAAATTTACGTGATTCATATTTAACTACTTTTTTTAGTTTAGCACAGAAATCTAATAATATTTAAGGAGTTTTCTCGATCCCCCATGGATCCAATCATCAGAACTGAATTTTGAAAAAAAAAGGGACCAATCTGGAAGCATATCCTTTAAGGGGAAAAAAATAATTGCAAATCAGTCCATTAACGACGCAGTTCTGAGGTAACAAACATAAAAAAATATACAACCGAATTGGTCGGTAAAAAAAATCGAATAGAATCGAAAATCATCTGATGACAAATCACGCTCTTGGGTGGAGCGGGAGATAGTATCAGACTTTTACTGGCTAAAAACCCACTCTTGTTCCTTCTTTGCCTTCGTCTCAGGGCCCCGGGTTTCACTTTCATACTACCCGTGGCCCCAGTAGGCTTTGGCCCTGCTGGGCCCCTACGATTTGCTGACATCTGCCTGAGGCGCAAGCTCATATATGTGTGAGTTACTGATTCACGCTCAAACGGTGGAACGGATTTGGATGTAATTTGGCAAACGGGTAGACTATTTTCTGGAATAAAACATATGAAAAGTACTTTTATTCCGGGAGTGTATTGCTTTGCGACAAATTTTCTAATTTCACGCGGGCGAAGCCGCTGGCAGAAAGAAACTAGTTAATATTATTTCGTGTCTTTTTTTTAAACATTTTTTATTTATTTTATGTAAGTCTTTTTAATTTCACTCGCAGCAGCTATTTTTCACCGTCTCTACCAAACAAAAACAGCTGCAGGGTACCAGGGAATCATAATGATGAAAATCCCTCGGGAGGTTTAATTTAGTTTCCGTGTTTCTGTGTGGCGAGAAGCGCGCGGTGGTGGCGCCCCCAACGTTGACAACACA
The DNA here is from genome assembly GCA_949316375.1 of Mythimna vitellina. Taxonomy (NCBI): domain Eukaryota; kingdom Metazoa; phylum Arthropoda; class Insecta; order Lepidoptera; family Noctuidae; genus Mythimna; species Mythimna vitellina. The sequence goes on from OX438708.1 coordinate 15,868,497, forward strand.
GAACTAGCTGCATCGACTATTAGGAGTTGCACTTTCTCAAATTGTACAAAATGGCAATTTCTATATATTTTAATTTTATTTTATAAATGGAAAAAAAAATGTCAAAAGTGAATAGATTGAAGAGAATAAACTGAAGAGAAACAGCAAGATCTCTCCTCTCAACTGTGATGTATGATATTAATTTATAGTAGAAGTAATAATTAGTTATATAAGTAATTATTTTATTTTTATATTTAACTATTTTGTGTATTATTTGATAGTTTAGATTAAGATTTTACACATTCTTCTTCTATCTACTTCGCTACATTCTGCTTCCGACATACTATTGTCTACATTTCTTTTATTTTTTCCTTTCGCAGCTCTGCTGCAAGAAATTTCTTTGGAAATAAGCAGTACCTTTGTACTATTGACCATTTTGTATGGTATTTTTCTGTTCTATTGTGTGTACATAAATAGTAAAATAAATAGATTAATTCTAAGCAAGCGTGCTCCATCGTCGGCTACATAATCGCTTACCATCAGGTGATATAGTGGTCAAAGGTGAGTCTATCCAAAATAAAAGTAAAACACAGTTTAAAACAATTATGCTACCCACTACGTTCTCCATAGATAATTATTATAAGTATTTATAGAAACTTGTACACAAATACTGGTTATGCTGATTCTATACGCGATAGATTCATTAGATTTGGCAGTGTTGCGGATGCCTGATTGTTTCGGCTGGTTGTTTTTACATTTCCTATTTCTATCCCTTTCTTGCTCATGCTATCACCCTTGTGTGAGCGAGAGGGACTGAGCAACCTACGTAAATAAAAAGGAATGACTTTTCAATGAGAACCCCGTAAAATTAAATGGCCGTCTAATGACTGTTCGGTGTATGTCGGGCTGATTAAACAAAGTTCAAATCGAATTTCAAAGCTTTTTTTAAGGACGATTCGCACTGAGCTACTTTTTCTCACGACTTGTCGATCCCACTTATACAATACCTATAAAATTTAGACTGGTCACTGTCCTGGAACTTATCTCTGGATTTCAAAAAATATATACAGGATGTCCTTGACATCGACGCACAAACGAATACCATGGATCCAGTACATAATTCTGGACCCTGTTTTTTTTTAATTTACTTTTTTTAATTTCAACTGTATAAAATCGTTATTCTAACATTTTTCGTGAAAAAAATGAATTACTTTTAAAATCATAAATATCATCGGGGCTGATGAGAATAACGATTGTATCTATAATAAAAAATCTTTTTTTTTTAAATAAAAATATCATCGGGGTTGGTTTGAATAAAGTTTTGTATCTCAAGTATCTGCACAATTGGACAATATGTAGAATCATTGAAACAGGCGCGATGTCGGTAAAATGGAGCTGAGAATTTTATTGTAGTGTTGACTACTTCAGCGAAGTTTGCAGAGAAGGTTGACTTGACACATTTGCTGCCAAATACTACAAAAACATAAGAATGAGTGCATCTACATTCTAAAGGTATACCAATTAACTATTCATACGAAGACGTGGCTAAAAGACTTCGTATCCAAGCTAAAATATATTTAAAAAGAAACAAATATTAAATAAAATAAATAATAAAAATTAATAAAAAAAATATTTTTTTAAATTTATTTAATAGTAGTACTTAGTGTTCATTAAAGAATATAATAAATAAAAATATTACTAATATCAAAAATAATAGTACCTAAAACACCAAAGGAAAGAAAACATACCTACCCATAATACTCAGAACGCAACCAACACAGATAAATAACTTAAAATCTGCATTAAAAACTAAATATTAGCGATGCATAAACCGAAACACGTATTTAATTGAGCACGGTAATCCGTATTAATAATAATAGACCAGCTGGCGACCCCTGGCGTGATACTACAGATTTAAAAGTCAATATCCTGGCAGGGATTACGCCAGGGTACGGAGAAAGAAACAGGGGAAGGAATAAATTAGGTGTCGGCCATAGTGTGAGGATTCGTTTAACTAGATTAATTTAACGAGTTATTGTGTTATAGAGTTATTTTTGGGATATTTTTGACACAATGTATTCATTTAAAAAAAAAAATTGACATTGTTATTACTTTTTGACATTATTGTTTTTTACTATTCTTTTTTATTGTCTATCAATAGTTTTTACAGTTTGGGTTCCTAGTGTTTAAGTTTGGAAATTCACACACAATGTTAATTGTTTTTAGGGTTCCGTACCTCAAAAGGAAAAAACGGAACCCTTATAGGTTCACTTTGTTGTCCGTCTGTCTGTCTGTCAAGACCCTTTACCTCGGGAACGCATGGAGGTATCGAGTTGAAATTAAAACCATAAGTATACTCAGGTCAAACCAAAGGTGAAAAAAATCGAACTTCTAAGTTAAGGAAAAAAAAGATACGGCCGCTTATGTCGCAAAAAACGTATATTTCGACACTCTCAAGGGAATCAAATTCATCCTGAAATTTGTCAAGAAGGAAGGTCTTATTCCACAAATATAGGAAAAAAACTGAAAACTGAAAATTAATAATTACGTCACAAAAAAAAAGTTTATTGCGATTCGAAAAAATCTTCGTAACTTAAAACGGGAATTGTTTTCATAGCTTGTATGGAAACCTCAGTGTACGAGTCCGACTCGCACTTTAACGATTTTTTTTTTTAATATAAATCAATCAATCAATAACTTCCACGATCATGAGCAACGTCGCTCGCTTCACAATAGGTTTCTCCATACAATGTTCAAAGAGAACGACGGAGTTCTGAGGTAACACACATAAAAAATGAAAAACAAATACAACCGAATTGATAACCTCCTCCTTCTTTTGAAGTCGGTTAAAAACATGTTGCGCCGACCCCAAATAATATGGGATAAGGCAAAAGAAAAAGAAAGAAGTAGTCAGTAGTTTCGTCACAGCGCTAATTTGTTTCCTTATTATTTGTTTGCACCAATTGTTTCAATAGATTCGTGTGTTCTTCTTTTTCATATTTTTTTTTCTTCATTTTAGTTTGAGTAAATATGAGTATATATCATACTAGCTTCTGCCCGCGGCTTCACTCGCGTGAATGTAGGTTTCTCCATACAAACTTTGGACCCCCGCTTCATCCTTTTAGGGAGTGAATTTTGGAAAATCCTTTCTTAGTGCTCATCTACGTCACAAAAGGTAACCTCGTGTAAAAATTCACGCTCCTAATCCCAGTAGTTTCGGCTGTGCGTTGATATGTCAGTCAGTCAGTTTCCCCTTTTATATATATAGATATAGTGTATTTGTAGTTTATAGGTCTACATAGCCTATACATAGGCTCTACCATAACAAACAATGAGTCGTGTGAGTAAGACATAAGAAGACGTCTTGGGATAGCAAAGAGCGCCATGTCACAGCTGAATCGAGTCTGGACCGATAGGAACATCTCACGTAAAACCAAGAGAAAGCTCGTCAACATCCTCATATTTTCCATCTTAGTGTATGGTGCAGAGAACTGGACCCTTAAAAAAGCTGACCGTTGCCGGATTGACACTTTCGAGATGTGGTGTTGGAGGAAAATGCTTGGAATCCACTGGACAGAACATCGGGCCAGCGACTCCATAATTGCCGAAATTAAGTCACCCATGAGACTCATCATTTCTTTGGCCACATTGCCAGAAAGAGAGGTAAACAGCAACAAAAAATAGATGAGAAAAGCCCCAGGGGCAGAAGTCCGATACATTGGTTTGACAAAATCCGTGCTACACTGGAGACCACAGTCTGCGACGCCATCCACATTGCCGAAGATAGGACAACATGGCGAAATATAGTCTACAAGAAAATAATTCGTCGAGGTCACGACCCTTAGCTTTGATAAACGACGCAAGGAGCAGGAGGAGGTATGTATTTGTATAAAGAATTTTATAATATGTAATGTTAGCATTGCACCTACCACAATTTGTCTCCGCAACACCCAAAGGTTGACTGGTAGAGGACCTTAAGGCATTAAGTCCGCCTCTGTACTCTTGTGTGCTTAAAGAATTAAATAAATAAGGACAAAGAAGGAGTCCCAGTAGTTTAGATTGTGTATTGATATGTCAGTCAGTTTCTCCTTTTATATATTCATTATAAATTTTTCTATCTATCTTAACTTCTGCCATTCAAGAAACATGTTTACGACAATTGGTTATTTGATGGTTAAGTAATAAAAAACCATTTGTAGTATACTTATTTCTTGAATAGCAAAATTTAAAACATATTAAAAATGCGATATTGTATATCATATCGCTCGTGACCTCTTAAAGCCAGGAAATGTTGAAATGTCAAAATAAATGGTTTACTAACATTTGTATACTTGATTTATTTTCTTATACATATGTGTATTCAACCCTTGTTTGGGTCACAGAACTTAATAATATATGTTTACCAAACATCAGAATCTGTATTGTAGATTAGGAGTAAATTGGTTGTGACGGACGGTCTAACAGAGATATGTATGAATACTGCAAGGGTTTCGTTTTTTCATTCGGACGTACCGAATCCTAGTAAAAAAAAAGTAAAGGGGATGTAGAAGTATGGAATAGTCCACTATTTATTTTTATTATTTTCTCAGTTTTTGTAAATAATACCTATCCCCTACCTTATAAGCCATTAGCAGCCAAAGAAACAAATGATCACTCATTTCTTATTACTTCTGAACCCACCTGGGAATGAACCGACTGCACTGACCCTTACTTAACAGACCCCGGTGTTGCTAGCAAAATTAACTCGCACGTTGATCCGCAATACAATTTTATTGCAAATGGCCCCAAATAATGCTAAATCACAGCTAAATCCCCATAATATGGGGTAGGCCCGATTTCGGGGTCTATTTTTTTGTCTGGCAACATTATCTTTTATTGTGATAAGTGTTTATGTGATGCAATTTTTGTTTTTTTTGTATACACGCGTTATGAATTATTTTATAGGGATAATAAGTTTTGAATTTAAAGTCCCCTAACCGGTATATAAGATACCTTATTATAAAAGCTTGGTTGTATTTTACATTGCATTATTGAAATTCTTTTCCCCAGGCCAAACCATGCACTAATCATATACACATATTTGCTTAGTTTATTTTTAAGTGTACACCAGATTTGCACTTATTACAATTTGCCTGCTGAGGTTTTCCTATCCGATTATAATTTAGGTATCTTCTTGGGTAGAGTCGTCTTCTTTTCGTGTCGATTTACTCTAACTATATTTTTTCTGACCAGTATTTGGCAACCTCTACGGCTTTGTTATTGGCCTCGTATAGATCCTGAAAACTGCAGGTGGTTGTGCAGGATGGACAGCTTAGTAAATGACGCATGTCCTGTGCAGCGGCTCTACACTGGCACTGTGTTAGAGATGGGTCGACGAAGCCCCATTTGGCCAAATTGTTTTTACAGCGGCCAGCCTGCCACTTCTATGCAAGGGTAGAGTGAATAGGCTCTTAATAAACTAGTGCGCCTCACCGTCAACGATTGCATCACTGCTTACCATCAGGTAGGATCGCAGTCAAGCACTGGCTTATAACAAATTAAAAAAAAAAACAATATGTACGTATCTGTGTAATTTGTTTTAACGTGTTTCAATCGCATTTAGCCATTTTGGTATATTCAACAGTAACTCCACGCTAATTGGTCGGTAGACCATCTCCTGGAATAGTATAGGTAGGATACTTGAGTATGTTCCATTGACCTGGTGATCTTTAGTTCAGGAGTGAAGGGGTTACTTCTAGGCATGCGTGCTCCATCGTCGACCACATCTTCGCTTTCCATCAGGTGAGATAGTAGTAAAGTGCGAGCCTAACAACAATTATTTGTTAGAATATGTACATACGGGTGAAACAAACAAGCTATCAGGAACCAATCCTGTCAATAAAATTTAAATTAAAGATCGAATTAATCCAGTCATTACTATTATAATATTATCGGTGTAACCGGCACCTGGCAATCGATACGCGTATCCAGGTGATAATATCGTTTAATATGATTACATTGTTGTTAACGCGGTAACACCCCCTCATTCGTTGTGATTCATTCATAACATAAAGCTCAGCTGTTTTGGAGAAAGGTGGATATGGAAATTAAAGTTGAAATCGGTTGTTATGATAAAGGCAGGTAATGCGAAAAAATAAGGAAAGGGAAGAAGGTTTAGGGCTATATTACATCGGGACACCATGACGGCGCGACCAGTTGCGCCGCCATGGTGTCCCGGTTAAATATAGCCCTAATATACTCTTTGGTGGGGGTGTCTCTAGTGGTCGGACTAGCGTCCGAGCTGGTCGCTAGTCGAGACGGACATCAGGTGAGTAACTCTCTATAGAGCTGTATACATTTTGTTGGTACCGGCGACTGGTCGCACCGCCATGGTGTCCCGGTGAAATATAGCCCTTAAAGTCACTCAAACAGTAATGGAAAGGGCTAAGCTCAGAGTTTCCTTGCGTGATCGCATCAAAAATGAAGATATCCGCAGAAGAACTAAGGTTACCGACATAGCTCGGTGAATCGCCTAACTTAAGTGGCAGTGGGCAGGGCACATTGTGCACAGAACAGATTTTCAATGGGGCTAAAAGGTTCTGGAATACGCGTACCAGAAGACGCAGCGTTGGAAGGCTTACCACAAGGTTTGCCAATGACCTGGTGACAGTCGCGGGAATCCGATGGTTGCGACATGCACAGTACCGTTCATCGTGGCGACACTTGCAAGAGACTTATGTCCAACAGTGGACTGATGGAATGAAAAATCAATGAAGGAGGTGGTTTATATAAACTGTTAAAAAATTAACTTTAAGAATTTTGAGGGAACATTGTACTCCTCATTATGAACAAGTTTTACTATGGGACCAAACCTGAAATCGCGAAAGAAAAATTAGCTGCTCCATACATTTTGACGAGTTATGCGAACATAAATGTAGGGAACAGCTGATTTTTTTTTCGCGATTTCTGGTTTGGTCCCGTAGTAAAAGTTGTTCAAAGTGAGGAGTACAATGTCCCCTCGAAATTCTTAAAAATATTTTTTTAACACCTTATATATTTTTTTATTTTTTTTTTGATGTCGATAGAGAGAATTGATTAAAAAAAAATAATTAAACGCGACGTACCTAAATAAGAAGTGTGAAAATGCGAAATAATCAAACTTTACACGTACTGGTGGCTAAGCGCCGGACTTGGACCCTAAGTTATTGGGTTAATAAATCTTAATATACGGCGCCGCGGCGGGCATGCTAATGCCCGCTAATGTTGCAGGGGTGCCCACACTTGCCCAATATCATTACATGTATTTTGTAAGGGGTAAAATGTGCACACAGGCCAAATCCTTACCCTGTTGTTATTATATTTTTGACACAGGGCAAACGTTTATAAAAAGTAGAGTCATAATGGGCAGCTAATGTTTAAAACCACTTTTGTTGATGCATTTGTATGAATAATTATACCCACCTGTTCATTTTATAATTTAATGTTGTTTATCAATCAATCAATCAAAATATTTATTTACTAGAATATGGTACTAATGGTATTACTGTAAATTTGTTTCAGCATATCCTGCCATAACATGGCGTGCAAATGTATGCACAGTCAGTTCTTTGTGAATATATAAAAATCGTAGGTAAATTCATTCAAAATAGAAACTAAATTGGTAAAATTTTGACAGTTCCTTTGATCAGTGACCTACCATAAGAACGTCATTGTGCAGTCATTGCTTTTAATAAGCTCAATATTGTCATTCTGCCACAACTCTATTACGAGACCATTGACCGATCAATGATCGATTATTATGAATTAGCTGATTACGAACTTTTAACAAAATGACGATGAGATCGTGTTGAAATGACGAATTTATAAAAATAGAAGACTTAGGCCCCAGACCTCCACAACCCAATTACTGGGCAACACGATACTCCTTAGATGGGAGTGATGTTCAAACTTTCTGGCGTCAAGTCTCTAGACCTGTAACGACGGTCAATGATCTACGAATGACAACATAATTACTAGTGTAGCTAAAATACAAAAATATATCAAATGGTTTTGGCTTGGCTATCCGTTACATGTATCCATTATACATAAAATTAGGTACTGTAAAATCGCTTGCTGAAACTAAAAAAGTTTAATACAAAAAAAGGTATGGAATAATTAATGATAGAAAAAGATTTCCCATGTAACGTACCCGGCGACCATTTAACTGTCTAATCGGCCAGAATATCGAATGAGGGGCACGCGCGCCATTTATTTTTATCGATGTCGGTACCCGGTATAGTGTCACAACACTAGGGCTATGCATCTTTTTAATAATGAAGGGATTTGGTAAACAAAGTGCGACACAGCGTTTATTATTTATTCTGACATTTTTTATTTATTTTTATTTGATTTGGTAGTAGAGCGATGCGCAGTGTTTATTTTTTTAAATGAATCACTTGATTTTATATTTTAAAAGCTGTAAACTTGTAATGTAGCTGTAGATATAAATTCTGCGAATGTGGAATTTAAATTTCCAGTAATTTGGTAACAACTTTGTCCAATTTTACTGATCTAACAAATTGGGGCCCGAGTGTCACCAATTGTGTGGACCGGTGGAGCGAGCACACGGTGGAGGTGTGCCCCGCTTGGACAGAGCAACACCGTGTCCTCGTGGGGGCGATCGGCGGCGGTGATCTCTCGCGCCAGACCTTTGTACAGGCCATGGTCCGGAGCGAAGAGGAGTGGTAAGCGGTCGCCTCCTTCTGCGAAGCAGTAATGCTAGCAAAGAAGGCGGCCGATCGCGTGAGGCAACGGTCCTCACGCCCCAACTGCCGCCGGGATTCCGATCCCGATTTTTGACTAAACAGCAAAAGTATCATTATTTTTCCAATATTGTATTACGTGGTTTTATAGCTAAATAAGTCGGCCTCAACCATGTTCATTATTGTAAAGAAACGTGCCAAAAAAAGCGATCGAAATACAAACCACGGCACATCAAACGTGTAGGGTGACCATACGATCTTTAAATAAGAACACCATTATGTACAATGCGTTCCAAATAAAAATAGAATCGATTGCCACGTTGTGACGTCACGTCATACTGTCAAACCGCAAGAAATTGGTAAAATTGAAGAACTCAGAGATGAGAAAAATTGAAGATCTGGATTCTAATTAAACTTTTTTCGTTCACAGTTCGTTATTTAATTAAATTTTAAAAATTTCTTGTTTTGCTCACCATTATAATTCTTCGATTTAACAGTATGACGTGACGTCACAACATGGCAATCGATCCTATTCGTATTTGGAACGCATTGTACTGTATTGTACAATACGAGAACGCCATGTCCAATAAAAACAGTATAGCGATATCTATGACGCCATTTAAGAACTAAAATTCAACATCCAGCATCGCGATATTAAAGTTATCATCAAAATAATCTAGACTAAAATCATTCTATCTAATATGGGTTACAACTGTTGCAGTCTTTATGTTCCGTATAAGAATATATATATTTTTTAATTGATTTAGTTATACCAGTGCTTGACTGCGATCCCACCTGATGGTAAGCAGAGATGCAATCATTGATGATGAGGCGCACTAGTTTATTAAGAGCCTATTCACTTTAGCCTTGACGACACTTAAATTATAGTTGGACGGGAAGACCGCAGCAGGCAAATTGTTCCAGTCCTTCGATGTACAAAGGACATTTACACACTTGAATTAAAATTTCTTTTAATTCATGTGTTTAAATTATTTTCTACGCTACTGGACTGAACTATAAAGGCAATAGATATTAAGGACTGCTCAAGAGTGTTGAAGAGATACTTTCTAGATTATAATGCGATCTAAAAAGTATCTTTTGAATGATACCTAAATATGCATACCTACAGTTCGCCTAAAGTATGTTTAGCGCCGAGTTTGTCGCCTCTGACACACCGCTGTCAAACCCGCGATGGTTTGTGCTGGTATGTAAATACGTTAGCATAGCATAGCATAGTAGGCCTTATAATGTTCCCTTCCCACTGTTGGGACTCAGCCCTCCTCTCTAGGAGAGGGAATGATAATCCACCACGCGGGCCCAGTGCGGGTTGGATGTCACTTGTCTTCGAATTTTTGGTTCTTGGTCATGCCGGTTTCCTCACGATGTTTTCTTTCACCGTTTTGAGAGCAGTGGTGATAAAATAAATTACACAAAGTAATGCGCCTAGTTGGGTTTGAACCCGCGACGTACAACTCGTAAGTCGGGGCTGTTACTACGTTAGCATGAATGTATTAATGTTGTTGTTTAATAAACGAAAAAAAAACTTGTTATTTTCTTTTCAGTTTTTAATCAAAGTAATTTTTTATGCAGTAGGGTTATTTTATTTCATAAATTTACTTTTTTGAAATAAATGCTTTTGGATTCTTGATTTGATTTACGAGTGTATCTAAAATCCGCATACCTCTAAAACAGTCTAACATGGTTCGCCTACTGCTACATGTGTAGTAGGTATAATATTTTTATGGTAGTGCTAAAATGTTTGACCGGAGGATTTCCGACCTCTCTTTGTTCAGGTATCGTAAAGTTAATAGTGTAAGATAGTGATACACTTCTGCATTTAGAAACTGAGTCGACACTTCCCGAATAATTAAGTACTTTTTGTAAACACAAAGAGCAACATTATTCATCCCAGAATATTTTTACAAGCTTTTATTTAGCTTTACCTGTCCCGATGTTTGTTTGTCTGTAATCAAATCTTATATTTTTTTATTTATTTTTTTATTGATATAAACTAGTACTTGACTGTGATTGGAATCACAGTCAAGTACCACCAATGATTGTATCTATGCTTACCATCAGGTGGGCCTGATGGTAAGCATAGATACAATCATTGATGGTGAGGCGCACTAGTTTATTAAGAGTCTATTCACTCTAGCCTTGAAGACACCTAAATTATAGTTGGACGGGAAGACCACAGCAGGCAACTTAAATTCGATCCACTTCCCGGTTACCAATTGAGCTAAAATTTTACATGTATGTGTAAATCAGATGACAATGCAAAATTATTATAACATGGACCTGATCTGATGATGGAACTGGAAGGTGACCATAGGAACCCAGATAACCATATCGTGTTTGAGATTTTTGGAATGGTCTTGATGATTATTGATTATTTATTTATTTATTTACATCAATTAACATTGGATCATACATAAAAATTCATACATTGAAAACATTAAATTTCATATATTAAAATGATAATTATAAATAAGATTAACGAATTACATTTGAACTAATAAGTTATACAAGCATATACGACACAAAAATTAAGTAATCATAATAATTGAATTTAATAAATAATTGAAATTAAAATAATATTTTAAAATTACTGAGTACATGAACCATGTAACAGTGATTCAGGCACTGACAGTCGACACGTTCGACAAAGGCGTTCAGGATACTATTGCAGCTGGCCCGCACACTGCACACCAGGGATGTGCACCACCTACGCATGATTGTGTGGAAACAATCCACGCACGCCTCCGAAAACATCGCCAATGCGCTACAGAAGCGAGGTAGCCGCAAGAGCACCCTGAACGCGTTGTTGTACTGGACACGTAGAGCACCTTACTGCTTTTGCGTGTAGTCTATCCAAAGACTGCCGGTATAGAAGGACGTACAAAATGCCCTAAATAGAGCTATTTTGACGCCCTCTGAACACCGATCAAATCTGTGAGCAATATATTAGCACGAACAGACAGCGCTCTACGTTCCCTTTCGATGTCTGCATCGTCCTTCAGGTCAGAGGTCAATAAATGTAAAAGATATTTAAATGTATCAACATATATTATACCTGTATGAACTGCGGTATAAAAACTTGCTATGAAAAAAATATTCTCATTGAAAACTTATTTTCCAGACATTGCTATTTTATCTGATCTATTTTAGGACAATCTCTGACAAAATAGTCTTAGTAATGGTGTTTAACTACCAGCACGCTGCATTTGGTTGCTGTATGTACGTGTCAAACGAAATACAAAAACACTAGCACTAGTTTGTCTGTAATTATCAGAGACCATACTGTTCAAGTCATTTTCCAACTTCGCGGGGCAACAACCGTATGTGTGTGTGTGTACGATTGTAAACCAAACATCATTTCTTAGGTTTGGTCCATCACTGGCAAAGCCAGTCAACACAAACAATAGGTTGAAGGTGCAAAACTTCGTAGTATTCTTGACAAGTAAAGCGGAACATCCACTAGATGGAATGCGTACAGCTATCGAACCTCGCTCGCAAATAGAGCGGTCTTATTAGATCTAGGCTTCTTGCAGTCCATGGTACGGGTTCACCTTTTCCTATACAATTGTTTCAGTTACAATTGTCGAGCCTCTGCCCAACAGTGACGCGGTATTGGGCCGTGCATTCGTCTTGATGAGTAACTACTTTATTTCTGGTTTTATCTTTTCAGCGAAGTTAGATTTCATTTCAAATTCTGAAATATTACGACTTAGACTTGCAAACTGATCACACTGTCACAAACTACCGGAGTACATTGAGCATTGACCTACAAACATCTAACCTAACCTAGCGCTGTATAATTCCTGTCTGGGACGGTCAAACACAAGACAGATTTATAATATAGCTCGCTACTACCTACTTACGCATACACAAGTCCCGTCTAATCAATTCCTTGCTTTAGCATTCAGTCTCTGCAGTCAGCTGTCATCTTTCCCTGTCTCTCGATATAACTGTACTTATGTATTAGTTTATTTATTTTGTAACATTATTAGTGTATTTTATCTATGGACCTTAGTTGCCTGATAATAAATGATTATTATTATTATTATAACTCGGTGACATAAATTTATCCCAGAATATTTTCCTCCATGCATTTTTATTCTGATTCTAACCTACATTTCTAACAATTACAATTATAGCGATATTGATATTTTGAAGTAGCATCTCAGTAACAGACTGAATTCTTGTATATGCCCATATATAGTGTTGTTTATTCGGTCGCTCCACTGCATATTTATATAATACAGTGCCGAGCGCGGCTGAAGTCGAGCAAATACTCATAGTCAGGAACCTCAACGCGTGTTTGCAATTGACCGGCTGGCATTGTAAATAGTTCATGTGTATCTACTGTATGTTATCCGTTGTACAGTGAGCTGTCTTCAAATAGTTCTTCAAATTTTTAAAATACTGATATGTTACGAATTCTTTGAAGTTCGTCTTTAGTTTGCCAACCACGCCCACTTTTTTTTCACCAATCAACTGTCGTATATTTTTAATTTTAGCATCCTGCTTTGGCAACTGTCTAATTTATTTCGTCTTTTTAGTGGTATGTATCTCATACTTCTTACCATACCAATTAGTGTTATGGATGTTGTAGTACCTACCTCTGATGTCGAAATTCAATGCATTAATGCCTGGTTTCTGAAGTCCTCTAATGCTATTGTTTTCAACATGTGACTGAACTAAACGGATTTGATGAAATAAGTCATGAGAAAGAATTAACTAGTTTTTAATTACACGGTATCGAAAATTTTATGATTAAATTCCTTGTGTGAATAGACAAAGAGCTCGAAACAATGGTAGTTCATGCACAGTAGCCGGCTTGGTATCGCTCGGCCACACGGACGCAGCGCAGCGCAACGCGACGGACGGACAAACACATTTGTGTTCGTTTTGTGTGTTTCTCCGGGACCACTTCGCGCCACACTGCGACATTCTTCGTACGCGTTTTATTATTTATTTATTGTGCGTAGCAAAGCATCGACTTTTTTTGTCGACGCTACTTTTTTTTAAAACTCCGAGGTGTAAAGGTTAGTGATGTTTGTTTTGTTCGACGGCTATATTCATACAGTCATCACGATATTTTTGTTGAAATGTGTTACCTAGATGAATTACCAATTCTCAGTATTTTACCAATTATTATTCTCAAGTTACGAAATGCTTGTTGCACAGAAAAAAATACACCTATTTATGTCGCCTACATTTTTGTTTCTTCGAGCCGGATCAATCTTTAAATTTTCAGCCCGAGATTTTTGTAGAAAAATACTCGGTATATTTGACTAACCTCGGTATAAGTGACGAATTGCACTTTTTAATTAAGATACATTAAAGATATTGTGTTAATGTTAGATCGAACTCATCAACTAATCTAACCAATGAAAAAAAATTAGAAGCGATTATCATAACATAAATACGCGTAGTAAACACGAAATTGTGTTACCCAAATGGAGATTAGTTAAGACCAGCAAGTCATTTTTAGTAGACAGCATACGCTTTTATAATAAGCTGCCAAAGGTGGTGACTGAACTTAGCGAAGGAAAGTTCAAAACCCATATTAAGCGTGTCCTAACTAAAAAAGCGTATTACAAGGTTAAAGACTATGTCGAAGACACGCTTGTTTGACAATGACTGCTTCTGCACATGTGGCCCCCTGGTAGCTCATAATATTTTGTAAATGTATCTGTTGACTGCTCCACATTTGTTGTAATATATACATTGCTTTTGCAATATATTTTTTTTTTATTTATTATTATTTATATTGTTAACGTATTATTTATTAATAATTGTAATTATTTATTTTACTTGCTTTTATTTATATAGCCTCTTTTTTATAATGTGTCTGTAGACTCCGCGAATTCTTAGGTTCCTTTTTATTATGATTATTTTTATTGTACTTTATTGACCAGTCTACACTGTCCTTACATAATAAATACAATATATTGTAAACAGAAAATATTGTATCAACAAATTCTTTTTTAAAAGAGTAACCATGGAGTTTCTTGCCGGTTCTTCTCCACAGAAAACGACCAATTTGGAACCGTGCACTAGCTTCTGACGTTTTATAAGTGCCCATGTAGGCCTAAAAAAAAAAAATGATTTTGTTTGCTCTGCAGAGTAATCAAATTTACCTGAAAGAATTTGTAACAATTCTTATTTGTTTGTTCTAGTGCATAGTATCCTCAATATGAGTACCAACTGTCTCTTTTAAATCTTGCCATTGAAAGGGCTGGATTTGAAATAGAGTAGTGTGAAAAAAAGGCCTTTTTAAAGCTGATATTCTTAAGTGTATAAATAGATATCTCTACTATTGAGGTTTAGATCCTGAACAGATTAGATCGATCGATAGAATCGAAGTAGAGTAGATGGTTTCCACTTTATACAGGCCGTACTAGGCAATACTGAAATAACTACAAGAGACAGCATTTTTCCAATTAGTTTACAACCCTTCTGCTACGCACTTGCTACATGACCCACAAGGACCGCCCTCAATATGTCTGCCTATAAAGACTAGTTCATGAGTAGTTATGGGCTTTGCCATTGTCAATCAGTATCAATGCAATAAGCTCTTAGTCCACATTTGCGAGGTTTATAACATTAAGAGACTAGAGGCTCCACATCATTTGGAGTCCTAACCACATAACAGGACAAGAACAATAGACAGCACAAGGTATTGACTATAGTTGATAGATCTATCAATTACATATCGTACACGACCCAACATCATTTGTTGTGCTTTCTTTGCGAATCATATACTAACTGTCGAAACTTTCAATATCAATTTCAAGTCAGACGAAAACAAGTTTACCATCAAATGTAGACCGTCATCAATATTTATGAAAGGATCCAATCAATGAATGGGACTTCATTCAGTAGCAGCTCAACATATAGTCGATAACAGTTAAAATGAATAACGTAACACTAAACTTGATAACAGTGACGATAAACAGGCAATTTTCACGGATTACTACTGGCTTCTTGGTGACGAACACACGGTCGACAATAATAACGAGCATGCTGAAATATATAACCAATTCCAATTTTAATCTCGGAATATTTGTTCGTGTTTTTAAATAGCGTTAATATCTCTAGTTTTTATTTGACTATCAAAAACATTTAACAAAAGATTTTGTATATATCGAAATTGTAAATTTTCACCAAATTGAAAAAATTGATGTCAAAAGTTTCGAAACATTTTAATTCATATTTTTTTAAACAAATTGTTGACTCAATTTTGTATGAAAATGTACAATTCGTGAATTCGATGGCATATTAATATTATAAGAATTATCTTGATAGTTTCGAAAGCAATATGAAACAAAACAAAATTAAAAAAAAAACATACTATCTTAAACCTCAGTTAAACAAACAGCGAACAGCGAACATATATGCATTGCCACATTTGTTCCAACTGCAGCAAAAGTTCAACAAAAGCTCGAGGCCCCAACAGACCGTGTGTCACCGGTGTTAACGAAATACAAATATTAGTCAACACACGACACAAATTAAGACTAATGTCTAATGTAAAGCATAGTTTAACTTGAAACTAAGTGCTTAAACAAAGTGACAGTGGCTGATTACCTGCAGTTATTTTCTAAGATTAGTCTAACAACACTCAAGAACTTTTATGAGCTAAATTTTATGCAAATTACTACCTAAATATACTTTTGATGCTTGTATTTGGTGTTATAAGTTGCCTTGGTAGATGTGGTGTTAGAATTGACATATACATAGTCCTATGTATCCTTACTATACCTTATTACATAATTATGTAGTGACTTATTATCTCAGCCTCAGCCTTATCATGAATGGAACCTTCTATATCATTCAATGGTATCATCTTTCCATCGATGGTAAGTTAGCAATTTTTTAGCTCTAAGTAGTCCTGAAATAGCTGACACATAAATTAACAGCCTTGTCTATAGTCCAAATTAAATTTGACGTTTCATAGACGTTATCAGTGTCTGTCTTTAGCATAGGAGTACCTACAGCTGTTTGAAACTTTATGTTAATTGCGTTGTTGCAAAGCCAGTCCTGTTTTAGTAAAGGTTACTGTAGGTGCTATAACATACGACCCTAGTCGCTGTAAGTGCGCCCATATGACACTTAACGCGAGGAATTATCACGAAAAATTATAAAAGTAAAGAATCAATATCAACTGTATGCACTGTAAGTCGAAGAAACTCCAATGAGAAATTATAAAATGTAATATCACAAAAAGACAATTTTGAAGTGTCTTCTATATTAGCAATAAGATAAATAATAGTATCCATTTCATTAATTTGTTACTCGAAGGATTATTGGTAAAGTGCCACTAATCCTTCTAATGACACCATAATTTAACGTTTACAGTTTATTACAAACACAACACAATAGTAATGTAAAATTATACATTCGGCCCTTATTTTGTTTTGAGTAGTTAGCTTGAAATATTTACAGATTATTGAAATTTAGTTTTAAATTTATTGATTGTTTGCTTCAAATTAGCATCGAGCTCACCACCGGTACAATAACATTGTATTAAATACTTAATAGTCATATTGGGTAAAATACGGATTCTAATTGTTTTTTAAAAACATAAATCTGGTCTAACTAATACGAGCCTATTGAAAAAAGACCAAAGATGTCATTACCATGTCATAATAATTATATAACTGTTTAAAAAACACAGCTCCCGCAGAGCCGTAGGCATTTCCATAAAAAGTTTATATACGGAACTTGACGTCCATAAAACTTCAATACGTAGGTTTATTCGCCTATGAAGTTTTTACAAAGCGTTTAACAGCCTCGACCACCCATTCACATAGCTTTTAAAAGAGCATAACTTAAAACTTAAATTTTTATTCGAGCTGCGCGAAGGTGCAATCAGGTAGAAGGTACCGTGAAATGTATCAGTGTAGTGCAACTTTTGAACTGGACGTGCGAAGAGTGAGTCTCACAAGGTGAACGCTTGGGTCCAATTCTTTTTATATTGTGTGTTTTCCGCGGATGTTGATAAAGGTATAACGGTGTGAGAGATTAGATTTGTTTGTCGATTATAATCACCTGTCAACAGTTATTGACGTCATAGCAATGCGATTGCTATTTCAATGATCTAATCCTCTTAATAAAGTGAGAAATATATTGTCAAAGTGAAATCGTAGACGCAATAAACGACGCGTAAATTAAATCTTTTCATTTTAGTACAGTAATATAGGATGATCACTAACCTGTACTCTACTCTCGGTGAGGCCGATCCTCATGGCGATTTCTTCGCGCATGAAGATGTCAGGGTAGTGCGTCTTAGAGAAACATCTCTCCAATTCGTTCAGTTGTGCCGGTGTGAACCTGGATATAAACGAAACAAAAATTGACATTAATGAGATCGATAAAATTAGATTATGGCTTACAAAGTACATTAAGAAAGACGATCTCATATTAATGTAACTGTTATTATATCAAAGGCAAGCAGTATTGACACGTTTTATGACAATGCTAAATTAAACCGGCAAAGAGTGAGTCGCGCTCGCAGAATTAACGTTCTGAGCCAAACTGAGCAATGCTCAGTACCAATAAAACGTGCTAGTTTGCCGTGACCACTTTATATCGTGGATTCATTAATAAATAATGAATAGAATAGCTTCTACTAAACGAGTTATAGCAATAATTGTTTTTACCCAAAAACCGTCATGCATCTTTAATAGTAAGTGGAATGCAATATGATAATGCAAGTATGACCAAAATATACGAGTTTTTTTTATGAGTGTCGAATAATTTGTCTACTGACAATCCTTTAAGTTGGTAGTATGGTGTAATGACTTAGCATCTTTACAGTTTATGTATTTCTGTTAGTAATTAAATTATTAACTTCTGCTTGTGTATTTTGGGGAACAGAATTTTAGTTGTGTGAACGACTGGCTCTTGGTCGGTTTGTTTTCTTACCTCGTCCGATGTCTCTTTTGTTTAGCAGGCTTATCGCTATCGGAGGCTGATGAAGACATGCTGACTGGCACGGTGGCCATGTGCCCTCCGCTGTGCTGTTGGTGAATGCCACCTGTACAGAAAAACTTATTAGTATCTGACAATGAAATCATACTTGCTTTCGAATTAAAAGGTTTTTCAACACACTTCTCGATAACTGGCTCTTTAGCTGACTGCTTTTAGATTCACAATACAGTGCGTCAAGCGTGTGTATTTCACACAAGTCTATTTACTTTTCATATTTGCACTCGTGTTCTATGGCTACACACCAAGTTAAGTTATACCTATAACTTCATATCAGTTCAACACTAATGTGTTTGAATATCAGAAAAGAAACTACACGAAAATCGAATCCAGCGAGCCATAATAATGTGATTTGAATTAATATTTTTTATAACATCATTTGACACACGTGAGCATTCGTTATTGTAGTCGAAGCGAAATCCGCTTCCTCGCTTACCATTTGTATAAAAAGTTTAACAATGAGAGAAAGCAAGAAGTAGAGCAGTCCTGGTGTGACACTTTTGTCTTTGCAATCATAAAAATGAAACGATTCTGTAAATTCAAGAAGAAGTCCGCGAAAAGCGCAATTAATGTTACGAGCTTACAGCTATTCCAGATTTTGACGGGTCAAGGTAATGAACTGTAATACAATTAACATTTTAAAGATCTTGTAATTCTATTCAATGACATTTGATTTAGTGTAGGTAACCTAGAGACTCAGTTTTATAATAATATGTTCATAAAAAGCAGCAGATTATATATCCTAAATTCAGTCCTTTTCAAAAAACTATCGCTAGTTTTTGACGACTGACAGCAGAGAAACCCAAATTTGTTGGCGGGTCAACTTCTTGGCCCGCCGGCCTGGGCTCAAGTAGCATTGATCTTGGGTATACAATTAATCGTATAAAGAAATTTTGGGTGAGTGCTACTGCATTTTTGACCCCTGTTGTAGTCCTGACAGTCTGTTTATACCTTGTAAGTGTTCGGTGCGTATATTGTGCGCGATGTGCAGACGCGGCCCGAGCGCATGGTGCGACCGGTCGAGGTTCGGTTTGATCTCGTGCGGCTTGCTATCCTCGGAGCACGACTCTTTGTGACCTGTGGACATGTACTCTGTTAAGATTCAACACTCGAAGTGACATTTTTTTGTATTTAGTTCACACTATTACGATAGATACACATGGAACGCTACCGGGCCATGAAAATGAAAAAAAAAATAAAAGTTCATTTCCACCTCGCTTGAAAGCTACATACACGAATACATGATTGATACATCACATCCTCACTTATGCGTGTCAAACATGGTCACTAACATAAAGATAACAAAATTAAATTAAAACGTGTCAAAGGGGAATGGAATGAAGTTTCATGAACATTAAAATTAGAGACCAAGTGAAAACTGAGTTGATCAAAAAATTTACAAAATCAAAAGATGTGATAAGGTAATCTCTCAAACTCAATGGCAATGAGCAGGTCATATTCAGATGCTAGAACCACAAAGATGGGCCCATATTATAACGAACTGGATGCCTAGAAACGTTAAAAGGAAAAGAGGCAGGCCATTTAAGTAGTAGAAAGATGACATAGTCAAAGTAGCTAGTAAACTCTGGGCCAGAACAGCCAGATTATGTGAGCGATGGAAAGATTTGGAGGAGGCTTTTACCGGCACAGTTGGTCCTTACATTGAACATGAGACGAAGCAACGAAGACGAAAATACTAACACACAACACGAACAACTAACTCTAATTATAATTCTTTTTATTATACTACTAACACACTAACCCTTAACACTTTATTTATTATCACGATAGATGGTATTGTACATTTTTGACCTTCCGCTGAATCGAGGTGTAAAGATTTTCCACTTTTTCATGACCTCCTTTGAACGAGTATAATGTAAATACAAAATTACTCTTTCTGAGCTCGGGATTTGATTCACATCATAAATACATTGAAGGCTTCTCAGAACTTTTACGGAAATTGTAACATAACATTCTTAAATAAAATCTAGGAGATTCCAGCCAATAATCTTTGGGTTTCCGAAAGAACAATACTACGGTTACTAGTCTATAAATATGATGGCTGGTTTCTTTTGAAACATTGAAAGCAGTACTGTACAAATTTTAGTACAACAGAGATTTTTTCCTAACGTTTTTTTGGTGTAGCAAAATATTTTAACTAGTAATTGGTCATTATTTTAATGACGATCGATATCGCGACCACGCTGGCTCGCTGCTCACTTTACGCTCGGGACCGACTGCGGGCGTTGCGCACCTGTGCCATACGGAGCTTGTTTGTTGCCCCTCCATTACGTAGTCTAACTGCTCGACAGCCCAGGCACTCAATCTGCTCAACGCCCTGATTGCTCAAGAACCTAAATTTGACATATTTTTTTATAGCAGTAAAGAAATGATAAATGTTTGTATAACATTTTTTAGTTCATAGATTGTTGGTTTGTGATGTTTTTTCCGGGTATTTTGAAAATTGGTGATTTTATAGAATTCTACTTGCTATCTCAGAATTGTCCACCATGCCATGGAAAAAAGTCGCTCAAAGACAGTGATTGGATAATATCTCCCATGCGACATACTGTCCTATGTTTTTTTTATTAAGGTGGTAAATCATCCAACGACACCTCGTGCCCTTGGGCGGGGCGGGAAGGCGTTTCAAACTTTTACTGACTAAAACCCACTCTTGTTCCTTCTTTGCCCTCGTTCCAAGGCCCTGGGGGTTCTCTTTCGCATCATCCATGGCCCCAGTACGTTTCGACTCTACTGGGCCACTACGGTCTTGCTGACATTTCCTTGAAGCGCGCGTGGAACACTACGCGCCGTCAGTGACTTGAGCTCAATCCGGACGGTTACCGGACGGTCGAACGACGAGCTACCCATTGCTCGCCTTACGCGTTCCGATGGTATATATGTAATAATATAAACTAAAGGCTAGTTCCTAATATATGGTAGTAACATTTTTTTTTAAACTAATAGATAGTCTAAGAGCGAAACAAAGTCTACTCCACGTTTTCTTCAGAACGTTTAGTTTCGTTTTGGTACAAAGCGAAAAAATATGCGCCACTTATTCTGACAAGCGGCGCGAATTTTTTCTGTATCTCCTGTAGGCTCCATTGTATGCACGAATTACGACCATAACTATATCCGTTCTAATTCGCAAGATCCACTCAAGCAAACGAGTGACGTAATTGAGGAACCAGAGGATTAGGATACAATGAATCTGACAGGCCCGAAGAATCGCCAAACTAAAGTGGCAGTGGGCAGGCACATTGCTCGTAGAACGGATGGTCGATGGGGCTGAAAGGTTCTAGAGTGGCGACCGCGCACCGGAAAATGCAGCGTTGGAAGGCCTCCCACAAGGTAGACCGACGACCTTGTGAGAGTCGCGGGAGTGCGGTGGATGCGAGACGCACAGGATCTGTCGTTGTGACGTCGCTTGGGGGAAGCCTATGTCCAACAGTGGACTTTTTTCGACTGAAATGATGATGATGATAATGAATCTGACAGGTAAGGATTGAACTATTGTACATCTCATCATCATCATCATTATTTTAGCTGAAAGATGTCCACTTTAGACATAGGCCTGACCCAAGTGTATCCACAACGAACGGTCCTGTGCATCTCGCTTACATTGCATTCTTGTGAGTGGCCTTCCAACGTTGCGTCATCCGGTGCGCGGTCACCACTCCAAAATCTTTCGGCCTCATCAACCGTCTTTTCTACGAGCAATGTGCCCTACCCACTGTCATGTTTTGCGATTCTTCGGGCTATGTCGACGACCTTGGTACTTCTACGGACATCCTTGTTTCTAATACGATTACGAAAAGAAACTCTACAGCGCTACATCAGAGCTACATCAGGTCGCACTGCATCACATGTTTCTAGTGATGTCGATCGCCATGTCGATTCCGCTGCGTGCGATCGCACTCCCGCTCTATTTCTCACCTTTGTAAATAACAGTTCTAAGTAACGTCTTCCCCTTCAACGTGAACAGACAGTGGCCTATTTCTTTACCGGCTGCAGAGCCAGATTGGGCGCTGCACAAAAAATCTGGCCTAATGGAACTTTCTCGACCCTTCTCAAACACAGTGCCAGTATGGAGCCGCTGCACAGGACATGCATCACCGCCACTGCTGCCCGTCCTGCACAACCCCCTCAATTTTCAGGATTTATAAGAGACCAATAACAGAGCTGTACAGGTTGCAAAGCCTAGCCAAGTTCACGCCTCCTATTCCTTTGTTCTGATCACGTGACCGAGCGTTGAGATGACGTTAGAACAAAGGAAAAGGTGGTGTGGCCGACTCGAGGCTATCAACGAAAGAGAATCGAAACGAAACGTTTGTAACTTTGCTAGACGGCGCTGGTCAGAAAAAAATTAAACCCATCGACATCTAAAAAAAGAAGAAGAGACAGAACAGGATACGTAAAAAAGTGAGGTTTAGTGCGGCCAGAAGTAGCCCAAACGTAATCTCACCGCAGATGACATGTATTGGATGGACGTGACGTTTCGCTTGGTACTTATGACGATGATCTCGCAAATCCTGTTTCATTAAGGCGGTTCGATAGATGCGAAGAATACGCAAAACATTGATATATTGAATTACAAGTGGCTTAGGCGGTATGCCTACTAAAGATAACACAACAAACCGATCAGCTGCAAGTCAGTTTCGTGCACGGAGGGTTACGTACAAAATTGCCTATATAAATATTGCGATTGCTAAATCGAGTCTAGAAGATTTCTCCTTTATTTGTTCCTTGAGACTGCTTCTTCACAAATTTCAAGATTGTGTACAAGGTTAGATTTTTTTGCGATTGTTAAAATATGAGCTTAAACGGCCATATTTTTGTCAGTGCTCCAAGAATTAGCAGACCTAAGTATTTGGTGCTAATTTCAGCTTAATACCGCCACTCGTACCTGATAAAAACTGTTTTAACAGACGGACAACAAAGTGATCCTATAAAGGTTTCGTTTTTGGCAACTGAGGTGCAGAACTCTAAAACGTGCCGCATTCTAGTCAAAACGTGTTGGAGTAGATTTTGGAGCGCTCGTATGCCATAACTATTATTAAAGAAGAGAAAAAAGTTTAGGTACTACATAAATTAAGATTTTTTCTAGTTTTATTTATTTCATAACTATTTATAATTGGAAAATGCACCGCAAATTAGATCGTTGAATGCTTTTGAGACGCTATTGATGAAATATGGTGGTGCGAGCGGCAAAGACACGATGCAAACAGAAAATTCAAAAAGCACATCGACATCTTTAAAATGACCAATTTTCAAAACTTTTTGAAAACTTATTCTTATTCTTTATTACACACATATAAAAGGAACGTTGGTGTGTCTCGTTTAACTCTAATATGTGGGGAAGTATTTTATTATAACATTTAAAACAGTAAGGAGATGTCAGCAAATCGTAGGGGCCCAGCAGGGTCGAAGCCTACTGGGGCCACGGGTAGTGTGAAAGCGAAACCCGGGGCCCTGGGACGAAGGCAACGAAGGAACAGGAGTGGGTTTTTAGTCAGTAAAAGTCTGACACTATCTCCCGTTCCGCCCAAGAGCGGGAGATGTCATAAGATGATTTTCCCACCCAATAAAAAAAAAACCCCATGAAAGAAGAGGTTGCCTTAGCCAGTCCGAAATCTGGTTGAATCAATTCAATCATGGTTCCTGTTTCTAGTAACATAATTATGTCTATCACCACTTTTAAAAGAAATTAACACTATTTTTACGAACATGATGTTTTGTTTTCTTATATTATTTTTTATTTATTTATTTATCTTTATTCCAAAAGGTAAGTAATTTATAAGATAAGCCCCACAAAACCGTTGCAATTGTTAGACTGTGGGGTGTAGACGGTAGACGGTGAGTCTCTAGACATACTTAAATGTACTTAAAACATTTCTAAATAATATAATTTTAATTTGCGTCTAAATCTATTTGTGTTTGTTTCATTCACAAGGTACCGTCATGAATATCCTTAAACAGTTCCCTTAGAGAATCGCGAATCGAAGATTATAAATGGCTCTAATGACTATTTTGTGCAGAATAAAAATAGGTATTATATCTGCAACCTGTCTCATAGTAAGGTGCCGTAAGACATTTGTTTATCAACGGTATTAAGATTCATGAATTGGCAATTTTTTCTTACAGCATATGTTGCTAAACTTATGGTCTTGCAAGAGATGTTAAATAAGGACCCCATTGTAACCTTGAGTCAAACTTAATCCTCAGAAAAACAGTTTTATTGACGAATTCTAGCTTCTCTTTTTTATACTTTGTCACTATCACTACTAATATTTAGAAAGGAAAATCTTAGATCTGTTTAGAATAAATTTTAGATCTGTAGTAGGGTGTTATTTTTGTCATTGAGGTTGTTAGTCCGTTTCTTAAAACTAAATCAAACATTAAAAAAGTATCGTCAACAAAGATCACTATAATAAGTTTGTTTTGTAATAAATGGGATAAATCATTTTTACATATAAACTAAAAAAGGCCTAAAATTGAGCCTTGGAGTACCCCCATTTTCACATTTAACCACGATGAATTTGACCCATTATCTTCTAATTGCTGCCTATCATTTAAATAAGATTTTACTAATCTAACGCGGTTTTTTCCTAGTCCTTAACGCTCAAGTTTCAAGAGTAATCTTTCATGATTTACGAAATCAAACGCCTTAGATCACACAGAACACAAAAGATGTCTATAGCATCTTGTGTCTTTTCTAATGTATAAGGCTGCAATAGCCTTAAAATTGATTGTGATAGGTCTGGATTGTATCTGCACTTTATGTATTCTGTAAATAAACAACCAAACAAACAAATAAATAATAAGTAATTTATTTATTTACTTATTTATTTGTTTGTGCGACCACTGAAATCAGAAGGGAGATAATTTACAATCCCCACCGACCTTGTTCCCCCCACCGACCTTGTTCCCACGTTGTCGCCGTGGTGGGGCTTGCGTGTCTTTATGACCTTGAGGGCTATGCCGGTAGAGCTACTCATGCCGGAAGGCCTCAAGCGAGAGACCAGACCAAGAGGAACACACAGGCGGAGTCCAGACGGACCGCCAAGGAGGGTGCACTGTCCAGAAGCATCGGCACCAACAGCTGTTGGTGTTTTTGGACAGTGGTTTTGAGAGAGTGGGTTCGCCTCGGGTACGCGTCTGCTTATCAGACGTGACCACGATGGCGAACGTGGTTATTGGGGACCCCACCCCACAAAAAAGGCAAAGCTGTGGTCAGCACACCAATGGACGCGTCTCTAAAGAGCATATTACCCCAGGAGGGTACCGCCTGCACCGCAGGTGGAGAATCCCTCCCCGAGCAGAGCTCGGGCTGCCCCTCGTATTCTGGGGGGGGCAAAGAGCGCGTCAGGTCCCCTAGGGACCTGTTACCGTCCCTCGTGGACGCACGGAGCCAGGGTGGCTCACCCACCGGTAGCGCGGAGTCCCTGGGACCTGTTCCCAGCACGTCCGCTGCGCCGGTGGGTCCTGCAGAGGCCGGCAGGAGCTTCGGCCTCAGGGAGGTGAGCGGAGACACGGCGTCGGACTCAGATGCCGCGTCTTCGCCCAACTCGGAGAGAATGGAGGTGGATGAGGCCACCTCCAAGAAGAAGAGGAGGAACTTGTTCCTAAAGCGCCCCATATCTGGGGACAGCCGGAGGACGTCCTCCGACGATGGGCGTGGAGCTTCGGCCCGCAAGATCTCCACTGCTGGACGAGGTGCGGGCCGAATGACGAAAGGGAGGAAGCCCACCGCCGAGGAGGCGACCCAGCGGTCTTTAAAGATTGCCAGGGAGGGGCGCCACCCCGGGGCAAGCGGTGCCCAGGTCAGCCCCTCAGAGCCGGAGCCTTCTGGCAGCGAGCCGGAAGGCATGGAGGAGGCGCTGAACCGTTTTACGGCGGTCGTGGCAGCTGCCATAATGGGCGTGGCCAAGAAGAGGGAGAGGGTCGCCAAGAGGCGGTCCATCTCCCAGGCCATGACCTCCATCACCGAGGCACTGGGTCTAGTCCTGGAGCCGTTCAGGAAATCCCTCAACAAGAGGGTTGAGCGGCTCGAGGCAGAATTGGCCAGTGTCCGGGGCGCTGGCCATGAGGTGGCGCCAAAAGGAGGACGCAGGGAGGGGCAGAGTCGGCCCCAGCCCTCGCCCCAGATGGAGAGCGAGGTGCTGACTCTGCTGCGGCAAGAGCTGGCTGCCTTCCGGCAACAGCAGCAGGAGCAGCAGCAGCAGTTCCAGGAGCGAGTCCAGCGGCAATTCGCAGTCCTGGAGGGCATTGTCCTGCGCCCCCCGCTTGCGGCCTCCGGCCTGAAAAAGGCGGTTAGTTACGCTGCCGCCGCCGCGGCTGCTGCACCCAAAGCGGGCCCGTCCGGGCAGACCGGGCGTGGAGCCCAGGTGTCGGAGCCGGCGAGGCCGGTCCCGGCGGCCAAGCAGCAGCAGCAGCAGGGGAAACCTGCCCCTCCCCCGAAAGGCAGAGCGGTGCCTGCCGCTAAATCGGCGGGGCCTTCCGCGGCGGCGGCGACTAGGCCGCGCCTGCCGCCTCCCTTGCCTGAAGAACCCTCGGCTGGCGCCGAATGGACGGTCGCCGGCGCCAGCAGGAAGGCGGGCAAGGTGGCCAGAGCGGCGAAGAAGCGCGAGCGGCGACAGCAGCGCAAGAAGCGGGCCATGGCAGCCAGGCTTCGCGCCCCAAATTCCGCAGCTGTAGTGATCACACTACAGCCAGCTGCGGAAAAGAAGGGCGTGAGCTATAACATGGTCATGGCGAAGGCGAAGCAGGCGGTGGTGGATCACCTCGACGAGTTCGGAGCCTCTGAAGGCTTCCGAATGAGGCGCACCGCAACCGGGGCCCGAATATTGGAGGTCCCTGGTGCGGACAGCGGCTCTGCCGCGGACGCCCTGGCCGCAAGGATCAGGGCGTCCCTGGACGTCGAGGAGGTCCGAGTGTCCAGGCCCACAAAGTGCATAGACATGCGCATCATGGGCCTGGATGACTCCGTCAGGGTGGAAGAGGTAGTGGCCGCCGTCGTCAGGGCGGGAGGATGCCAGGCCGACCAAGTGCGGGCGGGCACCATCCGTGCTGACAGCACGGGCATGCGGGCCGTTACGGTCAGCTGCCCCGTGTCGGCGGCTAAAGCCATCACGGCTGAAGGCCGAAGGCTCTTGGTGGGCTGGGTCTCCGCGCAGGTAAAACTGCTGGAGCCCAGACCTCTGCGGTGTTACCGCTGCCACGTGGGGCACCACGTGGGGGCCCACTGCGCCGCGGAGGTGGACCGCAGTGACCGCTGCTACCAGTGCGGTCAGGCCGGTCACAGGGCCGTCGAATGCCGTGCAACGCCGCACTGCTACGCATGTGCGGCGGCAGGCAAGCCGGCCGACCACCGGGCTGGGGGCAGGTCCTGCGACCCCCCCGCCAAGGCCAAGGCCAAAGTTCGGAGGCCCATCCACCCGGACGTACTCACCGCCGCAGCCGCCTCCTTGGCTGCCGCCGCTGTCGCTGTCGCACCCGCCGCGGCAGGGCCCTCACGGGGGGCTCGGGAGGAGACTGTAATGGACTGTCAATAACGACCCCATTACGTCTCCTCCAGGCGAACATCAACCACTGCGCCCCCGCTCAGGATCTGTTGCTCCAGAGCATGGCGCAGTGGTCGATCAATATCGCCGTGGTCTCCGAGCCGTACAATGTCCTGCCCAGGGGAGACTGGGTGCGGGACCTGGACGGCTCGGTGACCCTAATTTCGTCGGCCGCCGCCGGCACCCCGACCCTCGAGGCCGTCACGAGGGGACGGGGTTGCGTGGCAGCACGGTTCGGGGACATTGCAGTGGTAGGCGTCTACCTGTCCCCGAGCAGATCTCTCGGCGATCTTCACATCTCCCTAATGGAGCTGAAAGCCGTCGTCGCTGGGTTTGGTTCCCTCCCCGTGGTCGTTTGCGGGGACTTCAATGCCAAGAACTTGGCTTGGGGTTCCCGGCTCACGAACCAGCGGGGTCGGATGGTGGAGGACTGGGCTCTGGAGACAGGCCTGGTCGTCCTAAACCGGGGTTCTGTCCCCACGTGTGTGCGGATGCGGGGTGACTCAGTGGTGGACATCTCGTTCGCCAGCCCCGCTCTGTCGCCGCGTGTCGTCGACTGGCGCGTTATGGAGGGGGTGGAGACGTTTTCGGACCACCGGTACATCCGGTTCGACGTCTCCGCCCAAACCTCGATTGCGCCGGTCCGACAGAACCCTTGTGGTCCGCGGTGGGCGCTGAGGCAGATGGACCGGGAGCTCCTCCTGGAAGCCGCGACGGTACAGGCCTGGGTGCAAGCACCGGACAGGCCTGTCGACATAGACGTCGAGGCAGAGTGGTTCCGGGAGGCCATGTCGCAAATTTGCGACGCGGCAATGCCCCGAGTCCCTCCAGGACGTGCTCAGCGCCAGGTATACTGGTGGTCGCCGGAGATTGCGGCACTGCGCAACGCGTGCAATGCCGCGCGACGCCGGTATGCCAGATACCGCAGTCGCCGCATCCGTCCAGCGGATGCGGAGGCCAGAGAGGCGGAGCTGTACGAGGGGTACAGAGCGGCAAAACGCACCCTCCGAGCGGAGATAAGGCGGGCCAAACTTGAGGCCCGCAACGTGTGGCTGGGGACTCTGAATGGGGACCCATGGGGACGCCCGTACAAGTTGGTACGGGACAAACTCCGCCCCTGGGCTCCCCCGCTGACGCAGAGTCTCCGGCCCCAGCTCGTGGAGGGTGTGGTGAGCACTCTGTTCCCCACGCGAGGGGAACACTCTCCCCCGCCCATGGCTCCGCCACCAGCGGTGTCCGACGCGGACCACGATGGCGACGACGACGATAACGCTCCAGAGGTGACCGAGGTAGAGATGAGAGTGGCGGTACGAAGGCTGAGTGCCAAAAATACCGCCCCAGGACCCGACGGCTTGCCTGGGAAGGCATGGGTCCTGGCCATGGAGGCTCTCGGGCCTCGACTAAGAGGGCTCTTCAGCGCATGCATGGAGAGGGGCCAGTTCCCACTTCGCTGGAAGACGGGGAAACTGGTCCTCATCGCGAAGCCGGGGCGCCCCGCGGACTCTCCGTCCGCGTACCGGCCCATTGTGCTGCTCGACGAGGTGGGCAAGCTCTTTGAAAGAGTAATTGCAGACCGCCTCGTCGCACACCTAACACGGGTGGGGCCGGATCTGGCGGACGGCCAGTTCGGCTTTCGCAGGAGGCGCTCCACGGTGGACGCCATCATGTGCGTGCGAGCTCTCACGACAGGGGATGCAGTGGCCCAGGGCAGGTGTGTCGTGGCGGTGTCTCTGGACATCGCCAACGCCTTCAACTCCCTGCCTTGGAGTAGCATTGGGAGGGCACTCCGGTATCACCGGATGCCCGACTACCTCTGTCGTGTGGTCGAGGCGTACCTGTCAGACAGGTACATAACCTACCCCGGTCACCAGGGGGTGTGGGAACGTCGAGAGATGTCGTGCGGTGTTCCGCAGGGATCGGTACTAGGGCCGCCCTTGTGGAACATCGGATACGATTACGTGCTGCGCGGCGACCTCCCTGACGGGGTCAGCGTGGTCTGCTACGCAGACGACACGCTGGTCCTGGCGCAGGGAGTGTCGTACCAGGCGGCGGTCGAACTAGCGACACGCGGGGTCGCGACGGTCGTTGGCAGGATCCAGGAGCTGGGACTCGAGGTGGCATTGCACAAGTCCGAGGCCATGTGCTTTCACGGCCCTCGGAACGCGCCACCACCGGGTTCCCAGCTAACGGTGGGAGGAGTCCACATCGGCGTCGGGTCAACGATGAAGTACCTGGGACTCGTTCTCGACAGCCGATGGGATTTCGACGAGCATTTCCGACGTCTGGCTCCCAAACTAAATCGGACTGGGGCTGCTCTCTCGCGGCTCCTGCCCAACCTTGGGGGTCCAGACGCCTCCTGCCGGAGGCTCTACGCGGGGATCGTTCGGTCCATGGCCCTTTATGGCGCGCCGGTGTGGGCGCCGGGGCTGCGGAAGCAGCCGGCGGCCCGGCTGAACGCGTGCCAGAGGGTCATGGCCATACGGATGGTACGAGGATACCGGACGATTTCCCGCGAAGCGGCGAGCCTTCTTGCTGGCCAGCGACCATGGGATCTGGAGGCAACAGTCCTTGCACTCATGCACGAACGGCGCATGGAGATGCAACGCCGGGGCGAAACTCCGCTGCCGCAACAAGTCGCGGCATGGCGGACAGAGTTCCGGCGAGTTCTCATGGTGAAATGGCGACAGCGACTGTCGCGACCCCGTGCTGGGCACGCCACAATTATGGCGGTAAGTCCCCTCTTTGAGGCGTGGTTGGAAAGACCTCACGGCGTCCTCACATTCCGCATGACGCAGGTCCTCACCGGACACGGTAAGTTCGGGAGGTTCCTGCACCGGATTCGTGCGGAAACGACGCCCGGGTGTCGCCACTGTGTGGTCCACCCGGAGGACACGGTGGAGCACACGGTGGAGGTGTGCCCCGCTTGGGCAGAGCAACGCCGTGACCTCGTGGGGGCAATCGGCGGCGGTGATCTCTCGCGCCGGGCCTTGGTTCAGGCCATGCTCCGGAGCGAGGAGGAGTGGCAGGCGGTCGCCTCCTTCTGCGAAGCAGTAATGCTAGCTAAGGAGGCGGCCGATCGCGTGAGGCAAC
Source organism: Mythimna vitellina (assembly GCA_949316375.1). Taxonomy (NCBI): domain Eukaryota; kingdom Metazoa; phylum Arthropoda; class Insecta; order Lepidoptera; family Noctuidae; genus Mythimna; species Mythimna vitellina. Next base: position 15,899,848 of record OX438708.1, read on the forward strand.
GGTCCTTACGCTCCAACCGCCGCCGGGATTCCGATCCCGATTTCCGGCCACCGTAGGCGCGGGCTTGTAGACGGCGAGCAATGGGTGGCTCGCCGTCTGACCGTCCGGTAACCGTCCGGACCGAGCCCAAGTCGTCGACGGCGCGTTTTGTTCCACGCGCGCCTCAAGGAGATGTCAGCAAATCGTAGGGGCCCAGCAGGGTCGAAGCCTACTGGGGCCACGGGTAGTGTGAAAGCGGAACCCGGGGCCCTGGGACGAAGGCAACGAAGGAACAGGAGTGGGTTTTTAGTCAGTAAGAGTCTGACACTATCTCCCGCTCCGCCCAAGAGCGGGGATGTCATTAGGATGATTTTCCCACCGAAAAAAAAAAAAAAAAAAAAAAAAGGGAGATAATTTACAATGGCTTTATCTAAGTGGTTACAGGAACAAAAAACAGAATCGCACTAATTCTGTTTTTTGTATGTGCAGTAGCTGCGGTAGTAGTTAGAGTTGGTTCTAAGAACAAATTTGACCATTTATTACCATTTGCAAGTTTTGCCATAACATTTTCCATCACTGATTCAAATGTAGAACAGTTTTGTTAATTAGGAGTTCAGCAAACGCACACAAGACAGCTGACACCACACGCGAAATCACACACGCGGTGCTGACAGCAGGCTTGTCCAGCTTAACACAAGACAGTTCAACGGTTTGTTCTAGGGTGAAATAAAGGGTGAATGTAAATTTAATATCACTTTTAAATCGAATTAGTGAACCTAATACTACCTACTAGGGAATCTAAGAGGGTTCAGTTAAAACTACTGTCCACATTATAAATCTCATAATTAATTAACATTCTTAAATTCTTTAACTAATGCTCAGTAAAGCCGGATATTCATTAGGCAACATTTGTTGATAAACTGTTTACGGCGTATTCATCACCAAGTTTACCGTAAACACTGATTCTGAAAATTGACCGTCCACATAATACAAAGTAATGATGTGGAATATTGTTTTTTCTAAAAACAATAAAATTTCTACTTTTGCAAAGGAATAAGAAAAAATTAAAGGAATTTTGCTAGGTGCCTGAAGATACCTTGTTGTAAATTTAAGCTTAATTGTCAAAATTTACATTTGTTGTCTTATTGGAGTAGAAAGTACTTTAGTCCGTAGTATAAATACTGTAAAAAAAATCGATCAACATCTACAATTTAGGTCGATTAGTTAAATTCATTTAAAAAATAATAATCAGAAAAACAAAGCTTCACCATTTCTCAGCGTTTCTAATTATAAAAAATGTTATCATGTCCTTTACCAAACAAACAATATAATCCGTACTCTTCGGCAAACTATTTAAAAAATCCTCCAAAGAAAAAAAAATGAAACTACGCCGTTTAATAAATCCAATTTAGGCAAAGAACAAAGTGTTAATGCGAGAAATTGGCAAAGTTCGGTCTACGGCTCTTTCCAACGACTTGGCGATACTTGGCATTTTCTATTTGCCAAGAAATTGCGAATTTTCAAGCATAAAACTTGCGTCTCAAGTTGTAATAGGATATGAAATGGTATCGTTTATAGTCGCTACGGCAGACTGCGACGTTTTACAAGATGGGTTTTGGGATATTATTATAAGCAGGTAATATGGACCTATGATATGTGCTTGCTAGCTTTTACGAGCGATATTTGAAACTTGTTTTCAAAACTGCTACTGATAAATGTTTATTTTACAAATAGGTTAAATTAAAAAACACCTTTAGGTGCACATCAAATTAAACTAGATGAAATCGGTGCTTATTACCAGTAGGTAGAGTTCCTTGTTGTAGGTAGAGGGAAATTCCATGTTTCTTCTTAGGGTAATCAGTAGATTATCCTAAGAAGAAACAAGGAAAGAAACTCAGCGGCCAAAGTGTATTTTAAAGTCCATACTGGAAACACGTAATGGTCAAATCATATGAACCTTGCTGATTTGTATCTAAGATAGTCTATTGAAGAAATAACAATACAAATTTGAGTGAACCTGTCCAGTCAGTGCTAGCATTTATAGGTATTCGTATAGCTCAACTCAGGACTACAAGAAAAATCCACAACTTGACGAACAATACTACAGAAAGGACATTTGGGTAGGCTACATAAAATACTGAAACTGCTAGGCATACGTTAAAATTACTGCAAAATGAGAACCAATCCACATAGTCTCCACATATACAATAAAATTTACCAAAGTGCAAAACCCCAGTAGCTCTTTGCGAAACAGTATTGATGTACACAATTCCCACAAGGCACAAAGTGTGAGTTGTAAGTTTGAGGAATAATCAGCCGTCAATGCAGCGAAATGGTTCGAAAAAGTTACCCTGGCCGTGGAACGCAAAGGGCAACTAAAGGAACATAGGTAGGTTTTAGCTAGTAAAAGTCAGATATTCGCTAAAGGAGAGTGCGAGAGAAGTTGTTTCATGATTTACCAAAAAAAAAAAACGATTAATCTACCTATAGAACAGAGTAGAATAGAATTTCACTTTTTAAAGATTCATAGCGTTTTATGAAATGTCAAGAAGTCAGTCAGAAAAAATGATGCTAATTTTACATTCCAAAGCGTAGACATATAGCGATAGCGTATGAAGAAGAATGTGCAAGAAACTCCATGGACACTCTTTTCAATCATGTTTTGTAATTAAAAATATCTCTGTTACATGTTTATTTATTGAAACTTCATGCAACACAAAGGTACAAAGGCGGACTTAATGCCTTAGGCATTCTTTACCAGTCAACCAAGGGTAATGAAGAGAAAACATGGTACGTGCATAAAAAAAAAAAAAAGATTAATAGGAAAACAAGGAAACATGTTTCTTGTCGCTATCATGCCAGCACAATGTAAATAAATTAAAATTAAAACTAAATAGGCATATTAAAATAGCAACCGGCAGCTAAGAGATGACCAGTCTCAACTGACAGCGCCCGTTCACGGACATGACGCGAATATTAGTGCCACAGCTCAACCATTTTGAAGGGAACCGAATGATCGAACGCACGCGCCACCATCAACTTTGCAATCGATGTTGTTTCATTTAAAAAATAATTTGTCATTATTATTGTTTTTTATTTGTGAATTAGTTGTCAGATCAACTTATCGAATGTTAATTCATCAATTTAATTAAATAAATATATGGATCAAGAGGAAAAAACATATAAAAATCCAGATCAAATTATAATTACCATTAATATTACAATTATCATTGAATACATCAAAAATACTAAGGTCGGCTTTCTGGTCAAGTCTAGCCGGATGGAGCTGAGTAACAGTATTTTTAACCGACTTTAAAAAAAGGAGGAGGTTCTCAATTCGGTTGTATTTTATTTTTGTTTGTTACTTCAGATCTCCGTCGTTTATGGACCGAATTGCAATTTTGTTTTCCTTAAAAGGATATGCTTCCAGATTGGTCCTATTTTTTCTTCAAAATCCAGTTATGATGATGGGATCCATGAGGAATCGAGGGAACACCTCAAATATTCTAGGCAATGATATAGTGATTTTGGTATTTTCATCGAAAACAAGCATTTACAGTCAAAAAGTAACATTTGATGAAGAGAAACTGATGAAAAAGACTCGAAATGGCCAACGGAACTTCACCCTCACACAGATATCACAATGAAGATAGTTAAGTAACTATGACAATACGAATAAATAAATGGTTGTTAATAGTTATGTTGAAAATGGAATCATCGAAGTGATCTGATGATGATGATGATGGAACCGGAAGGTAGACACTGGAACTCCGTAATTAATCAATGTAACCTAGCTATGTTTGGGCTTATTAGAATTGTAATGAGATGCACATTGGCTGTAAGGTACTATCAAACTGATCTGATGATGGAGCCGGAAGTTAAGCACTGGAACTCCGTAATTAGTCAATGTATCCTAGCCGTGTTTGGGCTTATTAGAATTGTCATGAGATGCACTTTGGCTATAAGGTACTATCGAACTGATCTGATGATTAAGTCGGGAGGTGGATGGGAACTTCTTAATAAAATAATGTATCCTAGCAGCAGAGTTTGGGTTAATTCGAATTGTTATGAGAAATAGGTGCTCTGGCTATAAGTGCATCACAACTAAAAAGTGTGATATAAAAATCTTTTTACAAAAAAAAAATAACCGACATCACTACAAAAAAACAAAAACACTAAAACGATCAAAATAACTTTAATTACGGAAGTCGGTGTTAAATAACAAGCAAACAATACCAGAAACACCGAATTCCGAAATTAAAGTTATTTTGATCGTTTTAGTACTTATTTTGTTTTTTTTTCTAGTGAAATCGTTTTTCTTTTTTCGTAAAAAGATTTTTTGACATGAAGCATCCAGTCATTAAAAAATACGATACCTCTTAGCAAGACTGATTCAAAGCTACGCAAGTAACGTCTTTTAATGTAAACACTAAAATCCTCCGAAATGTTTTATGAATTTGGATGTTCCGAATTTCAAGAATCCGTATTTTTTAATTCGTAATTATATTGTCTATTATTTAAAATCATGGACTTTATTTTACCGCAAGTCGTAAATAAATGCATTTTGTTTGTTATAAGGGTTCTCGGTTCGAAAAACGACACTTTGATTTTCAATACATCGAATAAACTGCTAAAATTAGGATTCTAATTCAATTAGTACCGTAAAACGGGGTGAATAGAAACAAAACTTTGGTTTAGTTTGTCACTTTGATACCATATTATCGGCTTCTAACAAAGCATCGACTTTTTAGAATAACAATTCATTAATAAATTGATGGAGATTAAATGCTGCAAAAAATATTCAAATATCGTGAAAATACCCTTTGAAGTTTTGTTTCTATTCACCCCTGTGTTTCTATTCACCCCTTTTGACTGTATAATAATATCCTCTCTAATGTGATTACTATATAATTATGTATATATTTTATCTGCTTCTTTTTTGTATATGGTATATTATACAGTTACATATGTATTTATTAATATTTGAATTATGTGTTATTTTTCTATGTTTTTAAATTAATTTAAGATTTCACAAACTATTCTTTTCTTATTTCTACACGCTATTGTCTACATTTCTTCTAATCTTTCCTTTCGCATATCTGCTAGAAGAAATTTCTTTTTGAAATAAGCAGTACCTTTGAACAAACTTTTATAATGTTGTAATCTTTTTTAATGTATATGTGTGTGTAAATAAATTATAAAATAAATAAATATAATAATTGAATTAGAAAACTGAACTGCTAATCCTAATTTTAGCAGTTTCAGTTTTTTATAAGTGTTTTTTTTTTTTATTTATTATATTTTAGACCGCATAAGAAAAAAATACATGACAAATATTTACATGTTTGTAATTAAGAAACATCTACTCTGTTATCAATATAATTGTTTGTGTCTCCTTCTCTTCTATATGTCTCTACCGGCATCAGATACCATCTACTATTTGAAATCGATTGTGTTAAGTTTCATTAGCCGCGTACCACGGCAGCGGCCGCCGAGCACCAGAACCCCTCTACGGTTATCAATCTAAATAAAATAACCGAACACAAGAACCCTTACGGTTATCAATCTAAATAAAATAAATAAATAAGAATGATGTAAACAACAGCATAACTATGCAATTATGAGTAGGAAAATGCATCTATAATTAATTTTTAAATTCTACATCCTCATACTTTTTTTTAATAATATAAACTAGTGCGAGACTGCGATCCCACCTGATGGTAAGCAGTAATGCAATCGTTGATGGTTAGGCGCACTAGTTTAATAAGAGCCTATTCACCCAAGTCTTGAAGATTTGAAGACATTATAATCGGACGGGAGGACTCCAGCAAGCAAATTGATCAATATCCTTCGATGTACGCGGTATAAACGATGAGGTGAAACGCTTAGTCTGGACCGTGTATGTAATGTTATTATACTTCTCTTCGACGAGCAATTATGTGTTTATTCGTCTTGCTGTTCAATTTTACAAATCGTTTTTATTTCAGAATTCTAATTAATTGGTGGGTAATTTAATAGTTGGTATTCGCAGTAAATGAAACAGCGTGAGAGATGCTAAAGCATACTTGTATTCTTGAAAATTACAATAAAAGGGGGGCACAAAATACACCATGACAAAGATAAAATTCCAAGTAAAAAGGAAAAGGAAATTGTTATACTAAATCATTTACAGTTAAAGTCACACCACTAAATTAGTAACTATAAGGTGTATATGAACAGTTGGAATTCGTATTTTTAATCTTTCGAATTTTCATTAAGTATACTTTTTGTTATTCGATCTATTGAAACTCGGAATTATGAGAATAGTAATAAAAGTTAGGAATGTTGAAATTGTCTACACTAATATTATAAAGAAGTAAAGATTGTTTTTTTTTTTCTTGTAGGAGGTAATCTCTGAAAGTACTGATCCGATTGCTGAAATTTTTTTATCGATAGAAAGCTGCTTTATTCCTGAGTGTCATAGGCTATATTTTACGTTCGTGGGTGAAGCCGCTGGTAAAATCTAGTCAATTTATGAAATAGGATGAATTATAAATCGGAGTAGTTATATTAGAAATTTTAACCATTCGGAATTATGAAAATCGGTGTTTTGAAATTCGTATTTGTGACTGTCGGAATAACGATTTTCGTATTTATGTAGAGTACACGTGATTGCACAGTTACCGCAGTGGTTGATCGATCTGCTGCTGCGCTGCGGGTCGCGGTTTCAATTCCTGCACGAAACCAATATTTGCTTGGCCTACAGGCAGTTTTTCCAGGTCTAGGTGCATTGTGAATGTGAGTTTACATATGTTGCGATCACACCCACGATACGGAAGTAATTTTGTAGTGTGGAACCACGTTTTTTTATTAAAATAAGATAATTTTTTTATATAAAAATTTACCACTACCGTTAGCGTAAAAAATCATACTTAGTGGAATCGAAGTTTATTTTTTATTTTTTTAAATGGAAAATCAACTAATGACATCTCCAGTCCTTGGACGGAGCAAGAGGGCGTGCCAGACTTTTGCTGATTAAAACCTACTCGTTAGTTACTGCTACGTGCTACCCTTTACTCGCCATCCGCAAGCCTGCGCCTACGGTGGCTGGAAATCGGGATCGGGATCCCGGTGGCTGGAGCGTGAGGGCCGTTCCCTCACACGTGCGTCCGCCTCCTTTGCTAACATTATTGCTTCGCGGAAGAAACCACCGCCTGCCACTCCTCCTCGCTCCGGACCATGCCCTGTATCAAGGCCCGGTGCGAGAAATTCCCCCTTGGCCCCTAATAGAACTCCAAATTTTTATTGTGGATGGGAAAATCATCCAATGACATCCCCTGCTCTTGGGCGGAGTGCGAGAGCGTTTCAGACTTTTACTGACTAAAAAAACACATGTGGCGTGAGGGCCGCGCCTTCGCGCGTGCACGTGTGGCCGCCTCCTTTGCGGTGTTCTGCCCAAGCGGGGCACACCTCTACCGTGTACTCCACCATGTCCCCCGGGCGATTCACACAGTGATGGCCACGGGCGTTACTTCCGCACGAATCCGGTGCAAGAACCTCGCGAACTGACCATGTCCGGTGAGGACCTGCGTCATGCGGAAGGTGAGAGCGCCGTGAGGTCTTTCCAGCCACGCCTCAAAAAGGGACTTACCGCCATAACTATTTTTTTATAATTCTTAGGGTTACGTTTGACCACTATTTCAACTGATGGTAAGCGACGATGTGATCGCCGATAGAGCATGCTTACATAAATAACCTATTCACTCTTGATTTGAAGAGGTCATAGCTATCAGGAAACAGCTCCAGCGCGAAATTCCACTTCTTTGCTATAAGTATAATAAATGTGTTCCCCAAATGATGATTCCATTTACAAATATGCAATCTTACCTCTTTATTATATTGACTACTAGCATTCCACTCCAGTTTTGCTTGGATGCAAATTATATACACATACCGCACTTTGAGATACGAAATCTGTATCAAAATCCGTTGCTTGGTTCAGGAGGAGATAGCGGATAAACTAATTGACAAACAGAAAAGAGCAATAGTGTTTAGAGACTTTAATATTAACCTTCTAACAAAAAACAAACTACTGAGAAAATATAAACAGACAATAAATGAATCAGGATACAAAATACTAAACAAAATCCATAGGACTTACCTACTGTACAAGAGACTCTCTAACAAATAATCTATCATAGACCATGTCTGTACTGAACATTTCAACATGACTATTATCAATTCGTCCATGTCAGATAATAAAAATCATCTTACAAATATACTTGCAAATAACTAAGATGAAACCTCCCCCAAAGTAAGCATAAATTACGAAATAATATATTACAAAAAACTATACACTTCAATGGAATCATGTGGAATAGAAGATATCTCAAACTACCGTGAACTTGTTGTAAAAAAAGGTTCTGAACCCACCCCAAGAAGACTGGATTAACAGCGATATACTTGCCGGAATTAGCCAAAGAAATTATCCATGGATACAGCACCAGAATGATCGAGGGAATGAATTAAAAAAGTAATATAAAGAAACAAAAGAAAAAAATGCAAATTAATACAAAATACTAAAAATTCTCACTACAACAAATTGTACTAAGAACCCCAAAAAATCATGGTCAATTATAAACAGACTAGCTAAAAAAGTTGTATTCTCATGAAAGTCGCTCTTTCTTCCTTATGAGAATAAACTATTTAAACATAGATACTAATGATCCGCCCCGGCTTTGCACAAGTATGAATTGTATATGTTACCGGAAAATTCCAATCGCCGTGTCCAGCACTCGCAGTCATTGTTGAGAAAAGAATTCATTAAAATAAGATAAGGATAGCATTTCTTAGTCACAGCCCGACTTCGACTACTACTGACCACAGGCCTCATTTTTCTTGTACCATAGAGGAAGTTCCAGTCATTTGACCCTACTTGATCTCCGCCTTAATTCACCTATTACCACCTCGCCGTGCCAGGAACCTGCCCATTGTTGTGTTAGTATTTTGAAATCCATTGATGGTAACTCCGTTCTGTTGGTAGGTATATGGTAAGATTTTATGAGTGCGCAAGCGTAGAGCGTTGAGATATCTTCCTGCCCTGGTTCCATATTACTTGGGTTCGGAGCAACACATATCTTTCTTCCATTCTGCCCTGTCATTCGTCACGCTATCACTAACTCCCTTTTCTTTGATATCACTTCTCACACAATCCATCCAGCGTGTACAGCATATGCAATGCACCGTTTCAATATCCCTAATACAAATTGGTTAGCTACAGCTTTGTCTACATTATCAGCTGGAACGTCAACTTACAATAATTGACACAGCGGACCCTCATTGTGTTCGGTTGATATGCGGATATCCTTCATAAATCTTTGAGCAGCTATCACGGACGAAGGGCGTGTATGGTATAGCCATGTATTCAGTGCTATAAGTCCGAATCATTCTAGTAAGTCACCAGTCGCCTGAGGTTCAGGAGAAAAGAATATGAACTTTGAATCGGCAAAGCCTGTGATTGCAGTCCAAAACCAACCAAATAAAGCTCCAATAGTGATTCCGTAAGGGTTCAGAGATTTTTTTCGTTGGAAATCAACAAATATCTCCTTCTCCAGCGGGAAGGTTTATCATGCTTTTACTGACTGAAATATATAGCGTTCCCTCAGTTACATTTTTTGCAAAAGCTGCCGCACGGCACCCAGTCCTAACCGAAGTCCCACAAGAGCGGCCCTAGAATCAATCCCTGTGGAACACCGCAAGATATTTCTCGCTGGTTCCACTCTCCCCGTTGACTGGGGTAGACGACGGCCCTACCCGTCAAATAAGCCTCGATCACATGACAGATCAAAATAGTGAGTAACTTATGTAAGCTACTAGATCTAAAATACGACTGGAGCGTAAGTGTCAGACTTTTACTAACTAAAGTCCAACTGGGTTCTTCAGTATTACATTCTGTTCCAAGGCCAAGACAACTCTTTTGAACAATCCTGCAGCCCTGGTATTATACATCCCGTGGCTAATATTATTGATGAAGGGTGTCTAAAGACTTAAACAATCTGATTATTCCGTCTGAGTCGGGTGATGCTCATTGGTCACAAGCAAACGTGCATCATATAAGCTCTAGAGAGAAAAACTTCAGGAAATGGTGATGTGATCTTGGACAAATTCTGGGTCCTAAAACTGGGTCTTTCTTCCTAAAAATAGTTGGAAAAGTACAATAAGCCAGTAGAATAGAGAAATTGAAAGGTAGAAATCATGCTTCTGACATTGAAATTGTCACTTCACCCGGCAGTGAATTAATAATTAGCGTGTCCTGATAGCTAGCATGGGGGTCGACAGATATGCAAAATATGTACCGTAGCAATGTTGCGTGATATGTTTTGTCGTTCCACATTTAAATGAAGTTTTGTATAATTTTACAACCTTAATTTAATTTAATATTGATAGGTTCTCACTTGACTGCTACATCACCTAATGGTAAATGATAATGTGGTCGACGACGGAGCATTGTTTTTTTTTTAATTAATTAGTTTTTTAATTCTACCGCCTCATACTTTTTCTTTAATAATATAAACTAGTGCTTGACTGCAATCCCACCTGATGGTAAGTAGCGATGCAATCGTTGATAGTGAGGCGCACTAGTTTATAAAGCCTATTCACTCTAGCCTTGAAGACCCCCAAATTATAATCGGACGGGAAGACCGCAGCAGGCAAGTTGATCCAGTCCCTCGAATTTTAAGTCCTCAAAGTCTTCGAAGTTCGCGGTATAAACGATGAGGCGAAACGCTTGGTCTGGACCGTAGAGGTATCATGTTTTCTGCTATCCCCATAACAACCAGCCCTTTGCGTCTCTCATCCATCGGAAAGACCTTCCAACGCTTCCTCTTCCGGTACGCGATCGTTACTACAGAACCTTTTAGTCCCATCGACCATCTGTTCTGCGAGCAATGTTACCTGCCCACTGCCTCTTAAGTTTGACGATTTTTCAGGCTATATCGGTAACCTTGGTTCTCCTACGGATATCTTCATTCCTGATGTGATTCTGTCTACCCTGTAGCTATTTTTAACCTGTTGTTAAAAAGTTTCACAAATGGCAGCCGAGAGAAACGACTTGATGTACTTTCCGAAGCCGACCAGCAAGTGGTGCTAAGCCAAGATCGCCCTGTGCGTCTGTAATTATTTAGCACAAACTCTCGTGACTTTCTTTGCCAGCCAACTGATATACGTATAGTATTTTTTCTTGACATCAGCATTTAATTACATTCACCCCAAGTCGGGAGCAAAAGTCGAGGCGCGTTGAGTCTTAGCGCCTCGATCCCGGCTCACCAGGATTACGGCCGGCTCATAAACACGACTTAATGGAATTGAATCTCGTAAAACAGAACGGTTCGGCGGCAACCCCCGGTATTGTGAGCAAACCGTTTTATTGTACTCTCGCTTTTCTTAAAGAAGACTTGAGTCTACTATTGTTATTGGAAGAAAAAGAAACTATACTCTTGAAATCAATTGTTTCCTGTTTCGAACTTTGATTAACATCAATAAACAATTAAAATGTCTTAAGATTTTAATCGAAAGTCAGCCCAAAATGCTCTCTTAACTGCAGATGCCCATTAGACCTGTAGAAGAAATATAATATTCAAAAAAGATAAAGTTACGCCCTAATCAGATCAGCGAACTCTATAAAAAAATATGCTAATTTTAAGCATACATACATTGACGACAGCTTTTCTGTAGGAAACTTATAGACTTCAAAACATAAATTGTATCCATCAAAGATCAAGGAACTCTATATGAATAATTTGAAGGAAACATACAAACTCCAGAAAAGAAATAGTGTCCAACATTCAGATCAGAGATCTCTTTACGGCAACGTCAACTTTCAGCGCATACACATTGGTGATCGCTTTTTTTAGGAAACATTTTTATTTTATTTATTTATTAAGGTAAAACCAACAGCTTCCGTGTACAGCATTTTACAGGTAAGGATAACAATTGGCCTAAGTCTTATACAGTCCAATTACAGATCAACCAGCATTCACAAAATAAGGAGTGATATAAATAAATTAAAATTGCAATAGCATTTGCAATCTTCATAAAATTAATGGTATTGCTCGACTCAGATTAGAGAACTCTATAAGGACATCTTTTTTATCTCAAGCATCCTTGAATGTAAGACCGGCATTTCGTACCCGTAGCTAACTAGCACCGCTACGATTGTAGCGTGATTATTGATGACCATTATTATCTGTTTCCTTAAATAATGCTATTTTTTGTATCTTACTTTGTAGTTTCTCATTTAAACTATGTTGGAATTCCGTTGCCAAACTAATAAGAGTATTTTCTCATTAAGAAGGAAAGGGTTTATCTAAAGGACCATCTTTTCTTTTTTTGCTCTTGAGTAATTTTCTTGACATACAAACTTCATTCATAACCCAATGCCTCTAAAGGAATCTAGGATGTTTCATAGTCCCATGCAAATTTTTCTTCAAATCTCTTTTATTCTGCACACCAATTAACTGGCTGCATTTTTTCAAGTATTCAACGGTACTGCCCGCTTTTGCTGTTACTCCCTTCCTTTAGTGGTCAATGTAGTAAATTTGATTGATGTTAATTTGGTTTATCTTCTTTGAAGATATCGTCTTTTGTACCGCTTTCCAGTCGAGGATGTATTCTTAGTGGAGTGTGGTCTGTAACTCTTCCACGACTTATGAGTATAGTCACTGACTCCGTAACCAAAATGGAGCTCTCAGACCAGCATCTTGTAACGGATGAGATTGATGTTTTTGACGGCGACTTTTAGATATTATATTTTTTAGTAGTCCTATTTGTTTTGCTTTTGTGGTTTGCATCTCATTGTGTGTCGAATAAATTTCATTCTTTATTTTCTGTAACTACTCAGAATTTGTAAGCTGGTGGTGTGACACCCGGTCCTGCTCCTGATCTCTCTCCGGTGTGTCGGATTACCATCCCATTGGACTATGAGAGAATAGGGAGTACACCTGTGTTGTCGCACACACTTGAGTACTGTAATATCTCCGGCGTACCTGGTTAATCTTCGTGAGGTTTAGCCACCATGATAGAAATTCGGTCGGGAAGATTATTCGTTCTTTATTTCTGGAGTCCGCTTAACGCTCGAACCGCCAAAATAAGCGTTTGTATTATAGAAATACCGTGCACTGACAGATAACGGTATGATGTCGATGTGGGTTTCATCTTCAGTCTTACACCAACTATCTATGTTAGGGTCGGCATCGAGTCTGATCAGGAACAGCTGAATGTCAATATTTCCCACGGATTGACAGCCTATCTGACAACTCTACAGGAGAACATGATAGGTGGTAGGGTATGTAGTAGAACGGCAGTATATTTGGGATACTCCAGGTAATTTGGGCCACTTAGATATCTCTATAAATATCAAATATACGTACAGAACAAATGATTGATTTTGATAAATACAAGATATTTTCTGCAATATCAAAAATTAATATTTACATGAAAAAGAAATTTGATTGAGATATGCACACGATCATCTAAATAGGTTAGAATATTGAATTACCTATATACAATAACTATAGTTTATGATTTTTTTGATATTTCTAGAATAGGAATAATGACTTTATACTTTTTCAAATTTTTAATACATAGTTTTCACGTATTCCACAATTAAATCAAAAATCAGAAAGAAATGGAAGAGTGTAAAAATGGTCTCTGCAGTCTCTTTGATGATTTTAGTAATTTTAACCTACATAGCAAAGGTTTAAAAATTCTTAAATATATAAAAATTTGATAATTAAAAGGCTTTGAATATAGTACTCCAAATAATCTGCATCCGAAATTTGGTAGTGGGTTAAAAGGTTTTATTATTTGATACGATTTAAGACTTTTCCGATTAATTGAAATTTCAAGAGGGTTCCTAATTTTTATTTATTTGTATGATTCAAGTTTATTAATTTTATAATATTTTAAAGCATTTTAATAGGTAAACCCGTTTCATCTGAAACGTATGCCCGAATAGCAAATGATAGGTATTCTATATCTTTTTTTTTTTTAATTGATATAATCTAGTGCTTGACTGCGATCCCACCTGATGGTAAGCGATCTACTGCGCTTTGTCTACCTATTGTGTTGGCAAGATGCGTATCAGCTTTTTAAGTTGAGTTCGGCTTATTGTGTGAAATATCTAGGTCTCTATTATTGTGTCAAATATCTATCTAATATCAAAATTTAGCTTTACTTTTTTTGACTGACCGAAATTTAGACAATTGAAAAGTGCCTGTAAATGGTCTATTCGAATTAAACGTGTATATCCACAGATCAATCACTGAGAACACCTACATCTGGATTTGGATTATAATGTGATAATCGGAATGGTTTACTTTATGTTTCTACAAATTAAGTAAGGTTATTAGAGTAAATGAATGCCAAAGAAACGTGTGGTGGATTGTGTTAAATAGTATTATCTATATATGTATATTGCTAGCATTATTTTTTTTTTTTGAGGTTGAATATATTTCTTCCTGCTCTGTGTGGAGTGAGAGTTTTACTAACTAAAATTCCGTGTTCTTTCAATCATTTTTGTTGCGTTCCAGAGCTGTGGAAACTCTTTCAAACAATCTTGCACCCTTATGGCTAGGTATAGCTTACCTCCCAAAGCTGTCGCGGTGAGGTTGTTGAGCATGGCCTCTAGGGGCCAACCCTGGCCGCCCCCTATGTCGACATCGTTCTCAACACAGCCGCACAAACCAATGGCTACTGCTGGCACAGTCCACTCCTGAACACTCCCGAACTACCGGCGCGCCCGCCACAACCGAGCGACGGGCATCATTCCTAAACCAGATCACAAGTCCACTTTCTAGTGACACAAAAAAATCTAAAGACACTCACTCAAAACGTCAAAAAGGACGAAATTCCAGCGAAAACCCGCCTTAATACAAAATAATTAGCGCTATATTAAGCCCAATTAGTTTTAATTACGACTCCGTTCAAACTTATTTACACACTTAATTTTTGTTATAAAATTAATATAACCCGTTTAGTATCAATTTGTATAAATTTGCAGTTTGATTGGTTCGCCCTTAAAATGATCGTTTAATGTGGAAACCGACCGTCGACTGGTACAAAAACAGATAGTGCTCACATTGTTGCCGACCCTGCGCCACGGAAAGCTCTACGCGAAGAAATAGGCCCGTCCTTGTCTAACACCAGCATAACATCGTCAGTGTCTCGCTCGTTTTGCACGCGTGCATCAGTAATGGATGCTTACATTTTGTTTACGTTCGATTTGAACAAACGAATAATCTATTATTTCATTCGTGCACGTATTATTGATACGGACCTTTCCCATTCATACAATATTCATATACCGACATAACAGCTTTTGTCTCGTTTTAACTGCAGCGTTCGATATGGTAAGCTTGTAGTTCTGTCTCTATCTCTCGTTGGTTTGGGATATTGAACGCATTCCTTGTCGCCACAAACCGACCAATCGGAGCGTAGAGAAATCACTTGGAAAGCGTCTAGGGCTGGCACCCACGTCGCGATATTGAAATATTATTGCTACAGCCAGCGCAGGGCGTTCCGTTCTTTTGTAATGGAAAAAACAAATACAGGCAGTGTGTTCGTGATATAAGTCGCTATACTTGTGTTGTCGGAGGTAAATAAGAGTACTCGAATGAGATCCGTTGGAAATATTTCAGCTGGGTTGCGTTCGAAAACGTCGCAATCTGAGTGCGATTTCTTGTAAAAGCGCCTTTAATTTTCGGACGTTGTTGAATAAGGAATGCGGGGGAATGGACACTTGACGAAATGGATACGGGCTATTTTTTTATGCTAGCTTTTTTGTTGTAGATTTATCGAAGCGTTTATTTTCTTTTATACGAGATTATTATTTTGATTTCTGTTTTTATTTATCTCATGATTTTGGTGTACATTCGAAAAACTTATTGTTTTTTTCTGGTTATGGTTACAAGTCCTAAATCTCTTTATCCATTGGTACTTATTTATTCGAAATTGCTTGTTTGACTTTAGACCAGTTAGACATATTATTGGTGACAATAATTTGTATAGATATATTGAAACACATTAAAAATTTAAGGAAAATTTCTTAAATTTAAATTATTATCTTCTACTACCATATTGACCCAAATAATTGTTTCGTGTGTTTTTGACCCAAATAATATTTAGAAAAATTCTCATAGGTACTCAAACAAATAGGTCAAATCCAATGCAAGAATTGTTTTTCGTTGTAGTAAAGTTAGAAACTTTTGGAATATGTGTACAGGACAAATTTTCACTTCCAATTTTAAATTTGTGTTTCTTGCCTAGGATAACGAAATACTTTTTCAATACACTTACTCGAACCGCTCTTAATCTCACCGCTTTAAGACACGCTATAGACTGTCCGCACTAGTGCAGAAAAGTGCACGTGCTCTCCCCGCCACAATTTTATTACATGTATCTTATCAGGCTGGATCCCACGAGTCGCCGGTCAACCCCGTTTATATATTACTTCATAAGTGTATTAAAAAAAGTCGTTTGATATAGTCATCGCCCTCGGCTTCATAACACATTCGGCTACGGCTCGTGCGAATTCCACCTCGGTCGCAATGACAAATTTTCTGCACTTGTATCAAAATGTACTATTCTCGATCTTTATCTGTTTCATTGAAATAATTTAGTTATAGTTCATAACAAGCTTTTAAGTTACTTGAAATAGAAGACAATGGAAAATTTTAGAGATGGGCTTTGACAAGAGGTACACTGAACTGAGAGATATTCTGCTAAATATTACTGTATTCTAGACAACAATCTCAAATTTCAGATTAAAAGGCTTATTGATTGATTGAATTTAGTTTCACCTGTCTCGGTCTGTCTGTTTGTCTGAAATCAATCAATCGCAAAAGGCTACTGAAGGAAAACGGATGGGTTTTAGTCAGGAAAAGTCTGAGTCCCTCTCACTCCACTCAGAGCGGAAACAGATATATCCCATCACAAAAATTTATTATTCGGCGCAATACGTTGTTTTTTTCTTCCATTCTGCCCTTTCCCTCGTCATGCTATCACTAAAGGGCCTATTACACTACGCAATACTCAGCGATAGTCAGACTGTCTTATTTTTTGTTCCGAGTAAGACCGGTCTAACCCTTATTACAGTACGCGACATCGACTAAGAGCCGAATTTTCAATCCCTAGATAAACAACCAGATAGCCTTTATTCGATAGATTTTGAGTTTTTCAATGGTCAGATAGTAGTTAACTATCGAACAAATTCCCTGACAGAGGAATATAGTTACCTGCTACTTTAAGGGCCGATGAGGGTTTTATTTGTCCGTTTTGTATGACGTTTTAGGTTATGTTAGTTGCATTCATTTCATTTTTTGGTGTGCGTTTTGGTAGATTAGTACTGTAATTTCACAGAGTACCTTTTTTTAAATAGTATAAAATTTGTAATTTAACATTATGGACGTGTTTGAAACAATTGATGACGAAGCAATCCAAAAACAATATGAAATTATTAATTATTTAAATCCTCCTGAGAGAAAAATCCGAGTTTTACGAGAGAGGCCTGATAATTCAAATACGTGGGACTGAGAGGAAAGGAAGAGGAAAGACTGTCTGAATATCGAGTCGTGTAATAGGCCCTTAACTTATTTTTCTTTCATATCATATATATTTAAATAGTTTTGACTAGCCTGTGTTGGTATTTATTAACAACACGGGATTTATTGTTTAAAATAGGACGTTTCTTTGGTAATCATTTACTTCATTAACCTTACTTTTTGACATGTATGAATTTTAGTCAGTACAAGTCTGACGCTTCCCATAGTTGCACCCAGAGCGAGAGAAGCTATTTGATGATTTCCCACCCTAAGTTTATCATATTCATGTAAATGCCGATAGAGCAAGAAATACATCTTGTCTTACACTCGTTACTGATCGTCTAAAGGGTCAAGTCATCAAATTTAAATTGTGTCTAACCTATATAGGTATTTCAGATTTATGTTAGTTATTGTGCTCATTAATACTATCCTTATGAGAACAAGAAGTTTTCTTTAAAGCCTTTATATTTGATAATAAAGTTTCCCTCAAAGTTTCTATTACCTCATTATCATTATCATATTAACTTTAAACAACTTTCAATTGTCTTAAAGTAGATAAAGCAATATTTTTTTACCAGCTATGAATACTGTTAACCCAGATAATAATAATAATTTAAATATATATAGAGAGAGCAGTGGTGGCCGAGTGGTAACGGCCCCGACTTATGAGTTGTAGGTCGCGGATTCAAACACAGCCAGGCGCATTACTTTGTGTAATTTATTTCATCACCACTACTCTCAAAACGGTGAAGGGAAACATCGTGAGGAAACCGGCATGTCCTAGAACCAAAAAATCAAAGACATGTGACATTCACCAATCTGCACTGGGCCCGCGTGGTGGATTACGGCCCATTCCTTCTCCTAGAGAGGAGGCCTAAGTCCTAACAGTGGGAACATTAAAAGGTCTATTATACTGTAACGCTGTACTACTATACGAAAATTTGTCATAATTAGTAAATTTATAATTGAATCAAATAAGCATAACAATTGCTACTAGAAGATACTACGCGCAGTGTTTTTCCATTGCTTTTCATTCATAATCAATAGCCAGTACAATATTTCCATAAATTGAGTGACATTTTGGGATATAAACAAACGTTAATAACTTTGCTGTTTATGAATATTATTTATTGAGACTTTACTTAAATAATAACAAGGCTTTTTCTAATAAGCCCTTTAAGTATTTGTTCAAATTAAAAACTAGTGGTGTATAGGTTGTATGGCTCCATCGCTCTTTCTCCCTCGCACACCTGAACACATTTGGTCACATCATGGCAAGACCCCTGGTTTCAGCTTGACACACAAGCAAGTGATGTGCCCATGATGAAAGAGGGTATGTAGTTGACAATTTTTTTGAGGTAGTTTGTACGATACCCAAGGAGATGTTTTTTTTTTGTGTGGGAAAATCATCTTATGACTAATCTGGAGCTAGAGATAGAATCAGACTTTTACTGACTAAAAACCCACTCCCGTTACTTCTTTGCCTTCGTCCCAGGGCCCCGGGTTTCAATTTCACATTACCCGTGGCCCCAGTAGTTTTCGACCCTACGATTTGCTGACATCTCCTTGAGGCGCGCGTGGAACAGTACGCCCGTCGACGACTTGCGCTCGGTCCGGACGGTTACCGGACGGTCGGACGGCGAGCCACGAGCAGAAGGAAGCGACCGTCTGCCACTCCTCCTCGCTCCGGATCATGGCCTGTAGCAAGGCCCGGCGCGAAAGATCGCCGCTGCCGATCGCCCCCACGAAGACTGGACGTTGATCTGGTTGAAGCGGGGCACACCTCCACCGTGTGCTCCAGCGTGTCCTCCGGGCGGTCCACACAGTGGCGACACCCGGGCGTCGCTTCCGCACGAATCCGATGCAGGAACTTCCCGAGCTTTTCGTGTTCGGTGAGAACCTGCGTCATGCGAAAGGTGAGGACGCCGTGAGGTCCTTCCAACCACGCCCAAATCGAGGAAAAAAAACAAAAAATTATTATTACATTGTACTCACATAATATTAGAATATGTAACCAAGATTTATGTAACTCATAATATGATTTAAAAGAGTGTCCATGAAGTTTCATGCACGTTCTTCTCCATAGAGATCAACGCTTTCGAACGTGCAATTTAACTTCACTTTTTTTTGACTGACCGACATTTTGACAATTCAAAAGTGCCTGCAATTGATTTATTTGAAATTAACGATTCTGATTCTGATCATTTTCAGATTTAAAATATATATAAGGTGTAAAAAAATTAACCGAAAAAAAATCCGCTGTTCCATACATTTTGACGAGTTATGCGAACATAAACGTAGGGAACAGCTAATTTTTTTTTCGTGATTTCAGGTTTGGTCCCATAATAAAAGTTGTTCATAATGAAGAGTATAATGTCCCCTCGAAATTCTTAAAGTTATTTTTTTTACACCTTATATATATAGGTATATAGTTTTGCTGTGTTCCATATTTGGGTACCTATTCCATAATTTGATCACTTTATGGTGATATTGTTTTTGAGAAATAGAATATTTGTTCGTTACTGAGTTAAACATAAATAAATGATAATATTTTTATTTGTTTTTGTAAATGATATTTAATAAACTAGTGCTTGACTGCGATCCTACTTGATGGTAAGTAATGATGCAATCGTTGACAGGTTTTATTACAGTGACTTGACAGTTTTATGACACATAAGTAAAATTTTATTCCATTTTTGGTTACTTTATGCTTGGAAGAGAAACGAAAAAATTTAGACAAATGGTTTAACCTTTCCGGGAGTTCTACCTACTTCCCGTACCTAGGTAATAAAGATTACATACACTACACACACACACAGACAAATACATAGTCTTCCTTTCCACATTAACTTTGATGAAATTCCTTGTTCAGAGGCAAGCTGAAGAATTTCATAAAATTTCGAAACATAAAAGCGGCCTGCTCGAGAGAAAAATTCTTCACATTTCTGTCGACTCATATAGGTTCCAATATTTCTCACAACAGTGAATTTCATAACAAATTATTTTAGGAACTTGTCTCTAAGGAGGTATTTTTTTTAAATAAGAAGCAGCAATGACAAATGATATTTATTTTACAAATTGGATATTTTTTTCCGTTGGGAAAATCAACTTATGACATCCCCCGCTCTCGGGCGGGGCGAGAGATAGTGTCAGACTTTTACTGACTAAAAACCCACTCCCGTTCCTTCGTTCCCTTTGTACCAGGGCCGAGTCTTCCTTTCAGAATCAGACCCTTGGCCCCAGTAGGCTTCGACCCTGCTGGGGCGATATATATATATAGTTGCTGACATCTCCTTGAGGCGCGCGTGGAACAATACGCGTTGTCGACAACTTGGGCTCGGTCCAGACGGTTACCGGACGGTCGAACGGCGAGTCACCCATTGCTCGCCGTCCGCAAGCCCGGTCCCAAGCGGCAGTTGGGGCGTGAGGACCGTTGCCTCACGCGATCGGCCGCCTCCTTTGCTAGCATTACAGCTTCGCAGAAGGATACGACCGCCTGCCTGTCTCTAAGGAGGTATTTTTTAGAAATAAGAAACAGAAATGACAAATGTTATTTATTTTACAAATTGGATTAGATATCCAATTTGTAAAATACTATAATAAATCTAATAATATATAATATAAATAAAATAATATACTTATAATAAATCTGTAGAAGTGAAAATTCTGTACATTGGAAATATCAAAAAAATAAATGGCAGGGGGTGTTACTAGACCGACACCGAACCCAAAAAAAGTGATTAAAAAAATTTTTGTCTGTCTGTCTGTTTGTTCAGGCATCACGCAAAAACTACCGGTTCGATTATGATGGAACTTGGTATAATTATTCTTTTTTATCCTGGGCACCACTCTGGATACTTTTTATCCCGGAAAAGTATATACAATAAAAAAACAAACTAAATTTTGCGGTACGATCCCTAGACCCGAATACTGTATCAACCGCAAATAATAAGTTTATCGTAGGTTACGTCACCCGCAGTGGAGTTCTAAGGGGCGCTGCACACGACTAAGATACTATAATATTTTATCTTAAGATACAATATCGCTCGCCATACAATTCAATGGACACACGATGAAGATAATAACTAATATTTCATATTTTCGTATCTCAAAAACCTAATTAAACCATTTTCGACTTCTACGCGGACGAAGTCGCGGGCAAGAGCTAGTATATAAATATTACTTTTAAATTTGGTCTGGTCATAATATCGGTCTACGTCTGTGAATAAATTCTTTTATTTTGAACTTTAAGGTTATGAGTATACATGTGGATGGATGGAGAGGGAGAGGGAGACCAAAGAAAAGATGGATGGATTGTGTGAAGAGTGATATGAAAGAAAAGGAAGTTAGTGATAGCATGACGAGTAACAGGGCAGAGTGGAAGAAAAAAACGTGTTGCGCCGACCCCAAATAACACGGGACAAGGGCAGGAAGATGATGATGATTTTGAACTTTAAGGTTTAGAGCTATATACTCTCCAGCGTTTGATGGCCTATTAACAGTTTGCACTTGTTATTGGCAAAATTGTGGACTCTTTCCACACAACCCCCTTCCTATCCGCAGTATACTTCGGTCTTTGCGACCATTACAGTCCACTGTCAGAAGCGAGAAATTTTCCGCAATATCTATTACCTAGCTAAGGTCTCAATTCAAAAGCGATCAAACAGAAAATTGATCCTGGCAATTTCTGACTATGTCAAATTTGCTTCCAATATTATGGCTGGCCACTGGGCATGGCTGGGTTTTTTTTTTTGTGTAGCTATTTTACCGCAGACATGATGGTCCGCGCCATTTTTTACTGTGTTATTATTTATAAATTTGTTTCATTGGCATTTTGTCGTGCCCTCATCTTAACATTTACTTAAAACTACGCGAGTCCACCTCAGACTCAATTTTTTTTTATATATATTTTATTATTTTTTTTTTTTTGCATGGCTTGGCTGGGTTACATCAACACGCGTCAACTGTCCGCCTTAACGACTCACTGATCTCCGGTTACCTTGTAAGGGCAAATCAGACACTTTTAGCCAATAATGAAGAGTTGAAGTTACTTTTAAACGTCAATTTAAATCAGATGAGGCCGGAATTGACGGCACGGCTGGCGCAGTGGTCGAGCGATCGGCTGCTGCGCTGTGGGTCGCGGGTTCGATTCCTGCACGGAACATGATATGTATGGCCTACAGATAGTTTTTCCGGGTCTGTATGTCCTGAGTATGTGAGTTTACATGTTTATGATAATTAAGTTAAAATAATGAAAACACCCACGAAAGGTAATAAATTAAGTAATTTATAGTGTGGGCTAAAGAAAAAAAAACTGGGCAAGTGCGAGTCGGACTCGCACACAAAGGGTTCCTACAAACTTACCTATGTAAATAGTAATTCTCGAATGGAGCCTTGAAATTTTTTCAGAATACTGTTTTTTTTTTTTGTGATGTTACAACAAATTTACAGTTTCTAGTTATATTCCTATATTTTTATTATAAGACCTTGCTTTATTAAAAAAATCAGGATTCTGGGTCAATGGGAAGTACCCTATGAATTTTGATTTCCTCGAGAATGTCGAAATATACGTTTTTTGAGACATAAACGGCCGTATCTTTTTTTTTAACTTAGAAATTTGATTTTTTCACAGCTTCAAGCAAATTTTAGTAAATAGTTTTAATTTCAACTTAATACCTCTACGTGTTGCCGAGATAAAGGGTCTTGACAGACAGACAGACGGACGGACAGCAAAGTGATCCTATAAAGATTCCGTTTTTTTCCTTTTGAGGTACGGAACCCTAAAAATTACAACAAACCGAATAAAAATAATAAAAATGTACATATATTCAGACATACTAGAATAGTATATAATTTATTCCTAAGTTTATGGTACATGAAATAAAAATGGTTCGGGGATAAATGAAATTCCTTACTTCTTTTACGTGATCTTCTCTCGAAGTTCACATAGTTAATAGAAGTATCAAAAGTAAAACCACCATAGAACCTGTTTCTAGTCTTTACTTTTTAGGTCTATCAATGAAAGAATGAGGTCCCAGGTCTTTAACGTGTGGCGAGAGAGGAATAACTGTATAGGCGAAAAGAAGCGGCAGTAGTCGGCTAGTGTCCAAGCTTCGTAAAAATCGCTTTCCATCAGGTGAGATGGCGGTCAAGCGCGAAACTATCACGAATAAAAAAAAAAAAAAAAAAAAAAAGTATGAACTGCCAAAAAGGATAGCCTGGCCATTACTAACATTGACAGTGACCTCAAATCTGCTCGACCAATCTTATGTGCAATGTAATGGACCCCCAGTTTATTTATGCTAACACAAGTCCATATATGTAGGTATAACACTATCAACGTCACCTTTTCAACTGTTGTAGGGATTGCCTTCCAGTTCCGTAGGAGACACCCAGGCGTCATCGGTAGTCACATGGTGACTCTTGGTCACCGTAGGCGCGGGCTTGCAGACGGTGAGCAACGGATAGTGCACTGTCCAATATTATAGACGGTGCGTCGTGTTCCACAGTCGCCTCAAAGAGATGTCAGCTTAGATGTTCGGGACCTGTTGTTATTGCTGATGCCTGCCAGGAACATTTTCCAAGGCCCTTGAATGCAAAGGGCAAAGCTGGACGCTGAAAGAACACAAGTGGGTTTTAATGAAAAGTCTGTCTCTCCCCCTCGCTCTACCTAGATCTGGATAAGATAAAATAATATAAAAATAATATTCCACAACTTTCATACAACGCCATCTAGTCCCAAACTAAGCAGAGCTTGTGGTATGAGTACTAGACAACTGATAAACATAATTATATGTTTCTAAATACATATTATAGATAAATTACACCCGACACCGAGCAAACGATCGTGCTCATCACAGAAACTTTTTTCCTGGGTGGGAATCGAACCCACGACCTCCGGCATAGCAGCCAGGACCACCAACCACTGTAACAAGATATTTGATACTTTTCCACCAAAAAAGAAATTAATAATATTCTTTGAGCCACAATTCGTGTGCCAACCAGCACATAGGTAGCTTAGGGTGCAATAAAATGGCGCTTGGCGAGTAGTACCTGTCAGTGGCAGCATTATGACGAGAGGTTGTAACGTTCCCTTTGATGCAACGCGAGCTACTAGCTCAAGTGTACAGAGCAGAGAGAGTGCAATGCGTACACTATTTAATAAAATGGTATGGTGGTAATCCCATGTCCTGGAATAGCACATGAGATTTTTCCCCCCGGGAGTATGGTACTTTACAAGCCGTTAGCAGCAGCGAGTTATGTGAATACATAGACTGATAAAATACTCTTCCTTTTGGCTTTGCAGAACATTAAAAATTTCTTCCACATCGAGAAAATTTGCTTTAAAGTTAGAAATTTCATGAATTATTACAAGAATCTTGCAAACAAACGCAGCGAGCTAATCGTGATGGATTAAGTAAACACTTGGGGTTTCACTTAGCGCCACTTAGCGCTGCCCCACCAGATTAACAGTAATGTGTCTTTACTTAAAACTAATGCAATTACAGGGTCAGAGCGAGACAATGTTATACAAGAGAAAGGGATAGAGATAACATACAGCGTGTAGCCGTTTGATGCCGTTTGATCTGAGATCGCTAGAAGTGGCTAAACTTGTTGCCCAAGTGATGTGTGATTTAATTATATTGCAGTTTTGTCTATCTTCATTTGGAACCAATTGTCTAGGTACAGGCTGGGATAGACGTATCAAATATAAGCGAAATCGGAGGCGAAGGCGGAAGCAGAATCGTCAAATGAAACACTACTAAACTAATAAAAAAATTGAATCATCATCATCAAAATTTTCCGTATTTTTTAATTTAAATCAATCCTTTGAAAAACTCATCGAAAGAGTTTTAAAATTTAAAAAATATCTTCGGTATGGGATTTGGTACTTGTGGATTCCTGGAGGAACGCTGGCCTGATGCTGCGTAAGCGAGCGTACGTGACCCACCACCACACCGCGCCGCTCCTTTGATGACTACCACTCCACCGCGCACATGATGTTAGAAAGTAGCAGATTCTAAACTAATTGATTGCAAGGCGTTCCGATGTGATAATAAACAAATAAATAAATAAAATAAAATAAATAAATAAATAATTTCAGTCTAAAGACGTTCACGGTTGGACATATGTATAGGCCTCCCCAGTGTCACCACAATTACCGGCACTGTGCGTCTCGCATCCTTCGGATTCCCGCAACCTTTACCAGGTCATCAGTTTACCTTGTAGGCCTTCCAACGCTGCGTCTTCGAGTACGGGGTCGCTACTGCAGAAGCTTCAGTCCCAACGGCCATTATTCTGTGAGCAATATGTGAGCATTATATGCCCGCTGACATTAAGTTTGGCGATACTTCGTGATATGTCGGTAACCTTGGTTCTCCTGTGGATTAAAACTTGGATAAATATAAATAAAAAGCGAATTCACAACATTCCAAATACGAAACAAAACAACAAGTGAAAGCGTAATAGACAGAAGGCATGGGGGAGGAATATTCCTCCCGCAACCAATACCTAAGCTTAATTGTTTGAATATCTCTGATATAACTTCCGAAAAAATTTAACGGAACCAAAAACGAAATTGGAAGTGCAAAATCAATCAAAAATTTCAAACTTTCGAAGTCGGAATTGAACCTCCGCAACGTCTCAGGTTTAGATGGATGAGGAACAATTCCAACCTCTCTATTGCCTTTATTGGCTGGCTTGAGTAGATAATCGTAAGAGCAAACGTGCTTTTTCTTTTTTTTTATGAAAGGATTTTTTTTTAATTTGATATAAACTAGAATGTTATAATTCAGTAAGGTACTGGTAGGGATCTTGACCGTACATCCATGATTGTCCTGAAAACCGTGGTATACCTCTCCACTCCTCAAATACCTCAGGATATTTTCCTCCTTGTTGCTACAACACTTTGAGCTAGCGACCCTTTTTAGGTACCCTGTTATTAACTGTGCAAGCCACCCCCTGCCTTTTTTATCGATGCTTTTATATTAATAACTTTGTTCAGGCAAAAGCCATAGTCTTAACATAGTTCTTGGTAACCAGTTTACCCCTATATCTTTGTTTGCCATATGTCCCAATGGTTGCTCAACAACCGGGGGTTGCCATTGGGTGTACTGAATGTACTCTACATTCTGAGATAATAGTCGGTTGGCATCATTTTCCATGAAAAGTGTCTAAGGGGCCTCTGCGAGTTGTCTTCGGCAGCTCGTACGTAGGTTTAAAGGTCCAGAATCCCAGGGTCCTGAGATCGAATCAGCTCTAGAAAAGGCTGTGGAATTGTTGTAAATCACCGCGGCCCTGGAATGCAAAAGGGAACTGAAAGAACAAGAGTGATTCTTTACAATAATTATTTATTACTATTTATTAATTTATCAGCATAAGCATATATGCATAGCATAGCATAATAAGTCTTTTAATGTTGAATGGTGAATGTCTTCGAATTTTTTGGTTCTAGGACATGCCAGTTTCCTCATGATGGAATATTTCATTATCATTGAAGGAAACTTCAGTGATAATGAAATAAATTACACAAAGTAATGCACCTGGCTGGGTTTGAAGCTGCGTAAGTCGGCTCCACCGTTACTACTCGGCCACCACTGCTTTACACGTAGTCATGCAGTCTCTTGGCTCGATAAGGAGTTCATTATGAAGCCGAAGGCCTGCCTTCAGGCTCGGGCATAAACTCCACCTTGCTTCAATGACAATGTTTGCCCACTTATATCAAAATTTACCTACTATTCCTAAAACGTATGTCACCATGGGAGCTGGAGGCAACAGTCCTTGCACTCATGCACGATCTGTGCATGGAGATGCAACGCCGGGGCGAAACTCCGCTGCCGCGACAAGTCGCAGCATGGCGGACAGAGCTCCGGCGAGTTCTCATGGAGAAATGGCGACAGCGACTGTCGCGACCCAGTGCTGGGCACGCCACAATTATGGCGGTAAGTCCCCTCTTTGAGGCGTGGTTGGAAAGACCTCACGGCGTCCTCACATTCCGCATGACGCAGGTTCTCACCGGACAAGGTAAGTTCGGGAGGTTCCTGCACCGGATTCGTGCGGAAACGACGCCCGGGTGTCGCCACTGTGTGGACCGCCCGGAGGACACGGTAGAGCACACGGTGGAGGTGTGCCCCGCTTGGGCAGAGCAACGCCGTGTCCTCGTGGGGGCAATCGGCGGCAGCGATCTCTCGCGCTGGGCCTTGGTTCAGGCCATGGTCCGGAGCGAGGAGGAGTGGCAAGCGGTCGCGTCCTTCTGCGAAGCAGTAATGCTAGCAAAGGAGGCGGCCGATCGCGTGATGCAACGGTCCTTACGCTCCAACCGCCGCCGGGATTCCTATCCCGACTTCCGGCCACCGTAGGCGAGGGCTTTCGGACGGCGAGCAATGGGTGGCTCGCCGTCCGACCGTCCGGTAACCGTCCGGACCGAGCCCAAGTCGTCGACGGCGCGTACTGTTCCACGCGCGCCTCAAGGAGATGTCAGCAAATCGTAGGGGCCCAGCAGGGTCGAAGCCTACTGGGGCCACGGGTAGTGTGAAAGCGGAACCCGGGGCCCTGGGACGAAGGCAACGAAGGAACAGGAGTGGATTTTTAGTCAGTAACAGTCTGACACTATCTCCCGTTCCGCCCAAGAGCGGGGATGTCATAAGGATGATTTTCCCACCCAATAAAAAAAAAAAACGTTTGCCATGATTATCAAACAAAAAAAAATTCAAACATTCGGTCTGAGATCAAACAGATCAGAGCGTGAAATCTGTAACAAAACAAAACATTATAACGAACTTATGCAAACAAACAATAAAGCAACCAAAACGCCATTACAGGGGAGTGGGGCTGGTGGGCGCTAAGCGATGATTTTTAATAAAAATATACCCTCGGCTTTATATCGGATGTGCCACAGTGTCTGTGAAAAGTCTACCGAAAAAGCAGCAACTACCAACTCACCGTCATTCAAAAAGCTTACTTAATTTTACCTTTTCACAGTCTAAATTCAAATGCACGCTTAACTTCTAGCTAATCTCAGTGTATCGCTTACAGTATCAAATAAAATTCAACCTAAACTAAATTGAATAGAGTTTAATTTTGCATGGTAGATGGTTGGCAGACAATCGTGTGGGGTAACGCATGACCATACCGAAACCGCGCGTAGTTTATTATAAGTTAATACGCACCCGCCTTAACTCGCCGCATAGCTTATGATACACTTCGAGCCAAAATTATGTGCGCAGAATATTATTTCACGCAAAATTGGACCGACTACAGAATTTAAGACATAATAAATGTATTATACAGTATTTCTGTGATCATTTTTTTTCGATTTTTGGAGTTGGTTTATACTACGAAATGCCATGGATTGGTCATTCAAAAATGTGTTACAGTAACTTCTTCAGTAGGTACTGTCGCACTCTGCGATGGGGTTTCTTCAGGAACCGGGACTTAACTCGTAGCATATTCTAAACTAACAATAATATATCTATAACCATTCAATGGTTTTCTAAACGGACCTAGTACCGAAATTGTATTATAGCCGAAACTGCATTTACGCCTCCAGGCGGTTTGCTTGGGGCATAGTTTTGTAAATCTTGTGATCGAAATGTCGCGTCGATGTCACACCCTATGGTACATCATGACCATCATGACAAAACAAATAAAAATAATGTCACAGTACCTAGCTACTGAAGAAGTTGTCAAGAAAGAAATAATTCTAAGTATATGGTACATGGAGATACATTAAACATTGATTCACTTATACTAACATTACTGGCGTAGAAATAATAAATTAGCTAAGTACATGTAAATCATTTAAGCTTCTGATAAGGGTTAATTTTGTAGAATTCACACCAAGATTCATGTTAAAGAAACAGTAAAATCTGTTAAAAAATCATTATAATTACAAACTATTTTTGATTTATTCTCAATACAATACATAATTATTATAATTTTTTTTATCAATCTCCGAATGCTTCGAAGAACACTTCAAGATTCATTCATACAAATTGTAACATCCCTTAACCCCCACTGGGGGTTGCTTATGAAAAATCAATGTAATATTTTTATTTACTTACGTGTTTGTAAAAGAAATTTAAAAGCAATTAGCAAGTTACTCAGAGCCTGGAACAGTAGAATGAATGATTCTGAAAAGAAATCCCAGTGTCCTGGAATGCAGAGGGCAATTAACTAAAGGACATAGGTGTGGTTTTACTCAGTAAGTCTGACACGTGATTTTGCTCCACCCTAGAGCGGGAGAAGTCTTTGAAGGATTTCTCACATAAAAAAAAAGTAAGCAATATAAAATATCACCATTCAAACCCCAAGCGAACGCCGGCTTCGGGCGTGATTTCGCGCCGTTCGGTAGGTTTCACACATAGATTATAAAATATTGACCGTTTTATTTATAAGGTATTTATCTAAGAACGTCAATAAGAAGTTCTTCATAAAGTTGTCTGTAAATATCGAAAATAATCAAACCTTTCCGTTATTTTCTATATAAGATGTAAAAAAAATAACTTTAAGAATTTCGAGGGGACATTGTACTCCTCAATATGAACAACTTTTACTATGGGACCAACCCTGAAATTGCGAAAAAAAATCAGCTGTTTCCTTCGTTTATGTTCGCATAACTCGTCAAAATGTAGCTAATTTTTTTTCACGATTTCTGGTTTGGTCCCATAGTAAAAGTTGTTCATAATGAGGAGTACAATGTCCCCTCGAAATTCTTAAAGTTAATTTTTTAACACCTCATATATACCTACCGCTTTTTGTGGATTGACAAGTTAAATAACGAATGCCTCAAAAAATGTCACCCGTTTCTCATGCACGACGTTGTACTGCTCGCTCCCCATTTTAGCGTTTTCATTGTAATACAGTTACACGGTTTTTAACTCCGCGGGCATGACACTTGCCGCTAGCTCAATGTTACTGAGATACCATACCGTGCTCCCCACGCACTCCGCGGCAGATGTCCCGTTTTTCTAAAGAAGGCTCATCAGTAATGCATGTCACTTGTTTTTACGAGGGCACGCCATTACTGCTTCGTTGTCTTGGATTTGGATAACAATTGATTGTTATTATGAGCATATTAAATGTTTTTGTCAGGAAATTTAAACAAGTATCCAACACCAGTGTAGGCGAAGGCTTGTGGACGGCGAGCAATGGATAACTCGCCGTCCGACCGTCTGGTAACTTTCCGGACCAAGCTCAAGTCGTCGACGGCGCGTACTGTTCCACGCGCGTCTCAAGGAGATATCAGCAACCTAAGGTTTGCTCAGCAGGGTCGAAGCTGGAACCAAAGGTCTGCTTCTGAAAGGAAGTCTCTGCCCTGGTATGAAAGGCAACGAAGGAACAGGAGTGGGTTTTTAGTCAGTAAAAGTCTGACACACCCTCACGCCCCGCCTAAGAGCGGGGGATGTCATTGGATTATCCCACCGAAAAAAAAAAACGCTTATTTTGTGTTTCTTCTACAAATGAACACGCGATGAGAGTATCCTTATTTATTTAGTTAAAAATTAATGTACACCCATAAAACAAATACTTAGAAAATAAGGACGACAAGGAAAATCGGTGAACATTTAAAAAATCTAAAATTCTTTTTGTTAAAAGCAGAGTAAGCACTAATATATTTATTGGTATTTAATTAGATAAGACTGGTTTTCGCTGGGAAATCATCAAATCCCACACTGGGCGAAACGAGAGGGAGTGTAAAATATTTCTTTTATTTTTTAGAACCTGTTTGTCTATTCCTAACAACTACTAGTGCTGAAAGATTTTAATCAAAAGTGGCGATCATCAGAAAAGCTCAAAGGCAATTAAGCTTGGCGAGTCCCGAAGTCGACTAGGTTTAACGACAAGGCTGGCACAGTGGCTAAGAGATTGCGGCTGCTGAGCTGTGTGTTGCGGGTTCGATTCCCGCACAGAACAAACATTTGTATGACCAGCAGGAAGTCTGTGTTTCTTGATAGTTACAACCTGGGCGTATTGAAGTCAAGAGTGAATAACTTACTTTCAGGCAAGCGTAATCAGCGAGCTGAGTTCGAATAGTTTTTACGTTAACGCGATCGAAACGTTCGCCGCGTTTGGCTTTCTGATTGGTTAAGAGGGTCCTTTTTCACTCGCCTATCGTCAGCATCGAACATGGTTTAAAAGCTTGTTACTTCATCTAACACAATCCAACGCGATGTTTGACAAAAAGGCAACGCGAATAAGGAGAGATAACGCCTGAAAACTCTGTTAGCATTCGGTAATTCAGTCATTTACACAAATATTTTACAAAACTTGTTCCAGGAAATACATGTAATTTTTTTAAACTCTAGAAAGTTTTTGAAAAAATTGTCGTCATTCAAAATCTTGATTAAATTTGCAAGGCTTCTATTATTATACTTTTTTGACAAGTTCATGCAAAATAGCAGATTTTCAGAGGTCTTTACTGGATTAGTTTTACACAAAATTATAAATAAGATATATTAAATAATAATTATAAAAACAATAATTGAATTAAACCTAACCATAACATCATTAGTGTCCTAATACTGACATTATTTATTTATTACATTTTAACATATAAATAGCGCAACATTTGTCTAATTTATAAATTGATTTCAATAGAAGCTTTTTGGCTTCTATTCATTCATTAATTCACTTATACTAACATTACTGGCTTAGAAATATTAAATAAGCTAAGTACATGTAAATCATAAAAGCTTCTGATAAGGGTTGATTTTGCAGAATTCACACCAACATTCATGTTAAAGGAAACAGTAAAATCTCTTAAAAAAACATCATAATTACAAACCATTTTGGATTTCATTCTAAATAGAAAACATAATTATTATAATTTTTTTTTTATCAATTTCCCAATACACTGAACAACACTTCAAGATTCTTTCATACAAATTGTAACATCCCTGAACACAGAACATCATAAACGAGCGATCGCGTTAAAGTAGGTAAGACAAACTCGCACTAGACACTCTGGTGTGATCCAAACGCCAACCAAAAAAAAAACCTCTTTAAAAACAGAGCTGAACTAAAATACAACTGAAGGAACGTTTCATGGACGGTGAAATTAAAATGTAGGTATATATAAGTACGTAGGAAGTGCAGGTGGGCAGACGAGAGAATAATTCATTTCGGAATGAATAGTTCTTCCGGAGTCCGTCTAAATCGCTGTCCCGCATAAAGTTTAGGTACCCGGTAGTGTTGTCCTCCTCGTCGAGTCGTATTCCTCATTACTGAGAGGGTCGTGAAGTTCCCGCTTTACTAGCTTCTTGCTAATAGTAGTTTGCCATTTGTGACGTTTCTTAGCGTCGTGAAGTGCGACGTGCGTTGGGTGTCCAGTGTGGAGCGGGCCTGATCTGCCCATCTTTTTGGGCTGCGGCCTCTTGGTTGTCTCTTGGTAGTTTTGTACTAGAGGCCATTCCACGAGCTCTTAAGGGCCTATTACACTACGCGTTATTCAGACAGTCTTATTATATAAAACGTTGTTGAAACTTCAACGGTCCGGACTAAACGTTTCGCTTCGTCGTTTATACCGCGTACATCGAAGGACTGGAACAATTTGCATGCTGCGGTCTTCCCGTCCAACTATAATTTAGGTGTCTTCAAGGCTAGAGTGAATAGGCTCTTAATAAACTAGTGCGCCTGACCATCAATGATTGCATCTCCGCTTACCATCAGGTGGGATCGCAGTCAAGCACTGGTTTATATCAATTAAAAAAATAAAATAAAAAATAAAGCGTCACACAAGTAAAAGAGCAACTTACGCTAATGTCATATAAAGGAATGAAACAGAACGATGAGATACTTTTTTTTTGGCTTTTCAATAACCAGCCGAAACTGAACTGTTAAAGAGATGGAGCTATATAGGGTGTATAGCTCCATCCCTTTCTCCCTCGCACGCTTGATATTTTAACACGTTATGGATACGGAACCCTAAAAACTACTTCAAAGTAACTGCAACACGTATTCGGGATGCTAAAATAACTATTATCGTAAGCCCATGTTAATTCGCCTAAGGAAAAAGCCAACTAAAGAGATATGTTTAAAATGAAAATGATGCTTACATATTTGACACTCGCAACAGCGAATGGTGTGGGAGCGAACGTCGCGCCTGGCCCTGATACAGGTCATGGTCTGGAGCGAGAAGGAATTGCAGGCGGTCGACTTCTTCTCCGAACCAGTAATGCTAGAGAAGGAGGCAGCCGCACGCGTGGGGGAACGGACGTCCTCATGCCCCAGCCACCGAGACCAAGACCCCAATTTCCAGCCACCGTAGGCTTGCGGACGGCGAGCAATGGAACTACCCATTCCCGCCGTCCGGCCGTCCGACGCGTAGATAGAGTTCCACATGCGCCTTAAAAAGATTTCAGCAAAACCGTAGGGAGCCGAAGAGCAAAGAAGGAACATAGGTGTTCCGCCCTAGAGCGGAAGAAGTCATTGGATGATTTCCTACATTAAAAAAATAAAGAGCAAGAAGCACCTTCGATTATCATTTAGCTTCAAAATTTTCTGTCTCGATATCGATGCAATGTACCCCAAAAGCACAACCCTAGTCGGTGCCGGCGTAAGAGCTAAGCCCTGTTCGCGCTCCCCGGGGAACTAATATATTGTTATTTGTAACTGAGATACCCACTGTGAGTTACTTGGCGTTATTTGCGAGCCGTTTGCTCAGCGCTCGATATTTGATACTTACATCACTAGAGATTTGTCGTTTTGGTGTGGACTGTGTTTTGAAGGAACTGATCAGTTGTTTTTTTTAATTAGTAAACGTATTCGGAAGTAGTTAATACGTTTATGTACAATCGCCAGGTTTTTTACCAATATTACAACTCGACAACTGTAAGAAAAAAAAAATCTGTAATTTCGTTTGCACTGTAACCGATCAGTACAATAAAATATGACGGAGGCGTATTTCGTCTACTATGTCACAAATAAAAAAAACAGGGCAAATGCAAGTCAGACTCGCGCCCTGAGACACTTATGTAAATAGTTCAATTCTCGATGATTTTTCCGAATCGCTATTCTTTTTTTTTGTGATGCAAGTAACAACAAATTTACTATTTTCAGATTTATTTCTATATCCGTGCTATAAGGACCTCGCTTTATGCCTTAGCATTCTGGGTCAACGGGATGTACCCTATGAATTTTGATTTCCTTGAGAGTGTCGAAGTTTTTTGCTTCATAAATGACCGTATCTTTTGTAACCGTTAACTTAGAAGTTTTTTTTTTCACAGCTTCTAGGGACCTTAAATTTGAGTTCATAGTTTTAATTTCAACTCGATACTTCTACGCGTTCTCGAGATAAAAGGTGTTGCCAGACAGACAGGCAGACAAACGGACGGACAATAAAGTGATCCTATAAAGGTTCCGTTTTTTCCTCTTGTGGTACGGAACCCTAAAAATATTATCGAATTAGCTACCAGCGGCTTTACCCGCGTCATTATCATCATCATTTCAGCCGAAAGACGTCCACTGCTGGACATAGTCCTCCCCCAAGTATCACCACAATGACCGGTCATTGCGGCTCGCATCCATGGAATTCCCGCGACCCTCAGGTCGTAGGTCGTTCACTGGATAGATATTATCCCAAGGGAACCAACTCCTGCAAAAAAAGCTTCTTATGTGTTATTCCAGGACATGGTCTACCCGTCACCGTTCAACCGTTAGAGCATGAAGAAGTGACAAATATACAAACAAACCTTTGACTTTATAATATTAGTGTATGTTTTATTAGGAACCTTAACCTTGTGACAGCCACGTCAAAAAACAAACAAAAGCGTGCTCAAGTCACCAACGGACAACTCGGCGATTTCATTCTTTAAGAACACAAGTAAGAAAAACAATCATTTCTCATAAAATTTATTACCTATCATTTAAGTCTGTCACGTACTCGAAACCGTGGCGTACTCGACACATTTTACTTTGTGATGTATAAGTAGGTACATGAACGTGGTTGATCAAAAATGTAAAAATAAAAGAGAATGAATGAACTTGAAAAATTCAAGCGTAAATACGGTAAGGGAGAAGTAACGATTGTTGGTAGAACAAGTAAACCTTTGACTTTATAATA
Organism: Mythimna vitellina; assembly: GCA_949316375.1. Lineage (NCBI taxonomy): Eukaryota > Metazoa > Arthropoda > Insecta > Lepidoptera > Noctuidae > Mythimna > Mythimna vitellina. The sequence goes on from OX438708.1 coordinate 15,935,464, forward strand.
TTAGTGTATTTTTTATTAGGAACCTTAACCTTGTGACAGCCACGTCAAAAAACAAACAAAAGCGTGCTCAAGTCACCAACGGACAACTCGGCGATTTCATTCTTTAAGAACACAAGTAAGAAAAACAATAATTTCTCATAACCTATCATTTAAGTCTGTCACGTACTCGAGACCGTGGCGTACTCGACACATTTTACTTTGTGATGTATAAGTAGGTACATGAACGTGGTTGATCAAAAATGTAAAAATAAAAGAGAATAAACTTGAAAAATTCAAGAGAATTAACGATTGTTGGTAGAACAAGTAAAAACGTCTGAATAGGCAATCAGAAAGCTGTACAAAATACCATAACAGTTCAAAAACCCGTAACCGATGAAAAAGCTAAAATCCGAGTATCAGCAGATAGCACAGATCGGGGCACAATTTTTCCTAACGCCCCGCGCAATAAGCCTCCTGATCCGCCCAGTAAACACCACCCGGAATACAAACTGCCTCTAACTAGCTTCGAAACAAACATATTTCAAACTGTATTAACGCCTGATTTATAAAATGGCTTTATACGGAAATGGCGGAGAAAAAAAATTGCGTATTTCGCAAGCCAGGCTTTTTATGATCTCGTAATGGTGTAAGGATTTACACTGAATGATATATGGTGCGGATGAGCAGGCATGCTGCTGGTCACGATGCTGGCTTCATATCATTTTTGTAATTACATCTGTTTATGAATATCACGCTTCTTACTGGCTTTGTCCATAAAATGCAAGTGACTGAAATGTCGACAAATATTGCTGCAGTGACAGTTATCAAAATTATAATAATACTCGTAATTAAAAAAAAAAACATTTATTTCAGGCACAAATCCAAACAAGAAATCATCCACATTTAAAAAAAAAAACAGGCAAATACGAATAGGACTCGCGCACTGAGGGTCTGTGTAAAAACTTACCTATGAAAACAGTTTGATTCCCGAATTGAGTTACGAAGATTTTTTCGAATCGCAAAAAAGTTTTTTTTTGTGGCACAAATTTAGTTTTCAGATTTTTCCCTATACTTGTGCTAAAACCTTCCTTCATGCCAAATTTCAGGATTCTAGGTCAACAGGAAATACCCTATGAATTTTGATTCCCTCGAGGGTGTCGAAATATACGTTTTTTGCGACATAACCGGCCGTATCTTTTTTTTTTTTGGTTTACTCAAAAGTAAAGATAATGGGTCTTGACAGACAAACAGACGGACGGACAACAAAGTGATCCTATAAGGGTTCCGTTTGAGGTACGGAACCATAAAAATACCCATATGATCATAATCAGCCTTATACTAATGGAATTCAGGCCTCCTCTCTATGAGATATGGGTAGTAATTCACCACTCGGCCCCAGTGCTAATTGGTAGATGTCACATGTCTTCATCCGGATGGTGCGGGGACACCGCACTGCTTCCCGCTGGCATGCCACCATGGTATCTGAAGACGACAGTCCCTGGACACATGCACAATTTGCGCGTGTAGATACAACGCCGGGGTGCAGCTCCGCTGCCGCGACAAGTCGCGGCATGGCGAAATTAATTCTGACGGGATCTCATGGTGGAATGGCGACAGCGACTGTCACAAACCAGTGCTGGGCACGCCATAATTATGGTGGTAAGTCCTCTCTTTGAGGAGTCGCTAGAAAGACAACATGGTGTCTTCACCTTCCGGATGACGCAGGTTCTCATCGGACATGATAAGTTCGAACGGTTCCTGCACCGGATTCGTGGGGAAGAAACGCCCGAGTATTACCATCGTGTGGACCACCCGGAGGACACGGTGGAGCATACGGTAGAGGTGTGCCCCGCTTGGGCAGTGCACCGCCGTGTCCTCGTGGAGGGTTCGGCGGCCATGGTCCGGAGCGAGAAGGAGTGGCAGGCGGTCACCTCCTTCTGCGAAGCAATAATGCTAGCAAAGGAGGCGGCCGCACGCGCGAGAGAACGGCCCTCACGCCGTGCAATCTTATGATTGTAACTTAATTTAATTTAGGGAGTAAACGGGTAAATACCCCACTAGTGCGTGCGTTGTTGGTTTGGACGAGATCGATATTAGTTATAAATTACTAAACATAGGGTAAGTGATTTTGTTACTAACACAGTGGACCTCTGTGATGGTGTGGTGTACTGGTGTATTACGATTGTGAATATTGTTAATGTGTTTATTCCATGACGTTCATTTTAGTGGCATTTTATTTTTTTCCTTAAAATTTAATTTATTGACATTTTTAATTCATAATCAATGATATTTAATTTAGTGACAATTGAAAATTAATTTAACATGTATTTGTTTCATTGTAAGAACATCTACATGTTGATTACAAATATTATTGAACTTCGGAACTAGCACAGAAATAAGTGATACTAACAGATAATGTAGACCAAAAGTTATATTTAAATGAATAAATTTGTTTTCGTTCAGACCATACAAAGGTTGTCTGGTAGAAATTGCCCTGTGCAATAAGACCGCCTATTGTACATTTATTTATATATATGTTTGTCCTGTTTTATGTTAAGGTGTGCAATAAAGTCATATAATAATAATAATGTTTTTTTAAAGAAATATTTTAAAATGTTATCAATATGTATAAAAAATAAATAAATGGAATAATAATAAGGCCTAAGGCCCTAAGGTCGACTGGTAGAAAATGCCTAAGGCATTAAGTCCGCCTTTGTACAGTATTTCTTACTAGTGCATAAAGTTTTAATAAATAAATAAATAAATAATAATTAGTTATGTATTATTATTATGAGTGTGCATTATTCCAGTTACATGACGTACACAGGTTTTAAATTAATATTCCAACTTGCGGAGCTCATGATATTTTTTCTTATCATTCTCTGATTATGTCATCATTGATGAAGCACGCGCAAAGAATGCGTCTGTCAAGCGAGGCATGAAGGGAGGTTATTGAATCAGTGCCGTGGGCGCGTGGCAGCCACGTGCCCGTGTTGCGCAGGTGGGGCGTACGCGCACATTTCATCTACTACAACCGACTGTGAGGTTCCACTCTCTACCTTAGATTTGTGCCTCTATTAATGACTAACTTTTACCAGCAGCTTCGCCCGCGTGATTTAAGAAATACAGGCCTATTTTATAATTTTGAAAGTTGGTTCGGTTGTTTTTAAGTCAAATCATAATATACAAACAAACAAAAAATCTAATCTTTCTTCTATAGAATATTAATTTTGATAAATGATATTTATTTTGCAATTTTTTTTATTTTTTTTTGTTGTAATTTTTTAGCCAATGAAGCCGGTGTTTCCTAGCTGACTACCCTGAGAAGAAACAACGAAACAAACTCAGGGGTCAAAGTCTCTTTTAAAGTCCTTACAGCAAAAACTAGTATCGATGGCTTATAGTGAATACCTCGCAACTGTGAATCATGTAACTTTACAGGAGGCACAAAAAACTAAAATAGACCTTTATTATCATGTAATTAAATAAAAATAAGTCGGGTTTTCCTTCCTGACGCTATAACTCCAGAACGCACGAACCGATTTCCATGGTTTTGCATTCGTTGGAAAGGTCTCGGGCTCCGTGAGGTTTATAGCAAAAAAAAATTAATTTCTTCTTTTAATCACCAAACGAAATGTTACATAAAACGAAGCCATCTGGTGGCGAAACGGAGTTCGCCGGGTTAGCTAGTGTAATTATAATGGGCTTCTACGTGTTTTATTCAAATATTTAAAACTTTATTTAAAAAGCTTGTTTATTTTGTTTTTCTTTTTTCCACAAGTTTTGACGCGCGATTGCGAAGTTATCACACCAAACTGACTCGAGCAAAGTATGCATTCAACATCGTAGACGTCGTCTACGAGTATTAAATTAAAATTTTGCGTAATACAAGATTTTGCGTTACGAGCTTTTCTTTTCAGAAAAATAATAAAACAAAAGTTACCTAAAATTGCATACCCGAGGTTTGCACTCCAAGCCATCGGTATGTAATGAGCAAATTACATGAGAACCATGCAGATATGTCTGAGTAGTCTTTTGAAGAAATAACCATACAGATTTGAGTGTCCAGTCAATGCAAGCATTATTATTCGTAGAGCTCAACTCAGGGCTACTACGGTTCAACGACTTCACGAACAATACCAAGGAAAGAACAGTTGGATAGGCCGCTCAAAATACTCAAATTGCCAGTTAAAATCTCTATCCAAGTTTTTTGTTCGTATTTTCATCTCGGTTACTATATTCCATCGGCTCATCACCATCATCATCATTTCAGCCGAAAGACGTCCACTGTTGGACATAGGCCTCCCCCAAATGTCGCCACAATGACCGGTCCTGTGCGTCTCGCATCCATCAGATTCCCGCGACCGTCACCAGGACATCGGTCCACCTTGTGGGAGGCCTTCCAACGATGCGTCTTCCGGTACGTAGTCGCCATTCCAGAACCTTTCGTCCCATCTGCACTGCAAGCAATGTGTCCTGCCCACTGCCACTTAAGTTTGGCGATTCTTCGGGCTATGTCTGTAACTTTGGCTTCATCGGCTATTAAAGTAAAAATATTTTCTATTTTTCTCGGTTGGAGCGAAAGAACGTGTCCAACTTTTACTGACTAAAACCACATCTATGTCCCTCAGTTATCCTTTGCGTTCTAATGTGACAAACGACGTTTTTCAATACACTCACAAAAATATAAATAAACAATGGTTGACACGCTATTAGTGATGGTCACTTTGTGTCCAGCCTGATACGATAAAGACAATCAATTGGGGCGAGTTACTGTTTTCCACACTAGTGCGGAAAACAGTAAATTGCGTGCCAAAAACGGGAAGTATAAGAGTGGATTTTCCAGTAGCATAATAGCATAGCATAATCAGCCTTTCAATGTTCCCACTGCTGGGACTTAGGCCTCTTCTCCCTAGGAGAGAGAAAGGGCCGGAATCCAATGTAATACATGCCGGTTTCCGCACGATATTTTCCTTCACCGTTTTGAGAGCAGTGGTGATGAAAAGTGCGCCTAGTTGGGTTTGAACCCGTGACTTACAACTCGTAAGTCGGGGCCGTTACCACTCGGCCACCACTGCTCTCCGATTTTCTAGTAAGTGTATTGAAAAAGCAATATCATCCTAGATACATGAAAGTAGATCAAAGCGGAATATATCACAATATCATACGGCAAAGGTGCATTTAATAGTCCGTTGATTGATGTTTATTGGTGAGGGGTTGCTACAATTTGACCCACTGCACACTTACATGAGCGGTCGCGAAAATTGTGCGTTCGCTCTTATACTCCGAGTAATAAGCGTCATTTTCAAACCATTTGATGTCATTTTAAAGGCATTGGTTAGCTTGTTTTAATTCATAGGTGCGTTAGTGTAGTCATTGCCGCAGTGCAAGTTAGGTGCAGTAGTTCCAGATAATATTTTAAATAGTTTCTGGAGTTTTGAAAAAAAAATACAGATACAAGCAGTTCCTTTGTTCCAGATCGAACAAAAAAAAAACAAAAAATAGATAATTATTACAATACAAATATAATAATAGAATACAAAAATATAATATTTATTGATAAACTGATTCGATATCAAATAATTTTATATTTTGTTTATTTTTTTCCTTTTTTAATGTATTTTTTGTTTTTATTTTAAATTATACATAGATAGATAGATAGATATTCTTTATTGTACACCAAAAATACAATTTACATTAGGAAATTAACATTAACAGCGTGTCACAATGGGCGATCTTATCGCTAAAAGCCAAAGTCAAGTCAAGTCATAGTTTAATTTTTTTTTAATTTTATTGTTGTTGTCCTGTACGAGTCACAAATAAATGTTTTTCTTTTTATTTCTACCCAGTCTGTAAGAAATTTTAAAGAATTATTAGCGACAAAATCACTTAGCATTTAAACGACAGAAAATTGGAACACGGTAGAAAGTTAAACTTCTGCCCATCCCTGTTCAGAGTCATCAGTTGAGCGTGATGTTAGAGGTTCTCACGAGAACGTTTAATCAGTCCGCATTGCTGACGTAATTTTATTTGACAGTCGTTCTGTTCCGCACTGCATCATATCAAACGTTATATGTTAGAGAGCCTTTGTAGTTTCATATTGAAGCCACATTGAAGTGCTTGTCTCTCTACCTGTCATCACTCATCGCCGAAATTGCTGCACCAATTCAAATGGAATTTTTAATATCACCTCTTTAGTAAGTAGTTGTAAGGATTTAAAAATAAATTAAAATGTTATACGAGTATGTGGCCATTGGTAACGGCTCCGGCTTATGAGTTATGGGTCGAGAGTTCAAACCTAGGCCGGCTCTTTACTTTACGTAATTTATTTGACGGTGAACATTATGAGAGATTCGAAGACATAAGACATGTGACATCCATCAATCGGCTGGATCCGTGTGATGGATTACGGCGTATTCCCTAGTGCCTGCCAGCAGTTGGAAGATTTCAAGGCTGATTATGCGAAACTGAAAAAAAAAATTATTAATATCTTTGCTTCGCAAAATCATCATCATCATCATCATTTCAGCCATAAGACGTCCACTGTTGGACATAGGCCTCCTCCAAGCGTCACCACAACGACCGATCTTGTGCGTCTCACATCCACCGCATTCCCGCGACTCTTACCAGGTCGTCGGTCCACCTTGTGGTAGGCCTTCCACCGCTGCGTTTTCCGGTACGCGATCGCCACTATAGAACCATTCGGCCCCATCGACTATCCGCTCTACGACCAATATGCCGCTTTGTTTGCTCACTGCCACTTTAGTTTAGTGATTCTTCGGGCTATGTCGGTAACCTTCGTTCTCTTGCGGATATCTTCATTCTTTATGCGATCACGCAAAGAAATTCCGAGCATAGCCCTTTCCATTACTCTTTTAGAGATTGTAACCAAAATGCACTCCCCAAAATGCAACTATTAAATTGCTAATCGCACTCACCGCTCCCCTTGAATCCAATCCTGGACTGGACTAGGTTATGAGCGCAAACCCAGGCAGCCGCCTACCCGCTTTACTTTGTGTAATTTATTTCATCACCAAGACTTTCAAAACGGTGAAGGAAAACAATGAGACGAAATTGGCATGTCCTAGAACCAAAAAAGCACAGGCGTCAGGGTAGCCAGTCTTTCAGTATTTTACAGGTTGCATTTTGGAGAGTGTGCGCGGGAATTGTATGACTTGATTCCGTCATCTCCTTTCTACCATCGGACAACCCGACGTACGGCGGGTATCTACCCTTACGTTGTTGAAACTTCAACGGTCCGGACTAAGCGTTTCGTTTCGTCGTTTATACCTCGTACATCGAAGGACTGGAACTATTTGCCTGTTGCGGTCTTCTCGTCCAACTATAATTTAGGTGTATTCAAGGCTAGAATGAATAATAATAACTTAATAAACTAGTGCGCATCACCATCAATGATTGCATTACTGCTTACCATCAGGTAGGATCGCAGTCAAGCACTGGTTTATATCAATTTAGAAGAAAAAAAACACCTCTGAAACCCTACTTTAATACCGTATTGTATTTATTTATTCAAATTTAATGTACAGTTGGTACATAGATCGACTTAATTCAACAAGGCATTCTTTACCAGTCAACCTTTGCGTTAAAAAAGACAACACTGTGGTAGGTGTACACAATAAATAAATAACAGATATTTCAAATTGAATGAAGTACTAATATATTAAGTTGTTTATAAAATACATATATATACTAAAATTATAAACCAATAAATATTATGATAAATATCAAATCATTAAATTATGAGAACTCAAAATATAACAATTATGACGAAGAGCAAACTAAGGTTGAGAGGACTTCAAGTAGTAGTTCTGAATTTTACGATTGAAGGAAAATTTACTTTCGCTTTTGACAAGTGTTCAGGAGGCGTACGCCGCGCACTCTACCTCGCTCCGAACCATGATTAAAAAGAGTGTCCATGGAGTTTCTTGCACATTCTTCTCCATAGAGATCTACGCTTTGGAATGTGCAATTAACATAATTTTTCTGACTGACTGACTTCATTTTAAAAATGACTGTAAATGGCTTATTTGAAATAAAATTCTTTGAATTTTTGAATAATGGCCTGAACCAGGGCCCGGCGCGGGAAGTCGCCGCCGCAGTATACATAGCGTGGTAGTAATTTTGTTATGTCACGGCAAGGCGTGCGAATCACAAACACAGGACACAGACAATGTTTGAATTTGATTTGCAGTTAACGAGATAATAGCGGGTTGGTATTGACAGGCCAGAAACAGTCATTACTACGAGTACATGAGCGATGACGGCAACGCCCTTCCGCCGTCCGTAGCCGTGGGTGACAACGCGACAATTACACTATTTGGTCCCACCTAATTGATAATTTTGTAGCCAATTTAACTACGGAGCTTCTAGCCAAGCAAATTGATTGTTCGAAAGTGTTACCGCGGACCAGTGGCGTAAGTAGAGCAAATCCGGCGTTGCCAAGGCACAAGACGCAGTCCTTAGTTGGGCGTAAATTTTTATATCTAGTCCTTTTTGTTTGTATTTTACTTCTTTGTAGAAGCGCAGGTACCTATAGAAGCTTGCACCTGAAACGCAAAAGGCATCTGCAGGAACACAGGTGGGTTTTTGTCAGTAAAAGTATGACGCTCTCTGCCTCAGGCTGAGCGGGAGGAGTCATAATGGCTTCCCACAGAAAAAAGGACATGGTCTCATGTACCTTTCATCCAAATCCAAAGGCAACATGAACGGCTGAATCCGTTCATGTTGCCGTGTAAGAAACATGTAACCGAGATATTTGTAATACATAACATGATTGAAAAGAGCGTCTAAGTTATTTTGATTAAAAAGAGTGTACAAGTTCCTTGCACATTCTTCCAAGCTAGCTAGGCTTTGGAATGTGCAATTAGCATCATTTTTTTACTAACTGACTGACTTTTTGACATTTCAAACGTGCCTGTAAATGGTTTACATCACATTTTACACTAGGAGGCAAAGTTAGGTACTTGTCCGCAAAAAGATTTTTCATCGTTAGAAAGCTGCTCTATTCCTGAATGACATAGGCTATATTTTACGTACGCGGGCGGAGCCGCGGGCAAAAGCTAGTTTGAAATAAAATGCTTTGATAATCTTTGTTTAATCGTAAAGAAGTAGCAAACTCACAATTTAGCGCCATTATAACATTACGTGTCATTAAAGCATCATCGGTCACTTTAATTCTCACTAAACTTACATTTATTGTTTTTATTTATGACTTGCAACATCCACCTTTACAGTTTAAACAAACAATAAGGGTGGCTGCACACGGCGCGGGCTCCCCGCAGCGATAATGACCTTGCAAACATGCGCTACAATAATAAATAGATATTAGGAGATTAACACTGCAGGCGGCACGTGCCGACGGGCAGCGCCGTACGCCCCGATTTACCGCCCGTCTGTGCCCGACTTTATGAATTTTTAGTTGCTTTTCATTTAAGGGCGGGACACCTATTGCATCATGGGATGTTTTTCTTAATTAGTAAAATATGACTTTAATAACAATATGTTTCGTTTTTTTTGTCTTTATTATTATAATATATAAATAATTTATTTAAAATTATTTTAAAATAATATAAACAAGACTACTAATTTCAATTTTACATTGTTCTCACACAATAAAAGCAATAGGAAATATGTAGGTGCTTAATCAGAATATTTGCGTAATACAAATATTCTGGTTACTATTACTCAGATAATAATTGATAATTATCATAATGTATCAGCAATGATGCAATCGTTTTAATCATGCCAACCCTGCTAAACAGTGTGTGTCTGAATAAATATATATTATCTGAATATATATATTATAAAGATCTGGGTGTTATTATTGACTCCAATCTTTCGTGGTGTCCGCAGGTCAATGAGGTCAGTTGAAAGGTAAACTTTTCTTTTCATTCGCTCAAACGCCTCCAGGATCTCTTGCCTTTGAAAACGAAGATCTCTTTGGCCCAATCACTCATTCACCCGATTATAGATTATGCCGACGCCTGCTAATTGGATGCTACTGAGGAGCTATTAAACAAGCTTGAGCGACTGCAAAACTTATGCATTCGGTTTATTTTTGGTCTACGAAGAGCGTCGCTCCGTGCAGATCACCCCTTAGATCCCTACTTAAATATCCTCCTCATAAATCTAGCTACTACTCCTACTCTTTCTCTGTCCATGCAGTAAGGTTGTGGAACTCTTTTCCGCCTAGCATTCGAGATTTACAAACGATTTCACTCTTAAAATCTGAAGTAAAAGAGTTCATCTTTCCTCTCTAGTGTGATAATTATCCATGTAAGAGTATATACATTATGTATTTATTTTTAGGTATTTATTATTTTAATTTAAGATTTCACATTCTCTTCTTTTATTACTTCTACACACTATTGTCTGCTAGAAGAAATTTCTTTTAGAAATAAGCAGTGCCTTTGTACAATTTTTATAAGAATATATCTTTTTTCGCATTTATGTGTGTACATAAATTATAAATTATAAAATAAATAAATAAATATTGTGTCCGAATCGTCACTAAGTTGAAACATTCTGCATTCTGTGTACCTATTGTCTGACGGCAGGTACCCTGGAACCTGCGGTTTACATCAATTTACATAAAATACAGAAACTTATATCAAGAGATCGATACCATGGTGAGGGTTGCGGGAATCCGATGGATGCGAGACGCACAGGACCGGTCGTTATGGCGACACTTGGGGGAAGCCCTTGTCCAACAGTGAACGTTTTTCGGACATTGTGTCCGAATATATTGTGTCGGAATCGTCAGTAACTCAATGTTTCAGGCATCTTGTTCCACTCACAATTGTAATATCAGGTAGGTAGACACAATTTAATCAAAGAAACGTCAATAGCATCTGAAGAGGAATGCTCGGCATAGTGAGCGCGTGCCGGGACGCCGACGTCGCAAGATGGCCGCGGAGACGACGCAAATTAATTCATCCTCCGACAAGACTGACAGCATACGACCAGAAAACACGCACGTGCCCGGCAACTAAGTCAGGCTACACGGCCTGATATTACTGGCAAGCATTAGGTATATTGGTTGAGTTTTTGAAAAGGAAAAACAACGATACACGATGACGATTAGACGTTGTTTACCCTGTCCACATTGTGAGGTGTACAATAAAATAAAATAAATAATAATAAAGACCTACCGCGGCCCTAGAACGCAAAGGGCAACTGAAGGAATACGGATGGGTTAGTCAGTAATAATCGTCGTAACAGTCCCGCACACTCCACTCAGAGCAGCAGAATTTAGTCATTATCATCATCATTTCAGCCGAAAGACGTCCACTTTTGGGTATAGGCCGCCCAAATGTCGCCACAATAACTGGTCCTGTGCGTGTGTTTTTGATGATACCTAGCTCAAAAAAAAGGTTTTTTATCAATAGCAGGCCATCGTCATCATCATTTCAGCCGTAAGACGTCCATTGCCAGACATAGGCCTAACCAAGCGTTGCCGTCGCCACAACTACCGGATCTGTGCGTCTCGCAACCAGTGGTGGATTAACCCCCGCCGCCCGCCCCTGTAGCAAATTCGAGCAAGGGGCCCCTGTCTAGACCTATATAAATACTTCTCAATCTTATCTCAATAACCAATAACCCTGTGGAATTTAAGATTGGGTAAGGTATGTGGAAAGTACAGTAATGAGGGAAATTTAAGAGATTGACTACAATATTCAATGAAATCAGCTGTATTCGGTTTTTTTTTGCGTTCAAGTGTAGGATCTTCGAAAACGTGGGGCCCCCGTTACGCGGGGCCTATAGCATTTGCTACTCTTGCTATATAACCACATACCTAATCCGCCACTGCTCGCAACCATCTGATTCTTGCGTCCTCACCAGATCATCGCTTTACCGTACTTTAACCGTAGCGGGTACGTCCAAGACTTTCTTTCCCTGTATTTCTACCTGAACAAACCCCTCGAGCTATTCGCAACCATAGCGACAATCTATCAGTCTGAGGGCTGCCCGACGATCACTGAGTGGGACCCACTGTACTCCACAACAGGTTACTCTGAGTGGGCTAGAAATAAACAGTATTACTGTGTGACATGTTATTTGGAACATGTTATCTTCTACTTCAGGGAATGAGTGGCACTGGATAGCATTACATGAAATTGAGTGGACTGATTTAATTACAGACAAGTTTATCACGTTTATATTGGACTACGGTCCAAAAATATATTGTGTCCTGAACCTGTCGAGGTCCTGAAAATCTGACACGCCTTCTCGCCCCGCCGTAGAGCGCGAAAAGTGATTAGATGATTTCCCACCTGAAAACAGAACTACTGGGGCGACGGGTAGTGTGAAAGCGAAGCCCGGGGCCCCGGGATGAAGGCAAAGAAGGAACAGGAGTGGGTTTTTAGTCAGTAAAAGTCTGACACTATCTTCCGCTTCGCCCAAGAGCGGGGATGTGATAAGATGACATCCCACCGAAAAAAAAAAAAGCCACTCAGAAGCCATAATTCGAAAAATGGATTGGTCATTAGATGATTTTCCGACCTAAAAAAAAAAAACCTGAATACAGAAACCTCATATTTTTTTTTATTTTAAAAAGTGTGATTCAAAGTAACCTTTTTAAAAAAACGTCAATTTCATATGTTAGGACCTTATATTAATGACATTCATTCTAATTCATATTGACATAACCCGGTCGCCTTGTAATTTGTCAGTTGCTAGATTAGTTTCTGGTGACAGAATAAGGTCCACTGTCGAACTGTGATGGATGTTAATGAAACATGTCCGAACATGACTCGATAACATGGTGCTATTGCTTTTGATACGCATTTAATTCAAACTAGTTCTCGCTAGCGGCTATGTCCTCGTGTGCAAGTCAAATAAATCACTGGCATCTACTATTTACCACTGGACAAGCTGTTCCATAAGTTTGACAGCTAATTTTTTGTCCCTATTTGCAGCGCCACTCGGGAGCGTCCATAAAAACTAATTTTGACTTATAATGCAAAAGGCTGCAGAGAAGTGTACAGCACTCTTAACAATTTTTGCATTTCGTCCCTTAGCTTACAACACAGCTCAAGTCGAAAATTGGCAGTTTTCACATTTGAATGTATTTAGATGGAGATGGAGCTGCTCATTGCGCGTCTAACCATTGATCACATGATATAGATTTCAGCCAATCAGAAGCCATAATTCGAAAAGTAGTGATAGAGAGCAAATCGGCTGGCCTCTCAACACCGCACAGATTTTTTCGATTCTTGTAATATCGAAAAATGGCGGTTTTCACATTTGAATGCCTTTAGATGGAGCTACTCATTGCGCATCTAACCATTGGTCACATGATATAGATTTCAGCCAATCAGAAGCCATAATTCGAAAAGTAGTGATAGCGTGCAAGTCGGCTGGCCTCTCAACACCGCACAGTTTTTTTCGTTTTCTGTTAAATTGGTAAAAATGAGTCATGCGGTGTTGTTAGCTAAGGGACGATTTTGAATTAATTTCGTTCGGATTCCGTGTTATTCCTGCTTCAGGAATTATATAAAACCTATGAATAATTAAATCATATACCTGCATATTGTAAGCGGCGCGACATTATTAGTTTTAGTACCGTAGACACTCGACCAGAAGTCTAGTGGTCTGGTAACTATGTCAAGTTTAATATTAGTATTTCCCGTTCAGCTAAATTTAAACAATACCCTTTGTGTCACTACTGGCAGGGCAGACAGTAAATCTTTTGCTGATTGAAAACTTTCCCATTTTTAATTGATATAAACCAGTGCTTGACTGCGATGCCACCTGATGGTAAGCAGTGATGCAATCATTGATGGTGAGGCGCACTAGTTTATTAAGAGCCTTTCACTCTAGTCTTGAAGACACCTAAATTATAGTTGGACGGGAAGACCGCAGCAGGCAAATTCTTCCAGTCCTTCAATGTACACGGTATAAACGACGAAGCAAACGCTTAGTCCAGACCGTTGAAGTTTCAACAACGTAAGGGTACTCGCCGTACGTCGGGTTGTCCGATGGTAGAAAGGAGATGGCGGAATCAAGTCATGCAATTCCCGCGGACACTCTCTAAAATGCAACCTGTAAAATCCGATAGGCTGGCTACCCTGCGCCTGTGCTCGAGGCTTTGTAGTTTGGACTTAACCAAATCTGGATCTGAATCCAAAGCTGCTAGATGGCATTTTGCAGCACCAGCCCATATGATTGAATTTCGTAGAATATAAGAACAACTACAACAACATATGGGACTGGATACGTGGGCACAGTTGGTGCGTTACTCTACTTAGTGCCTATGAGTTTTCATATAACTTTAGCTTCTCTTCTTTGTGTAGTATAATGTCCTGGTGTAGGTCGCAGGAATCCTATGATATTTGGGGGAGACCTATGTCCAACAGTGGACGTATTTCGGCTGAAATGATGATCATGATGATGATCATCATCATTTCAGCCGACAGACGTCCACTGTTGGACATAGGTCTCCCCCAAATATCGCCATAATGACCGGTCCTGTGCGTCTCGCATCTATCGGATTCCCGCGACCCTCACCAGGTCATCGATGATGATGATGATGGATGATGGATAATTCTCTACTTTCATGCCGACAAAGCTAGTTTTAAATAAATACAAATACTTTCATTAACATCAAATGTAAACATTAATCTCCTGACGGTAGCCTCCAGGACAAACTCCATAAACGTGAGAACCGAACTCATAAAGGAACACCCGAAAACTATTTATAAGTACCTACATAAAACAAAAAGAAATCGACTTCGTTCCATTGTTCTGGAGATATGGACTCTATGCCATTGTTATAAGGGTGACTGTCTGAATGACCTCCCACGCTTCGGATAGTCGATGAATACTCGCGCGGAGTTAGGGTTGCAGGTTCTACTGCATTTAGTTTGTTTGTAGTCAATCTACATATAAGTTAAATTCATAATTATATTATCAGCATTTGCTTCTTCCTAAGTATCCAGCGGTTAAGGCACCCGCTTCTCATGCATGACACATACAAACTATATACATGGTGTCTTTGACTTCGATGCACAAACAAATACCACGGATCCAGTATATGATTCTGGGCCCCCAGTAGTGGAATTTTTCGTCAGTTTTTTCCTATTTTTTTTTTTTAAACTGTGTTTTTTTTTTAATTTAAACTGTGTAAAATCGTTATTCTAACCAACCCTGATGACATTAAAAGTAAAAAACAAAAAAAAAAACAAAAAGTGATGACATATGGCTCCGAAACGTGGTCGCTCACAATGGGCCTCATCAGAAGGCTTAAAGTTACCCAAAGGGCAATGGAAAGGGCTATGCTCGGAGTTTCCTTGCATCATGCATTCTTCGTATCAGTTATGAAGATATCCACAGGAGAACAAAGGCCGTCATAGCATGCATGAGGTTGCGGGTTCAAAACTGTGCCAGTACTAATGTGAATTTAATCATTTCCTATTTTGTTTCAAGTTTTTTTAAGACATTACTGATATTCTGTGCCTCGGGCAGCTCGTAAAGACGGTATTCCGGTTGCTAAATCTCATCCAAATCCGTTAAGCCGTTTGAGCTTGAAAGAGTAACAATAAAGACACATACAAACTATACAACATTATTTTTAGTATATGCGAAACCCGAAACACATGTCGAGTATTTTTATGCAAAGAATCTATGTACAAAATTTCATAACTGTATCATGAAAAATGACAAAGTTATAAGCTTGTTATGTTGCCTGGATGCCCGCGCAAATATATGGTCACCGGGCCATCCGGGCCAGTGAGGGATTGTTTTGCTCCCGCAACCTTTTGTGCGCTGGCACCTAATGCCCGCAATTACCTGCCGTGACCTGTGTTGTATTTAGTGTCGGTGGTATCCAACTTATGTAACCATTTTTAAATATTTTTGGAGAAAAATCTAACATGGTGTAAAAATTATTGGAATCGATTAGGTTACTGATTCTGAACAAACTATGTTCTGGTTTCGCTTATACTAAAAATAATGTTGTATATTGTAGTTATTTTATTAGTTACTCCTTCATGCTCAAATGGCTGAAAGGATTTTAATGCAATTTCGTATCTGGACAGCTTACTATACATACATACTGGATTATAACATTAAAACACACCGGTATTGGTATCGCGTAGTCGGCACATAAGAGCTAATGCAAACTTTTGGCATGATTTACATTTGTCTTTTCGCCAAAAATGAAACCTAGGTTATATGTTAAAAGGACAATACGAGGAATCAATAGCAAAAGGAATCAGGTCTTTAAACCTTAACCAAACAAAGACTCCTATAGAAGCATTGCTAGTATATTTTTATCGGGCGTTACCTATTTCCCTTATATTATAATGAAATGGAAAAATAATACTTAATATTTCGAGGTCTTAAAATAGATTAAGTTGGTCATTACTGTTATATTTTTTTCACACTCGCAGTTTTTCATCTAACTAATAAAAAAAAGTGACAAACGAATCGAAAAGATATGCTTTAGTGTTGTGATAGTCATTGACACTATGTAAAGTGTACCTACCATAAACACCAAAACCAAAACTATATTTAACAATGGGAAACTAGTATATAGTATTTTTATTTAAGAAAAATAACGCCTAATAAAAAACTATAGCAATCTGCTAAATCGTCTCTAACTTTGTTTGGTTATGTTTGGTAGACATAATACTCTTTGCTATTGATTTTTCCTACAGTCCTTTAAGATATGGTCTAGGTTTCACTTTCGGCGAAAAGAAAAAAAAATTACATGCCAACAATGTATGGCAAGTTTCATTTCCCTATAAACAAGATTATTTGTTTTGCTAGTCTATATTAATATTATAAAGAGGAAAGATCTTTGTATTTTTGTTTGTAATTAATAAACTCTAATACTACTGAACCGATTTTAAATATTCTTTTCCCACAAGAATGCTCCTTTACCACTGAATGACATATAGGCAAAGCCGCTGACCGAAGCTAGTAAAGAATAAAAATGAATAAACTAAACATCAAAAGAGTCGGTCGTTTTCACTACGGTAGGTGTCATTGCTTTTATAAGAGCGGCACATTTCTAAGAATCATCACTCGAGAAATAAGTAAATATAGAGGTATAGTGCTCTCTTAGCACTTAACACATGACTCAATCTAGCGTTTTCAACTTTTACCTTTTTTTCGGTGGGAAAATCAGTGAGTCAAGAGATAAAAAGTTTTGACAGACAGACAGAGAGACGAACAACAAAGTGATCCTATAAGGGTTCCGTTTTTTTCCTTTTGAGGTACGAAACCCTAAAAAGTATACATTCAAAATATGGATTAACAAGTTCTTTACTCAAAATAGTCAATTATCCAGATACCGGCCTTTTACTAAAGTGGAAAATCATCCAATGTCTTTCTGAAAATAAAGTGATTATTATTATTAATACTCTTGAAGAAATACGTTTCAACTACCGTGTTCTAGTAACCGTCGTGCGCGCCAGCCCTGCGAGCTCGGCCGGAAGCGCGCGCGCATGCACGGTAGCCGAGAGCTGATGCCGCAATTAGCGAGTAAACGTCAAAATTCTATGTGAACTACGCGCCACGTCCCCATACAGAGTGTTGTCATCGCTTTCCGTGGAAATTTTATACCAGTTATTTCCTACGAAGAACTTCACGACACGAACCAATTAACACTCTGTACGCAGACCTGGATCTGGACTGATGAGGTTCTCAATTCGTCAGTTTTTTTTTCTTTTAACTAGTTTAGAATCGCGTACATCGAAGGACGGGAACTATTTGCCTGCTGGGATCTTCCCATCCGATTATAATTTGGGTGTATATGTATGTTTGTACGTTTTTTTTCTTGTAATCTACGTGACCGGATAAATTTAATCAAATGAAAAATGAAGTATCATTGGTTCCGTCGCCAAATTGACATAGGTTTTTTTTTTTTGTTGGAAACCATCAAATGACTTCTTCCTATTCAAGGGCGGAGCGCGAGGGCGTGTCAAATTTTTATTGACTAAAACCTATCCATGAGCAGTGGTGGCCGAGTGGTAACGGCCCCGACTTACGAGTTGTAGGTCGCGGGTTCAAACCCAGCCAGGCGCATTACTTTGTGTAATTTATTTCATCACCACTGCTCTCAAAACGGTGAAGGAAAACATCGTGAGGAAACCGGCATGTCCTAGAACCAAAAATTCGAAGACATGTGACATCCACCAACCCGCACTGGGCCCGCGTGGTGGATTACGGCCCGTTCCCTCTCCTAGAGAGGAGGCCTGAGTCCCAACAGTGGGAACATTATAAGGCCGACTATGCTATGCTAAACCTATCCCAGGACCCCGGGGTTTGCTTTCGGACAACGCATGGCCCCAGTAGGCTTTGGCCCTGCTGGGCACCTACGGATTTTGACATCTCTTTAAGGCGCGCGTGGAACACAAAGCGCCGTCGACGACTCGGGCTCGGTCCGGACGGTTACCGGACTCCAGACGGCAAGCTACCCATTGCTCGTCGTCCGCAAACGGATTTTGGAAAAGAAATAATTGGGCGGTCAACGTTAGGCTGGTATTTCAAGCCGTATTTTTCCAAAAAAAGGGCTGCTGGAGAAGTGACTTCTGGACTTTTTAGTAATTTTTTGGGGTTGAATTTTACCTTTGATGCTATTATAATTAAGTTTACTTTTCGTTGCTTACATTCGCTGGATAGCAACGAATGTAACACTGTAACACGAATGTGCACAAAATGTTTCCGATTTCAGTTTTAGTATAGGTTAGCTGACATTATTTAAGTTTGTAATTTCAGCTGGTAATCTTCTACCTGTGGAAAAAGGACTCCTTATCGCCACATCGACCGGCCTAAATAAGTAAAATTTTCTTCTTAATACTTTTACTTGCTTCAAATTTAAAAGAAGTAATTTCGAACTTTTGAAATTGTTCGCATTCCTGAACTTTTTTTCTTCAAATGCCAAAGGTGTGTTGTGAGAACACGCTGTATCTATACAAATGAGCAGCGCACGGCCGGCTGTTCACACGTCACGCGGAATATTACACGCCCCTCCTCTGCCCCCGCGGACATAGGCCCGTCTGTGCTGCCCCTTAGAGACCGGACGGGGTGACTGCAAAGGTGAAGTATCAAACATATGAAAACAGAGATGTTACGAAAGGTCAATTCTGATTCTAAAGTTTGGAAGTTTCGATCGATCTTGCACCTTCGATTTCAGTGAATCAGGTGGGATCGCAGTCAAGCACTAGATTTTTTTTTAAATCTTGATAGGTTCGCGCTTGACCGCAATCTTACCTGATGGAAAGCGATGATGCGGTCGACGATGGAGCGCGCTTACCTAGAAGTAACCTATTCACTCTTGACTTAAGTATAAATAAACTTAAAAAAGAAAATCGCCGCATGGCAGACTGAGCTTCAGCGCGATGTCATGGCGGTAGCCGCTGAAAAAAACAATTGATATTTTTAATTGTCACCCTTTATATTGTCGCATTCTGCGACGGTAGAACTGTGATATGGATCTTCTACTTGAATGAAACTCTTGGGACGTTATAAAATGTTACTCTAAAGAAAAGTATATCTTCAGGATTCGATATCAGCACGTCGTGCTACAATGGTTATGTCCGAACTGTAAAAACTAGACATTTCTTTATTCTGCTCTATTTTCAAACCTATTCTAGAACAGCAAAATCTTTAAAAGTATATTTTACATGCCAGTTCGTTAACTATAACAAACCTAACTCATGCGATCTCCTTTCGATATCGCAATATTGTGTCCCATAGCTTCTCCCATCTTTTTCCAAGCCTTGTCTTGGGCGACCTCTGACCTAGTTTGTCCCAAGAACATGATCAGATCGTCACACCACTTTCGCTGCAGTCAACCTCATCAGCGTCAACCTCCCTCAGGCGTCCAGTGAGTAGCAATCCTCGCCCATCTGTACGGGTGCATTCGTGCGACGTGGCCAGCCTACTCCTACTTCAGCCTGACTGTTTTTCCCCCGACATCTGCTACTTGAGTTATGGAACGCAGGGTGGTGTTTCTAAAGCGGTCTATTTATTCATCATCATCATATCAGCCGAAAGACGTCCACTATTGGACATAGGCCTCCCCCGAGTGTCACAAAAAACGGTCCTGTGCGTTTCGCATCCATCAAATTCCCGCGAGTCTCACCAGGTCATCGGTCCACCTTGTGGGAGGCCTTCAAACGCTGCGTCTTCCGGTGCTCGGTCGCTACTCCAGAACCTTTCGGTCTCGGTTCTGTTACCGATGTCCACGGCCACTTAAGTTTGGCGTTTCTTCGGGCTATGTCGGCAACCTTGGTTCTCCTGTATACAGTACGCGATCTATTCGCTTAACACCAATTATGCTGCGCTCCATTGCCCATATTTGTTTAAGAATCGATAATCTGCAAGGGTCACAAGAACCGTAGGTGTGCTGCCACCATACACAATGCAGTAAGTCACTAGTTAAACCGAAGATTAGCGCCGCATCACACCCGCCCCTCGCCTTATAAATCAGACCCCGTGATTTAATATTAATGATGTTTTAACCTTTGTGATTTATTGTCGATGGCCCAAACTTTGAGAGGAAGCGAATGTTTTTTTGTTTGTTAATGTTTTTGGCTTGGATACCGAGTCCTTTAAGCCATGATTTCGTATCAATTGGATGCGCAAATTCGGATTTTTTTTTAGTTTTTGGCAGCAAATGTGTCAAATCAACCTTCTCGGCAAATTTCGCTGAGGTAGTGAAATCAAAAAACAAAATTCAGCTCCATTTTACCGAGATCGCGCTTGTTTCAATGATTCCACATATTGTCTAGTTGCGCAGACACACGAGATACAAAACTACACCAATCAATTTACGAATAATTAATAAGTCCAGTAATTCTTTCGAAGAAATTCCGCCAAAAACCTCGGAGGTGATTGTGTGTACCTATTTACTACGACATAAAATATTTCTATCATATTTTTGCTTAACAAAATAGCTTCTACAGAATAAGGTACAATAACACACATTTAAATATTAGTTTAAATGCCAATTAATCGTCTTGTGTTAATCAGAATAATGTTGCTATTGATTAAACACCAAGCGAACGCCGGCGTTCGCTCTCTCATTGTCTTTCTATTGCGTCTCTAATTACGGTATTCGAAAGGTTAATAGAATATCAACGATGGCGCGTTATTTATTATTTTCTAATTTCACACAGATTTTTATTATGAAACAACTTCTCCCGCTCTGGGTAGAGCGAGAGAGAGTGTCAGACTTTTGCTGACTAAAACCACGCCACGGTGTCTCTGTCGTACAATCCCGCGGAACTCAGGGGTTACTTCCATACGTCGTGAATATTTCAGAAAATTATTCTTATTAATTATCCTTGCATATACCAAGCATAGCATAGCATAGTCGACCTTATAATGTTCTCACTGTTGGGACTCAGGCCTCTTCTCTAGGAGAGAGAATGGGCCGTAAAATACCACGCGGGCCCAGTGCAGGTTGATGGATGTCACATATCTTCGAATTTTAGGTTCTAGTACATGCCGGTTTCCTCACGACGTTTTCCTTCACCGTTTTGAGAGCAGTGGTAATGAAATAAATTACACAAAGTAATGCGCCTGGCTGGTTTGAACCCGCGACCTACAACTTGTAAGTCGGGGCCGGTATCACTCGAGTCGGGGCCGATACCACTCGATTGGGGTTATTACCACTCGAGTCGGGGCCGTTACCACTCGAGTCGGATAGTATATACCTATTCTAATTTATTCATACACTCTTCCCCGCTACCTCGCATGAGTTGCACCAGACGCGACCCGCTGGTGTCGGCCCCCACTTTTTGTTTATTGCTAATAAGCTATCGTAAGCTATCCTCGGCCAAATTGCGTGCGCTGTGGGGGAATGTTCCACTTTTTCCTCACTTCCCTCTGACTTGCGACTCGCAAAAAATATTAGTTTACTAATAACGTTGTAAGGGCCAATTTTAAAATGTTTCGAGCGACCTTAAAAGTATCGTATTTTTAAGTTAGCCATATTTTACTGAGCTGAGAGATCTTGGGACCTTGCGTGATATTGTCTTGGTTTTTTGCTACTGGTTTAAAACCTTCATACCATCGCCTTAGCGTTTCCTTAACTAGATTGGGGTCTGCTTGCAGTCTAACCGGATGTCTATCAGACCTCCACAACCACTGGGTTGTGGAGGTTTGTCTTGTGGAGGTTGATTTGATTAAACTGATTTGACAGTAACTGTACTGTGAAATTAATTTAACCAAATCAAAAGCATTTATTTCAAATAGACCATTTACAGGCACTTTTGAATAGACAAATGTTGGTCAGTCAGGACTCGCGCACAATGGGTTCCGTACAAATTTCCCTACGAAAACAATTCAATCCCCGAATTGAGTTACGAAGATTTTTTGGGGAGAGCAAAAAAAAATTTTTGTCACGTAACAACAAATTTACTGTTTTCAGATTTATTCCTATATCTGTACTATAAGACCTCGCTTTTGCCAAATTTCAGGATTCTGAGTCAACAGGAAGTATCCTATGAATTTTGATTCCCTTGAGAGTGTCAAAATATACGTTTTTTGTGACTCAACGGACGTATCTTTTTTTCCGTTAACTCAGAAGTTTGATTTTTTCAAAGCTTCAAGGGATCTCAGACCTGAGTATCTGATTTTAATTTCAACTCGATACCTTCCCGAGATAAGGGGTCTTGACAGACAGACAGGCAGACGGACGGACAACAAAGTGATCCTATAAGGGTTCCGTTTTTTACCTTTTGAGGTACGGAAACCTAGAAAGGGAAACAAAATTGCACTGAGCTAGAATTAGAATTGCAGAAGCTAGATAACACTGAGCAACACGATACTCCTTAGATAGACTGATGGTCAGACTTACTGATGCCTTCGCTACCTATAATAACTGTCAAAGATCTACGAAGAAGGCTATAGGCTACATAACACCAGGCTACGAAAAAAGACGCGGGTGAAACCGCGGGCGACAGCTAGTGATTAAACACAATCATCGACATCGGGCAGTCGACTTCATAGAAATCAGAAACGTTTATTTCAAATAGACTAATTACAGACACTTTTGAATTGTCAAAAGGTCGGTCAGACAAAAAAACAAGTGAAGCTAAAGTGCACGTTCCAAAGCGTAGATCTCTATGGAGAAGAACGTGCAAGAATTTCCATGGACACTCTTATAAATCATATTATGAGTTAGTACATTTCGAAAACAACATACAAAAAGGAGGATAGTATCTCTTCCAATATTTATAAATTTATATTTTTTTAAAAATTAAAAAAAAAAACAATCTGAAGATTAAAGTGGCTGTGGCTGTGGAGCAGGACCGGCATTTACCCAAGCGTTTTTATCAAGGTTATAATCTTCCAGTTTATAATACACTTGTCTACATAGTGTGCGTTTAATGCATGCTTTAAATTTGGACTCATTTCGTTGTAGAATCTCAACTGGTATTTTATTATAAAATCTTACACAGTATCCCATAAAAGAACTATGTAGTTTAGCCAATCTGTACCCAAGTTGATCTAATTTGTTCACAATAGTTGGTTCACTAGAAAACGCTCTACAAATCCATTGCTCTTCGGATCACATAAAAGCTTCGTCATGTGTATTTAATACTTATTGAAAATATGGAGACGTGATAGACGTCGCGGCCATTGTGGCTTTTAGCACTCCAGCATCACGCCGCCGCGTGCTAACCGAACAGGTAAATAAAAAGGTGTTTGCTTTAAAACCGGAGCACTGCACCACTTAACAACCGTAGATAGGTACCTACTGGTCACAACCGTACAATATTCTTATGGCTAGTAAAAGGAAGCATAGCATAGCATAGTCGGCCTTATAATGTTCCCACTGCTGGGACTCAGGCCTCCTCTCTAGGAGAGGGAACGGGCCGTAATCCACCACGCGGGCCCAGTGCGGATTGGTGGATGTCACATGTCTTCGAATTTTTGGTTCTAGGACAAGCCGGTTTCCTCACGATGTTTTCCTTCACCGTTTTGAGAGCAGTGGTGATGAAATAAATTACACAAAGTAATGCTCCTGGCTGGGTTTGAACCCATGACCTACAATTCGTAAGTCGGGGCCGTTACCACTCGGCCACCACTGCTCTTAGTAAAAGGAAGGCATCACTGTATTCCGACAAGGAATAAAATTTTTGTTGATGCCATCTTTTTTTTTTTTTTTTAAGTGGGAATCCAATGACATCTCCCGCCCTTTCGTGTCAGACTTTTACTGACTTAAATAATAATAATATTTATTTATTATAAGACAACTTTTGGTCCACATTATATGTTAGTACTTATTTCTATATTAGTTCAAACATTACATCACACCGTTTTTGTATTCTTCCCATAACAAATTACATAATTATTAAATTCAATTACAATTTTCACTAAATTAATTAAATATCTTAGAATAAAAAAAAAGGTCAATGTCATTAAAATGTCAATTAAAACCCACTCCTAGTTCCTTCGTTGCCTTGCATTCTAAGGCCGGGTTTTCCTTTCAGAAGCGAACTCATGGCCCCAGTAGACTTTGATCCTGCTGGGACCCTACGGTTTGCTAACATGTCCTTGAGGAGCGCGTTAGTACGCACGGTTACCGGACGGTCGGATGGCGGGCTACCCATTGCTCGCCGTTCGCAAGCCCACGCTGGTTGTTACAATGTTAGAGCGATTGGCTGCCGCGCTGCGTGTCGTGGATTCGAAACCCGCACGAAGCAAATCGCACCTTTGGTAGAACAAGGACAAAGATTGCTAACAACATACATAAAATAAATAGCTATTGTGTAGTTTATTTCAGGGTACATTGCTCTCAGAACAGATCCATAGGATCTGGATTGTCGGCCGCATACTGGAAAACGCAGCGTTGGACCACATCAGCCCCCCTAGCCAAGCTACAATCGTATCGTTCATGCCGAACACCTCGAGTAGGCCACCCCTCCGATTCCTTTGTTCTGACGTCATTTCAACGCTCAGTCACGTGGTCAGAACAAAGGAATCGGAGGCGTGGCCAACTCGAGGCGTTCGGCCCGAATGAAACGATTGTAACTTGGCTAGGGGGGCTGGTTAGACTAGAAGCCGACCCCAACTTTGTTGGCAAAAGGCTAGACAGACGAACCTTCTTCGGTAAATAGTCTATCCAATACTAAAAGAATTTTTCAATTTGAACCAGTAGTTTATGAGATTAGCATGTTTAACCAAATAAACAAACTATTCAGCTTTATAATCTAAAAACATGATAATAATCAGTAGTTTTTTTAGTTTATTGCGAAGATATAGACAGACGTGGTGGGAACTTTGTTTTATAATATGTAAGGAAATTTAATTTGGAATATGGATTTCTTTTTGTTTTGGTGCAGCCGTGAGGCACGCTACTATATTTTTTTTTTTGATACTGTTTGTTTTTTTATATATTATTATTTTATTATTATTAGTGTTATCTAATATTATTTTTGTGCCTTGGTGCTGTACCAAATAAATATTTTTTTCTTACTTTTCTTTTCGTTAAATTAACGACTCCTCGTTTGTTTTTGTTCAAACCTACAGAAAATCACATCTGGGGCTATGACGTGTCAAAATGTCAGGCCTGCGTGCGAAAAAAAGAAATGGAGCTGTATCTATATACATAAAAATCAATGCCAATTTTGTGTTGTAATTTTATAAGTCAAGAACGGGCTCACCTATCCAAACCAAATGTTTAGGCTTTGTTCGGACTATTTAGTAGATGGTTTATGTGAAGTTTGCACAAAATCGGTCGAGCGGTTCTTCTGTATCACATTATTAGGTGGTACGAAGTTCGCCGAGTCAGCTAGTACCCTATATAACTCCATCCCTTTAATAGTTCATTTTAGGTCGTAAAATGGATCGCTTGAAGTGTTCGTGATGGTAGTACTACAGATCCTTTCAGGAGTCAGCTATAAATAGCTTTTCTTAAGGTTTCAGCAGGACAGCTAACCTGAAAATGAGATCAGCAAACTCACGTAGTATAGTCACGACGAAGCCACAAACATGAACACTGCCTTTAATATCACGGAGATAAGGCGGCTCTTACGACAAACAAATTAAATAAATCAGGCTAGAGAGAAAAGAGAAAAACCCAAGTGTCACCATAGCTACATTTCATGACGTATTTTTATGAATAGCCTAGCTTTTTTCCGTGACTCTTCTTGCGCAAAATACTACTAAAGGTAGAACTACATTGCGCACACGCGTCGGTCTCCATACATTTTATAAGGCAACTAGATTTGTAGAGCTACATTAGATCCACGCCACGCGACGTCGTTCTGGTACAAATCAGGCGTATGCGTCAGTCTAATGTAGTTCTAGCTTTATCATTGCAAATTATTTTTGACAATTCAAGTAGCTGGCTTGCGGAATGTAGTACCCACTGATACTTCTACGGGTAGGCGTCCCTAAACGCTACTTACGTTCAAAAAAAAGGTGAAGAAATCTCTTTTTCTTCTCCTTTCTGAATTGCATATTGGATATTTACCATTATTTTTTACCAACTTTCATTGTTGTACTGTACAATAACAGCCCAAAATATTAGGGGTTAAAGTATGAAATGCCGTATTTTTAAAACGGGTTGGCTTATCTTTGGATTGACTTAGAATTATAAGTTCAAATGAAATTTATATTAACCTTTTGAGTAGCGTAATTAGAGACACAATAGAAAGACACTGGCCGAGCGAACGCCGGCGTTCGCTTAGGGCGGGGGGGGGGGGTTTAATGAACTAAAGGTATTAAGGTTTTTTTTTTTCAAAATTAGGTATTTATTGGTTTCTTTGTGTTATATATTTTCTATAATATCCAGTACTTATAACCATGAAATCTAAAAAAAACGTTTTTTGGATGGACTGAAGGAGTACATCTCCTTTCGTTCAGTCCATCCATACATTTTATATGGCCACTTGTAGAGTTACATTAGTTCCACGCCACGCGACGCGACTCTACGTATAAATCAGGCGTGACTCACGTGTGCGTCGCTCTCATTCATTGTGCGTACAGCTAAGGAGTGGAATTCCTTGCCAGAATCTAGGTTTTCTGATGGCTACAACCCGGGAATCTTTAAGACAAGAGTGAATAGGTTACTTCTAGATAAGCGCGCGCCATCGTCGACCGCATCGCCGCTTTCCATCAGGTGAGATAGCGGCCAAGCGCGAACCTATCAAGAAAAAAAAATGTTGTCCCCGCTTTAGTAATAGGGTCCCGTTTTTACAATTTGAGCAACTAACCCTAAAAAAATATTTAAATTCCCAACTTCAGTCAGGTAAGGTATTTGTCAAACAGACAGACAAAGTACAGCTATTAGATGTAAAATAGAACCGGCGCAGGTTACCGTTGTTCACCTTACAGGGCGGCTGACTAACATCGCACAGAGGCGCTAAAACAAAAGCTGGCGACAGAGCGGTGATAATTAGTGTGACGTCACGCTTCTGGCTCGAACACAACGTGCTGTATGTGACTAGAGGTCAGCAGGACCCTCCACCGAACAACGCGTCGAAGTGAGGTCTCCTTCAGAGAGTAAAAAAAGATATTTTTTCAATCAACCTATTAGGTTCCCACTATTAGGACGTTTTTTTATTGATATAAACCAGTGCTTGACTGCGATCCCACCTGATGGTAAGCGGAGATGCAATCATTGATGGTCAGGCGCACTAGTTTATTAAGAGCCTATTCACTCTAGCCTTGAAGACACCTAAATTATAGTTGGACGGGAAGACCGCAGCAGGCAAATTGTTCCAGTCCTTCGATGTACGCGGTATAAACGATGAAGCGAAACGCTTAGTCCGACTTTCTCTTCAAGAGAATGAGCATAAAGCATAAGCATAATCAGCCTTTCACTGTTCCCACTGCTGGGACTCAGACTTCCTATTTAGGAGAAAGAATGGGCCGTAATCCACCACGTGGACCTAAAAATGGTTGGTGGATGTGACATGTCTTCAAATATTAGGTGTAAGGAAATGTCGGTTTCCTCACAATGTTTTCCTTCACCGCTTTGACAATAATTTATTTATTTATCTACAAGCACTTGCATAACGTTACAGAGGATGTCCAAGGCGTTGTACAATAGAAACTTCCAAACTAAAAATACATTTAATAAAACATTGAAGATAATGAAAAAAAACTGACATATAATTTAGAAATAAAAATAAAATACCACTAAAATAATATATCCCAAAAAACAAATAAATCTTCTTTTCGATTCGATGGTAAACTCGTCAAACTGTTTGGGCCCAATAGGTGGCTACATTAATAGCAGCATCGGTAGCACTCATCAAATCCTCCAAAGTGCAGGTATACGGACACGGGGCATTGGAACATGTGGCACAAACAAATAAATAAATGTTTACTTATTTTGTAATAATAATTGAAATAAATATTACACAAAGCAAAGTGACTGCGTGGGTAGGAACCTGCGACTTGCAACTCGGTAATTTGAGGCCGTTACCACTGAGCTACCAGTATCCTGCTGTATTTATTTATTCCATCTACATTTATGGTCTTTTTGACAGTCATTATCGCTTATAGTTTTTTTTTAGGTGGGAAAATCATCTAATGACATCCCTCGCTCTTGGGCGGAGTGAGAGGGCGTGACAGACTTTTACTGACTAAAAACTCACTCCTATTCCTTCTTTGCCATTGTTCCAGAGCCCCAGGGATCTCTTTCGCATCATCCATGACCCCAGTAGGCTTTGACCCTGCTGGGCCCCTACGGTTACTGACATCTTTTTGAAGCGCACGTGGCGCACTATGCGCCGTTGACGGCTTGGGCTCAGTCCGGGCGGTTACCAGATGGTCGAACAGCGAGCTACCTATTGCTCGCCGTCCGCAAGCCCGCGTTTACGGTGGCCGCAAATCGGGTTCGGAATCCCAGCGGCTGGGGTGCGAGGGCCATTGCCTCGCGCATACGGCCGCCTCCTTTGCTAGCATTACTGCTACGCAGAAGGAGGCGGCCGCCTGCCACTCCTCCTCGCTCCGGACCATGGCCTGTACCAAGACCCGGTCTATCGCTTATAGTATGTCATTGGTCTCAAACCCCCCGAATAGCCCCCGTATAGTTTGATGGGAAGGTCGACAAATGAGTCCATGCCGAAGTCAAGCAATCTGTTGCTCCTGTGATAAGAATTTCATTTTACTGAAGAATTGACACGGTGAGACCAAAACGAAGATCCAAGCAAGGTGAAATTCGAAACTGAAAATCTAGAAGAAAAGAAAATTCAGTCTTTGATATTTTATTTATTGCACAATGTATAAACAGTTACAAATTACAATTAGAGCAGTGGTGACCGAGTGTTAACTGCCCCGACTAACGAGTTGTAGGTCGTAGGTTCAAACCCAGCCAGGCGCATTACTTTGTGTAATTGATTTCATCACCACTGCTCTCAAAACGGTGAATAAAAACATCGTGAGGAAACCGGCATATCCTAGAACCAAAAAATTCGAGGACTTGTGACATCCACCAACCCGCACTGGGCCCGCGTAGTGGATTACGGCCCGTTCCCTCTCCTAGAGAGGAGGCTTGAGTCCCAACAGTGGGAACATTATAAGGCCGACTATGCTATGCTATGCTATAAACAGTTACAGACTACTGCTAGCATATCAGTGTGCATTCGATTAGAAACTCGGCACCTGATGCAAATGCTTCTTTGCACTTGTACGTGTTACATTAAAATTTGTGATGAGAAATTTAAACAGTACATTTTGATACAGGTGGAGGTGCAGTCGAGGGTGTTATGGAGCGGAGTGCTGCAATGACATGACCAACATCGTTATCAATACACTTAGACGGGGTTTGACCAGCAACTCGTGACGATCGCTTAGCGCTCAGCCTGATATGATAAATACAGTAAATTGTGGCGTGGGCAAGCTCGCGCAATTTTCCGCACTAGGACGAAAAACAGTAAGTAAAGACAATCTCCACAGATGGGGGTTCTCGGACGGTTCCGATCTTCAGTGCTTGTGCGGCGTCTCTCCGCAGACCATGTCCCACCTTCGATCCTGCATCACGTGCCCTGTTACCTGTTCACGTAGGGACTTAATGACAGCATCAGCGGACGGCACTGCCGTGGCCGAATACTGGGCCATACAAGGAATTTGACTAGTTTTGCCATCGATACGCTAAGAAGAAGAAGTAAGTAAATTGCGTGCCTAAAAGCGGTAGGGAGTACAGCGGATTTTCAACGAAGTGTATTGAAAAAGAAAGTTTTAAATGAGCATTTAATTTTCTATCAGCAAACGACAACAAAAATTCTAAAAACATCGCAAAACATTTTAACAAGACTCGGCCTATATGCGAGCGGGAGTAACTGCAGCAGATATGTATGTGATAATATTAAATCAAAGACATCTCGGAAACAACACGGCGTCTAATGAAATTTCCATGTAGCCATAAGTTGAACGACAGTGTACTGTGCGCTGCTGAGACGCAAATGAAACGTCCTAATCTCGGGGGCATTCATTACTCTATCATCTGTAGGGTGCGCGCTTCCATGATACTCAACTATTTCACGAATAATCTTTGCGATCTGGATTCTCGGCTACGCGAAGTAAATTTAATACAGTCAAACGGGGTGAATAGGAACGCAGGGGTGAATAGGAACAAAAGTTTGAAGGGAATCTTCGCGTTAATTAACAATTTTTCCCAGCATTTAAGTACTCTTATTTATTCATTAATTGTAATAAAAACGGATGCTTTTATAGAAATCCATAATATAAATATATACCAATGTGAAAAACCTAAGCAAAGTTTTGTTCCTACTCACCCCTGTGTTCCTATTCACCCCGTTTGACGGTAATTTATTTTGGTGTAACTGTAATACAATAAGTAAGTACCTAAGTATTGACCTAAGTTTGTTAAACTTATAATGATAAATGATCTTTATTTTACAAATACGTTTTGTATGACATTTTTACACATCAGTTTTTTCGGTAATTTAAACTAGATAGCCGGTACCAAATACATTGGTATTTCAATGAAATTCCCTAACTCCTGCGCTAGTTATAAACTGTTTTGTAAATATGGATGGATCCACCAAATACCTAATGGAAAAAGAAGATAAAACAAGATAATTCGGAACTACTACTTGAAGTCCTCTCAACCTGTTTAGATTTATTAAAAGGGAACGGAATCATAGCGACTAATTTAATTCAATCCTGGGCAAGTAGTACCCACAAAATCGATAGATGGCGTTGGCGTCGACTTAGAAGTCGCTATGGTTTCGTTACCGCGCATAAAATAATAATAATACTTTTATTTTGGAGCAAATAATCCATAGAGTGTTAGTAACATAAAACTTATTATCTAGTGTTAGTACCCATCACCCTTTGCACAAACAGTTTCATGATAGGAGAGTTGTAACTCTCACCTATCGTTCTCAGGATGCTGTTGCAACTGCCTCTCACTCTCCTCAGAAGCGATGCGAGGAGATATAGGGTAGGTCTAAGAATTTTGTTTTTTGAGAACCAGTACATACGCAAACATTGTGATTCGGTTTCGGTACAAGTTTCATTATACGCGATTAATTACCAGTCCAGTGTTTTGATTTCCCTACCGTCTCTCAGTCGACCGTCGGGTTTCGAACACAACCTTATTTCGTTCTTCGTCTTATTTGTTATATTTTCATCATCACTGCTGGACATAGGCCTCCCCCAAGTGCCACAATGAACGGTCCTGTGCGTCTCGCATCCATCGTACTCCCGCAACCGTTACCAGGTCATCGGTCCACGTTGCAGGAGACCTTCCAACGCTACGTCTTCCGGTACGTGGTCGCCATTCCAGAACCTTTCGGCCCCAACGGCCATCCGTTCTGCGAGCAATGTGCCCTGCCCATTGCCACTTAAGTTTGGCGACTCTTCGTGCTATGTCGGTGACCTTGGTTCTCCTATGGATATCCTCATTCCTGATGTTGTGTTATATTTTAATCTTAATTACAACGATTTCATATTTATTATAGTATTTATTAGTTTACTATATTTGCATATATACGTATTTTATTATTATAAGCCACTTAATTTAACGATACTAAATTCTATTTCAAATATCTGTTATTTATTTATTGTGCACACCTACCACAGTGTTGTTTTTTTTTAACCCAATGGTTGACTGGTAGAGAATGCCTTGTGGCATTAAGTCCGCCTATGTACCACCACTGTACATGAAGTTTAAATAAATAAATAAATAAAAAGGATAAAAATCATATACTGCAATATCTTCTCAAAATAAAGTTTTAATTTGTAATTTTTTGGAACAAGTTATTAAAACCATGTTACTCGCTCTATACGTAAAATTAACGAATAAACATTTTATTTTCGAGTATTTTACTTGGAGAGAGAAATGAGATGTGCGTTCTTGTATCGTAAAGTTCATCGCATCTCAGATCTTTTGTATGCTGAAGCTCTTAGCACAGATAAAAGGGTACCGCGCACTGATCGGGCCTGGTCTAGTGGTCAGTGGCCCTGACTGCTATGACGGAGTTCGTGTGTTCGAATTCCACCCAAATGTTTGTGTAATGAGCACGATCATTTGTTCTGTGTCTGGGTGTAATTTATCTATAATATGTGTGTATTTAGAAATATATAAGTATGGTTATGACTATCGAAATATACGTTTTTGCGACATAAGTGGCCATATCTTTTTTATTCGTTAATTTTGAAGTTCACAGCTTCAAGGGACCGCAGTCCTGAGTATACGGTTTTAATTTTTTTTTTTTTTTTTTTAAATTGATATAAACCAGTGCTTGACTGCGATCCCACCTGATGGTAAGCGGAGATGCAATCATTGATGGTCAGGCGCACTAGTTTATTAAGAGCCTATTCACTCTAGCCTTGAAGACACCTATATTATAGTTGGTCGGAAAGACCGCAGCAGGCAGATTGTTCCAGTCCTTCGATGTACGCGGTATAAACGACGAAGCGAAACGCTTAGTCCGGACCGTTGAAGTTTCAACAACGTAAGGGTGGATACTCGCCGTTCGTCGGCTTGTCCGATGGTAGAAAGGAGATGGCGGAATCAAGTCATGCAATTCCCGCGCACACTCTCCAAAATGTAACCTGTAAAACACCGATAGGCTGGCTACTCTGCGCCTGTGCTCGAGGCTTTGTAGATTGGACTTAACCAAATCTGGATCCCCAATTAGCCTCTTCGCACGCCTTTCCACTGAGTCCAAAGCTGCTAGATGGCATTTTGCAGCACCAGCCCATATGTGACTGCAGTACTCCACACACGATCGGACCTGTGCTTTGTATAACATTAGAAGCTGTCCCGGTGTGAAGTACCGTCGGACCTTTGCAAGAACGCCTAGTTTTCTAGCAGCTACCTTGGCTTTGGACTCAATGAACCGCCCGAAATTAAGATCTGAGGAAATTTCAACTCCTAAGAGTTGAAGGCGGTCGGTGCACTCCAGGGATACATTCTGAAAAGCGGGAGCCAAGGTGAACGGGCTCCTCTTAGCGGTGAACAGACACGCTTGTGTTTTGGCGGCGTTGAATCTTACCAGATTGGTTTCGCCCCACTTGGAGACTGCCTGAAGTGAGACATTCGTACGCTCTACCATAGCCTCTCGTTCGGACCGAATTTGCTCCTTACTGGCCCGAGGACCTGGCAGGTACCTCTCTACAACTGTGCTATCGTCTGCATACCCATAGATACCGGGCATCAGCAGATCGTTAATATGCAGCAGGAAAAGAGTTGCAGAGAGAACTGACCCCTGAGGAACTCCGGCATTAGTCGTCATGGGCTCTGATGACCATCCATCGACAACAACTCGGAGGGACCGTTCACTCAGAAAGTCTTTTACCCAGTTAATCAGGCCAGGGGAAATGCCGTACGCTGGAAGCTTACTCAAAAGGCTGGCGTGCCATACCCTGTCGAAGGCCTTCGAGACGTCTAAGGAGACAGCAATCGCTTCTCCATTCTTCTCGAGGGCCTCGCCCCACATGTGAGTGGTATACACTAGTAGGTCCCCAGTAGACCGATTTTGGCGAAACCCGTATTGTCGATCACTGAGGAGATCGTTACCTTCCAGGTATGCCAGGAGGCGCGAGTTCAATACACGCTCCATAATCTTGCAGAGTATGGAGGTTATTGAAATCGGCCGATAGTTGGCAGGATCGGCACGACTGCCCTTTTTGGGCACGGGTTGCACGTTGGCAAGCTTCCAGGACTTGGGCACTATAGCAGTCCTAAATGAGAGGCGATACAAGCGCGTCAATACAGGAGACAACTCGGGCGCACATGCCTTGAGAACTATTGCTGGTATACCATCTGGTCCACTAGCTTTATTCACGTCTAGACGACACAGTGCTCTCAAAACTTCTCTGTTCCTTATGCGAATATCGGGCATTGAGGTGTTGCAGTGAGGTAGAGTTGGTGGAGTAGCACTGCTAGTGTCAAGACGAGAATTGTGGGCGAAGAGAGCTGCAAAGAGACCTGCTTTCTCTCTCGCTGTGTGAGCCAGTGTTCCATCAGGTTTAACCAGCGGAGGCAATGTGGGCCTACAGAAGTTCGTTTCGACCGATTTGGCAAGGGACCAGAATGCTCTGCTACCGGAAGGCTGTGCAGAGAGCTTTGCGCCAATATGTGTAATGCGGTCGAACCGAGCCTTCTTCAGTGCCTTTTTGTAGGACTTGGCAGCATGGTTGAAAGCTCTCTTCTTTGAGCTCAGATCCGGAGCTTTGCGATCACGAGCGTCAACCCATGCGAGAAACGCCGAATGCTTACGCTCTTCAGCTTGAGCGCAATCGGCGTTGAACCATGGTTGAGCTGAGCCTCCGATGGGTACGTCTCTACAAGGGATGAAAAATTCCATAGCTTGACGTATCACATCGGATATAGCATCTGCACAGCTCGACGGACTTTCAGAAGAGAAGCAGACCTGCTGCCAAGGATAAGACGCAAAAAAGTGCCGCATCTCATCCCAATCTGCTGACCTGTAACGCCATATTCTCCGTTGACCACGTGAGTCGCAGTCAGGTGGGGAGAAGCACGAAACAGACTTCACCAGACAGTGATCTGAAGTTCCCAGTGGTGAGGAAACTGTTACAATACATCTGTCCGGATCGGTGGTCAGCAGAAGGTCCAAACAATTGGCAGTATGACCAACTACATCAGGCACCCTAGTCGCTTGCTTAACCAGCTGGGAAAGGCCCATCGACACTGCAAAGTTTCGCGCTTCTCTCCCAGCATGGTCGGTCTTCTGGTATGGGAAAAGCCAGTCTTGGTGGCAGGCGTTAAAGTCCCCCAGAGCGACGAGCTGCGCATCAGGGTGCCGATGCAAAGCCTTATCGGCGGCCTCACTGAGGTGGTCGAACAACCGAGTCGTCTCCTGATCACCGCTGTGCGATCGGTAGACACAGGCATAAACAATTTTGTCCATACCAGTGTCCACCAACAGCCATAGCGTGGATAAATTTGGGTCTTCAAGGTGACGGAGACGCTGGCAGCAGATGTCATTACGGACGTACACACAGACCCCGGCACGCTGCAGGAAATGATGCTCCAGTGAGTATCCCGGGTAGTTGAGGTACGCCGTATCTGACGGACATCTAATTTGCGTCTCCGTCAAGAAAAGCAAGTGTGGCTTCTCAGTCTCAAGATGGTGGTGGACCGCATCGAGATTAGAGTGCAACCCTCTAATATTTGAGAGGTGCACTAGAAATGAGAGGACGTGCATCCGCTGTAGACACTTGCCTTTCTTTTTACCTTTTATTTTATTTTGTGGAGTGAATAGGAGAGATGGAAGATGGCAGTTGAGCGAGGTGATGCGATTTTAAACCCTACAACACGACCAGAGTTGCTGCGTCAAAGGAGGGTTGATTTGGAGACTGCGGGGACGCCCGAACTCCCCCAGGGACAGGGATTTCAACTCTATACCTTCACGCGTTCCCGAGTCTTGACACACAGACAGACTGAATAACAACAAAGTGATCCTATAAGGGTTCCGTTTTTTCCTTTTGATACCTCAAGGGTACGGAACCCTAAAAACCGGTGTAACTTTAATTTCATCATCATAAATTCATCATCATCTTCCTGCCCTGGTCCTGTTTTATTTAAGGTCGGCGCAACACTTTTTTTTCTTCCATTCTGTCTTGTCACCCATCACTAACTTTCTTCTTTCATACACTTCTCACACAATCCATCCATCTACATATATACTCATAACTCTTTTAGTAACATGCGTATCATCCCTCTTTTTCACATGGTCATATTAAAACAAACGATTCCCTTTTAACTTTTCAGTCACTGGCGCCACTTTCAAACTAGCTTCAATCTATTTCTCTTATTTAATTTACTTCTCATTTAATTTCTTTGCTGCTTGCAGTATTCTTCGAGTGACAGCCCTGGAGAGTGGAGCGACGCACGGCCACGGAGGGCGCGGTCCTCTGGGAGCCGCCGGACACGACTCCGCCATTATGACGTCATCAGAGCAGGGAACTGACAAGCTACCTCCGTACTAAGAAACGAGGGACGAGGTGTTAGTAAATAAATATATGTAAAATTAGCGCCTTTTTTTTTATTTTTCCAGCAATTTATAATGTAGTTTAGTATGACAGGTAGTGCATGGTTTGAAAGTTATTCATAGCATTTGCGCACTGCGTTCGATCCGAATTTGATCCAAATTTTAGAAATATTATCAAAAGATCAATAGTTCTAGAGCTTAGAGAGAAAGTGGGGAGGGATGTTTACCAGATAAAAGTTTGAACCCGCGACCGGGTTCAACCCAGGATCGTAAGTCGGGGCCGTTCCAGAAGCCTTTCTGATCTCTCAGATTAATCTCTCAGAGATGGAATTCTAAGTGCAAAACTGCTCTCTCTAAATACCTCAAAACCCTTGACTACTGTCAAACGGAAAATCTTCTGGTCCCACTCAGATAGTTGTTAACCTTGTTTGCTTCATTCCAGAATCAAAGCGTATTTTGTCAAATAATCCATTTATAGGCGTTTTCATTTCATTCCTTTTATAAACTTGCATACATTTTAAACTTATACTCTGACACACACACACGTGCAACCAAACACTTACATTTACAGTTAATAACACATTAACTAAACATTCACACTCACACTTACATCCTGGAATCAATATAAAATATTAATTGTCTTTTTTTAATGTATTATTTAAGATTATTTGCTTAGCTTCCACTTTTGCTCACTGTGAAATGCATACTGCCCTTTCTAGCATTCTAGTTCTGTTTTCTATCCGTCTACAATTAATGCCAAATTCATAGTGTAATGTGTACAGTACCGCATTTAATTCAAATAAATAGCTTTGACTTAGACTTCTAAAAACCCACAGACTGGCATGACTTTCCTTGTTCCTACTCGATCGTGTTCACGTAAACGCGCACAATACACGATTTGGGTGTTTTGTAGGTACCTTTAAGGAGCATTTGTGTTTGCCCTATACCTACTGTATTAGACGGCGCTTATTCACTTATAGTATAAATAAGCTAGAAGCTAGCGGCTTCACCCATGTGAAAATAGGTTTCTCTATATTTACAAACCCCCGTTTTAACCCCTCAGGAGTGGACTTTCGTAAAATCCGTTCTTATCGGATGGCTACAAGCTACAAGGAACCTACCTGCCAAATTTTAAGTTTGTAGGTGTCATGGTTTCTGAGATTTATCGATTAATCAGTGAGTGGTATTTCGCTTTTATATTTAAAGATACAGATTTTACGTTAGCGTCATCGTATGTTGGTAGAGTTGTTCGATCTCAACAAGAAAAAATGATTAAGTAGTTTAAGATTCTAAATATATTTATGTTGGGTTAAGTTGTTTCGTAGGTACACTTTTTTTCAGTGTACTTATAGGTAGGTAGAAACTTGGACCGTTCGCTGTCATAAAAAATAATTATTATTATATACTTACCTACACTTACGGCAT
Source organism: Mythimna vitellina (assembly GCA_949316375.1). Lineage (NCBI taxonomy): Eukaryota > Metazoa > Arthropoda > Insecta > Lepidoptera > Noctuidae > Mythimna > Mythimna vitellina. The sequence goes on from OX438708.1 coordinate 15,973,293, forward strand.
CCCTTCAAAGCTTAACACAGCAACGTTCCTTGGTGGTGAATATCTACCCAGTAAGTGTCCTTCCCAAAAACATATACTTATCTGAGAAGCATTAATTATATAGTTTGATATAATTAATATTCATGCCACAAAAAAAGCCAATCTGACGGACGGTGAAGAGACATAGCAAGGTGCATCAAAAGAAAATCTTACAAGATAACTCACACACAATAAACTTGATGGTAGCCATTGCCACCTATAAATAAATTAAGTACCTAACTTTAAATCTTGCTGAAGTTACAAAAGTGAAGTAGGTAATTAATTTTGTCAGCAAGGGAAATAACAGCCTTCTCTCATAATGCCATCTGGCGAAATATAGGAAAAACCAATAATTTTAATTCATCGCCATCTGTTATTTAGTGCAAGAATCAAGAAGAACTTGCTTTTACTACTTTAGATAGAAGTTTTGCCATTCAACAATAGATGGCACTGTGTATGATTTTAGACTAATTTGACTGAACTTTCTTAATCAGCGCCATCTGTTACTTGAAGCATGAAGCAGAAAGAACTTTAGCTTCACTGCTACCGATAGTGGTTCAGCTACTCGACAACAGAAGGCTAAACATTTTATTTTAAAGCAATTTTAAAGCTTTTTATTTTTTACGGTAACAAAAAATAGCAGTGTAATATGGGTTTTAACTCGCATCTAAGGATACAATAGGGTGGGTAGGGTAGGGTAGGGTTAGTTACGCTCCGATAACTGAATTCAGTCAAGATACAAACAATTATTAAAAAATCATTACTAAGGTAAAACTATATACTTATTTTTCGTTTTACCCATAGATAGATGACAGTAAGTTAAAGATTGAATTTGTTTAGTTCTCACTCACTAAAATTTAGAACACTGAAACTGATAACTAAACGGCGCCGATCACCTAGTGGCAATGTATCTATAGGTTGCTTAGAAATGTAGGCTGGCTACCCTAAGCCTGTGCTGGGCTTTGAAGACTGAACTTAACCAAATCTGGATCACCAATTAGCCTCTTCGCACGCCTTTCCACTGAGTCTAAAGCTGCTAATGATCTATTTATGACTAGACACCATAAATCAAAAAAAAAATCTTATTGCGTGAATTAAAAGGCTTTTTATTTTATTTATTTTATACCAAAAACCTGAAACTACGCAGTAGGTACCTGACTTTTTCCTAGTTTTAAACATGAAACTGTCTAGGAAATAGATAACTTGAAAAAAAGAAAAAATACAGTGACGTGAGAAATTCAATTCAGAATACTTGAAAGCTGTGCAACGATATTTTTTTTTACTAAACAATAAAAAAAAAATACATGTCAATGTATCATATTATCTTTATTCATTGTCGTGCATTTTGTAAACTAACCTAAATGCCAATCAAAAGTGTTTTAATGACGTAACTAAAAATTTTCAATATTCAGATTTATTCGTATACTTGTGCTATAAGACTTTGCTCCATGCCAAATTTCAGGGTTCTAGGTCAACGGGAAGTACCCTATGAAATTTGATTCTCTTGAGTTTCAAAATGTACGTTTTTTGCGACATAAACAGCCGTATCTTTTTTTTTTTATTTGGTTTTAATTTCTACTCGATACCTCCACGTGTTCTTAAGATAAAGGGTCTTGACAGACAGACCGACAGACAGACAGACAACAAAGTGATCCTATAAGGGTTCCGTTTTTTCCTTTTGAGGTACGGAACCCTAAAAAGGTTGCCATGCTAAAATTAACTTATCGGGAAAATCAAAAACAAATACAAGAGAAGCAATAAAACAAAATTAAATGAGTGGAGAGAGAGGCTATTGTCTAATCAGTGTTCCGCAAACGGTGTGCCTTGGTCATTAGTTGGTGTGCTTCGGAAAATAAGCCCCCCTTTGTTCTGACCACGTGACTGAGTGTTAAGATGGCGTCAGAACAAAGGAATCGGAGGCGGGGCCTACTCGAGGCGTTCGGCGCGAACGATACGATTGTAACTTGGCTAGGAGGGGAGGGTTATCTCTTAAAGTTAACAGACAGACGGAAGAAAATTGTAGATAAAGCTATGGACTGAGTTTGAAATCCATTTACCGTAGAATCCTTTTGGACACTTACCGATTAACAAAGAGGTTCTTCTTCAACTTCCTGTTCATTTGAAATAAAAACGGATTTCTAAGCATTGCAATAGCATGATCGATGATTATCAACTCTTATCACAACACAATAAAACCAAAAAGGGAATGCTTCAAGACATGTGTTAAATGATTTTTCATTTATGGTGAACTTACCTCAAAAATTTTTCAATTTCCTTGATTTACTTTGAACACGATCGATGGGGACGAAAGGTTCTGGAATGGCGACCACGTACCGGAAGACGCAGCGTTGGAAGGCCTCCCACAAGGTGGACCGATGTCCTGGTGAGGGTCGCAGGAATCCGATGGATGCGATACGCACAGGACCGGTCATTGTGGCGACATTTGGGGGAGGCCTATGTCCAACAGTGGACGTCTTTCGGCTGAAATGATGATGATAATGATGACCTTGAAAACAAAAAGTTTTCCGCAAACTTATTGTGTTCAAGGTCACTGGTCTAAAATGTTCCTTTAGTTGCCCTTTGCGTCCTAGCGGCGAGTTTTTCCCAGAGGTCCATGATTCTATTATCCTTCATTTCCTACTGAGTCCATGAAAAAAAAAAACTTAGTTTTAAATGTTCCTACATCAATTCTCAACGGATCCACGAGAATCGTCCAAAGTACAGTCAGTTAAAACCATTTCTTGTCTATCTTAAACTTAATCAGTTTTTAAGCCTTGGGAAAAAGAAATAGTTACAACTACAATTATTTTGATTTACTGTGTTAATGTGTATATAATAGAGCTGTGGTGGCCAAATGGTAATGGCCCCGACTTGTGACTTGTAGGTCGCGGGTTCAAACCCAGCCAAGCGCAATACTTCGTGTAATTTATTTTCATCACCACTGCTCACAAAGCGGTAAACGAAAATATCGTGAGGAAACCGACATGTACTAGAACCAAAAATTCGAAGACATGTGACATCCACCAACCCGCACTTGGTCCGTGTGTGGGATTACGGCCCATTCCCTCTCCTAGAGAGGAGGCCTGAGTCCCAGCAGTGAGAACATTATAAGGCTGTTTATGCTATGGTATAATAATAATAATAAAACGTTTATTTCGGAGCTTGCCATATCGTGTTAGTAACAATTTAAACTTCGAACTAGTGTTAGTAACATAAAAACCAAATAGGTACTTATTCTAAGCTGGGTGAGACGCACCGAACCTGGTGAATGTCTATTTGACCGCTTGCAGTCGTATCCGCCACCCCAAGATCGGAGAGTCCCACCTATCAGCCAGCGTTCTGAGAATGGTGTTGGGGCTAGTGCGTACTCGGCTATACTGTGATAATTCTGAAACTGTGATTTATAATGCAAAGCTTAAATTAGTGTAAGATTAAAATTATTCACAGTAAGTAATTGATTATAAACTTGTTTTTTTTAATGGTTATGACCATTCACCTTTTTGAGACATGCTTACAGCTTATAATGTTTACCGTTTCATAAGTACTGCGTATACAAAATAAAAATATTCATTGTCTTTTATTTTATAGAAATAGAAATAATAAACATTTATCCCTTATCAAAGCTTTTACTGCTAACTATACCAAACATTCTCATCGACTCGTAAAATGACGTCGACTCATTGGGAACTAATGTTCAAACTTTAATTTTTCGAGAACAATAGACTCGTGGATCTTTGGGAACAACCCCTAGCGGCTACCGTAACTCTTTCAAACATTCTCTCAGCCCTATCAGGCCTCTCACCAAACATTCTCTCAACCCTATCAGGCCTCTCACCAAACATTATCTCAACCCTTTCAGGCCTCTCACCAAACATTATATCAGCCCTATCAGGCCTCTCACTAAACATTATCTCAACCCTATCAGGCCTCTCACCAAACATTATCTCAGCCCTATCAGGGCTCTCACCAAACATTATCTCAGCCCTGTCAGGCCTCTCACCAAACATTATCTCAGCCCTATGAGGTCTCTCACCAAACATTATCTCAGCCCTATCAGGCCTCTCACCAAACATTATCTCAGCCCTATCAGGCTTCTCACCAAACATTATCTCAGCCCTATCAGGCCTCTCACCAAACATTATCTCTGCCCTATCAGGCCTCTCACCAAACATTATCTCAGCCCTATCAGGCCTCTCACCAAAATCCACCTATGTTCCTTGAAGTTTGCATTCCAAGGTCACGATAATTCTTCCGAATAACTCGCAGCCCAAGTGTTGCGACCATCAACCAGTTATTTCCTTGCAGTAAGCGTGTGTACAGTTAACTGTCGTCGCCGCGTGATCAGAATTCGTCCGGCGTTGACGATATTATGTCGACGGGTGTGAACCTCACGTAACCGTGGTAATGTTGCGACATGACGTGTACTTGCGACGCGTCAATTACGACCAGTGTGTGCCGCATCCTAATACTGCACCAGTTTACTTAGTAAAGGAAGTCAGAAATCACGACAAGGACCTGTACCATGACGTTTAAAGTAAGATTGTTTCATTCTTATTTCCAGTGTGGGTAAGAGATGGCGCTAGACAACCTGTATACTGTATAGCTCTGTCTCTTACCCACACTGAAATAAGAATGAAACAATTAAACGTCATGGTGACCCCGAAGGTATGGTTCGCACCATATCTGTGGTTGGCGCAGTAGTTAAGCCATTGGCTGCTGTTTTTCCGCACTGAACAATTATTTCTACGACCTACTGACAAGTGGTCCGGTTCGCGGGTCCCCGACCCCGAATTTCAGCCACTGGAGTCGTGGACGACGAGCAACGGGTAGCTCGCCGTCCGCCCGTCCGGTAATCGTTCAAACCGAGCCCGAGTCGTCAACAGCTCGTAGTATTCCACGTGCGCCTCAAAGAGAGGTCAGCAGAACCAAAGGGGCCCAGCAGGGCCGAAGCTTATTGGGCCATGGGTTGGCTTCCTAAAGGGAAACCAGGGGTCCTGGGATGCTAGGCAAAGCAGGAACATAGGTATGGTGGAGGTAGTCAGTAAAAGTCTAACACGCCCTCCTGCTCCACCCTAGAGCGAGCAAAGTCATTAAATAATTTCCCACCTTAAAAAAGAGTGTGGGGCAAGGTATTTTCTTTTTAACTTGTAAAATTCTAACACCCTCTCTCGCTCCGCCGTAGAGTGGACGAAGTCATTAAATAATTTCCCACCTAAGAAAAAGTGTGGAGTAACGTTTTTTATTTTTTATTTTAGTCTCAGATTCGGTGCAAATCGAGTTATGACCACGTTTAGGAAGTTAGGAGCCTTGACACGCTCAACGTGTGAGTGAGTGCACCACTATCGCAATCTCGTGAAGAACCACCATTTGCGCAAAAAGAGCAAACGCCGTGAGATCTTGTTAACTCGATAATTAAGAGAACAACAACTCTATGTAATTATTTTTATCACTGAGTTATAGCGCCATAATTTAGATTGAACAAAAAAAAAACTAATTAAAACTTTTTTTTTTGTTTTAGTGATATAATTAATTATAATAATAGCTAGTTACCTATTTATGAAACATCTTTACATCATTTAAAGCAGATTCATCTTCCTACATCGTCATTAAAATTCTTTTGTAATATACTACTGCGTGTTTTTTCATCATAATCGTAATCATCATAATCTTTTTTTTTATTGATATAAACCAGTGCTTGACTGCGATCCCACCTGATGGTAAGCGGAGATGCAATCATTGATGGTGAGGCGCACTAGTTTATTAAGAGCCTTTTCACTCTAGCCTTGAAGACACCTAAATTATAGTTTGACGGGAAGACCACAGCAGGCAAATTGTTCCAGTCCTTCGATGTACGATGTACGATGTACCAGACAGACAGACAGAGGGCGGAGGGCGGAGGGGGTGTGACAGAGGGTGTTATAAATGTACAGTGCGCTAAGTTGCATCTAATGACTTATCTTTTAACTGAAGGAACAAAGGTTTGTTTTAGTCAATAAAAGTTTGACACACCCTCTCGTCCACCACAGAGCGGGGGAAGTCATTAGATCATGTCTAAACAACCCTTGAAAGTTTTTTTTAGGTGCGAAAGCATCTACTGACATCTCCCGCCTTTTCGTGTCAGACTTTTACTGACTTAAACCCACACTCCTGTTCCTTATTTGCCTTCGTTCTAGCCCTGGGGTTCTCTTTCGCATCACCGATGGCCCCAGTAGACTTCGACCCTGCTGGGCCCCTACGATTGCTGACATCTTGAAGCGCGCGTAGAACACTACGCGCCGTCGACGACTTGAGCTCGGTCCGGACGGATACCGGGCAAGCACGCGCCTACGGTGACCAGAAATCGCGATCGGGATCCCAGTAACCCATGCTAGTGCTGTTAGCTTCTACAAACGTCAACAACCTAATTAAATAAACTAATGAAGTTAAGGTGGATAAAATAGGTACGTCATTATAATAATAATAATAATATATTTATTTGCTAAAAACACGGTGTACAAGATGGTAAAAGAGAACAATTAAGAGCAAACATGTTTCGCTAAGTATTAGCATGCAAACATTTGTTATGTACATAGTAACATACAGAGATATTTGTCAACACACAATTATCGACATTTTTTATTTTTTTATGTGAATTTCTAAAGGTCTTCGACTTTGAAAACAAAACACTTAATTAACAAATCAAAACATTTTTTTTTAAATCTTTAAACACACATTAAAATAGTTTAATAATAATCTATTTAAATGCAAACTTTAAAACTTAGATAACTAGACTACAAAGCATTCCTGAAGTGGAAGGACTGGTATGTTTTTTTATTTAGAAATTCACCTATTGAATAAAAGCTATGCGATATTAACCATTTTTTTAAAACCACACGATATTTATTATAAGGCAATTCAGTAATCCAGCTAGGTAATGAGTTATATTACTACATTACTAAATGCATTGAAATAATTCGTTCTTCACATCTCCGTCGGCCAAGCCAGGCTGGTGTAATGTAACTGTGAGTGTAACCAAACGCAATAATACGACGTGTCCTACATAAAATAACGTGTATTAAGAAAATTAATTATTTATTTTAATTAAAATTAAACCTTGTGTTGAATTGAAGAATAAAATAACGGCAGGTAGGTTTGTTAGACACGCCACAAGTATGGTAAGTCCTCTCTTTGAGGAGTGGCTGGAGATGCATTACGGCGTCCTCACCTTCCGTATGCCACAGGTTCTCATCAGACATGTTAAGTTCGGGAGGTTTCTGTTCCGGATTCTGGCGGTAGAACCGCCCGGGGGGTCACCATTGTGTGCACCGTCCGGAGGACGTCGTCGTGGAGACGACCGGCGGCAGCGAACACCCGCACCGGGCCCAGGATCAGGGCGTGGTCCGGAGCGAGAAAGAATGGGATGTGGTCGCTTCTTTCTGTGAAGCAGTAATGCTAGCGAAGGAACAGCCACACGCGAGAGGGAACGAACATCCTCTGACTCCAGCCGCTGCGACAGGAGACGCCCCGGGCGTCGAGACAAGCAATGGGTAGCTCGCCGTTCGACCGTCCGGTAACTGTCCAGACCGAGCCTCAATCTTCAACGGCACATAGTGTTTCACACGCGTCTTAAAGAGATGTCAGCAAAACCGTAGGAGCCCAGCAGAGTCGACGCCCACTTTTTTTCACGGAGAATTTCTTCTGACACAGGTGTGGCTTTAGTCAGTAAATGTCTGACACGCCGTCGCGCTCCACTCTAGAGGTGAAGAAGTCATTGGATGATTTCCCAAAAAAAAGTAGGATGGTAGGTAATAATGAATATATCTACAAGATAGGAAAAGCCAGCCTGGACAGAAAGCGGTGCCTACCAACAAAATCTGTACACTGCAAACATTTTAAGTTATTATTTACAGAAAGTAATTAGTTAAACGTCTGCGCACACTCACTTGACTGGTTTCAAACTACATCCGGGGGTACATAGACACCTCCCTACTTGATCGTAGAGGGGCAAGCAACATAAGCGGCTCATCCACGAACTACCTGCGTATCTTTTTTCTCCTTCACTGTCAAATCCATCCAAAGGTTGTCTGTAAAAAATCGCTTTTAGCAATAAGACCGCCCATTGTGACACCCTATTAATTTTAATTTCCTAATGTAAGTTGTATTTTTGGTGTCCATCATCATTTCAGCCGATAGACGTCCACTGTTGGACATAGGCCTCCCCCAAAAGTCGCCACAAAGAACGGTCCTGTGCGTATTGCATCCATCGGATTCCCGCAAACTTCACCAGGTCATCGGTCCACTTTGTAGGGGGCCTTCCAACACTGCGTCTTCCGGTACGCGGTCGCGACTCCAGAACCTTTCGGCCCCAAATTTTTGGTGAACAATAAAGAATATCTATATATCTCCTCAAAAATATTTGGAAACCCTTTCGTACTTTCTATTTCACTATTGCCAACTAACTTTTATTTATTATTTGATATGTAACTCTTAATTATATGTTTATTGATGTGAAAGGTAATCTCGATTTGTAGTACATCCATTTTATGGTGCTCTGGTCAGTGATATTCATCTTTCTAAAATGAAAAACCTTCAAAAGGCCGCCTCCTATGCTAGCATTACTGCTTCGCAGAAGGAGGCGACCGCCTGCCACTCCTCCTCGCTCCGGACCATGGCCTGTACCAAGGCCCGGCGCAAGAGATCGCCGCCGCCGATTGCCCCCACGAGGATACGTCGTAGATATATGTAGGTAGGTAAATTAAACAATCAATGGGATGTAGGCCATCGCATTCTCTAAAGCCATAAAATCAGAAAAACTAATACTTCAAAGTCTGAAATAACATTAACTGCAGACTCACGCATACTCGCGTGTATCAATGTCGTTTACAAAAAAATTCATGACTTAGAACCTTTCATTCGGCTCTGCCGCATCTAGAGGTTAAATCAAATAGGTAATATTACAGATAAACGCAGTTTTATCTTTGTCATGAATGAAATTTTGTCATTGTGACCGAAGCGGAATTCGCCTGACCCGCCGGCGAGGGTGATAAGGAGCCAAGTACTGCAGTAACAAATTTCCACGATACATCGCACGACCTTTTTTCCATACACATACAAAGAAAAAATTAAACAGGGGCTGCCCGGCGACTAGTGGCGACCAGCCTGATACGATACATGTAATAAATTATGGCGAGGTCGAGCGCCAGTACTTTTCCGCATTAGTGAGAAAAACAGTAAATTTCCTGCCTATTATTCATGTACTTGCATCGAAATGTTGATATTAATATGGATCTTCCCGAGATTTCTAATGAAAAATCCCGTGTGGCCAACAATATTAGAAATAAATAATAATAAAAAACTCAGAGACAATTGAAACAAAGACAATTAACATAAAATGTTTATTAGTATTTTTCATTGAAAAAGATCTCTTTACGTCAACTAAGGTGAGGTTAACAAATGTATACAACTCTTCCTCCTCATCATAAATGCAGGAAAACACTTTTCTGCCATATCTCTGATAGTCACATTAAAAAAAAAAACTGAAAAATTTAATTTAATATTACTCTCGGGATTTGAGGCATATCCACTTTATTCTTTCGCTGTATAAAGTCGATGTAAGTACATGTTTAACTGTACCTAATTCCGACCTCTGGTAATTATATTATATCACATAGTAGTTACAACCGTATCAACATTACATCACGCCTTATTGTAACAGGTGTGAGGTCTGAGCGAGGCTTTCATGGCCCCCGGCAAGAAAGTACACTCCATAGACTCTTTATAAATAGTAAATATAATAGTACCTACCTACGGAGAGAAGGTTGTGTTACTTAAGAATTTGAGAAGAAATTGGCAAGGTTAGATCACACAATCGGGCAGTGTGGAATTGCATATTTTAATTTCGCCAAGCCCGGTCCATCAAAGGACCACTAGACGTACGGCGTTACCCTACCGGTACATTGTGGACGGACCCATACGCACAAAACGTTTTAAGAACTTCTTACCTTTCCTTCTTTTCTTCTTTCTTAGACCGTCAGCGCTGTCCTAAAATCAGAAACTCTATTTCTAATAGACCAATAGAAGGCACTTTTGAATTATCAAAATTTCGGTCAGTCAAAAAATAGTGAAGCAAAGTTGCACGTTCCAAAGCGTAGGTCTTTATGGAGAAGGACGCGCAAGAAACTCCATGGACACTCTTTTAAATCATGTTATGAGTTACAAAAATCTGTCGCTTCTATTATGTGAGCACAATGTCATTAACTAAAACAAGAGTATTTAAAAAATATAAATTGAAATAAGCCACTCGCAGTAAAAAGGCATAAAAAGGTAAGAGAATCGCTTAGCTATTTGACAAACACCTTGTGCGTTTTTCGAAGGGCTATTTATTTTGAAACCCGGGGCCCTGAGACGAAGGCAAAGAAGGAACAGGAGTGGGTTTTTAGTTAGAAGTCTGACACTATCTCCCGCTCCGCCCAAGAGCGAGATTTATCATTAAATGATTTTCCTACCTAAAAAAGGCCTATTTATTTGCTTGATTTTACGTAGAGCTTCTGTTTAAATACTAGGTCGATCTTGTGTACGAAGCCAACAAAGGCGCTAACTTAATTAGACCAGTAAAACCCAAGAATTAGTTTCATAATTTTGGCAATAGGAAAGTATTCCCACGGTCATAGGCCTGGCGGTTTTCGCTAGATATTTATATATTTATGTATTTTCGTGTTCTCGTCTAACAAAACGAAAGACCAATGCGTGTTGCCAGTGATGACATGGCTCCGACACGTGGTCGCTCACAATGGGCCTCATCAGAAGGCTTAAAGTCACCCAAAGGGCAATCGAAAGGGCTATAATAATAATAGAATTTATTTCAGAATTACTTCCAAATATTTGTAAGTAACAATGTTCTTAGCCTAGTGTTAGTAGGGAGATATCAGCAAATCGTAGGCGCCCAGCAGGGATCGAAGCCTACTGGGGCCATGGGTAGTGTGAAGGAACAGGAATGGGTTTTTAGTCAGTAAAAGTCTGACACTATCTCCCGCTCCGCCCAAAAGCGATGTTTGTCATTAGATGATTTTCCCACCTAAATAAAAAACCCTCATCATCATCATCATCATTTCAGCCGAAAGACGTCCACTGCTGGACATAGGCCTCCCCCAAGTGCCGCCACAATGAACGATCATGTGCGTCTCGCATCCATCGTACTCCCGCAACCGTTACCAGGTCATCGGTCCACCTTGTAGGAGGCCTTCCAACGCTACGTCTTCCAGTACGTGGTCGCCATTCCAGAACCTTTCGGCCCCAACGGCCATCCGTTCTGCGAGCAATGTGCCCTGCCCATTGCCACTTAAGTTTGGCGATTCTTCGTGCTATTTCGGAAATAAAAAACCCTAGTGTTAGTAAAAGCATAATAAATTGATAATACACGGCGCTATACTCGGAGTTTCCTTACGTGATCGCATCAGGAATGAAGATATTCGCAGAAGAACCAAAAAAGGTTCTGGAGTTGCGACCGCGTTCCAGAAGACGCAGCGTTGGTGGGCCTCCCACAAGGTGAACTGATGATCTGGTGAGGGTCGCGGGAATACGATGGATGCGAGACGCACAGGAATGGTCGTTGTGGCGAAAGTTGGGGAGGCATATGTCCAACAGTGGACGTCTTTCGGCTGAAATGACGATGATACTTGATGATGGTGACTTGTTTTATGGTATTTCAAATTTCCCTTATCACCAATCTTTAAGGTATACAATAATAGGAGCTACAGGAAGGTTTGAAAGAGTCACTGCGGCCCTGATGACCGACAAAAGTCTAAAACTCCCTCTCGCGCCATCCAGAGCGCGAGGGGTTACTTTTTTAAATGATATAAACTAGTGCTTCACTGCGATTCCATTGAATACTATCAGGTGGCTGATTACCAACAGTGATGCCATCGATGATGGTAAATCGCACAAGTGTTTTAAGAGCCTATTTCACTCTAGCCTTGAAGACTCCTATATTATAATCGGAGTAAGACCGCTGCAGCAATTAAATGTTATTTTATCAGATTGGATTGGACTGCGTGTACCGTCTGTGTTTCTTCGAAGACCTAATCTTCACGTACCTATCGTGAAAACTGTCTACAGACAGAACTCATATATTCAAAGATTAGGTAGATTGTTCAACACAGTGTGCCGGGATGTTGAGCTTAATTTATTTGCGAATAGTATCCAGAAACTTAAAAAAAATTAAATTACTTTTTCTTTGAAGTTTGATCTTGTTTTGTAATGTATCGTATTTTTGTTTCTCCTCTTCTCTTGTATTTCTATGTTTAATGCTCACGCTATTTAAGCCGTTTTGTTAATTTTATTTATATATGTTGAGAATGAGTTGTTGAGATGGATGTGTGGTGTGACGAGAATGGAAAAAGTGAGAAATGAATAGGTATATTAGAGGAAGTTTGAAAGTGGCGCCAGTGACTGAAAAGTTGAAGGGGAATCGTTTGTCTTGGTTTGGTCATGTAAAGAAGAGAGATGAAGCGCATGTTACTAAAAGAGTTATGAATATACATGTGGATGGGTGGAGAGGGAGAGGGAGGCCAAAGAAAAGATGAATGGATTGTGTGAACAGTGATATGAAAGAAAAGGAAGTTAGTGATAGTATGACGGTTGACAGGATAGAATGGAAGAAAAAAACGTGTTGCGCCGACCCCAAATAAGATGGGTCAAGGGCAGGAAGATGATGATGTTAATTTTATTTATATATAAGTGGAA